>JAHZTW010000001.1:34309851-34466737 GCA_020283515.1 Alliaria petiolata
CCCATAATCAAAATTTCAATCCTCTTTTAAAAAAAAAAAAAAAAAAAAAATCAATTTTCAATCCATAATCAACAAAAAAAAGGAGATCCCAAATCAATCCATAATCAATTTTCAGTCAAATATATTCACCAGTTATGAACTATAGTCAGTGAATAACCCTCAAATCATAGTTGAATCTCTCTCAAAATTGACTAATCTAATTTCGTACAAGTTGCCACAATAATAGATTGTTAAAAAGAAACCTTCCATAAAGATTAATCAGTACGTTACTATCATTTAATTCCTATAAATTCCCCTCTCACACAAACCTTATTCTCCCAATACTCTTCATCCTCAAAATACTAATTAACCTTCTCTAAAAAACATTTTAAAAATGGTTTACAAAACTCCATGTCTTCTTCTTCCTTTTGCTCTCATCTTTCTTGATTTCGTCTTAATCTCATCATTAGCCAAACCGATTCCAACCACATTCGTCAACGTCTCAACATACGGAGCTCAACCAGATGGCTCAACAGACTCAAGCAAAGCCTTCTTAGCCGCTTGGCGCGTCGCTTGTACATCTGCTAAAGCTACAACTATTATCGTACCAGAAGGACGGTTCTTGGTCGGAAACCTTGTTTTCCAAGGCAACAACTGTACGGATGCTCCAATATCTTTTCTTATAGCCGGTTCACTGATTGCTCCGGAAGATTATAGAGTTATCGCAAGCTCAGAACAGTGGATCTGGTTCAATGGCGTTACTGATGTTTCAATATACGGTGGCATACTTGACGCGCAAGGCAGTAGTTTGTGGAAATGCAAGAACAACGGTGACGGAAATTGCCCTACCGGTGCCAAGGTCTGCTTGACCAACAAGAGAAACAACAAACTTTCTTAATTTACATGCAGTTTTCATTAACTTTATTTGACTGTCAATTGCTTTTGCAGACTTTGTTATTTACTGGGTCGAATAACATCAATATCAACGGTCTAACGTCGATCAACAGCCAGAGATTCCATATAGTTATCGATTATAGCAATAACGTGAACATTGAGGGCGTTAATGTTTCTGCTGATGCGAATAGCCCTAACACCGATGGGATTCATATCCAATCATCTCATTCAGTCTATATCAATAACTCGACCATAGGAACCGGCGACGATTGCATCTCCATCGGTCCAGGATCCACTCATGTTACCATACAAAACATTCAATGCGGTCCAGGGCACGGCATCAGGTAACACAACAATTCATTTCTTGCCCCACAAGTTACTTAATTAATATCTAAACTTGTTAATAACGATCTTTAATTTAATTTTTGGATTCTCCAAAACAGTATCGGAAGTCTTGGGAGTGTAAAGGAAGAACAAGGAGTGGAGAACGTGACGGTGAGTAACGTGAATTTCTTGGCAACGGAAAACGGAGTTAGGATCAAAACATGGGGGAAGAATAGCATGAGTTTCGCTAGAAACATCGTTTTCCAACATATTAATATGAACATGGTCAAGAATCCCATCATTATCGACCAACACTATTGTCTTGCCAAGCCTTGCCCTAAACAGGTAAATTAAATTAATTAATCATATCTAATTATACCCTATTCTATATATATTGGGTCGTTTAATAATTTGTATATTTATTATACGAATCTTTTTTTTTTGGTAAACATGTTATATATAGGAATCTGGAGTTGAAGTATCAAATGTGAGATATGAAGATATACAAGGAACATCGAATACGGAAGTGGCGGTTACGTTTGATTGCAGTAAGAAGAAACCATGTACCGGTATTGTAATGGGCAATGTGAATCTCTCCTTGGTTAATGGACCGGTTCAGGCTTCTTGCGATAATGCAATTGGATTAGCGAACGACGTCGTCCCGTTCACTCCTTGTCTTAAGACAGACAGACTTATGACATGATGTATGTAGATGGATCCCCGAAGCTATGTCGTCCCGATCGCTCCTTGCCTGAAGATGAGTTAATGCAGATGAATCCGTGAACGACGTTTTGTCCAGTTTGCTACTTGTTTTTATTTTATTTTTTTATTTTTTTGGTGTTTACGTTGCTACTTGTGTGTTTGATCTTTGAGATTCTTTGTATTCGAAGCTATGGTTTGAACGTTTAGAGTAACTATTAAAATTTTAGCTCGTAGCAGCAGTATATTCAGATCTTGATCCAAACATGTTCTTTTATTCTTCTAGCAGATGAGAGATCAATCACGAGGTTAAACGGCTTGTTAACTTTGTCCCAAAAAAAAAAAAAAACGGCTTGTTAACATTACATAGGCAACAAAATGTTACTTACATTATTAAAGATTATATAATGTTTAGAATGATAGTAGTAGTTTTTGCTTTTTGAGTTTTTATATATGAGTTTATTTTTTGGTTTATGTGGTAGATATTAGTTCTATAAATTTTGTAAATGGTCATTTGCTTAGTTTTTTTTTTTTAACTAGCTTTTTTTGTCGGCAATTTATATTCCTGATATTATGGAGGATTCAAGTTTTTAAATAAATAAATAGATTTTGAAAAATAAAAATCAAAAGCTTTTCTCATAACTACAACCATTTAACCCTCTAAATATTTTTTCCATTAGATATATATGGTAAGAGATGCAACAACTTGTTAAAAAGATACAAAATACAAACGATATGTTGCCATGTTTGGTAGTAGTGATTGAAAATGATATCAGGTGATGGAAATATGTGGATGTAGATTAAAGTAAATACAAATGATAGTAGTATACATAAGTGGTAACAAAGACTAATAAATAGCCGACCCATTATTAACTCTATATATACTGTACTATAATAATTTATGGAGCATATCGCATTTGGTACTATCATACTGATTACAAATTAGTGGGGTAGCACCAGATCATCTTCTCCACTTCACTAAAAAGTCAAAACCCACCCACCATCTCCAGGTCGTAGTATTCCATTAAACAAAAGTTTCATTATTTTAACTGTTTTTCATATCTAAAGATATTTCTATTGCTAACAAGATTTGATAATCTGTAATGGGATTACCCGCGTTTCACACCCACAATAGAAGAAATTGTGAACCAACGAACTTTTTGGTTAATCTCGTTTATGGATAATAATCTCAACTTTAATTATTATTTTTAGGGAAGTAAAAAAAGAAAAAGAAAAAAACGGACTGATCGTCGTCTCCTTTCTTATTCACAATTTCGTTTGTTTCTCTAACTTGTCGTCTTCGTCCCTCCCTCTCAACCTCCATTGACGACAACCCTCCAAAGACGCAATGTGGGTTTAATCCATGGAATAAGTTTAATCTCGGGAGGTTTTTGGAGGATTTGTGCAAAGGAAGAAGATTTATTCATCGATGGAGAACATAGCCGCGCAGCTGAAACGCGGGATTTCAAGGCAATTCTCAACTGGGTCGATGCGTCGAACATTGAGCCGACAGTTCACGCGTCAGTCGTCGCTCGACCCTCGTCGGACCAACATGAGGTTTAGCTTCGGCCGCCAGTCTTCCCTCGATCCGATCCGGAGAAGCCCTGATTCCAGGAGCGACGACGAGCCGCATATGTCGGTGCCGGAGAACCTCGATTCCACGATGCAGCTCCTCTTTATGGCCAGCAAAGGCGACGTCGGAGGAGTCGAGGAGCTTATTGATGAAGGAATCGATGTCAATAGCATCGATCTCGACGGCCGTACGGCGCTTCACATCGCCGCCTGCGAGGGCCATTTAGGCGTCGTTAAGGCTCTTCTCAGCCGTAGAGCTAACATTGATGCTCGTGATCGATGGGGAAGTACGGTCTGTCTTCTTCTTCCTTCAACCCAAGATTCTGTTCTTTTTAAATTTCGATTGTGTTGATTGTCTGGTTTCGGATTGGTTAAAAGGTGACATTTTTATCTTCGATTTTTGGTGAAATTAGGCGGCTGCTGATGCCAAGTATTATGGGAATTTAGATGTGTACAATCTCTTGAAGGCTCGAGGAGCTAAAGCTCCGGTACTTTACTATTAAGATTCCATTTATTTTCTTTTGTTTCTTGAAATTGGAGACGTTAGGTCTTTTTTTTGTGTGTTCATGTGTGGTATTATGAAAGGCTTTCGTTATCTTCACACTTTTTAGAAAACCAGGAAGACGCCGATGACTGTGGCGAATCCACGAGAAGTTCCTGAGTATGAGCTTAATCCATTTGAGGTTCAAGTCCGGAAATCTGATGGCATCTCAAAGGCATGCTCTTTTGTTGTTATTTGATCATGTGTAACTTTGGGAACATCATCATGTTGTTCTTAGATCATTTTAATTTATTTGAATCACTCGTGTTTGATTGTTTGCAGGGAGCATATCAAGTAGCTAAATGGAATGGCACGCGGGTTTCCGTTAAGATACTTGACAAAGATAGCTACTCAGACCCTGAGCGCATGTATGCTTTTACTTCTTGGGGGTCCTTTTCTATGTGTTACACTTGAGTGAGCTTAAAAGAATAGTCAACTCAACAAAGTTCATCATTATTTGAATTTTGTTTCCTAAGGAATGATTCGGTTTAACATGAAGAAACTAATGTTGCTTTGTCCTCCTGGTTTTTTAATCTGATCAGAAACGCATTTAAACATGAGTTGACGTTGCTAGAAAAAGTCCGGCATCCAAATGTTGTTCAATTTGTTGGAGCCGTCACTCAAAATATACCAATGATGATTGTAGTAGAGTATAACCCAAAAGTAAGCATATTTACTTCTCTCCTCCCTTTTGATTTCACCTTATTTCATCAATCATCTCAATGTCTTTTCGTGTGTTACCGTGTTTGGTTCTGTTGCAGGGAGATTTAGGTGTATATCTCCAAAAGAAAGGACGTCTTTCTCCTTCCAAGGCACTTAGATTTGCTCTTGATATTGCCAGGTATGTTAACTTCTAATGTATTGCTTCTAAAGGTTCTTGTAATTACTAGGTACCTCACCGGATGTCATTTGTCTTTTTGGTTTTTCTGGTGTCTCAGGGGCGTGAATTACCTCCATGAGTGTAAACCAGATCCAATCATTCACTGTGATCTAAGGCCAAAGTAAGATAACCAAAAGCAAATGTCGATTTGATATGTTTAAAACCTTTTTCATGCTCATTGAGATGTTTCTGTTCGTTTAATATTTTGAAATTTTTCGTAAGGTGCCAGAAATATTTTGCTGGATAGAGGAGGGCACTTGAAGATCACTGGATTCGGTTTGATAAGATTGTCAAAAATTTCACCAGACAATGCGAAAGTAGCAAACCACAAAGCACAGATAGATCTCTCAAGTGAGGAGAATGCTTCATTCATACGCTAGAAAAATGTATTCTTTTTGCAAGATTTATGATCATCAACAAAAAAATGATTTCTTGATTGCAGATTACTACATAGCACCAGAGGTTTATAAAGACGAGATATTTGACAGAAGGGTTGATGCACACTCGTTTGGTGTCATTTTGTATGAGGTACATTTCCTCGTCGTGATCGATTTGTTCTTGTGTCTTGTGTTTCTTTAATCTGTATATGTGTGTGTGGTCAGATAACAGAGGGAGTGCCGGTTTTTCATCCGAGACCACCCGAAGAAGTTGCGAAAATGATATGCTTGGAAGGAAAGAGACCCGTTTTTAAAACCAAGTCAAAAAGTTACCCTCCGGATATGAAAGAGTAAAGCTCAAAAACGATTTTGGACAAAGAATTATTTATGGCCCTATGCACGTAGAAGAAGTGCCACTTCTTGAACCTGTTGTATCGCTTAATGTGCAGGTTGATCGAGGAGTGTTGGCATCCAGAAGTCGGTATTAGGCCGAGGTTCTCTGAGATTATTATTCGACTTGACAAAATAGTAGCTAATTGCTCTAAGCAAGGGTGGTGGAAAGATACGTTTAAGTTCCCTTGGTAAGATTTCTTCTTCAGGTAGAATCTAAAGTTAAAACAAAGATGAAAGATTGTGACTTTTAATGGGGTTTTTCGCAGGAAATAAAAGGGGAAGAAACAGGGAGTCAACTATGTAGCCACCGGAAATAGTGAGACTTGTGGGCAAAAATCCGATTTACCGGAAGTTTTCCTCGAAAGATGAATATATCAATCAAACTCATTCGCTATGTATTTTATGTGTGTAGAACAAATGACAGAACATGATTTCCTTTTTTTTAAGGTTAAATCCGTAAGTTTGTATAGCTTATAAGCCCATTACTGTATAATAAACACACCAAACGGCATCGTTTCTGAGGACTTGGACATGGGCGAGACCTTTGGTCTCACATTGCATAAGACCAACCCGTTACATGCCATTCCCGGGCGCCATTAATTAGCCAATGCGGTATATGTGTTTTATAAGTACTTGGAGATGGACGAGACCTCTGTTCTCGATCGGTTGTAGAATTTTCTGTTTCTCGTGTCGTACGGGTGACAGAGCTTGAAGAAGCCAAAGGAATCCAAAAAAAACTTTTTTTTTTTGGGCCAAGTAATTTATATTGACATTTTCCGTGGGTTATACGTTAAGCTGTATTAGTGAATTTTCATAAGCAATTAGTGTTTTTTTGTACACTTTTTTTTTGTGTGATAATGAACATATATGATACACCGATCGCTCCCATCAATTTAAATTATTTAACAATAAGGAAGGGGCAAAACAATTTCTTCTTTTTGTTCTTCTTGAAAAAATTTAATTTTTGAAAAAAAAAAGAAAGTCAAAAGCAGTGAAATAGATTTTTATGGTAAGGTTTGGAGTAAAACGATACGTGGATTCTACCTTCAGCATGGAAGATTTCTATTTTCCTATGCCCAACTTCGCTTTAGCAAAAAAGTTTAACCTGCAAGACATAAACTTACCAAAATATCAAATCAGATGGGCATCCACCATCTTTGACTTGGTTACTCAGTATACCCAGCTGCTTCCACGCTCTTAGATTCTTCTTACGCCAATTATTAGTCTTGTGAGCTGCAAGAAGTCCAGTTGCGACAATGCTCTTATAGTAGCTAATAACAGCATATGTTTTTTTTCAAAGCATTGCATGTCATCTGCCATGCCTTGACTCCACTCGTACTCAAGCAACAGGTACAGAGCGAAATCCTCACTTACTCCCAATTTTGCTTCACATGGTCCGATGAGGTACCATTAACCTAATATAAATGCATAAGAATCAGGAATCAGATAAATACAAATCATAAGAATTCAGGAATCAGAGATTGTTTTAAACACTAACAAATTACCATAATATCTGGCATGAAAGATATTGTTGCCTTTTAACTGAAACAAAAGAAGAGAGGTAAACTTCAGATTCATGTTGAAATATATGGTGCAATAATTGTACAATGTATAGACAACTGATTTAAAACGAAGTGTTTAATTTAACAGTGTCATATTCTGTTTTGACGATACTATACACAGAGGGGATCCATTAACGGACTTTAATGTGAAGGGTTTTATCATTACATTAATAATTGAGAAGTTTTCTTACGATTCATCTTTAGTTGAGAGATTTTATTACTTAAAAACCCTTATTATTTTTGCTGAAGAGTATAGATTGTTTTTTTTTTCTTTTTTTTTTGAATTCCAAGATGTTTAATTTGATCATTAATATTCTATATCAGCATTTTAATCTAAACCACTTTTAATGTTTATGTATGATTTTCTTCAGATTCAGTAAAGTTTATTCAATAAATAAAAAAATTCTTGTTAACACCTTTAAGATAGTTTAGGTTGTTAACAGAAATTCACGTTACACTCAGTTGACCCAAAGCTTTTTGAAACACAGGCAAATGAATGGTTATTCTTTCAGAAATAGCTATTTTTAGTTGTTTGGAATTTTCTTAAAAACCAAGTCAATCAAAACGCAAGAACAAAATAAAAATAAAAAAATAGAGTACATTAAACCAAGGAGAAAAGCAGCAGCAATTCGCCTTTTCACTAATTTGGTTGTGTAGCCAAGTCGGATCAGCTAGAGCAAGGTAGAACAGGATACGATCTTCTCGAGTTAAAGTCTTGGTGATAGCGCTTGCAGTGACATTTGAATTATGCGACACTAAACTAAGAAGCAGTAAACGAATTGAAGAATTAATTTGACTATTTTCTCCAGCAGAGTATGATATCTCGGCCATTGTGAAGGTCTAGTTGTAGGTTCAACGGCAACACTATTGCCAAAAAACAAAACATATTTACAATTTTCCACTCGGATACTTTACATAAATCCGATTTACAGTAATTTTTCCTAGATAGATGAATGTCAATCATACTCATTCGCTATGTATTTTATGTGTGTAGAGCAAAAAACAGAACAGGATTTCCTTTTTTTTAAGGTTAAATCCCTAAGTTTGTATAGCTTATAAGCATTACTGTGTATAAACACAAAAAATGCAGCTCGTTGCCAAAAAGTGGATTACAAAAAAAAATCGTTTAGGCTACTATTGTTTCTTTACTTTTGCATTTGTGTTTACGTGTAATATAGTATTTGCGTTTGAGTTTCCATGTAAATACTAATCGTAGCCAAAGTTTACTTTTTGCTGCATAAGCAAAAATTTCAAAATAAAGATTGGACTTTTTAACCAAAGATTTTAAGACATAAGTTATAAGTAATAATTAAGAACATTCAAAACAAAGTACTGTATTGCAAAAAAAAAAAAAAAAAAAAAAGGTTCTCATGGCTTTGATTAGGGACGTTGGGAAGTAAACCAGAGGATGAACATACAACAGAAGAAGAATCAACTTAAAAGATTATTTTGAGTGAACAAGACAGATCCATCAGGACATTACAAGGAGAGACCTTTGCTACCTCATCATGTGAGTAACTTATATGATTTGAACCTTGGATACAAATGTGTTAATGTTGATCTCTGTAGAGCCTCCTTCACTGAGTGACTTCACAGCCAAGTCTCTCCATTTCTTTGCGTTATTCTTCATCTCTTGGCTCTTATCTCCTTCCATCACTTCCTTAATGCTAAACTCAATCTCCTCTCTCTTCGCAATCCCACTCTCTTTCTCTGCCTTCACACGAACCCCAACCTTCCACACATCTTGTATGTACTTTGCGTTCATCGGTTGATCGGTCCATTGGGGCATAGCCACCATGGGAACCCCTAAAGTCAAAGCCTCCATTGTTGAGTTCCAGCCACAGTGAGTCATGAAACAACCGACTGCTTTGTTTGATAGAACTTCAAGCTGAGGACTCCACTTCAAGACCAAGCTCTTTTCTTTATCCACTGTTTCGAGAAACCCTGATGGGAGCTTTGACTCCTCTGAAGCTCTGACCACCCACAGGTAGCTGAAGTTGCTTATCCCAGAAGCAATCTCTTCCATCTGCACACTGCTCAGTTGAGCCATGCTCCCAAAAGCTATATATACCACTGACCCTTGTGGCTTCGTGTCTAGCCAGTCAGTGCATAAGGCAGCTTCTTTTGAGTCGAAGAGGTTTAGATCATAGTCGGTGTCTGATTTGACTTGTTGGTCTAAGTACCTTGATGGAACAGTCGGACCAATTGTCAACACAGGACAAACTTTCGACAACAACTCCTCCTCCTGGAAACCAAAAACAGAAAAAAATAAAAAAAAAGACAGAGTAGTTAAGGGAAAAAAAATAGTAACTAGAGCAATAAAATCAGAGTAGCTAGGGAAAAAACAGGTTAGCGAGAGCAAAAAGAACAGAGTAACCAGGGAAAATAGAGTAGCTAGGGCAAAAAGAACAGGGAAATTTAGACAAATCAGAGTGAGTAAGAAAAAAAAAACAGAGTAGCAAGGAAAAAAGAACAGAGTGATTGAGACATAAAACAGAATATTTAAGGCACAGCAGAGTAATTAGGAAAAAACAGAGCAATTCGGAAATGAATCAGGGACAAAAACAGAGTAATAAAGACATGGACTAACATGAGGGTCAAGCTCCCGGAAGGTATTAACAAGTACGAAATCAGCTTTGTCAAAGTTGGTGAACTGTTGGAGCACCATCTCAAAGTACGCAAGGTGGGACCCAGTAGGAGTGACGAAAGTAGGCAAATCTTGGAGCTCAAGAAAAGGTAAATCCTTGATGGGAAGTTTCAAGCTTCCATGGTTTATGTAAGCAAGATAATTAATGTAGTTGACGGCGCAAGACTGCGTGAAGAAAGGAGCCGCAGCTAAACCGAACTCTCTTGCAAGATCAAGCGCCCAAGGCATGAAAGAATCGTAGACGATACATGTGATGGGGTTATCACTAGCCAGATGCTTGCGGATGACGTCAGCGACGGTTTTGGAGCCGAAGGTTTTGAAGTTTTGGAGGTATTCGGGGACGGAGGCGGCTGATGAGAAGCCACCGTGGTCGTAGCCGTCGGAGATTGCGGCTACTGAGACGGGACTTGATGGGTCGAGGTGGATTGTGTTGAAGATGAAAGTGGTGAGAGTGTGAGTGGTTTTGAAACCTTTGGAGTGAAGTCGTTTGCAGAACTGGCGAATCGGTGTGATGTGTCCTTGGCTTGGGAATGGCACTGCTAGTACATGCCCTCTCTTCTTCTCCATAGTTCTCTTTTTTTTTTCTCTCTCTCTCTCTTGCTTACAACAAAATGAGTAAAGAGAGATTGTAAATATTATATATGTTGACAGGCTTTTGAGGTTGTTGCAAGAGAAGACAAAGGAGATTTGGTGGGGGTTTTATAATCCTATGTTATTGAAATGAAATTTGTAAATGTGTTATCAAATCCTATGTTATTGAATATAAAATTTGTAGAAAACAAATTAAAGTCACTTAAAATCCTATGTTATTGAATATGGAATTTGTAAAAACAAAATCAAATCCACTGTTATTCAAAACTAAACAATTTTTTAAAGAAAAAGTTGTGAAAAGGATTTGAGGAGATTTTACATCCACTTTTACTCACAAATAATGATTCAAAAATTCACACCTATTGAATGTGAAATTTGTAAATGTCTTACCAAATTTTATGTTATTGAATATGAAATTTGTAGAAAATCAATTAAAGTCACTTAAAATCCTATGTTATTGAATATGGAATTTGTAAAAACAAAATCAAATCCACTGTTATTAAAAACTAAACAGTTTTTTATAGAAAAAGTTGTGAAAAGGATTTGAGGAGATTTTACATCCACTTTTACTCACAAATAATGATTCAAAAATTCACACCTATGCATGTGATTCAAAAAATCTTGTGATCAGAGCAAGAAGACAAACCAGAGAAGCGTTTCTTTCACAAGAAAAGAAAACGTGTCAACGGTCTTATAAAGTACCTGAAGAAGGCTCTTGTTTTGAAAACTTGTTTTAATGTTATATTTGGGAACTAAAGAAGATGGAGCGTAGTAACAGAGTCGCATGGAAATTTAAATAGTAAGTAATCAAGTGAGAAGGTTCTCTACGGTTCTATAATTACAAAGCATCTAGACAAAATATTTATTATAAAAATTCGTATTAAATCAATTCTAGACAATTTTCAATTAAAAAAAATACTAATTTAAAACGATCTGGTCGAAACTTCAAAGCCTACCAAATACCAAGTGATGTACATGTTAAACCTACCAAAGAAAAAAAAAAGACTTTTCCATAATCATGTTTTATGTATTTGCATCAACCTAACAAAGCAAAGAATAACAAAAGGTCGGTTCAGAAGTAGGTGTAATTTATTTGCATGCAAGTATAAGATATCAACGGTTTAATATGAAAACTACTGTAGCTCAACAATTAATCATTCGAAAAAGGAATATTTCTGTAAATATAAACATCCATAGTTTTTTTTTTCTGTTGGTGAAAGAAGAAACATCCATAGTTGTTTATGGAATCGATGGAAACAGTGAGGAAGGAGGTTAAGGAAAATTTGGCGGAAGTGTAGCAGAGATTCCAGCCGTTGATTCACGGACCTGCGACGGGAACAGTGGGACCAACTGTCAACACTGGACGAGCTTTCTTCAACAACTCCTTCCCATATAACAAAAACAGAATAATTACGACAAAGAAAAAAAACAGAGTAATTAGGACACGAAGGCATGGTTGGAAAAGTTGTAAGAGAGAGAGAGATAGATCACGAAATGACGAATAGGAATTAGCTTAATCAATGTCTTCCAAAGAGACAAAAACACCAAAACATTCAGAAATGAATTAGTTAAAATCTAAATTTGACTTTGATTAGAAATAGGAAATGCAACATTGCCAAGAATTTGTGACTCAAGAGTAACTTGTTTGGGTGGACAAAAACTTTACGACATGTTTTGCTATCTTCTTAGAATCTGTTTGCAACAGAGCATTGTAAGATTGGGAAAGCAACCAGAAGAAGAATCAACTTATAGAAAATACTGAATGAAAGACTGACCCAACAATTTATCAAGAAAAAAAAACAAAGACTGAACCAACAAGATACTAACACAGAGATGTTTGCTACGTCATGTGATAACTTATTTGCTCTGAACCTTTGATATAAATGTGTCAATGTTAACATCTGTAGAGCCTCCTTCACTGAGTGACTTGACAGCCAAGTCTCTCCATTTCTGCGCGTTCTCCTTCATCTCTCTGCTCTTCTCTCCTTCCATCACTTCCTTGATGCTAAACTCAATCTCCTCTCTCTTGACAATCCCACTCTCCTTGTCTATCTTCACACGAACTCCAGCCTTCCACACATCTTGTATGTACTTTGCGTTCATCGGTTGATCGGTCCATTGAGGCATAGCCACCATAGGAACCCCAAAGGTTAATGCCTCCATGGTTGAGTTCCAGCCACAGTGAGTCAAGAAACAACCGATGGCTTTGTTTGATAGAACTTCAAGCTGAGGACTCCATTTCAAGACCAAACTCTTGTCTTTATCCAATGTCTCAAGAAACCCTGATGGCAGGTTTGCCTCCTCTGAATCTCTGACAACCCACAAGAAGCTGAAGTTGCTTACTGCTGAAGCGAGCTCCTCCATCTGCACATTGTTCAGCTTAGCCATGCTCCCGAATGCTACATACACCACTGACCCTTGTGGCCTCGTGTCGAGCCAGCTAGTGCATAAGGCAGCATCTTTCGAATCAAAGAGAGTCAGATCGTAGTCTGTGTCTGATTTGATCCTTTGGTCTAAATACATTGATGGAACACTCGGACCAATTATCAACACAGGACAAAATTTCGACAACAATTCCTTCTCCTGTAACAAAAAAACAGAGTAATTAGGACATGAACAAGAACAAGACATGGTGGAGGAAGTTGTGTGAGAGAGAGAGAGATCTAACAAGAAGCTCCAGATCTTGGAAGGTATTAACGAGTACAAAATCAGCTTTCTCGAAGTTTGTAAACTGTTGGAGCACCATCTCAAAGTAAGCAGGGTAAGATCCAGAAACAGAGAAGAAAGAAGGCAAATCTTGGAGCTCAAGAAAAGGCAAGTCTTCAATGGGAAGATTCAAGCTTCCATTGTTTATGTAGGAAAGATAATAAACGTAGTTAACAGCACAAGACTGCGTAAAGAAAGGAGCCGCGGCTAAGCCAAACTCTCTGGCAACGTCGAGCGCCCAAGGCATGAAAGCATCATAGACGATACAAGTGATGGGGTCATCACTAGACTGGTGTTTCCGGATGACGTCTGCAATGGATTTAGAGCCGAACTTTTTGAAGTTTTGGAGGTAGTCTTGAATGGAGCCAGATGACTCGAAGCCGTGGAGGTCGTAGCCATCAGAGATGGTGGCTATGGAGATCGGCCCAGATGGGTCAGGTTTGATGGAGTTGAAGATGAAAGTGGTGAGAGTGAGAGTGGTTTTGAGACCTTTGGAGTGAAGTCGTTTGCAGAATTGGCGGATTGGTGTGATGTGTCCTTGCGTTGGATATGGCACTGCCAATACATGTCCTCTCTTCTTCGTCATCTCGTTCTTTCTATCTCAAAATGTTTTGCTTTAACCAAAATGAATATGCCTTAGGAGAAAAATCGAATTTATACAGGTTTGTCAAGTTCTTGTTTTAGATAAGAGCGTTGTGATTAGAACCATAGATAGTTTTGTTTTGCTCTCTCTTTTATTTTTAAAGAAAAAAAAGGGATAAGAAGAGAAGATCAACAAGTAAGGGTAAGAAAAAGAAGAGAAAATCAATTTGCGTTTCTTTCACAAGATAACGAAATGTGTGAATAAAAATATTAATGATGCATTTGCTTTCATGTTCAGTACATAATTAGTTTTTACTATTTTAAACAATTTCTTTTTGTTAATTAAAAATATACACGAATACACGATGAATGTATATGGAAAAAGAAAGCATGTTTAGTCGCAGAGGCACTTGAGGGTGAGAGGGGTCAACTGACCCATGTGAAAGCATGTTACAGTCCTTTAAATATTTACTTAAGCCTTTTAAATCTAACCCACACTTACATTAGAATCTAAATACAATAAAATAGACCCATAATTATAATTAAAAACTGTAAATATGTGTCTATTATTATATAAATTTTAGCCAATTATACTAAAGAATTTAAGGAATACTTTAGAAATTAATTTTCTTCCTGAAGATTTTTGAATAAGCTATTATAATTTTTTTGTTTTTTTATAATATTTTTCAAATGTATTTAAATAATCTTTAGTAAATTTAATTTTTAAAATACTAAGTAAAATTGGGAAGACAGTAGCTTACTAGAAAAACCACTATATAATTAATATGAACTTTCAATTAGTATAAATTAAACTATGAATTATAATTATAATATTTTAACTACAACCTATTATTAAAATCTGGCTCACATATTCAAAAAAATATATATATTTTTAAAGTATATATATTATAAAAAAATATTTAAAAATATATAGAATCTATTTTGTCATTTGTTTTTTTTTTGTATTTGTAGTGTTTTATATTAATGACTCCGGTAAGAAAATTATTCTAGCTCCGTCATTGATGTTTGTGTTCAGTGATTGGTTTTCACATCTAAATATATATAAAAAAAAAACTGAAAACAAAATTATCTTAAAATGTAAATACAAAACACACACAAAATCGAAACTTTAATCGTTTTATTGTTATTTTTGGAGAAGTAAAATCTTAAGAGATGGAAAAGATAAGAGACAACACCGAAATGGAGTAAGACGATGTGAAAAGATTCTCTACGGTTCTATAATTACAAGAAGATGTCGACTATAATTAAGAGACTTGTTTACTTGATGCCTTATTATATCTGGCATTTCGTTATTATCTAAAATGTGTGATTATGTATCTTCCACTCAATCCAATTTCAATTTTTTTGTATCGCTTAATTTCAGATTTCGACGCTAGTCCGTGCAAATTTATTATGTCTAGTGGATCATATTTGAGATCGAAGCAACCGTTATAACGACATTGTCTAATGTCTAGTTGACCAGTTGAAGCAAAACTTAATGAAAAAGAAAAAAAAAACTCTAAATCGTTCAGTTTGATGAAATACTAATATAGAATAAAATTATTTATTTATATTTTATTTGATTGGTTACACCAAAAATCAAACCCAGCTTCTTTTATTTCCGTTAATAATTGTTAAGATAATGACATCAGGTTATGATGCAAGTGATGACGTTAAAAGAAAGAACATAGATGATGTATATAACTAACTATTTGAGCCACCCATGTGTTGCATTGTAGATAAGGGTCCCAAGGACTAAGGGAAAAACGATAATTAAAAAAATATCCCTTGTTTATCAAATAAAAGTCAGCCTATATCTCATAATTTTGGAGATGATTAAGACACAATTTGAGTGACAGAGTTGTAAGCAAAAAAAAAGGCATATCGAAATTGAATCAGAAATGATAAATCTCTGGTTGCAAGAGAGCAGCTAGGCTCCGTCTACATGGTCCAACAAAACATTTCTTGTAGCATCTTAGTGGGCCAAAAGATTTGTTGTTGCTTGGAGCCCAAACTTTTGCTGGGCCGGCTCTGCTTTAAGAAAAACAAAATACATTTCCACGTGACATAAATAGTTCAATATAGGAGTAGCAGCACGTACTAGCAGGGATTGCACAACCTGCTAAAATTACTTCCAAAATCTAATAACCTTCCATATAAATTCTCACCTATCAATATATATAAATAAATAAATACATATAACATGTTTCTTGAGTACGGAGCAAATGAAACCAAAACACTAGAATACACCGAATCAATCGTTTTCACTTAGAACGAGTCGTCGTCCTTGTCTAGAGAACCAGAGTGTCTTAGCCGTGGACTGTTATTGTTATCCTCCGGAAAAAGCGGCATGACGGTCTGGTTCGGCGGTGAAGGTCGTTGTACGGAACCGTACACTGTTCTCTCGTTTACACGACCAACTTCCTTACACACTTGATCAAGAATCGTCAGAAAGTCTCTGACCACGGCGAAAATGCGAAAAGGATGAGATTCTGAATTCCCGTGGAAATACTCTGTTACTTCTTTAACCATCTTCTTGACGTTGTTTCCATGGGATTGTATCTCCGTGATCTCTTTCTCAGCTTTGTTCAAGAACGTGTTCATCGAGTCTAAGAATCTCTCTACCCCGGCTTCTAGCTTTAGCTCCGCGATTGCTTCCTTGACTTTCGTTATTCCGCTGGCTATTTCCGCTGTTTCGTTGATGAGGGAATTTGAATCCATTGCAGCTGCTTTCTTGACGTTTATCAGCTGAGAGCTGAGACCTGAAATCACTTGCATCCCGAGTTTCTTCAGCTCTAGATCGTCTTGGAATGCGGATTGCTCGGCTATGTTATCGCCTATCGGGCTTTGAGTCGGAGTAGAAGAAACCCGAGCTCCTTCAGATTTTATGATTTCTTGAACTACGAAATGCAATAAGGTGGTTTTCCCATCCGCGCCTTTGATATCTACCAGATTTAAGAGCGTGTCAAGCTTGAAAGCATGCGCATCACCTCTATTGGTTCCTATATTCATCCGGTTCCCAGTTTTGAGCACCGCTTCTAGAAGCTTCAAGAACATCCGAGTGTTCTTCAACTCACCACAAGCAGCCTGAAAGGTTTGATCAAATGCATATAAATGTGTTCTGTTTTTAGCACAAATACACTTAAAAGAGGACAAGTGGAGTTTTATTTACCTCGAGGGTGTCGAAGGATCTTTTAAGGTACTCTGTCTCTGATTCGAAGTTGACTATGTAAAGCATTGCATCGATCCTCTTGAAGGCGAATGGAATATCTAGCAATGCTTTGAGGAATTTCTCTGCGGGTCCAATCTTGGAAGGAGATTCGTCACCATTCTTAAGCTCTTTAAGCTTGTCCTCTTCATCTTTGGTAGGTGCCATCTTGAGTAGACATTCTAGAAGCTCAGGGCCCAGCGTATCCGAGTTGCCTGATTCATGAACAAGAAAATGTAATGACATCCTTTTTTTCAATAAAACTAAAATCAGTCCAAACTAAAGCTTCAAGATTCTCAGACCAATCTTGGGGAATTATCAAAGCTAAGAATATGTCGCAGTAAGTGTGAATAACTTGAAGACAGTTTCGAGATTCGACATGGAAAACTTGTACATAAGCAACAACAGAGTGGGACATGATTCACCTTCTACAAGGGCTTCGCATACTTCATCGGAAGTTACATTAAGAGCCCTCAGCAAAATCGCAATGTTATGGGACTTTCTAGGATCAAGAACGTGATTCTCCTGATTCGCAGATTGAACAACACCTGCATTCCCGGCATCTCTTGTTCTTGAATTTGGATCATTCGCCCTGAACAGTGTCTCTATCATTTCTTCATTCACTCTGCAAAAGACAAACGAATCATATCTTAGTCGCCTATGCAAAGAAGGGGACGAATTGTTCAAGATTAGGAGGATTTCAAATTCGTTATATCTTACTGAAAAGAGTTTGATTTGATTTGGTCCCACACCATAACACGGCTCGAACTTGCTCTAACTTTGTCCCAGTGTAAAGGCTTCAACTTTGGTTTCAAGGTCTCCTCTTTTTTCTCAGGATCAGAATCTCCACGATGAGGCGAGAGTGACATGGTAGCCGGATTCTCCAATAATTGCGGCGGAGGCGGAGGAGGAGGAGGAGGAGGTGGCCTCGCTGGACCGGGTTGCTTCGAAATGCCGTCGTTTAAGCTGTTTGAGCTGTTCTGACTGTGCAGCGAGAGACGAGGACTAAGCGACTTTGGTTTCAAACTTGTTGCCGGAGAACCATTCAACGACGAGACGGAATTAGTCGGCGAACACGTGTTCGAGCCGTTAATACTCCTGCTGCCAATCTGATCAACACCAGAATCCTTCAATATGCTAGCCCAGACACGTGTCGGGCTCTGTTTACGACCCGAAGATCCTCTCGGAGAGAAAAACTCGTCGTTCTCGTTCTCATCTCCGTCAAAGTCTTGTCTTTTAGGGTTTAACTGTTCAGTGCTTTGGTAATTGGGAGTGAAAGCTGGGAGCTTTGGTAAAGGAGGAAGAGGACGGAGCTCCGGCGAGCCTAACTTATGGTACTGCGCGTAAGAAGAAGAAGAAGACGAAGAAGCAGGAGCTGGTAATTCCAAGACGCCGGTGACACTGCCGGAGACGGAGATGGGAGATTTCTGCTGATCTAAACCGCCGCTTCGGGAGTTTACTAAAGTACCCAAGTAGAGAAACTCGGAGGATGTGTGAGAGGAAGTGTACTTCGGTGGTTGTTTGTGTTTCAGAGAGCCGTCGGAAGGAGCGGCGTTGAAGAGCTGGAGAGAGTCTGATCTGGTGGATTTGGTGTCATCTGCAGGGGAAGAGCAGCGGCGGTGGCGGGTTCGACGGAGGAAGATGATGAAGACGACGAATAGAGAGAGGAGAACCGCGGCGGAGACGACGGAGACGGTTATGGCGACTAGCTTGGCGACGCGGCGGTTATTGCGAGGCTTGGATGGGTTGGTATGGGCTGGAAAGAGGAGAGAAGAGATGTTGGCGGGAAAAGTCGGGAGTGAGGCCGGAGGACGCGGAGGTGGTGGGGAATGAGCGGCGGTGGAAGATGGGTCGGAAGAGGGGAAGAAAGGGTTCGGATGCGGCGGAGACGGCGGAGGAGGTGGAGGGTTTGCGACGGAGGAGAAAATGTGTTTTTCGTGCGGTGGAGGCGACTCTGGGTGTTTCTTATGATGGTGGTGGTGTGTGTGTGGGGAAGGAGACGGAGGTTCGGAGGATGACGGTGGTTGATACGGTGGTGGAGCGGCGGTGATGACCGGGAAAAAGGGTTGATGGAGTAAGTGGCGAGAGTGGAGACGTTGATCGGCGGAGGAGGAGGCTGCCAAGGAGAAGAAGATAATACTAGCTAAACGGAGGAAGAAGGGTATTTTAGACATTTCGGCAAACTCTGGTTTTCTAGGGCTTGTTGTTGTTGTTGTGGCAATCAAAATCTGACATTGAAGAGAAAAGAGAGAGTGAAGAAGCGTTTGGTTTGGTCGATGAAGAGAGAGAGAGAAAGTGATAGACAAAAGGTTTGGTCTTTACGAGGGAGTCTTTTAGAGAGAGAAATTGGAGGGAATAGTAAGTAGGTGTCACATTGCTTAAATTAGATTAGGTCTTCGTATTTGATTCGATTGAGAAAGGTAGTTCGTGTATTATTTCCCATATTTATTTCCACGTTTTATTTTATCCAAGAGCTAGTATTAAAATAAATTCTGTAAATCGAATAATAAATTTGTTCAGAACAAAACTTAAATGATTTGTTGTTGGGTTGGACCAATTGTTATCAGATAGATCGATTTTCGATAATAATGATTGCTGTAATAATGGACATATCGAAAATTTGAAACCATGAATTTTAATCAAGATTTTTAACGATCAAGACATTATTTGTATCCTTTTCTGATAATAATCACATACTAGTAACTAGTAAGATCTAAGGGGTGTATTGGATTATGAATTTTAGAAGATTTGGTGGTTCTTTTATAATCTCTTGTTATTGAACTAATGATTTTTAAATGTCTTACCAAATCTTATGTTATTCAATTAAGAATTTATAAAAAGTAAATCAAATCTCCTGTTATTGGAAATATTTTAAGTAGTAGATTTTAAAGGATTCTGAGTGATTTTAAGTGGTTTTGGTGGGGTTTGTTAGTTAAAAATATAAAAAATCAAATCTCATAGTTTTAGGTGGGATTTCATAGACTTTAATAACAAATCATAAGAAATTTCCTAATTCAACTAAAATCATCTAAAATATCATTAAAACTTAAATCATTGCAAATTCTCCCAAATTTCAGTTTCAATACACCCCCTAGAAACTTTGATTGTGACTTGTTCACTACCACAATTAGTTGAACATTTATGGTTTCTTTTTCTTCTGATTATATACTTTGAACTTATTTTTAAAGAAAGATAAAAAAAATTTTAGAGAATATGAAAAAAAACTATTTAATTTGTTGAAATTGCAAAAAAATAAATTAATTCATGGTTCATGAAAATTCTTGGGAATGTTTAGTTTGGTTTTAATTTAGTTCAGATTCGAATTTTAGTAAAATAGATCTTTAATTTTTTTTAAAAATGGTTTTAATTCGGTTTTTTTACTCGGTTAGATTTTATTTTTGGTTTTCTATAAATAAATAAAAATATAAATTCATTTAAACCATATTAAAATAAAGTTCAATTTATTGATCGATCTGTAACAAACCAAAATAGTCGATCAATAAATTGAACTTTATTTTAATATGGTTTTGATTTTTTTACACGAATAGGTTTTGATTTTTTTATATATATATTAAGTATTTAAGTGAAGTCTATTTATGCAACAAACTGTAATTAAACCACGCTGCATTACATTGAATTTCATTTCAACGAAATTGGCTTCAATCAATGTATCCTATACAATTCAATGTCACATAGCCATTAGATAATGCAGAATGGCCAAATGATTTATTTGGTCGGCGGTTCTAATCCACATTTATTGTCGATAACTTATGGAATATCCAAACGTTTAATTTTACAAATGATAAAAAAAAAAACGTACGTCTATAGAAGAGTAATGCATTATTGTCTATGCTAAATTAAATCAAAGCTTTGATCGTTATCATAACATAATAACAAAAGTCGTGCAGCATAAATTAAATCAAAAATAGAATGTGAGAGATGTGGTTTGCACAAAAAAAAAAAAGAATGTGAGAGATAAAAAAAAAAAATGAATGCATGTTTTCTTAATTTAAACAGTGAGTAGTACTTGATTGGAAACATTTGGCCTAGTGTTTTGAGGTTTGATATTCTGATGTCATAGGGTCAGTCAAACCAAGTTATGTCATAATGTGGTCCAAACTGATACAATTGGTTAATGCTATTTTATGAATTATAATTGAGAACCCCATTTTTCTTTAGAAACAAATAGCTATAACTTAAATCGTGAGGGGATTATGAAGAGATTGAAAGAATATAGTGAATGAGAAAAGATTTCACATTTGCAAAACCAAAAAAAAAGTATATACACAGACTCTTGGCATTATATTATTACAAGTAACGAAAAGTGTTGGGATTTGCATAATTTTCCACTTCTCTAAAGATTCTTTTTTTTTTCTTCTTCGGAGTTAAGTTTTACTACCTCTTTTGATTTTAGTTATTTTGACAGACTAACCACAATCTGTGTTTTATCGGAGGTTGGTCCATTCCACAGTCAGGTCAATAAAGTTTTGACTATATTTAAATTAGGCCTCTCATCATTCCCTAATATTCTATGTATTCTTTTGATTGATTAATTAATAGTATAAAAAAATAATAGTAGGGGAAGCAAACATTCCGCCTGTGGAAAAAGGTTCACTACTAATTTAATTTGAGAGTTATCTATTATCTTCAGGGTAAAATTAAATAAAAAAGTTTATTACAAGAGAATCGGAAAAACGACGACGTAGTAGAGGATCGTCGGTGAGAAATAGTCCGAGCAAAACAGAAACTGAGTACATAAAGAGCGTACAGAGCTACACGACGATGCATATTTGATTTTCACTGTAAACCCGTGAATCACGCAAATCCAGGAGTCATCCACTTTTTGTTCTCTATAGACACGTGTCAGTCTTCTTCCCTTCTTTGTTAACCCTCTTCTTCACCGGCTATCCCCTGTTCCAGTTTCTCAAGGACAACAACATCCCCACTTCAGTAATCTAGTTAATTACGATCTTACCCTTTCAACTAAGATGCACCATTATCATCAAAATCTCTGCAACCTAACTGTACAACATGGAATATGAATTATCTCTATCACTATTTATTGCTGATTTTCAAATGTGGTATTTTTTTGCTGCATCATTTCAAACGTGAGTTTTCAATGTTTATAAAGAGAACTTCGGAGAGAAGAGCTATGATTTATGCATTGCTTGAAAATATTAATAAAGTAGGTTGACAACAAAATAATACTATAAAGTATTAACATTTTGAAACTACAGGAGAAAGAAAAAGGAGGTTATTATTATTGTCAGTGATTGAAAGTGGGATATTTCAAAATTTTGAGAGTATTGTATAAGCAACTTTTGAGGGGTATTTGTGAGAAAATGCACCTTTTAGGGTGAATCGTGCTACAAACGACGTGAAAGGCAAAATCTTTTGCATAGGATTAGATTGTTGTGGAAAAAAAGTAAAAAAGTACAAATTTAATTTAAAAGAGAAAAAGTGGCAAAATATGAAAAGCCAAAGACAAAGTGCTCCAATATTGCGTCATCTAGATTTTTTCATTTTCTAGTTTCATTCCAATAATTCACGAAAGATGATGACTAGTTCTTTTTTTACGTAAAGTATCCGAGTGGAAAATATAAAATGTGGGAAAATTGAAGAGTTTTAAATATGCGTATATTTGGCGTTTGTATAATAAGCTCCTATAAATTTGGTACCGACATTTGAAAAAAAAACAGTACCATAACAATTATCAATTTGGGCTTAGGCCCATTTATGGATATATGGACCGTTTCTCTAAATTTAGGCTTACCATAAAAAATTTATTTAGGCTGATCGTTGAACAAAATTGATTTAGAAAAAGAATAATAAGTGTGTGTTCAATTTAAAACCAAACAAAAAAAACTCCAATGTCAATCTTCGTTTCGGCTTGGCCGCACAGGTCCCTCTCTAGCTTTTCAATCGATCCCTAAATTTTCTACCTTCAGACCGCTAATACCAAACCCTAAGATTAAACCAGAAAAATCCTCAAAGCTTTTCCTAAATCATCCATCTGCTTCTCGTGGAAGAAATTCTCCAACTTTGTCCCGGCGATGGGGAAAAACCAAGGTTACAAGGCTATGCAGAGAGCCAGAGTTGGCTCCAGCTCCGCCGGGCCGGATGAGATCGAAGACGGCATGGTTTGTACCCTTTCATACTACCATGATGACACCTTATAGAAACCCAATTGATCTCGTTCACTCATTGTGACCTAGGTAGCAGTTTATGTGTTGGAGACGATGAACTGTTGTTATTACATATATGTTTAGTGTAGAATCACATTCTGTATCCCTTCAAATCAAGAGTTTTTTTTATTGTGTTGCAGTTGAAGAATTCCACTTTTATTGTTCCCTTGTCAAGTTTATCTGGATGAGCAATTTCAATTGCGTGCTTCCAAAATGTGGCGCTAATTTCGTTCCTCTCTGTCAAGTTACTTCTTGTTATCCTTATTTTTCGTTACCAAAACATTTCTGATGAGGCGAGTCGCAGGTGGATGGTTCGTATCATACACCAGAGTGGCATGCTGCTCGTTTGGCCAGCCTCAAGACTACACACACAATTACTTGGGAAGAATATAAGAAGAAGCAAAAGGTAAATCTGCTGATCGACAAATCAATGTATTTGCTCTGTGGTATAGGGTATCTTTCAACAGGTTCTTTGCTCTGTGTTTATGACAGATAAGAAATGTTTCTCACTGTATGTGCTTTAACGTGACCGCTCTTAGGAAGAAGAGTTGAAAAGGGGGAACTTGAGGCAGACACCGATAAGTTGATGCGTGAGTATAGAGCTCAGCTGGATGCTGAAAGGGCACTGAAGCTCTCTAAGGGAAGGAACTATTCAAGCTATAAATCCAGAAAAGGTATACATATGAATCAGATGGAATGTCTGACAATCAGTAATCTGCGTCTTGCTTTCTAATGTACACTGTGATCTTACAGATAGGAAGGAGAGGGATCTCACAGATAGAAAGGACAGAGACTCGAAGAAAAGCAAAAGCAAAAAGAGAAAGGTGCGTATAACAAATTGTATATCGAGTTTACTTTGAACATCTTCAGTAATGTTTTTTTTTTTTTTTTGCCTTGTAGCTTAGCTTCCATTAACATTGTGTGTTCTTTGATCTGCAGCATTCGAGAAGGCGACACTCTGACTCAAGCTCATCCTCGGAATCATCAAGTAGCGATGAAGAGGAATCTAGGAGATCAAGGTCAAGTTCTAAAAGATCAAAAAGGGAGAAGAAACACAACTCTAGAAGCAGACACTCAAGCCAAAGCAAAGATGAGGCTGACGGTCTTGTGCCGTTATCGAAATTCTTTGGCAGTCTCAAGAGTTGACACACTGCAAGACTTGAGATTCGTGTTCACCAGATATACTCAATATTTATTGTGCGCATTTGATCTTTTCTGGCAACAATTTGTTACATTGGATTCAAAATTGCAATAATCGCATAATATTCTCGCCTAATCCTTATGTTTTAACAAACAAAAAATTGCCAAAAAAAAACATTTTGTGGAAGTATTAAAGGTGAGAAATTTGTAACACATGAAACTGTTTCTGTGGTGATTTTAAGTCTTAATAATTGCAACAAGAAAATGTGGGCAGATTACAAATACGTAGACGAAAAAAAGAAAGAGAAAAAAAATCCAAAGGAACTTAAATTAAAAAGTTTGATCCCCATCCCCTTCAAGCATCTCTCACAAGTATACACAAAAGACAAACAATGAGTTTTCCTCTTTTTCATCTCCCAAATGCTGTTCTGTTCTTCAAACTATTGCTGATATTCTGGATTGAAAGCGAGTGCCTTGCGGTAGATAAGCTCCTTCATCTGCTCCTCTGAGAGCGCGTGTTGCTCAAAATCAAAGTTGAAAGGTATCGTGCACTCTGGCTCATCGCTTATGTCGTGCAGTGAATTCAGGTATGGATGGGCCAGCGCGTCTAAAACTGAATCAAGAATCAAGAATCAAGAATCAAGAAGAGGTGAGGACTATTCAAGAGTCAATAACGCTCTACTCATCCACTAAATTGAATCTGTTTTCGTGTTTCTGGACTGATTCGCACAAGAAAGTCCTGTTTTTGCAAGTTAAATGGTATTACTATTATAGATTGGGGACTGACCTGTGATTCTCCGTCTAGGATCAAATGTTAGCATCTTCTCGATAAGATCAATCGCTAAAGGATGGACCGTCGGGAACTTATCAGTGATGGATTGGCGAGGATACAGTGGAAGCTGTCTTATGTATCGCTTTGCATTTTCATTCAAGAACTCAAGCTCTTCTTCTGATGGAGTTCCTATGAGCTGCAAAAAAGAAGATTTGTCCCAACATGTTTCTTTACTGCACAATTCCGGGTCTTTGTTCCTCATATAGAGCTAATAAGAGAGGCTACAATTTTACCTCCATGAGCAAACGAAGCTGATGAACATGATCTCGGCCAGGAAAGAGTGGCTTACGGTCCATTATCTCCATGAAAATACAGCCAACAGACCAAACATCGATAGCTGCTGTATAATCAGACGAGTTTAAAAGCAGCTCCGGTGCACGGTACCACCTCGTGACAACATATTCAGTCATGAAATCGCTCTCAGAAGTGACTCTAGCTAGTCCGAAATCGCAGATTTTTAAGTCGCAGTTTGCGTTTAGGAGGAGGTTGCTCGGTTTCAAATCACGGTGAAGCACATTTGCGGAATGAATGTATTTCAACCCACGGAGGATCTGGTAAAGAAAATACTACCAAAACAAAAAAAGGAAATGAGCAACTCCGGTTTTCAAGTCGGGTTACAGGAGAAAAAAAAAAACCAAATGTCTCAAAACTCAAAAAACCTGGCAATGTTCTTCGGATAATGCTTGATTTGACCGTATGATCTGATGGAGATCAGTGTCCATTAGCTCATACGCGATGTAAACATCATTGAAAGCGTTTCTTAGCGGTGGCGGTATTATGTCTCTGATTGCAACAATCTGATAAACACAGATGGTAATAATCCACTCATTATTTTGCGATTCGATTTCTAAAAAAATAAGATTTTTTTTTTTAACGTAGATGGAGAAGATCATCATACTCACTCTAGAAGCACTAAACCATCCGTATCAAACCGAAAAAATGCATGCACACCAAATAAGATTCATGTATATTACTTAGACCTTAAAAAAGGAAATGTAAAACCAGCTGCAACACATTCATTCACAAACCTAAATTAGCATATACAGTAAGAATCAAAAAGTCGATTATTTTTGTGCAAAATCCTGTCCTAAATAAGTTCGCATTAACTAAAAATCTATCGTCCTATCAGGCTCTCTACATTATAGGCTATAAACAGATGATTCTTCTTATCTATGAATGGAAAAAAAAAAAACTGACATTTTCATGATCCATGTGGCGAAGCAGCTTGATCTCACGGAGAGTCCTCTTCGCATCAATCTTGTTGTCGAACGCGTTTGCGATTTTCTTAATTGCAACGCTCTCATTTGTTTCAGAGTTCATAGCCGAACTTCCAAAAAAAAAAAACAGAATAAACAAGAGCACAAAGGATAAAGCTTCATATACGAAATTCAAACCTAAACAATCGCAAATACCAAAGAACCATCAAATTCGAGCTCGAAATGATTAAAAAAAAAACGGAACAAACATCACAATTAATCAATTATTTTTTTTTTTAATAGAAATTTCGGATCAAAGTTGGCAACTTTACCAACACAATCAACAAAAATATATCATTACCTCAATTAAGGCAACATCCATAATCAGTTTGAAGGCTAATAGAAATTGTAAATAAGAATCGGAATTTTTACCAAACGATGCCATAAGCACCCTTGCCAATAGGCATGATCGGAGGCTTATACTTAGCGGTGACCTCGAAGATGTTCCCGAATATATTGTACTGTATAAACCTACCGCCGTGGCTAAGAGTCGCCGGAATATTCTCAACACCGGGCATCTGAGGCGACGGGTGAGATGGAGCCGCGGCGGAAGCACCANATGTTCCCGAATATATTGTACTGTATAAACCTACCGCCGTGGCTAAGAGTCGCCGGAATATTCTCAACACCGGGCATCTGAGGCGACGGGTGAGATGGAGCCGCGGCGGAAGCACCACCTCCGGTAACTTCCGTCATCTCGGTATCAGCCGCCGGTTGACCCGCGCCACCGTCCATAACAGCCGGTGAAGAAAGAGGAAATTAATGGGTTTGTGTGGATCGAAGAGTTATTGAGGGAAATGGGAAACGGATTTAATTGGGTGAGTGAATGAATGAAGGGAAGGAAATTGATATTCTTTGTGGTTTTGGGTCAAAACAGATCTGAAGAGAGAAGAAGAGGAGAAAGTCATGTGCGTGCGGATCTTTTTTTATGGTTTTATCGGTCTTCACTTGACCCGTGTGTAAAAAACACTCTTGAGTATTTTGTTGTTTTAAAAACTTCGTTTTTTAATTTAGTTAGTGTTGGAGAGACAAAGAAGAAAATGTTGTCCCTGCAAAATCACTCGATTTAGAATTATGATGATACATTTAACAGTACATTTTGAATGTAAAATAGCTGTGATTACTAAACCATTTGCTGTTTTTTTTTTTTTGTTTGGTTGTACTTTTGCAATCATCTTCCTAACATGAAACATCTTTGATTCTTACGTGTAAACAGGATGGAAAGACATTTCCAAAATACAATATGCGAGCGAAAAAGTCAAAAAGATGATTACAATCTTTCATACTAGATTGAAACATTAATAACTCGAGGAATTTGTAGCCATTGGTTATGGGGTAATTTGGATTAAAGAAAAATATGGTGGTTCATTTTGACAATATTCCAAAATTACGAGGATCTTCTCACTGTGTTACAGTTGGGTCGAGCTCGAGACGGCTTGTTGTTCTCTGCAACAAACCCTCTTTCTCACTTTTTCTCGCGAGCTCTTTTCTGGGTTTAGGGTTTCGATAGATTGGCAAGTGGCAACGATATCGAGCGTCTTCGAACCAGTAGAAACCTTTAGGCTTCTTCAGCGCCGGGCACAATTCTCCGTAGAAGAAAATACCAGTTTTGTGTATCTTTCCAACTTCCGAGTGATCTTTTAAACGTACAGCACCAGGTTCCCTTCGATCTCAATTTCAATTTTGTGGTCCTCGGACTAATTTTGATTGTTGTTTCCTGCTCTGCTTTCATTTTGGCATTTTTATCTGGTTTCAACAACTTCCGCCGCCGAGTAATGGAAGCTTGGGTCAAGATGTTAGCTTTGTATGTTTTGATTACAAATTAGTGTTTCTAATCGCCTCAAAAATCTGACTTTTGTTGATGGTTGGTTGTTGATTGTTGATTGACTCGTTAAAAGCATCTGATTTTTGCGGATTGTTATAAGCCTGTGAACAATTATGCTAAAGTGAATGCGCGTGAAGGTGAGCTAATTGATTGTCTCTCCGTCTCCATTACAATGCAAAAGAACAGTTATAGTTTTGGTGGAATGTTTTGCAATCTTCTGTTGTTCACAATCAATCACATCATGATGTTACTCATCTTTTGATCACGCTGCTCTTTTGCAATGCCTCCCACTTTATCTTGGCATAGTAGTTCTTTGTCCTTGTTTGATTTTGAAACTAACATTTTTCTCCTTGGATTTCTTCAGAAATCACAAAGAGCCAGGAGGGATAATTGAAATGGCGCCTAGAGGAAGAAGAAAGGTAAGCTTTACTGATACATAGAGTTTGACCAGATGAGTGTGGTGGTGGTTTGGGACTCGGGAGATTATGGGATGATGCTCTAGAACTCATTCTTAGGTTTGTG
The DNA here is from genome assembly GCA_020283515.1 of Alliaria petiolata. Taxonomy (NCBI): domain Eukaryota; kingdom Viridiplantae; phylum Streptophyta; class Magnoliopsida; order Brassicales; family Brassicaceae; genus Alliaria; species Alliaria petiolata. Next base: position 34,338,567 of record JAHZTW010000001.1, read on the forward strand.
TTTGTTTCTTCTGTTCTTCGATTTTTTTGTCAGTTGATTATCAGGGAGAAATAGAAGCAGAAATCAGTCCGTTGGGTGTTGTTTTCTTGTAAGATTTTCTATCTATTATCGGGGGCTTTAAATTGGTATATTTTCTTCTCCTTTTTGCAGAAGGCTGGACTGATGCGAGAGGATGCGGCAAGAGATGCCATGAGAGCTTTTGGATTTGAGGAGCGAGTTATCAAAGTGTGTATCAAGGAATTGCTAGAGGTATGTTCCTCGGTTTTAGGCCTCCGTTTTCTCTTCCTTGAAAACATTTTCCTTGAAAGTGATGCTTTACCCGCTTTGGATTTCAGGTGTATGGTGAAGAAGGATGGTGTCTAATCGAAGAGTATGGCTACCAAGTACTTCTAAATAAGTGCCTTGAAAAGGCACAGGAGCTAACAAAGAAATCAGAAGAAGAAGAGAAAGAAGAAATGGCTGAGGAACAAAACGAAGAGATAGCTGAGGAACAACATGAACAAACGGCTCAGGAAGAAGAAAAGGTGATTTGTTGTTCTTCCTACTCTTTCTCTATCTCAGCTTGGTTTTGCTTGCATGATTTGTTTTGGTGATCAAGTATCGGAAACAAACGACATTGGGGTTTTTGAACTTGATTTACCCATTATGCTACTTAACTTGCAGCATGATCTGTCTTCCGTATTACATGAGCAGGAGCAGCAGGTTGAGGATAGGAGAGACCATGTTGGCAGCAACTCAACAACTTTGGTGGGGTGTGGTGCGGAGACAGGAGCACAGGCTGATGCTTTATCGATCACTAACATGGCGGTCATCATGGACTCATCACCAGCTATTCAATCAGGAGAAGCGTCAGTGGATTATGCATCACCAACGGGTATTCGATCAGGAGATGCATCAGCAGATTATGCACACCATTCTGTTGGAGGTAACAAAGTAACAAACTTATCGCCATAAAAATCTCACTACATGAATACTTGTCTTACAAAGGAAAAATCAATTGTTTAGGTTCCAAGAGTTCTCAGTGTGGATGGCTAAGTGAGGAGGAGGAGGACGAGACAGATCCAAATGAGGGTAGTGGTTGTGATGATGGAGAGATAATTCAGCTGTCTCCAGAACCGCTATGTGAAGAACTTGAAGAGCTGGTCAGGGAAGTTCGTGGAGAGAAGAAGAGGAAGAGACCCACGAGGTGGGACAAGTAAGGAGTCACGAGCTCCTGTGAGCAAAAACTGATCTAGTATAAACATTTTAAAACAATACAGAGCCAAGAATTTATTGTCCGGCTCTGAAGTATTCATAATGAATGGTTACAGTCTCTACTATATGAACAAGATACCAATGTTCCCCCATTGCCTCAGGCTTATGGAGTCTCACTGCTGCAATGTTTCTTTGATGGAGTAACTAAAAGTTGTTATATACATTCTATAAAGTTCTCTCTTAATACGCATCCTATTCATAATATAACTGTGATACTTGGGTCTCTTCTATAACTCGTGACATTTTACACTTTCTTAATAAAGTGCAGGTTAAAAAGTTTGAAATTCCTGTTTACCACAAGATTTTGATGTTAACAATCTTTAAAGTTTCGCACAAAAAAAAAAAAAAAAATCATTCTAAGTTATAAAAATTATCATAATCTTGTATTTAAATGTTTTGTATAAGCCTATAGGTTTGCCTATCCATAAAAGATGTCGATGGTCTCTTGTTACTCCGTCGAAAATCCAATAAAAAAGAATTCGAGAAGTAAGTTTTTACCCGTTTTTTGGTCAGGTCCAAGATAAGCACGATAGGTGATGGGTTGTTTTGATAAAAATAATAGTATGCGGCTTTTCCTAAGATTAATTTAAGAATGTAAGGGTCTTTATAAAATATTCTACAAATATATCGAGCGACATAGGGACTGCCCTTTAGAATCTGAATCTCTCTCCCTCCTTTCTCGCGAGCTTTTTCTCTCTGGGTTTAGGGTTCCGGTAGTTTGTCATCGACACCGGGCGTTTTGTGCATCTCTCCCCGTCATTTAACTTCGGTACGTGACATATCTCTCCGTAACGAGCGTTATAGGTTTCTCTTTTAAGCAATTTAGCTCCATGAAGTCTTTCTGCTAAATCATGGTATCTACCAAGCTTTTTCTTCTTCCATTCTTCACTGTCTTTTGTGTAATTGGAGGCGGATTAGGCATGAGCGTGTTTAGAGTTTTACGCATAGCTCTGTTAGCTACTAGATTTGATGTTACCTTTAGAGAGATCTCGATTCCTGATGCTTCGTAAATATCTGGATTTTTTCTCTTGCGGCTTGATATTAGATGCGTCTGTATCTCACTCACGACTCCAAAGTGTCCTTAACTCTTTTTTTTAGGAAAACGAAAAGATCCTTCCCGGATTAGCTTGTTGTTAGCATTACATTGTTTTTCATGTTCAGTACTCAAAATCCTATAGCAACTGTTGCAACCTATTGCTTTCGTTGGCTTTACTTGGGATGTGCAGGTTACTTGATGCGTGTTGGGTGTTTACACATCTGTGCGATTTATTGATATAGTTTGATCAATGTGGTAATTCGTTTCCTCGTGGAATCCAGGTACCAACCCGATTTGACAGCGAACACAGAGGCTAAGATGGAAATCATGACAAGAGAGAATGAGAACGCTTTGTCAGGTCCTAGGCCGATGGATATGTCAACTGTCACACACAATGCTCTCCAAGGACCTGGTCCCAATGGCAATCAACGGACATCGAGCTTGGAAGCACCTATTATGTTGCTAACTGGACACCCGAGTGCTGTCTACACCATGAAGTTCAACCCAGCTGGAACTCTGATTGCATCTGGATCCCATGATCGAGAAATCTTCCTCTGGAGAGTTCACGGGGACTGCAAAAACTTCATGGTTCTGAAAGGTCACAAGAACGCTATCCTTGATCTTCACTGGACCAGCGATGGCTCCCATATTGTGTCAGCCAGTCCTGATAAAACTGTAAGGGCATGGGATGTTGAAACTGGAAAACAAGTCAAGAAGATGGCTGAACATTCCTCGTTTGTTAATTCTTGCTGTCCTACACGTAGAGGACCTCCGCTTATCATCAGTGGATCCGATGATGGAACTGCCAAGCTTTGGGACATGCGTCAGAGAGGAGCCATACAGACATTCCCCGATAAATACCAAATCACAGCCGTCAGTTTCTCTGATGCTGCTGATAAGATTTTCACTGGCGGTGTAGACTGTGATGTCAAAGTCTGGGACTTGCGGAAAGGCGAAGCTACCATGACACTTGAGGGTCATCAAGACACAATCACAGGTATGAGCTTAAGCCCAGACGGTTCCTACCTTCTCACCAATGGAATGGACAGCAAGCTCTGCGTTTGGGACATGCGTCCTTACGCTCCACATAACCGATGTGTGAAGATCTTTGATGGGCACCAACACAACTTTGAGAAGAACCTACTGAAATGTTCGTGGTCACCCGATGGCACCAAAGTCACTGCTGGTAGCGCAGACCGTATGGTTCATATATGGGACACAACCACTCGGCGCATTCTGTATAAGCTCCCAGGCCATAAAGGCTCTGTCAATGAGTGCGTTTTTCACCCTACCGAGCCTATCATTGGATCTTGCAGTAGCGATAAAGATATCTACTTGGGAGAGATCTGAAATTTTAAAGCTGTGAGACACTCTGCAACTCTATTGTAATTGAAGTCTTTAGGTTCAACAATGTGTTTGAGACAATTTTTATTTCTTTAGAGAGAAAAAAAACCCAAATATTGCTCTTTGTTACAAGTAATCAAGAAGAAGAATTGTTATCTCCTGCTATATCTTTATGCTTCTTCATCGTCTTGTACTCTAACTTTACTACCACAGCAACTTCTTTTATGTTCTTCAACCACAGGTTTCTTCCCTAAGCTCTCTCCATTCTCTGCAAGCTCCAATCGTTTCTCCATAAACTCAGAGTTTTCCTTCCAAATCTCCCCATTAGTGTATACCTCTTTCTTCCATATTGGAACAGATGCCTTCAGCCCGTCGATCAAGAACTTGCAAGCATCTAAACCATCTGCACGGTGAACAGATGAGACCGCGATGAACACGCTGGTTTCTCCAACAGGAACTGGTCCCAGACGGTGAGCAACAGCAATTTTATGGATGTCCCAGTTTGATCTAGCGGCTGTACAGATCGAGCTGAGGCAGCGTGTGGCCATTGGCACATATGCTTCATACCTTAGCTCCAAGACTGTTTTGCCCTCGAACATGTCCCTTGTAGTGCCTGAGAATGTCGCTATAGCACCAGCTTGAGGGGCACTGACATAATCAATGTACTTAATTATATCGACTTTGTGACCTTCCTCCAAGATTTCTATGAGGTTCTTCTCATCCAAAGACATCTTCGTCTCTTCTTCTGCGAACACTGTCCAATACAACAGAAGCGTAAACCTCAAAACAGTCGATGTTCCAACAGCGAATTCTACCCTGCAGGTAAAGAGCGAATCAACAACACGATTACTTATCATAGAAAACTAATCAAGCAATAATGCAGACATCTGGCTTAGTCAAAGGCAACAGAGAGCAAATGAGCGATTTTCTTTGCCATCTTATGCAAAAATCACAGTTTTAGAGCTCCAGAGATATATGAATCCATTTAGCTTAGTATCCAGAAATGGAAGAGTCAAACAACAAAGTAAGAATTGGTCAATTTTTATGGAATCGGAAGAACAGAACTTACACACAAAACTCGTCTAAAAACTGACCAAATTCAGAGCTTTGCCAAAATCCGAATTTCCAATCTGGGGCTAGGGTTTTTGTTTTTGGCTTGAGGGTCGAATCGAATGGAACAGAATCACAGAATCACAGAAACATGGAATCAACGTCAAACAAGAGTCGTCTCTTTAAGTATCTTTATGCACTGAAAATTGATACTTTTCTCTCTTTCGAAAAGTTTGTAATAACTTTAACAGCTACCCAGAAAATTAAACAAGGCAAAGAACCCAAAAAGATTAAACAAAAATCCAGAAAGATAATATCTGACCTTTGGGAGTTAGGTAGGGATAGATGATGAAGAAGAACATGTGCTCCATATTCACCTCTCCATCAGACTAAGGTTGGTGAGAATCAGATAAGAGTATAAGACAAATCAGATTTTTATTTTTATTTTTTTCACACACAATTTCAAAGTCTCTTCTTTTTCTCCAGATATTCTGTTTTTACAATTCAAGGAAAAAGATAATACTGTAAAAGATGCCAAAATTATTGAAACTTCAACAAGTGGCGTCGTTTTCGGAGGTACAGTGCGATCTAATCAGTGTCAAGTCTCTTCAAGTTTTAACCGCAAAGGAGAAAGAAGATTCTCTCGCTAGTCTCTCTCTCTCTCTCTACTTCTCTGTGTGTCTACGGTTTTGGGAAAGTGAGGGAGATAACAGAGCGAAAGAGCAATCATGGCTGCGACATCTTCCTCTGCTTTCCTCCTTAATCCGTTGACTTCTCGCCACCGACCCTTCAAATACTCGCCAGAGCTCTCTTCTGTCTCCTTATCTTCTAGAAAGGCGGCTACTTGCGATTTTCTTCCGGCTTCTCTCACGCTCAAGAGACAGAGACAGAGGTGTAACGATGTTGTGTGCAAGGCTGTGTCTGTCAAGCCCGAAGCTGGAATCGAAGGGCTCAATATCGCCGAGAACGCCGCTCAGGTTAGATGGGTTTTTCTTCTAGTTAGTGTTTCGATTGCATCTGGATAGAGAAGAGAGATAGAGAGAGAGGAAAACTAAATTGGTGTTCAATTTTCTCATTTTAGGGAAAAACAGTAATCTAGCTGAGCACTAGGCCTGTGAATTTGACTTCTTTGTCTGATACAATACAATTTGCTTTTATCTCCATTGAGTTTTGATTCCTGTTTTCTTTTCTGAATGTTATGAATTGATTCAGCTTATTGGGAAAACTCCGATGGTGTACTTGAACAACATAGTCAAGGGTTGTGTGGCAAGTGTTGCTGCCAAGCTTGAGATCATGGAACCATGTTGCAGTGTCAAGGATAGGTTTGTGTAACCGATTTGATTTATGGGTTGCTATCTTCACATGTTTATTCTGAGCTTCTGCTGCTATGGTGATTTCAGGATTGGGTATAGTATGATTACTGATGCTGAGCAAAAAGGACTTATAACACCTGGAAAGGTACTGATTATAGATTTGAGTCTTGTTGTTGTTAAGACTTTACAATGAGCTGAGAAATCTGATAGACCTTGTGTTGTAAAAAGTTGAGCGACAAGCCCTCTGATTATATTTTCTTTGTTGCACTTTTCTAGAGTGTTCTTGTGGAATCTACAAGTGGAAACACAGGGATTGGTCTTGCATTTATTGCTGCTTCAAAGGGCTATAAACTTATCTTGACGATGCCCGCGTCCATGAGTTTGGAGAGACGGGTTCTTTTGAGGGCATTTGGTGCTGAGCTTGTATTAACTGAACCTGCAAAAGGCATGACCGGGGCAATTCAGAAGGCTGAAGAAATATTGAAAAACACTCCCAACTCCTACATGCTCCAACAGTTTGACAACCCAGCCAATCCCAAGGTCTGTGGTTGCTTCTCTTTCCATAATACTCTCTATCTGTGTTATGAATCATGACTTAGTGTTACCTCTAGTTCTGCACCATAATAAGAGAATGTGAAAGATTTAAGTTACAGAAACTCTTCTGCATTTCCTTTTGTTATCAACATTGGTATTACTGTTTAGTTTCTTTGGCACCTTGAAACTCTCTGGTTCCACTTTTTTATAGGCTGCAAGTATTTGCTAGTGTTTTAATATAAAGAATATGCAGATTCATTACGAGACTACTGGTCCTGAAATTTGGGAAGATACAAGAGGAAAGGTGGATATATTGGTTGCGGGAATTGGAACTGGTGGAACTATCACTGGCGTTGGTCGGTTCATTAAAGAAAGAAAACCCGAATTGAAGGTATATAGAGCAAAAGGGCTTGCAGCAACTCAGCTGGAATACATACATCTGTGGATGTTTAAAACCTCTATAATTAGAGATTGGCTATTCTTTCTAATTAGTAAGAATTCTGTTTAATTATTTGATGTTTTCGTGTACCAGGTTATAGGTGTAGAACCCACTGAAAGCGCCATACTTTCTGGTGGAAAACCCGGTATGGCAGTGATTTTGTTTCCTTGCATCTCTGACGTATTATTCCAAGACGCTGCTTTTCTTTTATTTGTCTTGTATTGTGAAATGCAGGACCTCACAAGATTCAAGGAATTGGAGCTGGATTTATTCCTAAGAATTTGGATCAGGCTATTGTAGATGAATATATAGCGGTATGATCTATTTGTTTGGTTCTCTAGAATCGTAGTCATATGGTTCCATTTCAGCTAGACGTCTGCTATTTTCTTTTTTAAAATATATCGGTTGACATACAAACATAAATGGTCTGGGCATGAAAAGGAGTAGGATAAAATGTTTCCAGGATCTTGAGACTCAAACTTCACCTGTTACTTTGATTCTTATCAGATTTCCAGTGAGGAAGCTATTGAAACCGCGAAGCAACTAGCTCTCCAGGAAGGCTTGTTGGTTAGTCTTTCTGTTTTTTTTTTTTTTTTTTTTACTCTGTTTGACTTATTTCTGAGTGGGAACAGTCTTTAAAGGAGAAATGAAAGGAATGTATGAGAAATCTGTGATGCTTAGTGAAAGAAGATTATAACGTTTTTCAGGTCGGTATATCTTCTGGAGCTGCTGCTGCTGCTGCAATCCAGGTCGCCAAGAGACCTGAAAATGCCGGGAAACTCATAGCTGTAAGTCCTCGATGTTCTTCATAATATTTTCTTGAAGTAGAAATTAAAAAGCTTGATAGAAATTTTGATCTGCGAGTTAATGAATCTTGTTTCCAGGTTGTGTTCCCGAGCTTTGGGGAACGTTACCTCTCGACCCTGCTTTTCCAGTCGATTCGAGAAGAGTGCGAGAAAATGCAGCCTGAGCCTTGATTTGAGTTTCCTCTGTAATTTCTTGACCAAACAACGAACCTCTTCTTTGATTTCTTTCTGAATTGTTTTTTCCTAATAGACATCTCTACTGTATATTTGCAATGTGCAACGCTGTTGTTGTTTTATTAATAAATTCATAAGAGGTTCGAGAAAAATAAAAAAGGTCTACTGATAATGCCAATTACTCGATTCCTTCTCGTTATTCACCACGGAATATGAACAAAAATTTGTTATTTCTCATATTAAAATGACAATTTCAAAGTAAGAAATTAAATACCTTAATTAGGTTTTGACCTGGGAGAGTTTGTGCCTTTATTTGTTAACTCTTCTTGAGCAGATAACTTAATTAAGTAGTTGGATTTGTTGGAAGATTTCATCATAAATGATCGAATATGCTTCATTACAGTAATCTGATAGCAGTACGTACACGTTGAGGCCTGTTATATAGCATGACCATTCGTAGTTGTAGCCTTGTAGGTACGATAGTAACTGATCACAGAGCCTTGCAAAACTGAACTTGTTAATTTGCTTATCTACCGTTTTGGCTACGTAGAGATTGACCCTTCACACATCTTTAAGTCTTCTAGGCTTAGCCTTAACTTTAAGTTTTCCCCCATTTTGACGCTTACCATACATTCAGTCTATTATAATACAATGAATCCTTGAAGCTTAGAAGTAAAGCGAATGATGTTCATGAAACATTATATAATTCCTAAATTAAATTACTGTTATATGTTTGTAAAAACAAAAGAAAAAAGATATAACTCATTCTGGTTCTGTCCTTCATCAGTCGCACAAGCCTCACCTAAAGTTATACAACGAAATATCCTAAAATAGCACGTTTGAATTAGGCTGACTCAGAAGAAAGTTGAATTAGGCTGATGTGCATGGTTTCTTGAGCCCCAAAGAGCACGTTTCATTTAGTATAGATTACTTTGGCTTCTACATCATGTAACTGACTTGTTCGTAGCAAGTATTTTTTTAATCTAAATAATACTTCCTCTGTTTTTTAAAGAAGATTGTTTTGGAAAAAAAATTGTTTAAAAAAGAAAGATGTTTTAAATTTTATATGTATAATTATTGTTCATTTTATTTAATTTACCTTTATAACATACATATTTTATGGAAGGGTTGTGAAAAAGCATATGATAGGGTGATTCACTCACTAGTGAGCAAAACATAATAAATTTGAAATTTCAAAAAAAAAAATTGGTGATAATTTGGTAAAAATTTCAAAAAAAAAAAAAAAAGAATGTCGTCGTCGATGATGAGTTGTGGAAGAGCATAGGATAGGGTGGTTCACTCACTAGTGAGCAAAACATAATAAATTTGAAATTTCAACAACAAAAAATTGGTGATAATTTGGTGATAATTTCAAAAAAAAAAAAAAACATCGTCGGTAATGGGTTCTTCAGTAACGTCATAAACTGCGTGACGTATATTCTCCAAGACAGCCCTTCTACTCAACTCCTTGACCATGGCAGTAACAATGTCTTTTTTCCTGAGGTTCTTTTTAACACAAACAAATTTGACCTCTACCACGATGATCATTTCCCCATCCATCCTAATTTTTGCTAGTACGCCTGCGGTAAAACCAACTAGCATCTTCATTTTCTTATAACATACTCCAATATGCCAATCTGGGTGATAACCCGGTGGCTGTAACGCCCACTTCAGATAGTCGATGGAGTAATCAAATTCTTTTTCCACACCGTTGTCAGCATGGCTTTTCTTTAGGAATCCGCGCACACGTGTACACATCATTGAAGACATGTTTTGCAGTCAATGAGAATAAACAAAAATTTAAAGATCTTTTGCAGGTGTTTTAAGTTTGATTTTAAAATTTTCATGTTATTTCTATGTTTTATAATTTCAAAAATCATTATAGCTAATTTGGTTGAGACACATCTTTTGAGATTTTTAGAGCAAAATTGCTATTTGAATAGATTTTGACCACCAAAAGTATCGGATCCGATGGAGGTCTTCCACAACGTTTTTCGGCTTATTTTTTGTGACGCGAAAGATAATCGAGTCATAGTCCGCGACGAAGTGGTTTCAACTTTCAAGGCAATTTCACGGTTTGATCTCCTGTTATATCACAAAATACTTTTGACTAATTAATAATTAACTTATTTTCCGATATTTTGAAATCTATTTTTCCTATATTCAGTTAATGTTACACTGTAGCATTAATTAGATTTATTAATTAAATTTAAATATTTAAATAACAGTCACGGTTTTTATAGTTTTTCTTAACAATCACACTTTCAAAAATATTTAAAGTTATAATCACAGTTGTTAAAGTAAAAATTTCTACCGTCAAAATTTTACAGTCATCACAGTCTATATGACTCATAATTGCTTTCAATCAGAGCCATGGTTTTAAAATAGTAATTATTTTTTATTAACCTAAAAACTGAATTGAAACTGAACTGATATTCATATTGAAGGAGTTTAAACATAACTTTGCTTAAGCTTGTTTTGTTGTACAACATGAAAGATTAGTTGGGCTTATTTGATGGGCCTGTAAAAGTAGTTACCGGCTAAAACGCGAACCTTTTCTTTTTTGTCAACACGGAACCTCTCGTGTGCCAAAAACGAAACATCTCAGCTTTTTGCAATTTCAGGTTTTGTAGGGTTTATCGTTCGTAAAGAATCAGGTTCCGTTCAATTCCAAATTTTTTTTTCTTCTTTTTGCTCCTCGAATTGATTTGTTCAATAGCTGAAGAATCCGATCTGAATTGACGGCTTTTTGTTCTGTTCCTTTTGATGCTTTCTGCTCTGCTTGCAGTTTGATATTTAATTTTCAGTTCGACATCTTCCGAATAGAAACGGAAACTTGTGTCCAAGATGTCAACTTTGGATGTTCTGATGTCGAATTAGGGTTTTGTTGTTGGGGAAAGCTTTTTATTTCTGCTGTGAATTTGACTTTCGTCGACTGGGAGCTCTGATTCTTATGCGAAAAAGGTTATCGATTGATTGTAGTTCCCGTGGACATGAAAATATGGAATCTTAGGGTTGAGATCATTAATGCAAAAGAACAAGTTTTGTTTACTGGAGTGATTTGCAATCTTCACTTACTTGACTGGATCTCATAAGTCGATTCTTTTCTCCCTGCACTGTCACATAAATAGCAATCTCAATTGCTATTTGCATTATATTAACGAAATCTGCTTTTCGGGCTTCAAAGCGGGGTGTATTAGGGATTTTGGGAATCCTTCTTTGAGTTGTTTGTCAAAGTTCTTCTCTCTAGTTTCTCATGTTATGCTTTATCCCGTGATTGTCGAGAAATGAAAGTGGCTAATGCTTCTGATTTGTGGCATCTTCTACATGAGTAAGACAGTTTACTTATGGCATTTTACACTTTCTTAAAAAAACTGCAGGTTAAAGAGCTTGAAAACAATGGCGGGATTTCAAGGTTTGAGCTTCCTCGGCCCAAAAAGCAAGAACATGGTTGTGGCGGGAGGCCTGACAGCTTTTGTGTTTGGGGTATATTTCTACACAATGAGGGCTGTTGGTGGCACGGACGAGCTTCAAATGGCGATAGACAAGTTTGAAGACCATAAACAGCTTGAGACCGACCCCAAGGCTCCATCCAAAGTCTGATCCTCACCACTGCACCGGCTTGAGATGTCCAAAGGAAACCTTTTGTTTATTTTCCGTGGTGTATGTTGGACTACTTGATTAGAAAAATGTAAAACGGGTTTTGGTCAAACGAAGAGTCCTGTTAAGCACGATTTTCAAGTGTTTTCTTTAATGTATCTGGAAACTTGTCTAGCTTGCTCCCAGTGAACTCCATAAATAAAAGTTGACGACTCGTTGGGTTTTGGACAAGACAGAGTATCTTTTATAATCGTTTTCTCTCTCTCTCTCTCTCTCTCAAACTATTGTACCTGGTTCTTCTATAAAGATGATAAGAGCAGGACCAGTGGGATCAAGAGCGACATATGACGAGGAATATGACGATGAATGGGAGGAGACAGCTGATACTGAATGGGACGAGAAGGGACGCAACATCATTTCTCACATATACGTTTCTTATAACAACTGTATGATAACATCTATTCAGTTTTGTTACTTGAACAATGGAAGTGATGGAGCTCTATCCCTGTCTACAAAGTTTGGTACCTCTGAGGGACACAACTTTCGAGTTGTAAGTTTTGTGTCGGTAAAAAAATCATTTTTTCTGTTCTTTTTAGTAAAGCTTCTGTGAAGTGAAGTCTCTGAGATGTTATATGCAGGTCATACTCAATGAAGATGAATATGTGACTGGATTAAGTGGAGTACTAGGACTCTCTGAAGGAATAAAAAATTTGACATTTCACACTAACTGTGGGGAGCACGGACCGATAGAAATTGTTAGTGTGACATTTCACACTAACTATGCAAGTGGTTCCAAGATAGAAATTGTTCCAGGAATACGTGACCGACGTGAGTTTGGTGGTTTCTTTGGGTCTTACAATAAGCATAATCTCTCATCGGTTGGTATATATGTGAGTCCCATTGCAAGGTCCGACATGGTGGTTAAACGTGGAAACATTTGACTAAGGAACGACTCGTAGCAGCGTTCCAACAGTAGTCTGGTTCATTTTGTTGTGACTTTTTTTTTTTCTGAAATAAAGTAGCTCTAATGGAGTAATGTCTTTGGTGTCATCAAGATTCCATCTAACGCATGATCCTCATCACTGCAACGGATAATTATTCAAGTGGTTCCAAGATAGAAATTGATCGATGTGAGTTTGGTGGTTTCTTTGGGTCTTACAATAGAAACTGTCTTTCGTCGATTGGTATCTATGTGAGTCCCATTGCAAGTTCCAACACGGTGGTTGAAAGTGAAAACATTTGACTAAGCAACGCCCTGTAGCAGCCTTCAACAGTGGCCTGGTTCAATTACATACACACATGTCATTGTGGACACGGTTGGTTAGAGTTCATTAGATGAATTAGTTATTCTATTTTCTTCGTCTGTTAAGCTTATACGATTGTATATATAAGAACAATGTAAATGTTCAAGTTGAAGTTTATGAGAAATATTCAGTTAATAATCATCATAGGCTTCAGCAATAACTCAAACCGATAAGTGGTGCCTTGTTGCCAAGCTTCGATTGTTTTGGTATCAAGAAACCAATAAATCTCTACTTTTTATTACACACATTGCAAAAAGGAAAAATTTCAGACTTTGGTCACAAATTTTTGAAAACTCGGCATCTTGACTTGTTTGCAAAGAACCCCGGCAAAAAAAAAAAGAAGTTAATCAATAGTGAATCGTAGCTAAAAAGGAAAGCACAAACCCCAAAAAAACTATTAAAAAAAAAGAGAAAAAAAAGATTTGGAAATGATTTAGTTTTACATTTCGGGTTTTAAGTTTTTAATTTGTGTAAACTTTCTGTTTTTAAGTTTATTTATATACTATGATTTAGGAAGTTTTAAATTAAGTAAACCTAAGTATATATATATGTATTCTCTCACAAGAAGAGATTATTATAAGATTATTATCAAGAAAAAGAGTATTCAGAGATGTTCAAAGTGGGACCAATTGGATGGGAAAATCCCAATCAGAGTTGTTGGGACGAGAAGGGACACACGATGATCTCTGCTATCTGTATTTCTTTCAACCAAGTTGGAATAAAATCTATTCAGTTTAGATATCTTCAGGAGGGAGATCATGTCTTGTCTGAAATTCACGGTTCGTCCAGAGCTCATGTCTTGTATCCAACTCTAATTGACGATTCGCCCGTTGGTGAACACTTCAAAATAGTAAGTTTTAGTAGAATCTTCGCTCTCTCTCTCTCTCATAAAGTATACAATATATTTTGTTTTGTTTTTTTTCTGGTGTACTCTCTGATGAAGTTAAGGTAAATACAATATACAGGTGAGACTGGGAAACGATGAATATTTGACTGGGTTGAGTTGCATTGATCATAAGTCAAGTATCACGTCTTTGACATTTCACACTAATAAGAGGAAATACGGACCGTTTTGTAAGAGATATAGCTATCTTAAAAGCTGTAAGAAGGAAATTGATGCGGGGATATGTGATCGTAGCGAGTTTGGTGGTTTATTTGGGTCTTTTTTCGGATATGGAGGCTATCTTGTGTCCATTGGCATGTATGTCTCTCCCATTACAAGCAATGACACAGTCCCTGGGTTATCTCTAATTCCTACAACTAGAATCACCACCGATAATCGGACACTTGATTGTCAAAGCCCGAAGATGGTCGATGGTTTTCCTGTCAAGCACATCCGTCGTTATAAGCCCAAACTCAAAGACCGGATACGCTCCAAATTGCAGAAAGCTATTTCGTTCCTTATTGATCTCTTTGTTTAGTTTTTATGTTTGCATTCATGCAATAGCTATAGAATTAGTACTACTCTTTTATAGTTTTACCTTTTGCTTCTAAATTTGTGCTTTGCTTTGAATTAAAAAGATATTTATTTTGGAGGAATGCCACATTTTATTGTTGTCATGTTTTAATTATAAGCATCAGTTTTCAGTTAACCTATTTATTTTGTTTAGTCGAATGATTGTTCACTACGGCATCTGTGATTTTAAAAACGAGTTTCCCAAAGATATGCATCGTTGTTAATCTAATGTTCCTTGTTATTCATGCTGAGCCCAATCTCATTTCTTTGTGAGATTAGAAGATGGATATAGTATACGAGTGTTCACAAGATGAAGTAGCTGTGTTAACACTTAACACCGTCACCAATAGCTAGGATCACATAGCCAAGACTTTCTGGCTTACGAAAATTGTAAAACGAGTATCCATCAACAGAGTTTTCTTAATTCTTTTGATTATTTTAAAGTATATATACCCATAACAAAATCTAATTGTAAAATGTATAATTAGTGTACATATTACCTACACACACGTCATTGTGGCCAAGGTTGGTTAGAGTTAGATGGACCTAGTACCTTATTTTCTTCCTCTGTTAAGCTTATGTGGTTGTATGTATAAGAACATTGTAAATGTTGAAATCAAAGTTGATGAGAAATACACAGCTAGGCTTTAACAAGATCTCTAACCGATAAGTGGTGTCTTGTTGCCAAGCTATTCGGTTGTTTTGGTATCAAGAAACCAATGAAAACCATCTTCTATTATTTTTTTTAAAAAAAAACAGATTTGCAAAAAGGAAAAAAATCAGACTTACATTTTCGAAAATTCGGACTTGTTTGCAAAGAACCCCGGCAGAAAAAGGAAGTTAATAACTTAAAAGATGTATCATCAGATGAATATAGCTGTATATACTGAATATCATAGCTAAAAAGGAAAGCACTAATTAAAAAAATAAGTGAACAAATAGATTAGGAAATGATTTAGTTTTACATTTCCGGTTTAAGTTTTTAATTTGTGTAAACTATCTGTTTTCAAGTTCTTTGTTCTAGGAAGTTTTCTTAGAGAAATAATGTAAACCTAAGTATATATATATATGTATTCTCACAAGAAGAGATTATTATAAGATTATCAAGAAAAAGAGTATTCAGAGATGTTCAAAGTGGGACCAATTGGACGTGAAAATTCTTCCTATCGGAGTTGGGACGAGAAGGGACACACCATGATCTCTGCTATCTTTATTTCTTTCAACGACTTTCACATAAAATCTATTCAGTTTAGATATCTTCAGGAGGGAGCTCATGTCTTGTCTGAAATTCACAGTTCGTCGGGAGCTCATGTCTTGTATCTACCTCTATTTAACGCTTCGTCCGTTGGTAAACACTTCAAAATAGTAAGTTTTAGTAGAATCTTCAGTTTTCCCCTCTCTCTCTCTCTCTCTCTCTCTCATAATTATACAATATATTTAGTTTTGTTTTCTTTCTGGGGTACTCTCTGATGAAGTTAAGGTAAATACAATATACAGGTGAGACTGGGATACGATGAATATTTGACTGGGTTGAGTTGCATTGATCATGGCTCACGTATCACGTCTTTGAAATTTCACACTAATAAGAGGAAATACGGACCGTTTTGTAAGAGATATGACAACTATTCTACAGGCCGTAAGAAGGAAATTGATGTGGGGATATGTGATCGTAGCGAGTTTTGTGGTTTATTTGGTTCTTTCACCGGATATGGAGGCCATCTGGCATCCATTGGCATGCATGTCTCTCCCATTACAAGCAATGACACAGTCCCCGGGTTATCTCCAATTCCTATACTTGATTATCAAAACCCGAAGATGGTCGATGGTTTTCCTCTCAAGTCCATCCGTCGTTATAAGCCCACCAAACTCAAAGACCGGATACGCTCCAAATTGGAGAAAGCTATTTTGTTCCTTATTGATCTCTTTGATTAGGTTTCCCGTTTGCATTCATGCAAGAGCTATAGGTATTAGTACTAAATTTACTTTTTGCTTCTAAATTTGTGCTTTGAATCAAAAGCTATTTTAATGGAGGAATGCCATATTTTTTTGTCATGTTTTATTTATAAGCATCAGTTTTCAATTAACCTATTTGTTTTAGTCGAATGCTTGTTCACTACGGCATCTGTTTCGTTAAAGCCTCTTTAGACTTGTGCAGAAAATTTGTAAAATGGTTCTCTCTCAAAATGAGAGAGTCAATGAGTCATTTTTAGCACATTACTCGAGGTTTCGTAAATGTAAATTGGGACTTTGGCTATGATTGATTCTCATGAACACCATAAATAAAACTCCTCGGTTTCTTGCACATTAATTCTCCCCAAAGCCCGCCTATATATATCCCTTGATCTGTATTCAATAATTTAACTTGTACTGCACGTTTCATCTGCGACAAAATGGAAATGAAATTGGGGCCATTAGGAGACTATAGCGTTGGAGAAAAGTGGGAAAAAACTGGCCGTGACGCAATAAGTCACATTTTCGTCACTTTTGACTCCGGTAGTGTAAATTCCATTCAGTTTGGATATGTCGAAAACGGAGCTCTGGTCTTTTCAAAAAGGCACGGCTCAACATACAATGGCGATAGTATTCGAATTGTAAGTCTCACTATTTCTTCAATACTTGTATAACTCTAAAAGTATAATAAATGTCTAATAATGAAGAGGAATGGTATCTGATTGAATTACTCGAATTGTTTGTCTCACTCTTTCTTCCATACATAATTACTCTAAAAGTATAAATCTCTAATAATGGACGGCATTTGTTTGATTTACACTAATCTGCAGGTGAGGCTGAACCATGAGTCTGAGTTTGTCACTGGGATCAGCGGAGAGAAGTGGTACTCTCGTATTACCTCTCTTACATTTCATACAAACGAGGGAAAGCACGAGGCCTATCACGGTGGGGGATTCGACTCACCGAGACGGAGACGTCGACCTACAACGACAGAGTTTCATTCGGGAATACTCGACCGCCGTGAATTTGGCTGTTTCTTTGGATCTTTCAGCTATAGTGAGCTTAATTCTATAGGTCTCTATATAAGGCCTGTCCTCTCGGGTGTAGACACTATTAAACAGGAAGATGTTTGATCAGTGTGCTGTTTTATCTTTTCAATTTCTCAGTACTTTTATTTCGTTTCACCATCTCAATAATAAGAGCTTTAGTTGGTGATGTTATGCTAATGAAATTTGAAACGATTAAATACATTTCTCGATATAAATTAAAGATCTTTCACCTGATTCCTTCTTTGTTTTGAGTTTCTTTTTTAAGTTTATTTCTTTTGAGTTAAGAGCTATGAAGTCTCAGCTTCCACCTTTGAATGTAAGACCTATAGGACCATTAACACCACCGACGCTGTTCCTTGTACTTATAAACCAGAAAAGGCGCCGACTTTCGGTTTCAATAAGAGAGATTTCCCGTAAATTCTCTCTCTAGTGTTGAATCTAGGTGCCGTTATGGTTCTTCGTCATGGATTTTATAGTCATGGGGCCGTTAGGTCAACGGCAAGGAGAAGGGAGGAAGGAATCAGGGCGCAATGTAATCTCTCATATCCTCGTCTATTTCGACGAAAGATCCGTAACATCCATTACTTTCGGATTCATCGAGAAGGGAGCTCTCATCTTATCCAAACCCTATGGCTTATCTAACACTGACGCATGTAGCGTCCGAATTGTACCCTCTCTCTCTCTCTCTCTCTCGGTCCATACAAAAAAAAAAATTTGGGTAAATTTGCATCTTTTAAATGATGATTACATAAAATCTGTGCAGGTGAGGCTGAATCATGAGACTGAGTTTGTGACTGGGTTGTCAGGAGAGTGGACCACTGGTGGTTATATTACATCTCTGACTTTCCACACAAACGAAAAGTCACACGAAGCGTTTCGCTCAACCTCCATCATCGAGGAGAGGATTGTGAGGAGAGAGTTTCATTCGGGGATACATTACCGCTGTGAATTTGGGGGTTTCTTTGGTTCTTTTTGCTCTGATCGTCTGTTATCAATCGGCTTCTATATTAAGCCTGTCCTCCAAGGAGTAAACACGATGCATCGTGAAGTTTGGCCTTTATAATCACGATTTAATGCGTTTTTTTTATTTGTATGCATATTTTTATGGTTGGATGTTTTGGGTGATTTTGGAAGTAAAGTCCACTTCTTTTTTAATTGGTCTATGGATTGAGCGTCAAGAATGTAAAATATCATCATCTTTCCTCAATCTTCGATTAACAAACCACAAGAGATGTAAGTATTCAACATTTTCTTTATTCATCAGTTACTTAAATCAGAATACACATCTCTAAGTGGTGTCTTTGTATCGTAACCAGCCAAAACTACGCAATTGTTTTGGTATTCAGAATCCAAGCCGCGGAGAAAAGTTTCCACCTTTTGATCACAAACCCTCCAATATTCTAGATTTTGTGTTCCTGGTATTAAAGAGAGATATATTAAACGGCTTGTGGAAATCCTCTGTTTTTATTTATTTTCTGTAGTCCAAGGGAAATCCTCTGTTTATATATTGGCTCATAACTGTCAGCTTTATGACTCAACGAATATCGGAAATTGTACCATCAAAGCATAAAATCTCAAGGGTAATCTTAAATGTTCGTGGACCTGTTATTGCTTACTCCCTATGAATTCCATAAATAAAACACGCGATGACGACTCTTAGGGTACTGGAATAGCTATCCTCCTATATAAGCATGACAAGTCTCTCTCTCTTTATAAACTATTTTACTATTTAGCTGCCATTAATTTTATGGAGATGATCAGAGCAGGACCAATTGGAAATACAGCGTCAAACACTCATTGGGACGAAAAGGGCAAAACGATGGTCTCTTATATATTCGTTTCTTTTGACTCATATATAACATCGATTCAGTTTGGCTACTCTGAGAAGGGAGCTCTAGTCATGTCTGAAAAGTACGGTGGTCCCTCCGAGGGACACAGCCTCCGAGTTGTAAGTGTTGATGTTGGTAAAAATCGCTTTTTTTTTTTCTTTTGGTATGCTTAAAGCTAGTGAAGTCTGTTATGAAGTTACGTAAAAATACACGCAGGTGAAACTGAAGCACAATGAGTATATGTGACTGGGTTGAGTGGCGTAAAAAATTGGCTGGGAACAGGATATCATGGATGGTTTGATGGAATCAACTCATTGACATTTTACACTAACTTAGGGAAACACGGACCCATTTGTGAGCCAGTTGTACCCAAATCTTCAAATTTAATACGTAGCAAGCAAGAAATTGTTGATCTTGGGATATGTGATCGTCGTGAGTTTGGTGGCTTCTTTGGGTCTTGCGACACATACCGTCTGACATCAATCGGTATCTATGTGACTCCCACTCTGAGTTCCAACACAGCGGTTAAACGTGAAAACGTTTGACCAAGCAACTTATCGTACCGCTCAACAGTAGCCGTGTTCAGTTTGTTGTCTTGTTTTTTTTCTGAATTAACCCACATGTTTTTTGTGACAAGCATTGTAATCTTTGTCTGTTTCGTTTTGTGATCTGAATAAGAATTCTCCGTGATGTTATGCCAATTATAACTTGAATGATTAAAGCTTGGCTCGTTTCTTCAAACAGAACAAAGAAGAACATTACCTTGTGTTTGTTAGTTAAGACTTACATAGGAAATTATAATAGTGTTCTTGTTTAAAGGAAGGGTCATTTTAAGCACATTTCTCTAGGCTTCTTCAATCCACTTACGACTTTTCTTTGCTTGCTTCCAATAAACACAAACCATAAATAAGAATCCATGAATAACTCTTCGGTCCTTGTTTAGTCTCCACAAGTTCTCCCTATTTATTTGTCCTCTGTATTCTCTTCTCTTTTTTTTTCATGTAGACCTTAGTTTTCATGGCGAGGATGAGAATGGGGCCGCTCGGCTATAGGTTTTACAGTGATACTGAATGGGATGAGACAGGCCACACAACAATCTCGCTTATAGTTGTCTCATTTGACCAGTTTTCAGCAAGATCCATCAGTTTGGATACATGGAGAATGGAGAACTTGTCATGTCAAAAACGTACGGATCATCATATGGCTGTAGCAAACGAATTGTTAAGTCTCAATATTTCTTCTAACTTGTCACTTTATATGCTCTATATGTTCGTTTGATTTATACAAACCTACAGGTGAGGCTGAACCATGAGTCTGAGTTTGTGACCAGGATAAGTGGGGAGATGCACGGTGGCTGTTTTATTTCGTCTCTGACAGTTTCATACAAATCAAGTGTTTCATTTGACATTCGATTCAGGAAAAGCAATTCCTCCTGAGAAAAGAGAGTTTCGTTCAGGGATACTCCGTTAATTTGAAGGCTTCTTTGGAGTTTGTGATGATTTTCGTTTGCTCACAATTAATTTCTATGCGAGGCATATCTTCCCTGATGTTAAGACGATTAAAAAGGAAAGGGAGTGAAGTTTTTTTTACTACTTTAGTTGATCGAGAACTCATTAGATTTCTGGATCAATAATTCAATATATATGGATAATCCTCAACCAATAATTTCATTTCTTGGTTAGTTATGATGTATTGTCTTTGAAGATATCAATAAGAGGTGAAATAAAAGTATCAGAAGAAGTTGGTTATTACATTGTTGCATAACTCAGTCTATGATTGACAAAGCTTTCTTCATTCTTGCGACGAGATTAGGAAATGTCTTCACAGCATCATCAACAGTGTGGTTCACGCACTGCTCCAAATCATTTATCGCGTCAATTCTGGTTTTCTGGAGCTTAGCAGCCTCAAATTTGTCTTGACAAACCACAAGAGATCTATTCAACCTCTCCTACATTCAACAGCACGAAACACAAACTTGAATTGTTAACTGATGTCTGGTAATCCAACTACGCAAATATCCAAAGAGACAACAACCCACACAAAACCAAAGTTTTAGACTTCAATCAGTAATTGAACAGAGAGAGTTGAGAAATAGACTCACTTGGAACACAGACATCTCATTATCAAAATGGTTCTGCGCATTTGTGATTGGAACACTGCAACTCTCTGCGCATCGGCTAATCTCAGCGTGAGTTCTTGTCCTGTCAAAGCACTCGTATGCGCATTTGAAGTACGCCTTCTGCATCAACCCAAAAGCACAAAACATACCTTTAATAATCTGAGATTAAGCAAATGAAGCATACACAAAAAAAAGCTAACTTCAGAAACTTAGCAACTGCAGGGGAGAAAACTGAGTCTAAGGGCGTTTCTACACAATTTCAGCAACAAGACATCAAAAGTCGGAACGAACCTGAAGGGTGAAATTGATGTGGTCTTGTACTGGATAGAGAAGAGACTGCGACACGGAACTGACTTCGTTAACTTTCTTTCTGATTCTCTCTCTCACCTTCTTCTCCTCCGCCGTTTGATCCATTTTTTCCGGCGCCGTTTGATCCATTTTTACTGTGATTTGATTTTACTCTGCTGTGGCTTTCTTTCCTCTTCTGTTCCAAAGACAATGATTTAGGCTAAAATTTGGAGTCTTTACTTGCAGAAAGGTAAAAGAGATTGAACAACTAGAAGACATTTGGCTCCTTCCCCAAGTTCATAGGTAGCTTCTACCGCCTCACATGGCGGAATCTCTGAACACTGCCTTACTGGGCCAAGCCTGTTTTTTTTTTTTAGCCTCCAGGCCCATTAATAATCTCGTGGTTGAAGAATGAAACTAGGGTTTTCTTGTTTTTCTCAACAGCCGTCTATTTAACGGGTAAAGGCGTCGGCTTTCAATTCTCATCTCTTCTATCGTCTTCTAGGGTTTTTATTTAGGAATTCGTTAAGAGTTTGATTTGCTTCTTCTTTTCAAAACATTCCGTGAATTTGAATATTTTCTTTTTTCGCATTTACGAAAGAAATTGGATTTTACATTAGATAGAAAAAAAAAGCCAATTAGCAGAGCAAGGGCGTCGAATTTAAATGGCGTGAATTGCCTTGAAGGTTGGCGATAACAAAACAGCGATTCTCCGTGCCTATCAAACTTCTTTTGGTATTGATAATGGCCTCGAACAAGTCGCGACATTCGCTTCTTTTAAACATCATCATCGTTTACTTTTTCCTTCTTCTTTCGAAATATTATTTTTGCTCTCTCTTTCCGATTTCTGTTCATCTTTGCCGTAGGTTATATAACCTAGAAATATCATGGAGCTTGAATTTGATCTTAAAAAATTTAAACTTGGAGTCTTCTTTGAGCCTTATTCCCTGTAGGGTTTGCTTTTTGTGAGGGACGAAATGGCATAGTTCTTATAGATATAGAGAAGTTTTAATTGGAGTGACAAGTAAGTTGGTTGGGTTATCTCGCACAGAAGCATAACTTTCTTGCAAGGATAAAAGAAGTTGGGTTGTGTCGAAACTAAAGACCAAGTTTAGGTATTTCACAAAATCTGGGTACACTATTAAAAAGTTTATCAAAGCTTTTTGCGTCAAGATTAAAATGATCTGATTTCAAACTATCGGATACAATGAAATAAGTTCCAACTATATTTATTAAAAGACTAGTCATATTCCTAAATTCCAATGAAACAAGTTCCAACTATTTATTAATCTGTTATTGACACTGGCCATTTCAAAGGTAGCTAACACATACTTTTGTAGATGATGATGAATAATAATATGAAAGATGGTTTCCTCGATCTGGTTTGGAAAATATGTTAAATGAGCTGAGCACCCTTATATATTAAGTCCCAGATAAGCATTTTTAACGAGGTTTGTATTGGATTTTCCTTAAATTCAACTCATCTGTAATTTCAAGTTTCTTATTCATGGATGAATGAGCTCTCTCTGAAATGGAACTTAACTTTGTTATTGAATTTAAGATTTCTGAAGTATTTAAAGCACACATGGAAAGTTAAAAATGGCAAAGATGTGTCTTCACCAAATATTAACTTTTTAAACCTTGCCCAGATAATTTACTGTAAATTGTCATGGAAGATATTGATCATGATCATCCATCAAAACTGCTAAAAGCCAGCCACATGAGTTCTTGTTTAGAGACAAATGAAAAGTAGATGGAAAACAAAACTAACCTGAATTGAAACAAAACTCCACAGTGAAAAACTGAGTACAGACCACACTTTTAACTGTTTGACAACTAGAAGTGTACTAAAGGGACCAAACACAAAACATATAGTGACTGGGAAAACAAAGCTACTAAATCACTGCTTCTCAACTTTGTAACTAGACCCTCGAACATTATCAGAAACCATAGTAATCTACACCAACTTCAAGAAACAGACGGATCAAATGGGGAACGGAGAGAAAAGGGTTTTACGTCATTATCCTTTTTAGAGCTGCACCTCTCTGTCATGTATCCAACTGAAAGGAATCTTGGGTCCTTTCTTCGCTCTTGCTTGAGCTCTCTCATCCAATCTCCTGATTCTTGGAGACAATCCGCATAAATAGTCTTGTGCTTTGTTTCCTTCACCAGAAAGCCCGGTTAAGTCCTGGATTCTCCACCTACCAACCAAAAACTCAAGAATGTCTGCGTAGTCTTTGGCAGTGTAAACACCGAGCCTCTGAGCCACGGAAGAGAAGTTGTCAAAAAGGTTGTCGTTGCGCCCATCGTACATCAAGTGAGCCGGCATTGAGATTTTCTTTCTCATCATGTCTGCAAAAGCCATGACAGTACCGTCAGGATCAATCTCAAAGAGCTTTTCAACTATCTTGGTGTAAGCAGTCTCATGACGCTTCTCGTCTGCAGCTATTGTGCCACATATTTGGGCTAATTTCAGGTCCCCGTGCTCTTTGGCTTGGCGGGCTGTGTTTCCGTGAGAGATGAAGGTCGCTCTTTCTTGGAATGAAGTATAGATGAAGCCAAGGTAGGGATTGTTCTCTGTCCGCGGATCCTATGAAAGAGAAGTCAAAGCGATTAGGAAGTTATACTAACTGAGAAATTATGACAACTGCCTGAAACTATCTCACCATTCCGGATCCGATCAAGTACTGAATGGTCTTTTCGATCTGCCTCATGTCAACACGGCCAGACAAGTAAAGGTATTTATTCAGAAGATCGCCATGTCGGTTTTCTTCTGCAGTCCAAGCTCTTGTCCAAATAGCCCATGAAGTGGGACTAGCACCTGTTTCATCCCTGACTCCATCCAAAGTGTTCAGCATAGTTTGATAGGTCGGAAGCGCTTCTTCTGTGATCATGTCTCCCACCAGAACTACAAAGTAATCGTCGGGGAGCTCTCTTGCCCTCTCTCTTAACTCTCTTACCTGATCTTCAAACCCATCGGATGCAGGGTCGGGTAAGAAATCCTGGGGTTGCCACGACTTCTCCACATCCTTGAGATGAATGAGAAGGTTCTGCTCGGCCCAGTCTTCCATAGATTTGAAGATCTCGATCTTTTGGGGTGGCATGGAATGCAGGACTTGAACGTGCACTTCCCTAGGTGGCGTAAATGGCTTCTTCAAACTCTCAACCTCCCTGCATCAACCAAAAAAAAAGGTATCATCAGCAATTTAGATATACTCCATTGAAATTATCAGAAACGGTCTCGTTTTTGATGCCCACAGAAGAAACAAAGAACACTGTCTACATCTCTAAATATATTACTCTACGCATTGAAGAGAAAAAGTCAAAAACTTGTGACCAAAGAATAATTGATCTGGGAGTGAAAGAAACAAATGCAGTCACAACTGATCAGATAAAGACAAGATAAAGAGCCAAGTGTCGTTAAAACAGAAACAGAGTGAATAAATTACAGAAAAGTGTGAAAATTTTGGACGGAAACAACAGAGAGGCCACGAAGTACGCATGCATAGACGCAAGATGTCTTTTCAAGGAAGCCCTGTAAGAAGCGTGATATCCAACGTAATGCCTTTGAAGAAAGAAAACAGACGTAAAGTGATAAATTTATAAATCTCCTCTCAATGCACAGACAAAACTCATCAAACGAGTACGCAACAAGTAGACATGCCTTTCACCAATAAAATTAACCAAAAAGCAGAAGGAAAAAAAATCCACAGAAAAAAATAAATTTTGCCCCAGGAAGAGTAATTAGAGAAGTGCAGGATTTGACTAAGAAGCTAGTTGCAGTCACTTTCTTCAATCTCTCTCAAGTCTTAACCAAATAGTGTTAATCTTAACTGAGACCACCGAATCGGAGGTTTGATTACTCTAATCGAATTGGAATCTAAGTAATCTGATTCAGAATAATTATGGTAAAAAAGGCAAAGATGAGCAACCTGAGAGCAAAGTGAATGAATCCAGAATGTTATGATGTGTTGTCATTTGAATCGTATAGAATAATAAGGGACTCAGTAAAGAAATCAGATTCAAGAATACAATCTGAAAGAGCATTAATGAATCGCCTGAGACAGAGAATATCAGAGGATGGCCCCATCTTTCCATCACTAGACCCAGATTAAAGCACATCCATTGAAATCGCACTCGAGATTAAGCAAAATGCAAGCAAAGAACACTGAACTAAATCGGAAAAACCTAGATCCAAAATCGACACACAGGCTAAACCCAGAACACAGTGAAACAAGGAACCAAATCTCTTCTACTTGGCAGAAAATCAGAGAGTAGAGATTAATCAGCAAAAGAAACACGAGGATGGGGAGAGACTGACTTAGCGCCGGAGCTGAGAGCCGGAGAGGATGAAGCGAGGCAGAGGAACTTGGGAGATCTGAAAGTAGAAATCGGCGGACGAGCCGAGGAAGGGAATTTGTAGGGCTGAGATGCCAAAGGGTTAAGCTTCAAAGCCATTATTGAATATATGGGGGGGGGGGGGGGGTTCGTATTTCTTCAGAGGAAGAGAGAGCTCTCTAGCTAATGCTATCTCTCTCTCAATCTCTCGCTCTCTGGTTTTGGCTCGGCTTTTTTTTTTTTTCTCAGGTTCAGTTTCGTCCACAGAAAGAGAGTGCTTATGAAAAACAGCGGAGAGGGAAGAGTCTTACTCAGTGTAGAGAGAGAAACCAAAAAAAACAAATTATTAAAATAAGGAAAATGACGTCATATTTATCGGGCAACAAGGTCAAAAATTGAATTAATTTTTTTTCCTTTTATTTTAAAAATTAGGCATCAGTTCTAAAATGCCCTCGAGATTCTTTAATATCACATCATTGTCTATGCTTTGGCAGTATTGATGTCGGTTAAATTATGTAGTGTATTAGCCAACAACAATCATTAATAATGGATATATCAAAACATCGACCAGCAATTTTATTGTGTAGACTGTACTACACAAAATTTAACAGTTCCAAAACGATGGTGGAGATAAGAGTTAGCAAAAAATTGAAAACATTATTACAATTGATAGTGATCTTCTTGATAAGTGGTAAAATCATATGATTGTTTCATGCAAAAGATGGCTTGTCATCTCTTTTTTCAACATTCAGGAACTGATATTAGCAACAACAACAACAAAAAAACATTCAGGAAATGGCTGCTAATTAGTTGTGAATTAGAGATCTAGAAGATCGTTGAACAGGGGTACAATAGTCAATAGACTCAATACAATACAAGTGTTTAATTTTTATTTACTTTTTATTTTGTAATATTCAATGTATCGTATTTCGGGCGTGAGAATCCACGAAACAGCCAAATAAATTGAGTCATGAGAGAGAGAGTGAGGGGACAAGTGGCATTGCTTCTCCACGTGGATGTCCCACTTGGCAAATGAAACTCTTTTTTTTTTTTGTCACAAATGAAACTCTATTTACCGTATTTTGCTTTTGTTTTGCTTCAATGCTTTTATGCTCTGCCAATTTCAGCTCAACGTTTTTCATTGCGATCGTGACAACTTTTTTCAAAAAAACTTATTTCCTTATTATTTTTCTTCCATTGCATTCAATTTTGAAAAATTTATATAAGTATATACTAATTTAGGTCAATTTTCCTTCAATACCACGGCGCCTGTGTATACATTTGCATAATGAGAAACAAGTAAATATACTAATTAATTAATCCCAAAATTGATAAAAATTAAAGCTTAAAGAGAAAGAAACCTAAGCCTTTTTAAGCCTTGATAAGCTAAGTTTGGTCCATTTTTTTCAAAAGTTTCCCACAAATTCCAAAACTAATATAGGTCTTTTTAAAAAGCAAAATCGCATGTACATACGAAGATAGAATTAACAAATATTTTTAGCTATTTCTAATGAACTTTCATATTCCCCACCAAACAATTGGACAAATGGGCACTGGAAACATGGCAAATAGTTTTGTGCTAACAACATCAATTGGTTCAGATATACATAATCTTGCTGAAAGAACAACAATTGTTAGTTGAAAAAAACTTTCAACTAACAATTGATTAGCAAAACTAAATCCTCGAGACAAATAATCAGTTGAAAGAATTTAATTTATCCAATTAGTTTGCACACAAAAGAAATATTATGAATTTTTATAGCTGAAAATTGAAAACACATGACAAGTACTACAACATAAGAGTAAACACACACACGACACAAACACATACTTCTCAGGTCATGTGTAATAAATACACCGCCGATTTAAAGTAAGAACATAAAATAAAATAAAACAATACATTCAATACAATCCACAACTTCAAAAGATTTGTAAAGCAAACACCGTCACATGTTAAAATCCTCATCAAACCTCAGCAATCACTTTTTACCTCCCAACGGAAGTCATCGGTTCCGTGATGGTCAAGTTTCCTGCAGACTCCATTGTCAACTCCGTATCAAGCACGTTTCCGTATGTCTCGTACCATTTTCCCAACTTCTCGGTTCTAACAATATCAAGCAGATTATCCGGAAGCTCAGAAACTCCGTCCAAGATCTTAACCACCGTATTCATATCTGGCCTAACCTCTTCAGCCTGGTGCGAACATAACACTCCTAGCTTCAGAACAAGCTCGAGCTGCCCCTTATCATGATCCTGTCGGATTCTTTCATTAGCCGCCTCTGCAATATCACCGTTTTCCCAACGATTTATCGCCCAATCCGCAAGAACGACCTCCTCGGGCTCTGCTCGTGGCTCAAACAGTTTTCTACCGCAAGAAACTTCAAGCATAAACACACCAAAGGCGTAAACATCTGTTCCTGTGGTTGGTCTTCCGGTTCTCATGAGCTCTGGTGCCATATACCCGAATGTTCCAGCTACTCTAGAGGTCTGAGCTTCATACCCTTGATCATATAGCTTAGCCAATCCGAAATCTCCAAGACTTGCATTCATCTTGTCGTCAATTAGGACATTTGCTGGCTTAATGTCTCTATGAATCACTACTTGTAGCCATTCGTGATGGAGATAGGAGAGTGCAGAGGCAACGTCTTTGATGATCTTGAAACGTTGAGTCCATGAGAGTTGTTCTTGATCTGATCCGCCGTAGAGGTACTTGTCAAGGCTTCCATTGGGCATAAAGTCATAAACCAAGTAGAGCTCTTCTTTGTACCTGCAATAACCAAGAAGCCTGACTAGATTCGGGTGTCTAAGACGACCAATAGTCGCAATCTCGGCCAAGAACTCACGCATTCCTTGACTTGAATTATGAGAAACGCTTTTAACAGCAATATTTGCATCGGAACCTGGAAGTGTGCCTTTAAAGACCTGACCAAAACCCCCTTTGCCTAGAAGTTGTTTAAAACCCTTTGTGGCTTTAAAGAGTTCTTTGTAAGTAAACCTATGAGGTCCACATTGAATCTCCCATTCCTCTAGAACCTCCTGAACCATTTTGTGTCTCCTATATAAGAAGAGACTTACAGCTGATGCAACCAGCGCAGCAAAGAGAGCCAATGCCAAGCAGGTCACTAAAACAATCCGAATTACTTGAGATTTTGTCTTGGGATATGGAGGGAACGTCGGTATCCCGATGTCCAGGTTCGGAACCCTAAAGGAGAGAGAGACATACCACATCAACATGTAATGTATTGCTCCAACCGACCCCGTGGAGGCTGCAAAGCCGGCATACATTTCCTCTAAGAGATAAGGAGACAGATCTTGGTTCAGTAAAAGAAGCGGCCTCTTTGGTATATTAGCTTCCTCTGCTGGTGATAAGGTGACACTAAGCTGTTTCTTTTCCTGGCTATACAAAATCGTTACTCGGAGTAGATTTCCACTGATCAAAGAAAGGTTTTTGAACTGACCCTTTGGATCATAATAACCAGCAGGAGCAGACACAGTAGATCTCATTCCATTTATGTTGATACCAACATGGTTATCATCGATGTCACCAAATTCGTCATCTTTATGAATATCGAGCTCCACAGCGATGACATGATTGGAGCTGTTTCCGTTGTTTGCATTATTGAAGATGCCTAAGTACTGATCTGCGGATGCACCTGGAATGCCTCTCGTTGGGGAGATTACAAAGGCCATACCGTGAGAGCCTTTGTGCCTGTGCTCAGTGACGATAGCAAAGAAGAAGGTGATAGAGAAAGAAGTCACGGTACCATTTGTGGAATTCTTGAAAGGAAACGGCGAGTCATTGAAGGCTTGACCATAGGCGTGCTTCTTGGTGTTTGTCAACGTCGTGAAATCATTCATCAACCCGGCGGATCCTTCCATAATCAGCTTGCCATCGTAGTTTTCAGTACAACAGAACAGAGCAAGGATCATGAAAACGGCTCGTGAGACAGATTTATGTGGTGTGATCATGGCTCGATCGGTGGGATCAAAAAGGTATGATCTTTAATTTTGTTTCTGTTTCCGATCGTTTGTTTCTTGGGAAGAACAATGAAAGTCAACTAAAACACGAAAAAATATGAACTAGTCAAAGACTAAAAACAGAGAGCTATATTGCAAAGTCGAATGTCTTAAATCAATTATATAAGCAGTTCGTGGTGTCCATATTATCCATTTCCATAGATCAGGGTTAGTAACGTCTGGCCTGAAGATAAGAATACTATACGTTTAAAAATTAGAAATAGTGGACCCATCTTATACAGTTATGACATTTGTGATCTGTTCACTACAGAACACAGAGCCCTGCTTAAAAGGAAAACATATATTTGCCTAAACTTCCGAAGACTGTGCAGCAGAACATTGTAAGGATAAACCACCAGTCAAGTTCACATGAAATAATCATCAATCGATTGAGCGTTTTACAAGGAATGATTCTTTTAGTATATGTTGTTTATATATTTGATTCATTATATGCTAAACATATATTCTTTTAGTATGTTGTTTTACTGTGTCAAGTCCCTCGAGGTTATCCCTTACACTCTGGCCGAGAATGCAGGCCTGAACCCTATTGCCATTGTCACTGAACTCAGGAACAAGCACGCTCAAGGGGAAATCAACTCCGGAATCAATGTGAGAAAAGGTCAGATCACTAATGTACTGGAGGAAAACGTGGTTCAGCCACTGCTTGTGAGTACCAAGCGCCATCACTCTCGCAGCTGAATGCGTAAGGATGATTTTGAAGATCGATGACATCGTTACCGTGAGCTAGTTTCACTCCCCACAACACTTCTCTTGCTCTGTTTCTTTTCTCTTAGACCCTCTTTTGTTTCACCAAGCATGTCTCTGAGCTTTCGAGCTCCTAATGTAAAAGCATGTCTTATGCGTTGCAAGTTTCCTGCCAAGATCACACAAAAGAAACAGAATTTTTTTTACTTGAGAGACCGAATCATGAGCTTCTTCTCGGCATTAGAAAATTTTCAATCAATGGAGTACCTTGTGTCACACTTCGTCCTAGGTTGTTATTGTGTTTCAGAGGATCCACTATGTTGAAATGTTTCACAGGAAAATAATTGCCATTTGCTTCCACAGCTTTAGTTGGAACCAAAGATAACTCCATGCATTCTCTGAAGAACTTCTCGTTCAGGAAGCCCGGTTTCTGGAGAAAGCAAAAAAGTGAAGTTTCCATCTAAGGGAAACAGAAGAAAAGTGTCTCCTGATTTCAGCAACTTTACCCGTAATATCTGGAAGAGAAGATTATCGGGACCTGACCATTGACCGTGATACAGTAATTGTCCCAATCAATGATCCATAGTAATCCAAAAACTTAAAAGTACCTGTTAATGATAGATATCATATGTTAACCTTAGAAGCAAAGCAATGTCCAAGTAAGCTGAGATAATATATACTCACAGCTAAAGGGCCAGATAATGATGAATTAGATATGTTGGTGATGTGCAAGACTAGTGTTGGCACCGAGAATACGGCTCTCATAATAGCACCAGGCCTTGATCAAAACGATGCTACGTCTGAACAGATGGTCTCTCCCAAAATTATGGTCAATCTAACAAAGCATACAAATTACTTGAGAAACATTTTCGAGCTACTTTACAAGGCGTTTTAATCTCCTAAACTATGGCCGTAGACTCTATGCGGTCGTATACCAAAAGAAAGTTCATTATACTACATATAAGTTGAAACAGCAAGATTCGTTGATGCCAACCAAGATACATATAAGTTATCCTAGTTACGAATTATACTATAGAAACTGTGTTATTATAATTTATATT
This sequence comes from Alliaria petiolata, assembly GCA_020283515.1. Lineage (NCBI taxonomy): Eukaryota > Viridiplantae > Streptophyta > Magnoliopsida > Brassicales > Brassicaceae > Alliaria > Alliaria petiolata. The sequence goes on from JAHZTW010000001.1 coordinate 34,370,233, forward strand.
TTTGTAGAAAAAGAAATAAATAAAGGAAACTAAAGAAAAGTGGGTCAATCTAGCTCTGTGGATCATTGCTTTCACAACCGCTCCTGATTGCATCTGTAAACGCCTGTATCAATGCTTCATTCTGCATTTTATTATATTAAAAATGACGTAATCGTTAAATAATTTATATATGCCAACACACACACACAAATATTATTAACATATAGACATAGACAACACATGTTTATATTTTGTATCCGTGTGTGTGTGTGTGCTCTAACTTCTACGTACCTTTTGGCGCTTGAGATCATTCTTGAGTTTGTTGACATAACCCCTTATTGTTTGAACGGTAAGAGCCGGATTACTCTCCACAAACGACATGAACTCACTCGAGAAGGAAATCTCGTCCATGTGTGATGCGATAAACTCGGAGACAGCATCTTCGAGGATCTTGTCCGAGTGAATCCTTGCAAGCTCGAGGACATCAAATGCATTTGATGAGTTCATGGAGATGATGAGCTGGTTTCTGCAGAGATCTTGGAGGCATGGAATCTCGTATTTGTCAGCAGATTGGTAGAGTATATGGACGTGCTGCACCAGTTTTGTATCCGGAAGCGAACCGTTGTACATGAACTCAAGAAACGTCTCTAGCTCCTCATGTGTTATCTCTGAAAGAGTGACTGTCTCGTTCGACAAAGCTTTGCAATCATCTGATTCCAATATGTTCCTAAACACCTTCGATCTTGCCGTCTTATATCAATATATATTTTCAAAAAATCTCTCAAGTTAGAAGAGGTAACGCTTCAATCGATACGCAATTCTAAAAGAGAAGAAAAAGAAAAAAAAAGATACCAGTATAAATTTGTGGGCGGGGATTGCATCGGTTTGGTCCCCTGCTTTGAGCCATATATCGACTTGCCTTTCTTCTTTAAAGGCGTTCATAAGTCCTGCAAAAGAATTCCACTAGAACAGAGTAAAAATGGGATTTTTCACGAATCCTTAAATGCAAAGTCTCTACTTTGATGCATAAGGTATTCAACTTTATAGCAGCGACGGAATCTATTTTATTCATCTGTCTAAACCAATACTAAAGTCATTAGTAATAGTCTACTTGTGTATTCCGATTGGATTATTTTTCATAACTCAAAATCAAGTTGCAGACAAATTTCTTATTGCAAATCAAGAAGTTTAACAAACCAACGCAACAGAAAAAGGTGTTTTCAAACCGGAGAAGATGCAGAGTAATTGAAGGATCATATATCAAAACAGATATGAAAGACGACCGCAAAAGCGAATTCCAAAACTAAACTTTTAAGTGTCTTCAGAAAACAAGTTTACCTCAAACCAATACGATAAACTTGTTTTCTTGCAATGTTTTGAAGCCTTAAACAAAAAGCGAACCGACGAACCCTGTTTGATCTGCGATTGCTGCGGCAGTGTGAGAAGAAATTGCTAAAGGTTATAATTTCTATAAAAAATAAAAAAAAAAAAAAAAAAAAAAAAAATCCCAAGTGAAGAACCCTATTACTGTATGTGTTGGAATTGTAGAGGTGTCAGTACGGGCCACGGCCCGCGGATTAAACTAGAGTTAGATTACATCGAGAGGCACTTTAGGAGTTTGAATTTCAAGGAAGACACTACAGAATTAATTTGCAGAAAGTCTGAAACCAATTTAATAAAATGGTATCCAAATCATTGAAATTCGCATAAACAAACAACGAAAGAATCAAAGAAACAACAAACGTTTTCTAATGAACTTCATATTCCAACAAAACTAATGGACAATATGGCACCGGAAACATAAATTTTCTTCTTTTCTTCTATTTCTGCCAACAACATTACAGTTAGTTAGATATAAATTAAGGTTTAAAATTATGAAGAGAAAATATAAAAATTCATAAACTTTATTCCAATAAATGTCATAACTATAATGTTAAAAAAAAGAGTCAAAATTACAAAATATAGAAAAGTTTTCATAAGTAGATATTGATGTTAAATGTCCAACTCCATTCAAGACTTAACCCTCTTATTAGATTTGGTTTAGTTTCTAAGCACAATGGAGACATTGTTGTTGTTGTGAGAGAGCATTGGAACCATCTGAAGCAACTCTTCGAAACCTCTTCCTTCAAGATTACCTTCCAACCTTACGACCATCTTCTTTAATGTCTTTGTGCTTTTAAGCATGAGCTCCATGAACGAAGCCACGTGCTTCCAACGGAAAACCGTCTCGAAGACCCTTGCTTCCGAGCTCCAGCATTGATCCGGATTCAAGCCTTGCGAATCCAAGTAGCTGTCAATCTGTGTCCTCTGTGCAACATAAAAGGTTTTCGATTATGCAAACAGATTGTCAAACTCAAAAGTGAAAAGAACATGATTTGGTTATGGAAAATATACCGGTATGGTGCCGGAATCCATTGTGCGTAGTGTTAGCTTCTTCAATTCAGGTGAGTTTTGTACCACCCTTACTAAGCCAGGAATTACATTTTGAGAGACCATTGTCTCAAACGTCAAATCTTTGACCTTGAAGCTCGGAAAAGGAACACGGCTGAGCTCGGCAAGAGATAAAATCTAACAAAAGGCACATACATGTAGTAAATATCGAAACACAAATCTCAAGAAGGTGATAAAAAGAGTTTAATGGTTGAGAAAATAAATAAATAAAAAGAGTTAAAGCATGAAGAGACAAGAATTATTGATCACTTTTTACAAACATCTACAAGGGACTTCTCAGAGAGTGCATAAAATAACATAGGCTTACAAACAGAGTGCATAAAACATAGACTAATTATTTCTGCAACATACCTACCTTGGAATACACGAAAACATACCTCAAGAAAGTTTGCTCCGAAAGTAAGCTTGTCTACATTCTGCAACTTGCGTAGCATCTTTGGCACCATGACTTGAAGAAAATCAGCCTTTAGTCTTTCATGTGAGTAAAAGCAAATATCTAAGCTAGCTTCGGTTAAGGACGAGACATCAACTAAATCACATGGTAACTGGGTTTTTATCAATCTGAGACAATGGATATGCGGTGCAAAAATCAGCGTCGGACCCGGGTAATTAATGCCGCGATCGATTTCCATTGTTCTCAAACGCAGCGATTTCCTGACATCAAGAACCATAAATTCATTGCAGAGAAACAGATTTAAGCTTTCAAGAATCGGACAGCCAGATAGAATCTTATCAATGCATTCATCAGAGACCTTGCAACAACTCAATGACAGCTTCTTCAGAGACGTCCAAGAGACGGAACAACTGGGAATCCTCAAGCCATAAAACCATAACTTAAAACTGAGTTGCTTCACAGAGTTATTGATGTAAAAGATATCAGGAACATGAATCTTAACGGCACTAAGAAAACCGAAATTCAGCAACATATTCTCGACGTTTCGGGACATGGCGAACTCGATCCATCTGTCAATGTGAGGAATATAGCCACTCACGTTGGCCCAGAGCTCGAAACTCATCATCTTGCGAGCCGTGTAGAGATCTAGGGTTTTGTTTATCGAATCAGCTTCCGGCATATGAATCTGCAAATGGAAGAAGAGGGAAGGTGTATCGGACCATACATGCCTCCATCGTTTGGACAAGATGGAAGTACTGATGGCTATTTTGGTCGGAAGAGAGGAGAGTATATTTTGGAGGATCACATCAGGTAGAGAGCTGATTGAGTCTACACCGCCGCTTGAATCTCCTGCTTCTTCCATTTCGCGGTCGCGGTGGATATGGCTTCTTAAAGCGGCAGTGGCACCGTCTCCACGCTATTTTAGTTTGATTTCAAACGCTCTACCAACTTTCAGCCCTCCAGTTTCAGTCTCTCCCTAAATAGGTTAATCCTCCGATAACTCTGATTTCTTTCTATTCCTTCGTCAAAGCCGCATTATTTCATCGATTTCAAGGAAGCACCGAGAATGCTTCTTCTCGTGATTGTTTCTTTTAGCCCATCAAATTACACCAAACAAGAGAAACACATTCAAAAAAATTGTGAAGCCCAATATCAAGATACGATCAAAGCAAACAGACCCCATGCACTACCTTTTGCCTTTTTTTCTTTCCCGACACAAAAACAGAGAGAATTCAGATGTCAATCCGTTCATGAAGCTCCTCTCCAAGTCTTCACCTTTCTTTGATACATCCTCCATACCTTGTTTCAAATATTTCTCTGCTTTTTATCCCAACACCCTTCTTCCGTGTCGATTTCATTTATATTTACCATCATAATAATTGATAGCCAACACAATCTGCTTTAGATTTTTCTTATACGCTAATAAACACCTCGTCTTCTCATCCCCTTAATTTAGATTGCATTACTTAGACCATGTTCTCTCCCTGCTTGGAAGCACAACTAAGGTAAAACACTACTAAACATTAACTATGTAGAACAAAGTAGGTTATGTTGAGTTCTTACTGTGATCATGATTTATGCCGGAACTAGGGACTCTTCTCACTTTATCTACGGCTCGTTTTTGAATCCTGGAGTGAAACCTCTTCATGGGCTGATGGGCCGATGGACTACTCATTTTTTTGGGTGTAATGCGACTGTGCGAGTGACTTGATATCAAGAGATTTCACTTCTTTTTTTTTCTTATGTTGAATGGTTCCGCTGCCGTCAACCGCCAGTTAAGTATCCGAGCATTCTCGTCGCATCCGCCGTCGATATCGCTGGTTGAGCGGTTTTCTCCCTCCTTCCGATCTATCTGATCTTCATTTTTCCTTCGTCGTGGGTTTAGGAAATAACACGCTAGCTTGTGAATCCATTTCCGGCAATGTCCCGCGAAATCAGGAACCAAATGGAGGTGGGAGGGACGGTTTCGTTAATTCTTTTATCTGGAAACTGGAGTCACAGCGTCTGCCAACGCCGATCAGAATTCTGACTCCAACCAACCGCGCTAGCTTGACGTTTGTGAAATTTGTTTCCCGCCGCTCAGAGGCAGAAACGCTGAACTTAAATGGGCCCTCTATGGCCCAACAGATTACACATAGTAACATAACTCAGAGAGGATATTTTCGTATATCCCCGAGAACTAGTGAGGATAAAAGTGGAAATAAAAACCCCTAGTTTGCTGAACAAGTTGCATAGGGTTAGGGACGGAAGCAGCTCAGGCCGAAGAGGAACAAAGAAGCCGAGAAAATGTTAGTTAATCTCTTTGAGTCTAATATGTTTTAGGTTTCGTTACATTTGCAGATATAAAACAATCTTTTTTTTTTTTTTTCTGGTTTGAATACAATATTTTCTGATCCTTCAATTACTCTGCATCTTCTCCGGTTTGAAAACACTTTTTTCTGTTGCGTTGGTTTGTTAAACTTCTTGATTTTGAGTTATGAAAAATATTCAATCGGAATACTATTACTATGACTTTCGTGTTGGTTTAGACAGATGAATAAATTAGATTCCGTCGCTGCTATTAGATGAAGACCTTATGAATCTAAGCTAGCGCAAAGTAGAGACTTGAATTTAAAGGATTTGTGAAAATCACATTTTTTACTCTGTTCTAGTGGATGCATTGTGCTAAAGTTTGATATTCTGTTTTTTCAGAGTATGGCGAAAGAAGCTGCAAACACGATGGAATTCTTTGGGGGACTTATGAACGCCTTTAAAGAAGAAAGGCAAGTCGATATATGGCTCAAAGCAGGGGACCAAACCGATGCGATCCCCCCCTCCCCCCCCCACAAACATATATTGGTATCTTTTTTTTTTCCTTCTATTACGAGGTTTTAGAATTGCGAATCGATTGAGGCGTTACCTCTTCTAACTTGAGATTTTTTGAAAAAAATATATTGATATAAGACGGCAAGATCGAAGGTGTTTAGGGACATATTGGAATTAGATGATTGCAAAGCTTTGTCGAACGAGACAGTCACTCTTTCAGAGATAACACATGATGAGCTAGAGACGTTTCTTGAGTTCATGTACAACGGTTCGCTTCCGGATGCAAAACTGGTGCAGCACGTCCATAGACTCTACCAATCTGCAGACAAATACGAGATTCCATGCCTCCAAGATCTCTGCAGAAACCAGCTCACCATCTCCATGAACTCATCAAATGCATTTGATGTCCTCGAGCTTGCAAGGATTCACTCGGACAAGATCCTCGAAAATGCTGTCTCCGAGTTTATCGCATCACACATGGACGAGATTTCCTTCTCGAGTAAGTTCATATCGTTTGTCGAGAGTAATCCGGCTCTTACTGTTCAAACGATAAGGGGTCATGTGAACAAACTCAAGAATGATCTCAACCGCCAAAAGGTACGTAGAGTTTAGAGCATTTCCATTTCCATTGGTGAGACACGCATACATTGAGTTTCTCATCAAAATAATATTAACTCTCTCTCTCTCCCATTATATAGAATTTTTAACAAAAAAATGTTTTTATATGACATAAATATTTATTTTGACGAAAGAAAAAATATAGAATAATCGGATGCAGTGAAACAGGCAGTGACATATGCTGAAGAATTGAAACAGGCAGTGACAGATGCTGAAGCAGTGAAACAGGCAGTGACAGATGCTGAAGCAATGAAACAGGAAGTGGCAGATGCAATCAGGAGCTTGGGTGAAAGCAATGATCCACAAAGCTACCCACTTCTCATCCGCTTTAAATTGCAATACTTGCACCATGTTCTCCCCTGGTTGGAAGCTCAACTAAGGTAAAACACCACCACTAAACATTACTTGGAGTGAAAAATCTCTCGCGATTTCCTCCATCTGAGTGCGGCTAGAGCTCCAGCTAGCCTCGTTCGTTTTTTTCTCCGGTCGGTGGAGGGATCGTCTTCCAAAACAAAATCTAAACTTTGGAGTTAGATAAGATTTTCAGCAACAAAAAAAAACATTCCATTGCTGCCCTAAAGCAAGTAGCTATAGCTCTCTTTGGTCATTAAAAATAATTAGCACCAAATCAGTAAAGAAATTTTCTCTTTTCTTGTTTTGTTTTTTTTATTCATTCTTTTTACTCACTACAAAACATTCCATTTCCTGAAGTTGCTATTCTCCTTCCAAACCTATTTTACAGACAAATGCAACACAAGCTCTACCATTTCACAGATTCTTGAAGAGAAGGGACTGCTGAGAACTTTTTCATGTATCTTATGTTGCTCTCAAATCAAAGACATGTTGTTATTGTTATTTAGTAGAGAGTCTGCTTATACAGTCATGACATCTGTTCACTAAAGAATCAGAGTCAAAGACATGAAAGTATTAACAAACTCTAAGACATCGATCAGATATTATAAACGTGACATCATCTTTACATCGGTTCAGAATTCGCCAGAGAGAGCAGTGAACCCGAGGAGGAAAACTAATGTTTTCAAAGTTTGGGGCAAAGCATATATTTGAGAAATAAACGAAGGACCAAAAGTAAATTGATTAAAACGAATGAATAAAAGAAAATAGGGAGAAATACGACCCCTCGCCGGCTAAATATCCGAGCATTCTCATTTCTCGCCGCCGTCGTTGATATCGTTGATCGGCGTCTGTGGTCTGACGCCAAGCAACCGCTTTGCTTTTTACGTTTGGCGTTTCATCTTTTGTTCGGTCATTTGTAATATGCCTTGAAAAGCTCTACTTCAAACCAAATCCTCTGTCATTGTTTTTCCTTTTTATTATGTTACATCCGTAAATTCATAATCCAGATTACAACAGCACTCAAAATCAACACCACCCACAAATGAAGAAGCAAAGGTAACAAACAAAATAAAAAAGGTTCCATCAAAAGAAATCACACATATCTGTTAAACGGTTTCCTACCGACTGTGGCTGGCATCGAGACAGTGGAATCAATGCTCAAGTTTCCTACTGATTTAAGTGTCTTGTGCTTCTCAAGAACCACGCCTCCAGGTGAACCGGGACCTCTTTGGCTGCTGCTGTTGCTCATGAGCAATGACCCTTTGTTCCATCTAAACATATCGAGACCTTGTTGCGCTGGGGGAAACGACATTCTCCTCTGCTCGCTACTGACCGATGGTGTACCCATCACCCTCTCCTTTGGATTGCTGTTTGGTCTAACTTTGGCCTTGGCGGAGACCGTTGGAGCCATGTAGCTCGGGAACGGAGGGCAGCTTGTGAGGCTGTCATCGTCTTTGAAAGGAGAATCTTGACCTCTTAGTCTTCCTCTCGAGTATCTTGATGTGCATGTGCGGATGGGTCTGGATGGAGTGAGAAGTGTAGACCTCGATGATTTTGGTGTGGAAGTTTCAAAGTTGTTGTCAAGCCTGAAATGGTGTTGGTTGCTTGACTGATGAGACAGAGGGCTTGGGCTCAGTCTTGTTGGTGTTAGCCTGTAGTCTCTTTGTGGTTGGCTATGGCTCGGTACAGGACTAGCAAGAGGAAGTTGTCGGTCCACCCAGTTCCACCATAGAGGGAGCCCACCTGAAGCACGAATGTCCTGAGCAGACTTGGGACTGTTTTTCCACAACTGCATAGGAACAGAGAGAAAGATGTTGGTGAAAACCGGATATATACATCAACATGGTGATGGAATTGAGGAAAGATCGAGTGTTACCTTGTGAGAATATGCGTAGGCCATGGATCTTTCTCTCTTGACGATTGCATCAATCTTCCTCTGCGATCTTGCATCCCTTTCTTCTTTTGTCAGCACACTGTCGTCCCAATTATCGTTACCAGCATCAGACGCAGCTCATTTTGCTTCATCTTTCTCAACCTGAGCTTGGTTTTCCAACATTTTGATACGGCGTGACTGAATCTGGGATTGAACACGGACCAATTGCTGCATGTACTTCATTGCATTTACCGTCTGCCGCTTCACGCTGTATCCTCTCACCACCCCTTGAAGCCTGACTAGACCTTTCAAAGCTCTGAAACTCCTCCTTGCCTGTTTATCCAAATCAACAACTTTCTTGCCTTAGTAATGGGAGATAGTGCAACGGACAAATCTTGAAACATAAACAAAGAATGGCTACACGTACCATGTAACCTCTGAAAGCTGCTTGAATCTTTGTTGCAGAAGCATGTTGGACCAGGAGAGTTGGCTCTGGTCTATAAACAATCTCCCGTCGCTGCACTGCCCTAGGCGAAACCGCTCTTGGAGAAGGGGGCTTAGGCGTAGTAGGTCTTGGAGCATCCAATCTTGGTGGTTCTGCTCTTGGAGAAGGAGGCTTTGGCGAAGGAGGTCTTGGAGTATCCAACCTCGGTGGCTCTGCTCTTGGAGAAGGAGGTCTTGGAGTATCCAACCTTGATGTGTCTGCTCTTGGAGAAGCCTCTCTTGGAGAAGGAGGCTTTGGCGAAGGTGGTCTTAGAGTATCCAATCTCAGTGGGTCTGCTCTTGGAGAAGGCGGCTTTGGAGGGATGATGGCTTGTGGAGAGGAAACTCTTGGTGAAGTTGGTCTTGGAGAAGGAACAATGGGAGGGGCAGTTCTCTGAGAAGGAACTCGAGTAGAGGCAGGCCTCAGAGGAGGAGGAGGAGCATTGGCAGAGGCTGATGATGGCTTTGATCGATCAGAGAGCTTTGGTGAAAGGGATCTTGGAGATTCTAATCTTGGAAGGTCTGCTCTTGGAGAAGGAGGTTTTGGAGAAGCGGCTCGTGGTGAGGCAACTCTTGGAGAAGTTGGTCTTGGAGAAGGAACCCGAGGAGAAGCAGGCCTCAGAGGAGGAGGAGGAGAGGCTGAGGATGGGTTTGATCGATCAGGAGTAGGAGGCCTGAAAACAAGATTGTGATCTCTCTCAGCCTCGCCCAAGATCTTCTCGATACTACTAGGCTCTCTGAAGATGGGAAGGAATGAATTGGTCTCTCCATGCCTTAGCTTCCCAAACCTTTTCTTCCTCTTTTCTTTCTCACTCTTTCTCTCTAATTCCTGCTGCAAAATAAAAAGTGCTCAACATGAGCCAAAGTATCTCATCATCAATCAATTACCATGAAAAACTCTTAAATCCAACATTTTGTTTGCTGGCTAAAGAAAATGCAGGAAACACTTGTTGGGAGTAAACCAGCTTACATTGCCTAGCTTCTCTTTGGAATGTGGAGTAAAAACCCTTTTGATTGCAGAAAACCAACTTCCTTTCTTCCCCATTTCTCGAGCATTACTTTCCTTACCTGTCGCAATAAAACAGAACTCAACCTTTGTCGAAGCCTTTTTTCTTTCACACACACCTTAAAGGATGAACCTTTATGGTAGCTCTAAGATCTATGCATGGGGGATTCTAAGACCACTACAACCGTGTATTGATTAAAACTGCAATATCCACCACAAGTATTTCTTACTGAGATTTGATGGCTAAGATTTGGGGGAGAAGGCGCAAGTTAGCATGATTGCTCTGTAGCACCAAGGATGAAGAAGAGGTTCAGCGACCAAAAACTCGTACCTGCATGAAACAGCAGTTAAGGACAAAGGAAGGAAAATGCAAAGAAGATCCAAGAACTCAGATACAGAAACTGCCAAAGAGAGAGATAGGTTTGAAGTTGTTGAGCTTCCATGAAAAGGAAGTTTTAACTTTATGACAAATCTTAGCCCAACTTTTTCTTCTCTTCAAATTAGGTGAACTGACTAAATCATCACGAAAATTGCTTGTTCGATGCAAAAGACAGAGACGGAGACAACAGTTTTTCAAAGTGTTGTTTAAAAGCTCTAAACTTTAATATGCAGATATTAGAAAATTGCAAAAAAATTGCTTAGAGAATTTTCTCAGTGAATAACAACAACTCACAAGTGAGCTCTCTCCCTTTCTTTATCTCTCTCTCTCTCCTCGAGAATCATGTGTTTCGAGGAGAGAGATCAACGAGAAACACAGGAAGCAACACCAAAAAAAGACAGATCTTTTAAAAACAACCCAGAAAACCAGAAAGTGAAAATGAATTATTTAATCAAAGAGAACAAAAATCTCTCCTCGGTATAATCAATCACAAGCAACACGAATTAGTTACCTCGATTCTGAGATTTTTGTAGCTTTCCTTTCTTCAAGATTTTCTCAAGAGAAATTAAGAGAGAGATAGAGGAAAAAGGAAAGCAGCCAGAGAAGAAAGACTCTTGTTGTCTGGTAATTTTCCTTTTTCCCCTCTTTTGTCTATCCTCTCTGCTTCCTCTCTAACATAAAAATATATAGACTTTTAATTATTATATATATTTTCATAATGTGGGTATTTAAGAAAAGTATTTAGTCTTCTAATCCTTTTGGGTGTGTGGGTAAAATTACATTGAAAATGTTGAAAAGTCTGCAACTTTGGATCTGGGTCTAGTTGGTATGGGATGAAATTTGAAACTTTTTCTTTCCTCTTTTCTCTTACTACCTTTTGGATTTATTTATGAGCTCGATTATCATCATGAAGAGAGAGAAAGAGTTGGCCACTCTATCACTCAACCTTGGCCTACTCTTTTTTACCTCATTGTAACCACAAACTCAAAAACTCATTTTCTAGATACCAAACGGTAAAATAAAAATCTGGTGGTTACTGGTTAGTGTTTGACTAGTGCAGCTCCAAAGGACTGTTTTATGGTGTTTAGGGATAATTTGATAGTTTATATGCTAGGAAAAAAAAAAAAAAGTTGATAGTGTTTTATAGAAAGAATAATCTTATTCCTAAATAAGATAACTATTGATGGAAACAAAAAAAAAAATTCAGTAGTAACTTTTTGTGTGTGTGGTCTTTCACCAATTTCGTAGCAGATAGGATGTGGTATGAATTAAAAAAATTTCAGTGTCAAATAGTTTTTTTTAAGTCAAAAACAGAAGATGATAGAATAGCACAAATTATCTATAAAAGTAAAATACAATTATTTACATGTGTGATTTACCAGTTAAAGTAATATATTGCAAAATATAAAATGAAATGAACTTATTAATAAAACTTGAACCCGACAGAGCGACATGAATTTGCTAACATTTTGTAAGAATAAAGACGTCATAATTGCATCCTTAATCAACCACAAACCTTCCTGATGTCATCAAGAAAACAAAATGCAAAAGCAGGTCTCAAAGAAGAACTATGCCATAATTATCGTTTCTTAAGTATATATGTTCCTGTCCCCGGCAGAAAAGTATATAGTTTTAAAATTTTAAAGTATTTGGACAACAAAACATTAGGTTTAGTGGAGAGATTCTGATTTGTTTATCAGGTGTATATAACAAATCATAATTACGACAGTCGCTTTTGACATTTTGCAACTATCAACTATCAACTATCAACTATCAACAAACAAAAAAAGAAATGTATGAGTTTTTGTTTGGCATCGAAATGAGAACAGAATCTTGAAGAAATTATCATAGACGAGGTTGATTCTTTTTGTTTGTCTCATGATGATCACACGCGCCTTCATCTCGTGCGTGATCCTCACTTTCTTGCCTTCATTCACTAGCGCGCAGTGTTTACCAAATGCTGCTAGTTCACGTGACATCGACCAACCACGGATCGATCCTCTTGCAGATGTTGAGGTCAAATATAACCAATCTTTTTAAAACGCTTAATTTGTTGACTTGAGTAATACTATCCGTGACCATTTATTTGATGCTATGTTTTCAAATTTTGTGGATCTTAGTAACAAACTTAGATCATGTTAAAAAAAATTGATACCGCAATTACTTTCTATAATAAGTTTTGTTTTAGGTTCCATGTTTTAGGTTCCAAGTTATTTTATACTGTATGTAAACAATGTTATAATATTAACTGTTTTATTGTGTTTTGGTAGTTGAAATGTTGGCTTTGTAAATTGAAAGACCATTATTTGAATATTTTTTCTGTGATTTTAATCATAATTAGCCATTTCTTATGCTTTAAATGATAATAATATCGATTTTCTGTAATTTCAAAGATAAGTTTAGGTTTTGTACCTGACATTTTCTGGTTATTAAAATAGAAAGTTCAAAAAAATTGATGTTTTGTAATAGTAGGTCAACTGATTAACTAGTAATTGTAGTGTTGTTGTTTTTTTTTTTTGTAAAAGGTAATTGTAGTGTTGTTTCAGGTTAATTTGGAGAGAACATTTTTCGACCTATAGTTCTTGATCTAATGAAAGGAGATCTATCAAACATATATGTCAATCTCCACGGGGCACGGACNTTTAAATGATAATAATATCGATTTTTCTGTAATTTCAAAGATAAGTTTAGGTTTTGTACCTGACATTTTCTGGTTATTAAAATAGAAATTTCGAAAAATTGATGTTTTGTAATAGTAGGTCAACTGATTAACTAGTAATTGTAGTGTTGTTTCAGGTTAATTTGGAGAGAACATTTCTTTTGAAACAAAATTCGACCTATAGTTCTTGATCTAACGAAGGAGACCTTTCAAACATATATGTCAATCTCCACGGGGCACGGACAGACTATATATATTAAGGACTTGAAAAATGGTTTTACTAATTAGTGTTAAAAACGCATAATAAACCTTTGGAAATACAATTCAAGCAAGAATATTAAAATATTTCAACTAAGTGACAAGATAAGTCTTCTTCGCACATTCCTTCCTAGATCCCACTATAACTCGTCTTCATATGCTGCCACATTTGCTCGTGTGTGTGATTTAATAATTAATTTTGCCGCATCAAGACCTAACTATAACCCTACCTATATCATTAATTATTAATATGTATATATGTGGATGGATATGTATATCTTAATTATATTTAGAAAAAACTGATCACTAACCCGAATCGACAAAGCAGTAAAGCACATAACAGTTAGGTGATCTATAGGCATGTTTCGCATACTCTTTCAACTACAACAAAACTCAAATTGCTCTGTCATATGGTTTATCGAACAAAAACAGAGTTTAGACTTTCATGAAACTGTACAAAACATTATATGTAAGTTTTGTTAGCAAGAACTAAATTTACAATAATTGACATATATTTAGGCAAGTTACAAATAATTTACCTATAAATGTATCACATGTAAATCCACCATAAATCACATATAATTAAGTATAGTGGTATATTTCAAATTAATATTAAATTAGGTTAAGTATTGATGAATAAAATATATTAGATTGCTTTATTGCTTTGAACATTAAGAAATAATATCCTCTTTTTTTTTTTGAACCAAATGGAATAATATCCAATATCTGAAATTAATATGATAAAATTTCAAAATATATATAAGAGAAATAAACCAAAATAGTAATTGAAATAGTATCACACATCAAAAATAATATCCTCTTTTTTTCTTGAGAGCACGTAGTAGAAATAATATCACACATCAAAAATAATGTAAGATACTGAATAATATATAAAATACATATGACAATCTATTGCCTATCAATTAATTTTTAAATTAAAAATCCAAAAAAATAATAGCTTTGGTAAATAAAATAGATTTATTTATTTATTTATTGTTCTGACAATGATACAAAACTCAGATATTTCAAAACATTCAAACATGAAATTGTTACAAAGACGAAGCTTTGAATACTTTACTGACGAAATTGATATTTGCAACTCCCGTAGCCTGAAAATAGGAGAAAAACAATAAAATGTTGATAAGACATGAAAGAAGAAGAAATGCATAATTGCTTAGAGAGACACATAAAAATTTGAAACTCACTAGGATCAATTACGGCAACGAGAGCAGAGCCTTCGAAATCGCAATTCCAACAGTGTCTTCCTTGAGCTTGGTAATAAAGATTCATGGCGACAGAAGCGTGATTAAGAGGATTATCAGGTAAAAAACATGGACCTCCTGGCATTATAATTTGACAATCGATTTTGGAACATGCGAAATTTATGTTTTTTAAAAGTTTCTCATTATCCGTAACAGGGTTCGCCACACACCATTCTCCCTAGCAAATTCAAATACCATAAAAATATAAGAGATTGATTTTTGTTTATATTTTAATTTTTGTTTACACTTATGAAGGAATCTTAAAAATGTACCTCCTCTGCGTTGACTCTCATGAAATTTTTTCCTGTAACATAAAAAATCAAACTGAAATTGTTACAAAACTTGGAAAACCTTACGACAAAACTTTCAAATGATCTATAAGCCCACTGCCCTGCCCATATGCATCGGTACAATCGGTAAATTTGATCAGTCAATTATATTAAGTATGACGAGTAGTAGTTGTGAATCTTGTGATTAGATTACCCGACGAAAGACATAAGAAGATGATGAAAGAAAGATATATTTGTGTATGCATGTTTGATTTTGATTGACGTCTGAAAATCTTCTATAGCTTTGCTTTTCTATATATACACTAGATTTAACCTATCTCTTATATATATATATATATATTAAATTAAGAGAATATTTTTTTTGAATGAAAAAAAAACTTAGAAATATAAATAGTAAATAATATGTAAAATTTAAAGGTTAAAACTAACTATTGTAAACTTCGAATAGTTTTCTAAAAAAACTTTACAAAAGTAACTATCATTATTTTTAAAACAACACATGTCCTAATATCGGAAATATAAACTATAAGTGTGTGCAATCTCATTTTACCAAATCATTTTTTCAGTTTGTTTTAGTTTAAACCTTTCCTTACCATTTAATTTTTCTAATAGGCCAAAAATATCAGTAAATACAGATAACTTTAGTGAAATATTGTCTTTTGGTAAATTTTACAGAAAATATATTTAAAGTATTATTTAAAAAATATAGACAAATTTACGACTTCGATATTTGATGCTAACAGCTATAAATATTTTAAGCTCATATTTATGTCTAGTTTTGTACATTCATTCTAGATATAGTACTGTTCTTTGAAACTGAAGTACTTATTTGCCAGATTTTACAAAAGTTTATTCATTATTATTATTATTATTTAGCAAAACAGGTCATAGTATCTTAGATTTTGTTCTTTTTAAAAAAATAAAAAATAAAATCGCAATATCCTTAATTTGTTACTAAATCATTTTTAAATTACATTAGTTTTTCGTTATTCTATTATAATGTTATTAGAAAATAAAAAACCACAAAAAAGGATTTTAAATCACCACCATAAGAGCCTAACGTTTACTAAAATTTGATCAAATCGAATAAAAAACACTGAAAAAAAGGAGCATGTTGCTTGGTTTAGAAGTTAGAACTTAGAACACGATCTAGCATTGAGCATCAAGCCTAACATAGCTTTAGGCTTAATAAACCTTCATGCCTCTCTACTGATATCTTTGGAGTTCAAGTAGATCCTGGATTTGGGAAAAAATTATACAAAGAATAAACGGGAATCAGACACCTTTACTGTCTCTGTGTTCGTAACTGAAAAACTAAAATAAAAAAATCTCTGTGGTTTGATATATAGATGAAATTAGGGTTAAACATTTCACTAACTTGAAGGGCAAACAAGGTTTACCTTTCTTTAAAATACAAATGTAAGACAATAGATTTAAACAAAAGACATCAAAAATTGCAAAGCAATGACTTTGCTCAAGTATTGAGGAAGAGTGAAATGCAAAGTAGAAGTGCTCCAAGAAAGGTCAGAAAAGGAGGCTAGTTCTTGATTCGGATGCTCCGGCTTATATTGGGATTGATACCGGAACCTTCTCCTCCATATGATGGACCCAAAGGTTTCCTGATGCTTCTGACTTGTCCTGTGCGGGCCTTGAGTTTCTGCTCGTGCTTTTTCTGCAAACAAAATCAAGATCCCAAAGCATCCGAGTTAAGGCGAAGAAACAAGGTAAAAAGGATACGAAAGATGCAGAAACTGGCAATCCAAGATTACTTACCTTGTACTTCACTCTCGGGTTTTTTAGGTCTTTGTTGCAATGTCGAGTCAATCCTCTGTTCTTCTGCATCTGCGTTTAAGTGGACATTAAAAAAAACAGAGAGAAAGGTTAGAGATGGTTGCATGGCTAGAGAAACAGAAGATATTGTTGTGTGTTTTGGAACCATCATTCTAACCTCATTTGAAATCACTCTTTTTCCATCCACGCTTTCTGGTAATGACCAGGTCGATGATGGTTTCCTGAACCAACACAAATCGTGCCAATGAGATGAACAAATGTTATGTTAACAAATGTGGCGATTTGCAAAAAAGGAAAGGTTAAAGTAGTGTACTATTCACATTACCTTGAATAGATCTCTGCTTTGGCAGCTCGTTTAGCTTCTTGTTTCTGTTTCACTTGTTTGTAAAATTCATCTTCTGAGACTTCTGATTCGCCATCATTATCAACCATGTCAATATCATTGTCGTCATCTGATGCAAATGTTCCACTTTCATTCTTGCCATCTTCCTTTGACTTCACACCAGCTCCAGCCAAAACTTTGAGCTCAAACTTTCTACGCCGTTCTCCAATATCATCCCTTTGCGGTAAATCATCATCTCCANTCGTCCGCCCCTTGTGATCCTTTTGTCTTCCTCATCTTTACCCTTATCATCCTCAGCCATTTCATCATCAACATCACCAAACTTAGCGCGCATATATTTACTTTGCCTTATCACTGTAAAGGCACCGATGACAAAAATGATTAGGGCACACAGAAAAGGAGTAATTTTAGACACAATAGATGCGACGACAGCTACATTTGATAAGAATAACATAAGAAGGTATCCTTACTTTTTGCAATAAGTCCATTTCCGGATTCCTCATCTTCTTCTGTATCTTCTTCATCCTCATCATCTTCATCATCCACACCCTATAATCCAAAGCAACCGAAATTGAAAGGGGAGTATTGCAAAGAATGTGATACAAGAGTTTACAAAGGAAAATCTTTGTCTAGAAACATAAGCCAATTAACAAACCTTTAAATCAAAAACTGGTTGCACATCATCGTCGTCCGATTCATCGTTAACATCCAAGGGAACAATATCCCTCAGTTTATGAACTGTGGACACAAACCAATCATCAAAAGAATCATCATCTCCCCCCTCAAAAAATAATTGCTAAAAACCTCTAATAATGAGCAATCAATCACACACGTCTCTCAAATTCGCATGATTTCACTACTCATCAAACACGTATACCAAGTAGAAATAGAGCTAATAAGCAACTAACAATGGAGACCTAGTAATCCCAACTAAAAAAGGACAAATATTTTTCACGTGGGCAGAAATTTACAGGCGTCAATCTCGTCATCGTATTTGTCTTCGATGATATCTTTGCGGGTTTTCGTGCTTTTGCTACCTATCTTCTGATTCCCTCCTTTTCTCACCATTGTTGAGCTGCAGGGAAGAGGTTCTGAGGATGTGCCAACTGTGCAAAGAAAATCGCAGAAGCCGAGTTAAAAACCTTGCAAGGGTTTTACAATTTGTTGGGCTTAAGAAGACCCATTAGGTTGGAAAGAAAGCCCAATTTTAAATGAGTCTTGTGGCACCAATGGGCATACTAGTCTTTTACTTTCGGCGACCTCCTTTTACCGTATACTTTCCTCCGGCCGGTGGCTTTTGGGAGCAGATCATCAGTTTCTTCTAGTCTCAGGTCAGTTTCATTTTTTTTAAATTGATGAATTTTGACTCTTACATCTCATGGGTTTCGAGCTCATCAAACATGGTTATTGCTGTGGCTCAATTCGATTTTCCGCCTCCAAGTTATTGCAAAATTATTCTATCATGCACTTGTGTTGTTGGTTTTCGTGTAGATTTGTTGAGAATCTACGATGTTCTAGGGTTGTATTAATCGGAATTTTATTGCTTTCCTAGCTTCGAAATCGATCAGAATCAGAATGGTTTCGAGCACTTGTTTCAATCGTGCTTATACTTCAAGTTGCGTATTGGATTGAGATCAATTTCATCAGATCTCACTTTTTCCTTCTTTTGCATTGTGGTTATGTTTTCTTCTCAGCGATCCGAGAGAGAAGAGGTTTTTCCAGTGCTCGAGGATCTGCAAAAAGTATCCATCTGAGGTTTAACAATGGTAATTCTCGATCCATCCATCGTAGCTGTATGATATTTTACAGAAGATGAAGGATTGTAAACAGGGTTTTTTGCGGTTTTAGCTAATGGTGTTAAGACTATTGTGAGATTTGTTTATTCTTCGTTTGGTGTTTCCTGGGATTTGATTCAGCATTGACGACGCTAAGACTATACGATTCAGTGATTAAGGAGAAAAAACCTATTTTTTCCCACTTGCATTTGCTTTGATTTTGGCTGATCAAGCTCTTTTTGATTGCATCTTGTTTGGCTTTTTCAGGTTCTATTACAGTTGGACCCATTCCTCAATGAACTCACGAGCATGTTCGAGAAAAGCAAAGAGAAGGGTTCAGTGTGGGTTACTTTGAAAAGATGTAAGTTCGGCTGCTTACTTTGACAATTTCATCTGGACCTTCCTCCACTTTTGTTATCTGGTTATATTTGAATTGTCTTTTCGAAGATGTCTTACATGATTTATATTACCTGTCTCAGCAACTTTGAAGTCTAAGCTGCAGAAGAGGAAACTGAGCTCAGCTGGAGAAACATTGGAATACAGATGCCTTATTCGAGCAACTGATGCAAAGAAAACGATTTCTACGTCGGTATGTTCTAACACATGATCTCAAGATTACATTCTAAAACCATGTTTGTTTCCAAACGTTTAAACCATGCACAAGTAAACCATCATATTTTATTAGTCTAAAGACTGTCTCAATCTAACTGTCTCTGGAGAATGTATGATAATAACAGATAGCATTCTTTCTTAGCTCTCTACTCATTCTTCCTTAAACCATTTTAACTGGCGTCTAGCATCTGCGGAGGCTGGTCGGTAAATGAAAAAAAAAANAATTATTCTATCATGCACTTGTGTTGTTGGTTTTCGTGTAGATTTGTTGAGAATCTACGATGTTCTAGGGTTGTATTAATCGGAATTTTATTGCTTTCCTAGCTTCGAAATCGATCAGAATCAGAATGGTTTCGAGCACTTGTTTCAATCGTGCTTATACTTCAAGTTGCGTATTGGATTGAGATCAATTTCATCAGATCTCACTTTTTCCTTCTTTTGCATTGTGGTTATGTTTTCTTCTCAGCGATCCGAGAGAGAAGAGGTTTTTCCAGTGCTCGAGGATCTGCAAAAAGTATCCATCTGAGGTTTAACAATGGTAATTCTCGATCCATCCATCGTAGCTGTATGATATTTTACAGAAGATGAAGAATTGTAAACAGGGTTTTTTGCGGTTTTAGCTAATGGTGTTAAGACTATTGTGAGATTTGTTTATTCTTCGTTTTGTGTTTCCTGGGATTTGATTCAGCATTGACGACGTTAGACTATACGATTCAGTGATTAATGGAGGAAAAACCTATTTTTTCCCACTTGCATTTGCTTTGATTTTGGCTGATCAAGCTCTTTTTGATTGCATCTTGTTTGGCTTTTTCAGGTTCTATTACAGTTGGACCCATTCCTCAATGAACTCACGAGCATGTTCGAGAAAAGCAAAGAGAAGGGTTCAGTGTGGGTTACTTTGAAAAGATGTAAGTTCGGCTGCTTACTTTGACAATTTCATCTGGACCTTCCTCCACTTTTGTTATCTGGTTATATTTGAATTGTCTTTTCGAAGATGTCTTACATGATTTATATTACTTGTCTCAGCAACTTTGAAGTCTAAGCTGCAGAAGAGGAAACTGAGCTCAGCTGGAGAAACATTGGAATACAGATGCCTTATTCGAGCAACTGATGCAAAGAAAACGATTTCTACGTCGGTATGTTCTAACACATGATCTCAAGATTACATTCTAAAACCATGTTTGTTTCCAAACGTTTAAACCATGCACAAGTAAACCATCATATTTTATTAGTCTAAAGACTGTCTCAATCTAACTGTCTCTGGAGAATGTATGATAATAACAGATAGCATTCTTTCTTAGCTCTCTACTCATTCTTCCTTAAACCATTTTAACTGGCGTCTAGCATCTGCGGAGGCTGGTCGGTAAATGAAAAAAAAAAAAAAATCTCTGTTGAAAACATCCCTCAAGCCCTTATGAGTCATACTGGAGATAAGAATGTGAATACTGGTCTGTGATCTTTAAGTTTACACTGAAGCTAACTTGTTGCAATGCTTTCTTGTTTAAGGTTGGGGCTAAGGATCACCAGAGATTCCAAGCATCATATGCTACCATTCTTAAGGCCCACATGACTGCTTTGAAGAAGAGGGAGAGGAAAGACCGGAAGAAATCCACAGAGGCAGAGAAGAAAGAAGGCACTTCAACCACTAAACCCAAGAAACCTTGATTACTTCCTTTTGTCTTCTCATTGATTTGCAATTTACTCCTTTTGTGTTCCCATTGATTTGCAATTTGTTGCTTAGAAATTGAATTTTGAAAGATATTGACAGATCTCAGAGATTTTGATTTATGTCATGATAGATTTTGAGCTTGCATTTTATTTAATTTCCATCTTGAGAATAGTGAATCATGTATAAACCAAGCGCAAAGATTGACTAAATTCAACAACTCGATTCTTGATCTCAAAGCAGAAGATGAACCTAACAATTGATCTCAAAGCAGTAGATGAACCTAAGAAAAACCTCAATTGTTATTACGAATCTCTTCCAGGTCCTAACAAATGTGAAACTGACTCGGATTTTAACTGAACTATTCATCAGAGTTTGAGTCCACATAAGCCCTGAGGACACGTTTGTACTTGTCGGGGCTGTCATACCAGGTTGGTGTGTTGATGATCGCCTTTTCTAGCCAGTACTCATCGTAAACTCTTTGCCTAGACATCTCCTCCATGAATTCGTTCCAACCATCCAAGGCCCTGGTCAATCGAACAGTCTTAGGTTTTCCCATCAGAAACCTAATGTAATCCCTCGCAAGCTTCACCAATTCCTCCCCAGTGATGATGTAGGTGTACTGCGAAAAAAAAGAACCTTCGATCAAAGCAAGATACGACAAAGTTTTCAAATCTTTTTTTGATAAGTTTTGTCTTTTACCAACAAGATGAAGCCTAAGGTTGCTAAAACCACTTGCAGGGTTTCGTCTGCAATCCCAGCAAGACCACCGTCTTCTCCTTCAGGACGCTCTTCACCGTTTCCACCACTGCCTCCACCGCCTCCTCCTCCACGTGGAGGAATGTTGCCGCCACTGTCAGTATCATAAAAATCTTTCTTTTGTATCTGCTCCCGCAACATATCTTCAACCGATTTCTTCCCCATAGCTTTCTCTATTGCTTTCCACGGTGATACCTTTTGACAAAAGTCATTAACAACAATCATTGGAAACGAAATCGAGAAAAAGGGAACTGACAAAGTTCTGCACCTAAGTTCTTGGAACCATACACACAAAAGGAATCATTCTCCGGTTACAAAGTAAAATCATTTAGACAAAGAAGAAGTTAAAATGAGGAAAAGAATCTGACCTCGTCACCACCATTGGACTTATCCTTCCCACCAAATACGCACACAGCAGAACCTTGCTTCCATTTCCCGGTAGGTGCACGACGCCGGTGATTTAACAGAGGAGAAAACTGAGTAGACATTGACGCACTTGCTCGGAGAGTAATCGACGCACGAGGACGATAATCAAAGCGTAATGACGACCTAATAGGTGCACTGGAGACACAATTCGGTCGATTTATCCTTGCAGGACAGTAGGATGGTTGAAAACAATTAGCCTGAGTAAAGCTCATCTTTAACCCAATGCTTCTCTTAATGCATTAACTTCCAGAATCTTTAACTGCAAAATAAATCGAAAAAACGAACATTCCCGGTGAGAAGGCCCCGAAAGTTGTTCTTCTGGTCATGATCAGAATTTAGAGCATACCGAAGACGCTATTCCGAACAAATCTACGGGATAATTATATCGCGTTCATAGAACAATAAGCAATACTAGTTACCAGAAATCAGGAACTTCTAGGCAATAGAATAGAAAGGCACTGGTTCGGCGATCATAAGGGCAAGAACAATGAATAGCTCGCTAGAAACCGGGAAAATCATTGTAAAGGGAGAGCCAGAAACGATAATCGTACCTTGTCGAAGCCTTGATGGGACAGAGAATTCGAAACCCTAGTTTTTGCTTCGAGAAAAAGGATTCGATTTTCCCCCTTTGCGTCCAAAACAAAAACGACGGAGAAGCGGAGGGTGTGAGAGAGAACGGGGGAAGCGATCGCAAAGTTTATCTATCCTGAAATTGGCACCTAACGGTGTCGTTTCACTTGAGCCTCTCGATGGTTCTAGTCTTTCTTACAACCCATGGGTTTGGTAGAATTATTCGGTTTAATTGATAAGTTGGTTTAATACCGACGCCTGACCGCTTGCAATTGCATAATCGATTGTGTTCGGTTTGGTAACTGTTGGAGTTTTTTAATTTTATTTTTAAACAAATTTGGTTATTTCTTATTAGTATAATTTTGGTTTGACCTTGATTTTATCTTCACATATGGTTTTTATTTTATAACAGAATAATAAATTAATTTTGGTATTTTCATTTTCCTTATAATTTCTTTCAATTTTTATTTTTGTTTTTCAGATATTATATCGTTGTTTCTAGTTACAGCAGTAAGAAAACTATATGTCTAAATGCATTGATTGATTGGCTAAAATATGATAACAGCTTGTTCCGTATAGAGTATGATCGATAGACAACTTCAAACGTTCAACACTAAAAGATTTGCCTGTAAAAGATCCGAGAGTTACACTCGCACCACACTGCTTAATTATAATTATATACTCCCTCTGTTCCTAAAATAAGGTATTTTTTTTACACATATTAAGAAAATTTTACAAAAGACTTTTCTAACTTTGTTTTTATTAATTATTACTTAAGTTATTCTTTAAATATTTAATGTTATAAGAGCAAATTAAGTGTAAATAGACAATAACTACACTTAAAAAATTGAAAATTTCTTTCTTTTTAAAACAAATTTTTTTTCTAAAATTATTTTCTTTTAGGAACAAAGGGAGTATATGGTAGGTTTGAAGGAAAAGATGGTATCTAATTAACTTGATTGTTTTAAATTGATTATTCGTTTTTAATCGAATTCACGACCGACATGGAATTTCTCGTAACGACAAGAAAGAGAATGGGTCATTGACTTATTATTTTGTGGTACAAAAGTGTCATTGACTTGGACTAAGAAAAAGCCAATCTACAAATTGAGAAATACCTAAACTTGATCAAAAAAAAAATCATTTAAATACACAAACTTTACACTATAAATACATCCACACACCCGCCTTAATTTCTTCACACAACTCTCTCCCACTCACTACTCCAAAACAAAAAAAAAAAAAATGGCTACCCAAAGAGCGATTCTCAAAAACGCTCTCATCCTTTTTCTCTTCACCTTAACCATCATAACAAAAACCGCGTTTTCGCAAAACTGCGGTACAACCGGATGTGCGGGCAACCTATGCTGCAGTAGATATGGATATTGTGGCACCACAGCCGCCTACTGCGGCACCGGGTGCAGAAGCGGGCCTTGCAGCTCCGGAGCCACACCTATCCCACCAACTCCTAGCGGCGGCACGGGCGGTCTAAACGCTGATCCTCGTGATACAATTGAAAACGTTGTCACACCAGCATTTTTTAATGGTATCATGAGCAAAGTCGGAAACGGCTGCCCAGCAAAAGGGTTTTACACTCGCCAGGCTTTCATCGCAGCGGCCCAATCGTTCCCAGCCTATCAAGGAACCGTCTCTAAGCGTGAAATCGCCGCCATGTTGGCTCAGTTCTCACACGAATCTGGAAGTAAGTGTTCACTATAAACCCTTCTAGTTTCACTACCTAAATTGCACGCATTATTTATTAATTAGAAAATAGTATTTTCTTGCAATTAATTAGTTACCATAAAGTTTTTTTTTTGTTTAATTAATCTAGCAAAATTTCATATTTTTTATCATCAAATTAATTTTGTCTATTAAAATTTCAAACCCTAATACACACGGATAAACTCAATAATTATGAAATTTCGTGGGTGAACAAATAATTTTGTTTTATAAAGAATGTTTTCCTAGTTTTACCAAAAAAATTTGGCATAGATTATTTATTTAACAAAATTTTTGGGACATCTAATTCATGTTTGAAATTAAAAAAAAACCGGATCTTTTGTAAAGGTTTTTGTTACAAAGAAGAAATAGCGAGAGGAAAGTACTGCCAAGCTAGCACAGTCTACCCTTGTCAACCGGGAAAGGACTACTACGGTCGCGGTCCGATCCAAATCACATGGAACTACAACTACGGTGCAGCCGGAAAGTTCCTTGGGCTCCCTCTCTTGACTGATCCAGAT
Source organism: Alliaria petiolata (assembly GCA_020283515.1). Lineage (NCBI taxonomy): Eukaryota > Viridiplantae > Streptophyta > Magnoliopsida > Brassicales > Brassicaceae > Alliaria > Alliaria petiolata. The sequence goes on from JAHZTW010000001.1 coordinate 34,395,226, forward strand.
ATGGTGGCTCGTAGCCCTGAAGTGGCCTTTAAGTGTGCCATGTGGTTCTGGAACCAGAATGTTCGTCCGGTCTTGGACCAAGGCTTTGGAGCCACCACGAGGAAGATCAACGGTGGGGAATGCAACGGTCGGCGTCCTGCAGCGGTGCAAAGCAGAGTTGACCGCTACTTGGAGTTCTGTAAGGTGTTTGGGATCACTCCTGGAACAAGTCTTAGTTGTTAAAGATGTTAAATGTGCTTAATATGGCACGCTACATGGTATGATGTTGCCCGTTTAAGTTAATAAGTAAGGGTGTCAAATAAAAGATTATGTGGTGTATCCTAATGTATCCATGTGTTGTTTGTATGGTTTTCATAAAATGAAGTATATCAGCCAATCTGAAATAAATGCATTTACTAGATTTTCACATTTTTTTAATGATCATTGCGAAAATCTAAATTTTACAGAGGATTTTTTTTTTTTAGTCATAGAACAAAATAAGCTGAAACTAAAAAGAAATTTCTATAAGAGTGATACATAATGAACAAAAAGTGTGAACGAATGGTAAATTTTACAGAATATTGTTTGGTTTTTTAGGTCTGATAACAAAATAAGGTGAAACTTGAATAAAAAATGTGAACAAATGGGAAATTATGCTTAGGCTTAAGTCATTTCAAAGTGTATATATGTACCAAACTTCGCCTCACTGAGAACCATGCATTGCTGAGTGTTGTATGAGAAAAGTTTCATAGAACTCAAAATGAGTTGGTAATCACAATTAGTGGATGGCCAATGTTTTTTATACATTACAACAGAATTTTTTCTCTCTTCAAGTTTGAAACTTTTTTAATAATAAATCTTTCTAATATAATCTTCGAATGTCAGATTCCTAACAAAATGTTTTTTTCTCGCATAATATGCATGTAAATTTTTTTCTGTTACACGGACCGATAGGCCAAAAGCAATGTATGCATTTTCGAATCAAAGAAGATAGTGACAATAAAACAAAATGATTTGTGTTTTCAACTTATTTTGTAATGCTATATGGATTATTAAGGATAGACGCATGCAGTACTCCGAACTAGGGAAAATATCTTAAAATTAACAAAATAGTTACAGAAAAGATGGCCCACACACACGTAAAATGAGCGTCGACTTACACATGTGAGGGTTCGTACGTACACGCATCATAACCGACATATCAAGAGGGCCTCTTTCAATGACTTCTTATTTGTCTTGTTCGCTGAAGCACCATTTTAGTAATCAGACTCTTACTCTTTTAGATAATGGAAGAGGATTTCAAATCTATTATTTTTTTTTTGTTGTGCTGACAATTTGAGTTGACTTTTTAACAATATTTTCATTATGGAATGTAAAAGGTTATTTTATTTTGGGAAATTCTCTAAAATAGCACATTTTTATGTTTTTTGGTTCAAAATATGACATCACTCGTTAAATTTCTAATAACAGTGACTAACAACTTGTTTTGATTTTAGAATATTTCTCTTTTTTTTAGATAAATAATAAATAATTGTTTTACATGATCAAATCTGTAAAGTTTTAACCAAAAAAATATATGTAGGATTAAACAGAAATCTATATTGAATATGATGTGACTAGATTTAAAACCTTTGTTGATTTCATTTGATTTTTGGGCCGACTTAAAAACGTACATGTTACTAAAATTACAGATCGACTATGCTATACAATTTTTAATTTAAAAAAAAAAAGATAAATCAAATTAGAAAAAAAAATGCATTGTCTCATTTTAGTTTATAATTTTTGTGAAGTTTACGTGAACTAGGTTATGTCGGAAATATAGTATAACTTTTTTAGTTCTAGTGACTTGGGATTGATAAGTAGGGGATACGTGACCTCGTACGGCGTCGTTAGAGTAAATGCGTTCTGTCTGTTGTTCAAAAACCGTGTTTTCAGTTTCATGATTGTGGTGATTTATGACTAAGTAATTAATATAATATAATACTCCCTCCGTTCCATAATAAGTGTTGTTTTGGGAAAATGTATCTGCAATAAACTGGATGTATCTGGATGTGTTTTAAATTTAATACATCTAGTTTATTGCACATACATTTTCCCAAAACAATACTTATTATGAAACGGAGGGAGTACATATCAAAACCTATAATTAAACTCTGGATATCATAGAAAAACGTCTCTTTTTTGTAAAAAATACCAATCTCCTATCATGAGAAAACATCTCTTTACCATTCATGATGGCATTAAAAAATTGGTGGCCATAAAATAAGTAAATAGATAAGATCACTCGAGATCAAATCCGAATTTAAGTAGTGTTACGATTATAATTAAAGATATGGTTTGTGATATTATGATTTCAGATGAAACAAAAATTACGAATTGAAAGACGGGAACTTTTTTTCTTGCGAAAAAAGCACATGGCTGTCAAAAAGATAACAAAAAAAATAGCTCCTTCATGTGAGCATGTGACATGCTTGAGTTGACTTTGAATGGATAGGGCCACGTCAGCGCATTCCAAGGACCATTAATTAGCGCTGAAGTAAACCTCTTTATTGTCGTGACTCGCGGAGTAAACCCCTTTAATTTAACGTACATAGTCAACACAAATTTCCATTAAATATAATTTTACTATTTTATTAATTAATTTTGAAATGTTAACAAACATTGTTGTTTACGTGAGAAAATTTAACATTATCATTTCCAAACCATTGCAAGTTACTTGAAAGTTGAAAACTTATGTATGTACGTGCTTATATTCTAATGGCATATTTGGCTCATTTCATTGGCTGCATAATATAAAACGGACTCATGTACCTTAAATTTTAATTAATTGTATCACATAGGTTTGAAAAGAAAAATCGTATCACATACCTTGATTTTATACGTGGGCTGTAAGTAAGCAATATAAAAATATTTAAGCATGTTGAATTATATTAATTGAACAATCTCCCACTAGTAAAAATTACGCGTATAACCACAAATAGTCACGGAAAAATTACCAAAAATCTAAAAAAATCACAAAATAGCTGATATAGTTATGAAAAAATCAGTTACAAAACTATAATCACAAAAAAACACAATTTTTTTTCATGGCTATAGTTTTGTGATTATTTTTATATGTGGCTATATTTTTTTCGTAACTTTTTTAACTTGTTACAATGGCTTTCCGTGACTATACGATAATTTTTACTAGCATCCACTCTAATTAGTTTCCAAATCATGGAGAAACCAGTCGGAAATTTATGATTTTCAGTAGAGAATGCTTACAATTTTTCGGGATTAACTTATAACATTTTATAAATATTTAGCGAATTCTTAAAATTAAGTTGACCAGCACATCTTATGGTTAAAATCATGACTAGGATTTACTCGTCGAAGAAAAAGTCTTTTACACAAAATCTAACTTTCTGGACAATGTCATATGTATAAATAATAGATTAATAAGTTTTAAACTATTTAGATAGAGATTACACGATAAGAAAATTAAATTACATGGTTAAGTTCATATACGGAGGAATCTCAAGCAATCCTACAACCTTAAAGCAAAGCAACGTATTACATATATATTAGTATAATGTGATAATTTCATCGTTAAGCAACATTTATATATATATATATATATATATGCCGTACGATATATATTTTCTAGGTTTTTTAGATGTGATCAATTTCTAGATTTGATCAGTTATTTGATAGAAAAGAAAGAAAAAACTCAGACGTGACTTTATTCGTTTAACGAATACCACACACTAATGGATCGAGCTATGTAATTAATTTAGTTATATACGTTGTTTCTGCCATGATGGTCAAGTTTGAGTTTTTTTTTTCCTACTAGGATATAGCTGAATTTGAACCGATCTAATCCAAAACTTGTGTATTTATATAAAAAAAAAATTATCTTGCGAACGATCTTATTAAATTCGTTTTCGTCTCCTATTCTAATTCAGCTAAACATTATGACCAAGTCCAAATTCAAATGATCATATAATTTATCCTTAATCACAACTGCAAGAAGAGGAATGGGTCATGACTTATTTATAAAACATATTTAAAATTGGCCAAACATAATCCAGCTGCATTTGCCAATTTTACACTATAAATACGTCCACAAAACCTCCCCATTTCTTCACGCAACTCTCCCTCCAAAACACTCTCATCAAAAACTCAAAAAATGGCGACTCAAAAAGCGCTTCTGAAAAACGCTCTCATCATTTTCTTCTTCGCCTTAACCATCATGGCAGAAACAGCGTTTTCGCAAAACTGCGGTAAAACCGGGTGCAAAGGCAACATGTGCTGCAGCAGGTGGGGATATTGTGGTACCACAAACGCTTACTGCGGCACGGGATGCCAGAGTGGACCTTGCAAATCCAAACCTACACCTTCCAGCGGTAGTGGCGGTTTAAACGATGGTCCTCGTGGTACCATAGCGAGCGTTGTCACACCAGCGTTCTTCAACAGCATCATGAGTAAGGTTGGAAGTGGTTGCCCAGCGAAAGGGTTCTACACTCGCCAAGCTTTCATCGCAGCCGCTCAATCGTTCACGGCCTACAAAGGAACCGTCGCTAAGCGTGAGATTGCTGCCATGTTGGCTCAGTTTTCTCACGATTCTGGAAGTAAGTAGTGCACCGTTACTACATTATTTTTTTGTATAATAACTTATTATTGGAAAATATCAAAAAAATACTGAGTATTATCATGATGATTATGACAAAAGCATATAGATTTATCAAAATTAGCAATTGTTCATGCATATATTTATGTAAATATATAGCTAGCTTTGGTTATTTATCCATTTGTATTAGGTTTTTAGTTTGTATAACTGGTTTTTGTTTTTAATTTTTATTTATGTTTTCGTAGAAAATTTAATACTTTCATCATAAATATACAAATAATTTCTAGATTTAATAAATATACCAATATATTTTCTCATATATTTTTAAATTATCTATTTAATTAATTGGGACCTCTATCTAATGTTTTATAATAAACTGTTAACTCTTCGGTTATGCAAAAGGTTTTTGCTACAAAGAAGAAATAGCTAGAGGAAGGTACTGCTCACCGAGCAAAACGTACCCTTGTCAACCGGGCAATAACTACTACGGTCGTGGTCCGATCCAAATCACATGGAACTACAATTACGGCGCAGCCGGAAAGTTCCTTGGTCTTCCTCTCTTGAAGGATCCAGATATGGTGGCTCGTAGCCCAACCGTGGCTTTCAAGTGTGCTATGTGGTTCTGGAACCAGAATGTGCGTCCGGTTTTGAGCAGAGGGTTTGGAGCCACCACGAGGAGGATTAACGGTGGTGAGTGTGACGGTGGTCGCCCAGCCGCGGTGCAGAGCAGGGTTAACCATTACTTGGATTTCTGCAAGAAGCTTGGGGTCACTCCTGGAATCAACCTCAAATGTTTAAGACCCTACTAGTTAATGTGTGTTTTAAGTATGGTGTGGGTTAAAGACGTCATGTGTCGAATAATAAAGAGAAGTCGAAAATACTAAAATAGTTATAAATAAATCAAAAGACCTTGGAAGAAGTCATATTATGTGGTGTGTCTTCATGTTACTAATATTGTGTTGTTTGTATGGAACTACATCTCATTATCCAATAAACCTATTTCCCTGTTTTTCACACTACAAAAGTATATACATGCATAGAAGCAAATATTTTTATTGTACATATCATCACATCTTCCTTTTTTATACTGGCTTATCCACCTCAAGTTAGTCGAATTATCCTACATATTATCAAGAAAATAAAAATTGAACCCGAATGTAAAAAATTAACGTTAAGCATTTGAGACGATATGATGTTGATGACTGTCGAGGCAGCGAGATGATGGTGGTGGTGTTGCGGGGTGGTGGTGTACATCGGGAAAAAGATAGCGGAAAAAAATGTCATTGTCAAAACAAAATTGAAGATTTTGAAGATTAGAAATATGATTCAAATTATGGATGTATTAGTCTTTGGATAGCAGATCAGAAATGAGAATTGGAATATGATCATAGTTTAGGAAATTTCTCTTCTTATCAAAAAATTGAACTAGTTTCTTGTAGATTTTCAAAAGCATACTGTATTTGATAACATGATAATAAATGGGCACATTGTTGTCCCATATCATCTGCCAGAAACCAAGCGATCAAAACTTCCTGTTGGCCGATTTGAATCTAGTTTCTTCCACCTTTCAGTTTTTAATGATTCTTTTATACTGCACATGTTTATATAATGTGTTCCTTTTTTTAATTCTACGTTCATATGAAATTCATAGGGATGGAAGATTCATAACAAAGCAACGTAATGTCACGTGAAAGATTAATTCTCGTCAAAACTTCTCAGAAAATTAGGGTTAATAGTTGACTTGTGAATTTTATAGTGTTCAATAGTACATCTAGCTAGTGAGTATTTGATATATGCAGTCTCCACCCATGGCTAACAAAAGCTTAATATAAAGGGTTCTCCATTTAAAAGACTTGTAAAGTGTGTTTAAAGAAAATGTGGTTATACTTTTATATTAATCGTAATATAGTTGACCCACTGAATTACAAGTCCACCAATATGTTGAACTACAAATACGTCCACAAACGCCCCTCGTTTCTTCACACAAATCCCCGTTTCAAAAGACTCATCTGCTATATAAGTCAACTCCCAAAAAATTAGAATGACGATCCAAAACGCGATTCTAAAAAACGCTTTCATTTTTATCCTCTTCATTTTAGCAATCTTGGCCGAGACTGCGTCCTCACAAAATTGCCAGGATACTAGTTGCCCTGGCCTTAAGGAATGTTGCAGCAGATGGGGTTATTGTGGCACCGAAGACGATTACTGTGGATTTTTTTGTTTCAGTGGTTCTTGCAATATTAAAGGCAAATCCAACGGATATGACTACAACGTGGATGCCGGCCCACGTGGTAAAATAGAGAGTGTCATCACACCAACGTTGTTTGAGAGCATCATGAGCAAAGTAGAAAGCAACTGCTCGGCAAAAGGATTCTACACTTACAAGGCTTTCATTACTGCTTTCAGATCGTTTGGAGCTTACAAAGGAAAAGTGGCTAAACGCGAGATAGCCGCGATATTGGCTCATTTCTCATATGGATCTAAAAGTAAGTTCATTATACTACAGCAAGAAGTGTTTTAATTTCCGCTTTTCTATTTACATTTGCGTTTAAACTATCTGCCTTGTTAAATAGCAATCGAGTTCCTCCAAACATATGAAATTCGTCGTTTGAAAATCATGATTACATGCAAACATTCACGTTTGCGTTTAAAACAATAATTATCACGATCTAAACCACAAAATTTTTTAAAAAAATTTGGAAACCCTTAACTTTATTTTATTAGTCGAGGAAACCCTTTAATTGAATTATATTTTATGTAGACTTTTGCTACAAAGAAGAAATATCGTCCGAAATGTACTTTCAAAGAGCAAGAAGTACCCTTGTGAACCGGGAAAAAACTACTACGGTCGCGGTTTGCTCCAATCAATCACGTGGAACGAGTATTATGGTGCGGCTGGCAAACACCTCGGGCTACCTCTATTGAAGGCTCCAGATCTGGTGGTTCGTAGCTCGGAAATGGCTTTCAAATTCGCCATGTGGTTTTGGAATAGGAACGTGCTTCCGGCTTTGGACTTAGGATTTGGAGAAATCACAAAGAGGGTCGATGGCCGAGAATGCAGTAACTGGCGTCGTGACAGTACAAAGAACAAGGTTAAGCAATACATAGAGTTCTGCGAGATACTTGGGGTCACTCCTGATCAAGGTCTCGATTGTTAAAGTCATGAATGTGATATCACTACCGTTCAAACATATATGTATACGTGTATATATATGATTGAATTAGGATATTTATACTACATTTGTAAGAATTCGAACCTATCTAATTCAATCATATAATGTGGTTCTGGATAGAAACTTAAAAGTGAATAGTTATATGACAAAATTTAAATAAACCGCTAGGAAATCGGTAGTAGCTTCACCAGACTTTCATCGCCGCGGTTAAATCGTTCAAAGCCTATAAAGGAGCGGTGGCTAAGCGCGAGATCGCAGCCATATTGAGTCATTCTCTCACGGATCAAAAAGTAAGTCCACTACACAACTAATTTCTTGAGATCCCAATTATCTATGGCCAGTACTGCAGAATTTACAAACCTCGAGGCCGCGTCTAAAGAATCTTGACCAATAACACATTGTTTTTCATTCGGGGACCTTACGATATTGTGTTATTGATGGTAAGTTATTATTATTGACATCTCATTGAAATTAAGTCACGGTGATTAGTTTAGCATTGACCGACGACGATGTTCATTATTTGTTCGATATCGGCAGATGGACCTTATTATTAAGATAACATCGATACACCTTAAACTTTCTCAAAAAAAAAAAAAAAAAACATCGATAGACATTGTTATTAAAATAACATCGATGGAAACATAATAAGGTAAAATCTATAGATTTATATGATTATTTACTGTAAAATTAATGTCATTATTTCTTTTCTAATATCGATTGTAAAATATGTTGCTCTTCGTGATATGTGATTTTTGGTTATTGAATTATCATATTACTTGTAATATGAAATCCTCTTAGTGAGAAAGATTTGCAATAGTTAAAATGTTTTAGCATATAAAAAAAAAGTTATTTGAAAGTGGCCGACGAATAACCGAAGACTTTGACTTTTCTATCACCGGTACCGGTGTGGAGACCATCCTAGAAGGAAAATAATTGAAGAGATTATATATAAATTAACTATCATCAGTACATGTATAATATGTATTATAGATCTTTTGACCAAAAAGCAAATTATTGTACATAGACTAGAAGAATCAGTCAATGTTATGTGAATGTCTACTCTTATGAAACTAAACATTATATAATTACGATACACCTATGGAAAAACTCTATTTAAAGATGAAAGAAGGATCCCTATATAAATTTGAAAGAATAAGTTAATAATAATATCGAGCGAATATATGGTTTCTTTATTTGAGCTGAGATTCCTTTAGGGGAAAAGAAGATTTGTCTTCCTCTAATTTTTGTTTCCAACAATATATTAATACAAATTTAAATTTAGATGGTGTCACAACAACGACAATATAACACATATTTTTCAAAATTTCGTTAAAAAGTAATGATTGGTATTCCTACATATATCATCGCTAATTGGCTTAAATTTGAGATGAACATGATTACATGAAGCAAAGCTTGAGATTTTTTTTTTATTGTAAGAAAAGAATGACTCAGTATTATTCAGTGAGTTCTATAATTTATTCGAGATTTTATTTAGTGGGAAATCTCCTTTAAGAAAAAATACTTAGTGGAAATTTCTTTTTTTAAGAAGAAATCAAAATTATAATTAAGAAATAGTTGGAAGTATAATTTTAAATCCAACACACTCTAATGTTGTAAATTTGTAATCGAATGACTCGGTCAGAATTCTTCATGAACTTATCTTTTTTTTCCTAACCCTAACACGGCTGTCCTTGGATCCTCCCCTCCCGCCCTAACTGATTCCTCCCCACCCAGCCATGTTATATTTCTAACTCGCTTGTTAAATTAACATTAGAGTTCTATTTTTCTTACGTTTTTATCTAAGGAAAATATATCGCACTAATTTATTCAGATGATTGAATTTTGTTTCTGTCAGTAATTTAATGCCGTTAGTTTCTATAATTTTATTTGCCCTAGGGTATGTTTCAGTTTTAAACTTCAAGTCTTATGCCAGTTTCCTATCGTTTCTCTTTATCAAATAGATTAGTGAAAATCCAAATGTTGTTACATCGTTTTAAAGAAAAGCAAAATGAGGAGTTTAATAGTTTTTTTTTTTGTTTGACAAAGCAGTTTGATAGTTTTCTCTGGAGATCTTTTTATGTGTTTTTTTTTTTACTCAAGAAAGAGTCGGTTATGGAATCACACGATCCTGAAAGTCCGGTCCAGCGACGGAACCAGAACCCACAACATCCGGTACAGTTGTCACTCCCACCAGAAAAATCGAAACCGAGAGCTTTGAATTGTCAAAAATAATTGCTGTCGACTTTTCAACATATTCGACTTAAATGGTATGACTTTGCATTTGTCAATTATTTATCGGCAAGTTTTACTGTTTTAGCCTTACACTAAAGATTTCATGTATTAGTTTTAATAATTATCATCAAACCATGTTGTTGATGTCCTTCTTTTGTCAACAATCTTTTTGGTTTTAACATGGACATGGATGGTTCACAATGTTCATATAACTCATTACTTTTAGACATTGATTGATCGCATGTTTATTCCCATTTTTATCCATCGTAAGATTTTGTTTGCTATCGCATGTTAATTCCGATTTTTATCCATCGTAAGAAACCAACTATACATTGCTTGTCCATCATAAATATGGTAAATACAATTTTTTTTTTTTTTTTTTTACTAAATATTTGTATGATTCGGATAGGATCGAATAAGAAAAATGAAATACATTTAAGTTGGGCAGATAATTTGAAGATGTCTGGAAAAAATCTAAAATTAAACTGGATTCATATGCATTGAATTTGAATAGCCAGGTAATGGACCCAACCAACGGCTCACATGGTTCCAAGATTTATAGTGACATATGCGACTTCTTCTTAGGGCCGGCTTTAGGAATCTCACTAATCCTGTAGATAAGATAAGTTAATTTTATGTATCGTTCATTGCTTTTGAAATTAATGTTTAACTCTACTGAAGTACTAAGATAAAATGGCAAAAAAGAAAGAAAAAAACATTAAATTCTACAGTCCAGTGACTTGTGTTCATATCGTGTATATATTTCAAATATTTTTCATGTTCTAATATAAATAATAAACATTCCTGAGATATTGTCGCCAAATCTTACGTCTAAATTCAAAGAACTTTATCCTTCATTGTTTAGTAAACCAAACAAATATTTTTAGTTGACAAAAACAAATATTTTGTAAGATGAATGAACACAAAACCACAAAAAGAGATGATAAAATATAATCCCAAAGTCACATATCTATATAATTTTATAATAGTATCTCTAAATTGTTCATTAATTCGGGTGAAAAATAAGAACAACATTTATATTAAAAAAATATGTAGTATAAACATATTGGTAAATACTAAATAGTGGTTTTAAAATTAAAAAAAAAATCAATTTTTACAAAACAAAAAAAAATCAATAGTATTGAAACGACAAATCCATAAATTCCAAATTAAGCCGAATGAATTGTAACTAAAAATGAGTTTGATCTAGTTTCAGTTCTGTGTTAATTGTTTCTTTTCTAATTCTGAAATTTGAAAATTTTAAAGATCTATAAGTCAAATTGAAACTAAAACTAGTTCAAAAATAAAACAGTTGAACGGTTTAAGTTGAAATTAGTTTGAAAACTCCATTTATCCCATAGCTAGAGCCTCTAGCCTAGAGGGAAGGTGGGATCAAGTTTAAGTTCCAACACAAGATGCCAAGCAGAGGTGGCTCTGCCACTTGCCCACAGGCTCTCGGTAACCAATTCAGATTCATGTCGGCTATATTTGCTCCATATTGTTTGAACATACATTAATTAAATAGATTAATAAAACATTAAAATAATTTTGTTTGTTCAATCAATCATTTTTGGAAATCAAATAAGATATTTAATTTTGAGAAATCGTAATACATAACCGTCTTGTTTGGAACGTTTGATTTCATTTTATGTATTACTATTTCTCAAATAAAATGAAATCAAACGTTCCATACATAACCGTCTTGTTTGCCCAAATCCACATTACTTACATCTTCGGCAAAAGTAAGACTACAAGTCAAAGTCGTTTTTGTATTCGTTTTATTTCCACTCATCCTAAAAAGCAAATGACCAAACTACCCAACACCTAGCCCTATATATAACTCACAACCTCATCCCTGTCTCTTATACACATCTAGATGTGTATAAGAGACAGGTATAGTTCATCATCAAAATCATTATTTATAACTATTAAAGTAAATTTATTTAAAATTTGAAAAAAACAATAGAAGATATTCATTTATAATATGGTACTATGAACCATATCCTTTGACGTCTTACTATGTACATGCGCTGTCTCTTATACACATCTAGATGTGTATAAGAGACAGCATATGTACTTTGTGTTGGGTCTTAGTGTTCCCTGCGTCACAAGCAAAAATTGTTGTAATAAATAATCTTGTGAAAGTGATTTTCTTGACTTTTATCACGTCTTGTGGAGTTAATTCAACATTAACTGCCCTTGAAATTTAAGGAGATCGTACCTTGAAGCTAATTAACTTCCTGTTCACATAACCTAAATTACATAAGTATATCCCTAACACTACTATTCTGTTACTTTACAGCATTATCATTCTATAATGCCAATCATTCTAAAAAAAGTAATACCAATACGTTTGAAAGAGTTTGTTTTACCCTAAAATTAGTTTACGCTGTAATTAAGGATGCTATGTGTATTTTAAATGGGTTGTATTTTCCATGTAATGAGTTAATATAATTTTTTTGTCAAGAATACATATGAATTTTACCTTCTTTTTTTTTGTCAAGAGTATGCATTATATTATACGGGATTGAATAATGAATTAATTTGTGTATACCATTTTAAATGATTCGAATTAAGTTTTTTTTCCAAATAATGTTGTATTTATTAAGCAAATCGATAATGTGTAGAAGGATGAGACCACATAGTCCCAAAGTTACTTTGTTCAGTCTTCAATGACAAATAGAGATTTGTCACCTGTTATATATTGGTTTAAATTTTAGCACATTTTGTTTGAAGTATATCAAATAAATTATACAAGCATATAGTTTAAATGTAGCTATATACCAAAGTTTATTAATATGAAATAGTTGTAAGATTATTGTAGTTAAAGATTTAATTTTTTTTGTAACTCAAAAGAAATATTAAAGTTTAAAACTATTTCTTACTATCTTAATATCTTTATTATCAAATATAAGATCCACGTTACAATAAATAAACAAAAAAAAAACGTTTTTACATGCTCAAAAGTGATCCGTGATATGGATTTCGATAAAAGTTCGAATATTTTTGCTATGATTTCAATCATTTTCGCAATTATAAATGCATTAAATTTCGATAACATTTGCCTACTTCACAGACCTCGGATATTAGTTTATGTTTCAATTTGGACCCCGAATTATATTAATAAAAAATAACGAGAGAATCAATAGAAGATTTATTAATGTTGGTACTATAGGAGTCATATGCATTGATAAATGACGGGGACTACACGGTATGGGATGCTGCCTACCGTAGTCCCTACTAATTTCATGCCACTATTTTATAGGAGAAATGGTAATTGATTACTTATGGGGAAAAAAATGATGCACAGTACTCTTACTACTCTGACTTATAATAATAAAATTTAAATCATATTCGGAATTTAATTAGGTTTCACTGGTGGTAGATGATAAAAGAACAAATACGTACGTAATCTAGTAGTTTTCACTAGTTCCCTACCATATTATTATTTGGATTCAGGAATACGATTAGATACGATGCATGACTTATATATACCTAACCTGTTTTGCCGTTTTATCAAAAAGAAAAAAAAAATACTTAAGTTTGCCATTCACAGCTAGCTAAAGGTACAATATAGGATAATGTGTACAAACCATTCTACGTTGATTTAAATAAGATTTATATATCCTTCAAATTGCATTTGACTAGTCTTATTGATTCAAATAAAAAAAGTTACAATCAAATTTTATTTAAAATTTGAAAAAAACAATATTCATTTATAATATGGTACTATGAACCATATCCTTTGACGTCTTGCTATGTACATGCGTTTGCATTCTAAGTTATGTGTCCGCCATGGATGCCATCTGTATGAAAGACATAAAGAAAAAAAATGCGAGTGAACGTTTTGACCTTCCTTTTAATTAGGATGGTTTTGAGGCTGTTATTTCGGGCTGCCTTTTTTCTCTTAATTAGGATTGATCTTGGATCTTTGTTCCAAGGTTCTGTATCTCGGTGGTTTTGTTCTACGTGACGTGTTTTCATTCGCTTACTAGATACGAATTTACTTTGATCAAATAAATTGAAAAGTCAATTAAAATTTTAATATTACACATGTACTTTGGGCCATGTCAAATGTGGTATGCAAAATTTTAAACTATAAATGTTCGCTAAGGGAGTAATAAACATAAATTTTCTCTAATGGGGAAATTTTATTTAACACTTCATAGAGATGGGAAATGTTATTTGTTTATTACAAATAGATACTATTAACTAGTTCTCTATTAACCAATTCATGGTGTCTAGCGATTAAATGACTTATCATGGAATTGGAGGATTAGATTTAGAGTCTTTCCACTACAGTTAGCTATTACAAATATTTTATTGTGACAAAAATACATATGCGGCGTTCCATAAATTCTAGAAATTAGTTTGAATTTCGTTATAAGATCCTAAGTTACTATATGACTTGTATTAGCCATCACATATGGATAAGGATAATGTGTAGAGAGGATCAGAGGATAAGACCACATAGCCCAACGTTCCATTATTTCATGCTTCAATTGCAATTGACTAGTCTTGCTGATTCAACTATAATTATTTTTATTTGAAATTTTCATTTTAAACATAAAATAGAGGATAGTTATTTATTAATTGCTTCAAGGAGCCATATGCAGTGTTTGGCGACCAATATATTGGCAATGACGGAGACTAAAGGGTAAGAGACGCAGCCCACTCTAATCCACTCTACTAGTTTCATGCCACTATTATTATCCGATAAATGGTAATTACTTTCATAATTTCCTCATAAAAAATAAATAAATATATATATAAATCATTGATTAAGTATCTATGAAGTGAAAATAAAGGAGAAAATTGAGAAATAATTATCCGCTTACAAATATTCTTTAATACTAAGTTAAAATCATTAACATGTAAACTACTTTGAAAATAATACAAAATGCAAAATATTGCCAATTTCTTTCCCGTTTTACAGTGCATAAACACATTCTATCTAATTCTGATAATGCAAATCACTAAATTATGCCAAAATTGTTATTTGAACAGGAAAATTCAATTGCTAGACTAACAGTCAAAGCCAATGTTAAATAATTGAAAACAAACAAAATCACAATTAACTTCCCATCCCTATGAAATGACCAATCTATACCCTATATCTCTCCCTACATAAAACCTCGCAAACTCTTACTTTTCTTCTCACAACAATAACTACCCAAAAATGGCTTTCGCAAAAATCTCCTTGATCCTTCTCCTCTGCCTCTTAGGTTTCTATTCTGAAACCGTCAAGTCTCAAAACTGCAATTGCGCCCCAAACCTCTGTTGCAGTCAGTTCGGTTACTGCGGTACCACAATGGATCACTGTGGTCGTACGTGCCGATCAGGTCCTTGTATAGGCAGTGAAACCCCAACCGGTGTTGATTCGGTCGGTACCATTGTGACACAAGGTTTCTTTAACGGTATTATTAACCAAGCCGCTAATAGCTGCGCCGGAAAAAGATTCTACACCCGTGACTCTTTTATTAACGCCACTAATACTTTCCCCAGCTTTGCTAATTCCGTTACTAGGCGTGAAATTGCTACCATGTTTGCTCATTTCACCTACGAGACCGGACGTAAGAAATTTTTCCTCGGTTCTATTTCTTTTGGTTTAAATCTACCTTGGTCGAGATTGGCTATATAATATCTTAGTACAGTAGATTGTGACATAAAAAAGGAGAGTATACTCCCAATTGGTAGCGTTTGACATTTAGAAATAATTACTAAAATATTATACCATACAAACATTTGTAACAATCATGCTTTAAAACGTAAGAGATTAATTCTAAAAGTTAAAACCTTGGATATTATAATAGTTAAACATTTGATTTTACCTCAACTGCTCAATTTTATCATAAATTAACCATTCTTTTTCCTGCTCATCTCTATACCGTCTAGATTTCTACTACATAGAAGAGATAAACGGAGCGTCAAGTAACTTTTGCGACAAGAGTAACATGCAATATCCATGCACACCGGGCAAGAACTACTATGGTCGTGGTCCATTCCTACTATCATGGAACTTCAACTACGGACCTTGCGGCCAGAGTCTCGGCCTCGACCTTCTACGCCAGCCCGAACTGGTCAGTAGTAATCCAATTGTGTCTTTTAGGGCGGCTATGTGGTTTTGGATGCAGAGCGTACGGCCCGTACTGAACCAGGGATTTGGAGCCACCGTAAGAGCCTTCAACAGGTTGGAGTGTGACGCTTCAACAGGTTGGAGTGTGACGGTAGGAACTCACGTGCGGTAAATTCAAGGATTGGGTACTATAGAGACTATTGTAGACAGTTTGATGTGGACCCTGGAGCCAACATCACTTGCTAAAAATTAGTTCTTCTATCATACACGTGGCATGGCTCGTGAATGTTAAAGGTGAAATAAAAAGTTGTTATAATCTTGTGAAAAATCATGAATAAAGATTAATAAAAAGATTGATCAAAAAGATTATAAAAAAAAAGTTTGATGTTTTACATTTACGTTATTCGTTTTGGTATATTCGCAAGAATTGGTAACTTGGTACAATATGGTTGTATTTGATTACGCAAGAAAAAATGTATTTTGATAAGTTGATGGATCGAATAGTAAACGGTAAACCTCATGAATAGTTGATTATGATATGACATATTGGAGCGTTCTGCTGAAAAGGTTTGGCCATCCCAATTGCTATCATCATTCATACTAGTAGATGTCTAGTTTCAGTTGAAGCAAACAAATAAAATTAAATAATAAGTCTTTTTCATTTGTATTTTTTTTTTTAGTAAAGCTACATCAATATATCAGCCAATGCCCCCAAAAAAAAATTCTCATTTTAATTTCTTACATATATATGACATGTTTATCATGTATTTTAATTTCTTACATATATATGACATGTTTCCAAATGATTTCGAGCGGAAGTTTTTTTTTGTGTGTGAATAATTATGACTATTCTTTTATCGTCTACAACTCACGCATAATATTATTATATTGAATATGTATAATACACTGATAGCGCTAATATAAATCAATAAGGTACAAATCGGACGGCAAAAAAAAAAGGGTACAAATCCCAGTTGAGACCATTTTCTAAAAGAAAAATCATATTTTAATTATTTTGTAACAGATAATTTTTTTTTTTTGTTAATTTTTTTTTGTTTTTCTATTGATCTTTAAAAATTATATTTAATAAAAACAATACTGATAGTTTTTCTTTAAAAAAAATTAATGTTACGAAAAACGAGATGCAAAAATAATATTTATTATTCTTACCAACAGTTTTAGAAAAATTATTCTGAATTTTCTTAGATTTAAATTAAGCTTTGATGTTTGTGTGGAAATTTCCCAACGTAACGAATGGGCTATAAACCAAAAGTCTACATGAGTTGACGACGACGTTGACTTGGAAATTACGGAACACTTGTTTTCCACAACGTCTTCTTCACGGATCCAAACATCGTCTTTACTCTCTCCCTCATTGTCCCAACCAGCTTCATCTCCACTACTATAAAACACCAACCTCATTGCACACAGACACACACACACAGAAATAGTCAAATAACAATAACAACAAAAACAAATGGCGAATTACGCCAAATCCACCACAAGAAAAGACCCATTTCCCCTTCTTCTGACAACTCTCTTTGTCTTGATCCTAACTGTTTCCAAACAGGTAACCTCTCAGAATTGCGGCTGTGCCTCTGGCTTCTGCTGCAGCCAATGGGGTTACTGTGGTCAGACCGATGATTACTGCGGAGACGGCTGCCGTGAAGGCCCTTGCCAAGGCGGTGGTGGTGGTGGTGGCGGAAACAGTGGCGGAAACAGTGGCGGAAGCGGAGACGCCGTTTCGCTTGAAGGAACCGTGACACCTGAGTTCTTCAACTCTATAATAAGCCAAGCAACAGGTAATAATTGCGCAGGTAGAGGGTTTTACTCTCACAACGCCTTCATTGCCGCAGCCAATTCCTACCCGAGCTTCGGTTCTTCCATCTCCAAACGCGAAATCGCTGCCTTCTTCGCTCATGTCACCCACGAAACTGACTGTAAGTAAAAAAAAACCTCAGGATTTTGGAACATTCGGTTATTTCGGTTTGGTTCGGTTATATCAGTTTTTTTAATTCGGTTTTGAAAATCCACGACTGAATTAGAAACCACATTTTTCTATTTAGTTCAATTCGGCAAAATTTCAATCCAAGTCGTAATTGTTTGGGATTAAACGTTATTTAATTATTTAAAATTAGTAAATCCATGATAAACTACTAAGATAATTATAATAGATTTTAATTAAATTTTGACGTACATAATTGGTTTGAAATACTAAAATCAATCAGAATTATATAAATTTTGGTTCGGGTTGGTTTTATTTGATTATATACCTTGTTGCAGTCATGTGCTACATTGAGGAAATCGATGGACCATCCAAGGCCGAGGACTACTGCGACAGAGGGAACACAGACTTTCCATGTGCACAAGGAAAGGGATACTATGGCCGTGGTCCGATCCAGCTTTCTTGGAACTACAATTATGGTCTTTGTGGCAGAGACTTGAAAGAGAACCTATTGGCTTCCCCAGAGAAAGTGGCTCAAGATCCGGTTCTTGCCTTCAAAACCGCTTTCTGGTTCTGGACCACTAATGTTCGCGGGAAATTTAACCAAGGCTTTGGTGCGACGATCAGAGCTATAAATGGTATGGAGTGTAACGGAGGAGATTCTGCAACCGTCAACAAAAGGATTGGATACTTCCGTGACTATTGTAGCAAGCTTGGAGTCGAACCTGGAGATAACCTCTCTTGTTAAGGTTTTCTCACTATCCATCCGAAATATAAGAATAAGAGATCACACAAATAGAAATTAATAATTATATAAATCATAGTATGATACTAATAATATTGTAACGAAATGAACGACTTTAACTAATGAGTCGATTGCGCGCTGAATTTAATGAACCGTGCCACGAAACCATGCAGAGCGGCAATTAACCACTACTTATGTTAATAGTAGTAAGTGACAATGTTCAAAAGTTTTCTAGGCGATAATCCAACGTCCATATCGAAAAATCGTTGACTTTCAGTTGACTGGTTTGGCTAAAATCGGGACGTCTGAGTGATTTTGGCCGCCTAAGTCTGCCTAGGCTCGACCGATTTATATCAGAGTTCGGACATAATGTAAGCTTAAAAAGTTCTGCTAGTTTCTTATCATGCAAAAAAAATGTCATGGTGGCACATTTAGAGCTTCCTTATCAGCAAGAATAGTCTGGTCTATGTTCAACAACAACAAAAAAAAAGAATAGTCTGGTCTATGTTCAAAAAAAAAAAAAAAAAGAATAGTCTGGTCTAGTTCAAGTGTGAAATATGAGCTGGATCGCCTTGAAGCAACATTAGGAGTCCGCCAAACAAAACATCTAACTCGCTAAAGATGCACACACAAACACAGAAAAAGAAACTATTAGGCTCATTCATTGGAACTATAAGTTGGTTTTGATTAGAGTTTAGCTGTGTAGGGTATTGACTCTTACCCTTCAGGAGTTTTTCCTTCACGCTCTGAGTCCTTGATGCTTCGCAAATATTCCAAAAATTAATATTTGTGATATAAGTTTTTTTTATTAAAATAAAACTGACAAATTAGGTTTACCGTTTACATCTAGAATATGTTACTAGCAAATTAGCAATATAAAGCACATGAAAAAAAAAATCTGATGATTTAATTAGGCAAAGTCAATATATAATGCATGTCTTCACATAAGCAAAGCGATGCTATAAAAATAAGTATCGTATTCGTTGTTTGCTCTAGTCCATAAAAAAATTTCTTAAAAAAAAAAGTGACCTCTATACACCATTAATAAATTAAAGTACAATTGTTCAACAAAAAAATTCCCAAAAGATTGCTCCAACCATCTACGTATTCAAAATAAAATTAATGCAAATATTTGTTTGTCGATCATTTCTGAAAATCATAATATATGTTATTCAGAAATTATAGAAAACGTGAGAAATATTACCATGGTTGTCCTGTTCGAATAAAAAAAGAAAATTGAATTACTAGACCATAGAATAATCTTTGAGGAAAACTGAAGAGTCAAACTGTCAAAGCCGTGTATTAATAATCAAAAAATTTATTAAACAAAAAAAAAAAACATTTTATTCATTGACTCACCAAACATCTCCAAAGTATAAACCAATCACAACATCTTCCTACTCTTCATTCTCATCAACAAACAATACCATTAACACATGGCTCTCATAAAGATCTTCTCAGTTTTTCTCATCTGCATCTTCAGTTTCTACTCCGAAACTACCAAGTCGCAGCACTGCGGCTGCTCTCCCATTCGCTGCTGCAGTAAGAGTGGTTATTGCGGTACCAACGACGATTACTGTGGTTCCGGTTGCCAATCAGGTCCTTGCAGAAAAAGTAGAGAGCCGTTTGACAGGATTGTTACACAACCTTTCTTTGACAAAATTATTAGCCAAGCCAATAATAGCTGCGCCGGAAAAAGATTCTACACCCGTGACTCTTTCCTTGAAGCCGCTAATACTACCTTTGACTTCAATAGCTCTGCTACCAGGCTCGAGATCGCTGCCATGTTTGCTCATTTCACCCACGAGACCGAACGTACGTAAGAACTAGTCCCTCCTTTCCATAGGTTCATTCTCTCTTTTTTTATTTTTTTGCGATATATTAAAAAAAAAACAAATTTTAGACTTTACTCCTGTCTGAAATAGGCTTATACGTATAGAATTTATAAATTTAAGAAATAATTAACAATTGAAAGATCTGTAGATTCATTCTCTGATTACTTCACTAAAAATAGCTCTAGGTAATAAAATATTATCTACAATTTTTTTTTAATAAATATTGATCTAAAATTGGTACCAACCACTTAGCTCATAAAATTCTCCAATGTTTAGATTTTTGCTACGTAGAGGAGGTAAACGGGAGTTCACGTGACTACTGCGACGAGAACAACAGGCAATATCCATGTGCCCTGGGCAAGAACTACTATGGTCGTGGTCCGTTCCTATTATCATGGAACTACAACTATGGACCATGTGGCCAGAGTCTCGGCCTTGATCTCCTATGCCAGCCGGAGCTAGTGGGGAGCAGCCCAACTGTGGCTTTCAAGACGGGTCTGTGGTTTTGGATTAATAGCGTAAGACCGGTACTGAGCCAAGGGTTTGGAGCCACCATTAGAGCCATCAATCGTATGGAGTGTAACGGTGGGAATTCTGGTGCGGTCAATGCAAGGGTTGAGTACTATAAAGAGTATTGTAAACGCCTTGGTGTAATATTGGACCCTGGTGCCAACAACACTTGCTAAAAAGTGCTTCCAATATACACGTGACGTGACTTGGCACGTGAGTGTTAAATGAGAAATAAGAAGTGATGTAAAGTTGTTGTAGTATAATATTGTAAAAATGATTCAAACTAATAAAAGATTAGTAAAAAAAATATACAAAAAATGTTTGATTTTTTACATCTATGGTATTAGCTTTGGTATATTCGCAAGAACTGGTAACTTGTATATGGTCAATTTGAACCGATAAATAGGCATACTCCTTACTACATTGCGGGTGGACAATTCGTATATGATTGTATCAAATAGTCAAAACTGTGTCCATATTTTGATTAAGGATTAATTTGTTTCATAATCAGAAATGAATTATAGCTATATAATTTTGTTTATTTAAAATAATCTTCTTTCTCAATTCATGTCTGTATTGTTCAAAAAAAAAACAAACAAATAGTATAGAATATATTTTACTATTTGTTTTTATATCATCTTATTTCTGTAATATTTTACTGTGTGATCTATAAACAAATATATTAATCCATTTCATTTTTTTAACCTCTATATTAATTAAAAATATAGGATTTTTAGTTATTCATCCTAATTTCCATTTTTCTAACTTCGGATGCTCAGAATAATTATTTTTGAATAGAATTATAATAATCGATAAAATTAACTAGTATAACTCTTTTCCAAATTTTATAAAATATTACAAAATAAATAAATGTAAACCTCATTGGAATAGTCCTATTTTGAGCGTTGCTGTGCGATCCAAATGTGATTCACAAGAACACGAAAAAAATAAATAAATGTGATCCAAATGTGATTCACAAGAACACGAAAAAGATTGAACCGCACAGTATATTAACCGTCCTGCACATAAATCATATGTTTGTTGTAAATAATTAAAAAAATTGGAACAAACAATTCAACCGCACTGCTCCGTCTCTTTTCTATATCAACATTTATAGCCTAAAAACATGATGGGTCCGAGAAGAAGAGTCCTTGTGGTTATTTTCAAGTCAAAGCCAATGGTATTTACATGAGTACCATTTCCACCAATAAGGTTTCGAGCCTTGGTCTCTCTCCAATAAAAATATCCAAGACACCTCCGCAGCTACTTCGAATCTGATTTGGAATAAACCAACGATCAACTACTACTTCCATCACTGCACAACCACCAACTACATATTGAACTAAAGATGGCAAAATAGACTTATCGGTCTTATTTAACCCACGCTAATTGGACAAATTAAGAAATTTTGCGAACTTTGCCTGACCGGTCTCCCAAAAAATTATAATCCTTAAAACATATCAATCTTAATCTTTCCATTATTTCTTGGGTTGGGCTGAGTTGAATTCAATTCAGCCTAACTTTTTTGAATTTTTTTTTGGAGCTTATTGAGCATTCAATTAATGTAGTTTTGCCAGTGTAGGCCTCCTCTGCAAAGTTTCTTAAAAAAAAAAAAAGAGACGACAACCATCAAATCGGTCAAAACATGTTGGAAGAGAAGAGAGCCATGTAACCTTCAAAAAAGGAATAAAAGAAACTTTTTTTTAAAAACATGTTTTGACCGTACTTTTAAAAATATTGTCTATGTTTATTGATCCACATCTTATTTTCATTTCCACAGGAATGATCAATGGTGGGGGGGAGGGGAGGGATACGTACCAACAATATCTAATTTGGATATCATCAACAAACCGGTAAGAAGATCTCAAGATCTTATTTACTGGCCTTGGTTTAGGAAGAGCTTAAGCTATCTTGATTTTCTTCTGCAATATCTAGAAATTCTTCGGAATAGTGTGAAGTATCTTGACTTGGTTTCGAGAAGCTTGAAGTCTCTTGAACTGTTATCGCCGGTAAAGATAAAAGAGGCTTAGGTGGAATCTGCAGAGCCTCTAGACTTCCTTCTAACATTTCAACGACTTTGTTCATTGGGGGGCGATCAAATGGATTGGTCTGAATACACCACAGTCCCACAATTGCCATTTTCTTTACTAGCTTCTCGTCTTCTTCTTCTGTTATCTGATCTGCGAAAAAACTCATGATCTCTCCCTTCTCAAGATCTTTATAAATCCAATCTGGGAAGTACACTGAACTGTTGTTTGATCCAGCATTTTGAGCTCTTTCTATGTTGTTTGCTCCAATCATCTCAAGAACCACCATTCCATAACTATACACATCCGATTTGTGAGAAACTCCTCCAAAAGCCTTGGAAAACACTTCTGGGGCAATGTACCCTGCCGTGCCTCTTGCGTCTAGCATTGACATGATGCTTTCATTGTTTTTGCATAGCTTAGCAAGACCGAAATCTGAAATCTTGGGGCAAGAATCTCCATCCATGAGTATGTTCTGCGGCTTTATATCGAAATGTACAATCCTCGATACACAACGGTTGTGCAAGTATTCTAGGCCACGAGACACACCTACGGCAATGTTGTATAACGTTTTCCATTCCACCTTTGTCGACATCTTCTCGGATATGAACTTGTCGAGGGATCCATTTGGCATGAAATCATATATTATAGCTTTCTTGTTTCCTTCATAGCAGAATCCAAGAAGAGAAACAATGTTAACATGAGATGTTCTACTCATGCTAGCTACTTCATTGATGAAATCTTCCCCATTCCCGTTTGACTCCTTCAAGATCTTCACTGCAACATCTCGGCTGCCATCAGGTAACTTCCCTTTATAGACTGTTCCAAATCCTCCTTTCCCAAGAACATTCGCGAATGATTTTGTCATCTTCTTGACTTGTACATAGCTAAATCGTTTCAACATTACAATTGTTTCGATGTTTTTCTTATTCCGATCGCTCTTTCTCATATTATTTGCTCTCACCTTTACCACAATGATCAGAATGATCACAATAATGATAATCATAGCAAAAACTGATGAAACTCCTACAAAAAAAAAAGCCTTAAAAGTTAAGTTTTATATACATGAAAAATTAATGAGTAAGACAGTTCGGAGTAATGTCACAAGGTTGAAGTGTACCTAGTATGAGTTTTAACTTCAATGGAGATTTTCCTGCAAATGTATCAAACAAAGATTTCGATTAACAAAAAAAATAAAAATAAAAATTAGATACACTTTTGTAGGTCGAAGAAAATGAATAAAGTAACGTTTTGCGGTTGTGACACTGAGGGGGGAGCTTCAAAAAAATTATTTTTGAATGATGTGATAATGGAGACTCAGCCATTGAGCTCATGTTGCTGCTTCTCCAAGAAACGTAATTATATATATATATCATCAATATACATATAAGTTGCAAATTCACTTAGTGGTTATATAGATCCAGAAAACATGCATGGTGCATTTTGTTTTTTTGTCAACATCATGCATTCTACCAAAATTGAATACGGATATTACTCATCCACGGTACAAATACTGAAACACAAACACAAAGCGACATGTTCTGATGATGCATTTAACTGATGTAAGTTACGTAAAAATATCTTTAGAATGAGTGGTTGGATGTCTAGCGTTTTGATGTTCGGCCTACCCACTACCATAATGGATGAGAGAGAAAAACTCTTTGAAAATGAAATAGATCAGGCGATCGAGTGGAGGGGATTTAACCTGGTTTTGGTGGGCAAAACGTGATGAAAAAGTTGGAGGAGTATGGACATGTGAAGGTGCTTATATCAGTGTCGAAGGCGTAGCTATAAGCGCCTGGGCACGCGCGATTTAAAGTCTCCGAGTAGATCGTCCGGTTGCATTCTTCCGGTCTTATGCCCTCTTCGACGTAAAGTCCGACACAGCAAAGCTCCGGCAACTGGTTTTTCTGACACGAGGTCTTGCAGGCGAATGGATTGTTTGATCTGATTTCGGTACGGTTCATCCTCAGCTCCGATGGGCACGTGTTGTTCATGTCAACAACGCATCGGATGCTTTTGCACTTTCGGTTCTCAGGGGTCACAAGCATAGGAAGGTTGTAACCATTGATGACGTTGACGTCGTAATAGTCATCACCACCGTCATAAGCGAGGTTAAACTCTGCCAAAGTTGCGGGAGGCACGAGCTCCACGGCGGGATCCGAGCACTCCATTTCGCCGGAGCCGCAGTCTCCGTTGTTTCATTAAAAATACCCTGTTGAGTTGTAGTCACAGTCCGTTCTACCCCATAAATTACCTATCCATGACGACGTCGCATTGACGGTACGCGTCTCGTTCGTCTCCAGACGGAAACCGGTTGTGTCGAAGGATCCCGCGTAACTGTAGGTTGCAGGCCATATAGTGTATTCGCACTTGTTATGTATCGTAAAGCTCCTCGACATCACTACAATTAACAAAACGATTAACAGATAGTGATCATTATAACCAGACCCATGCACGATCGAATTTTCGAAACTAAAACGTACCCGAGACCAATAGATGTGAAGCAAGGAGGAAAAGCAACGGAGATCTCTCTGCCATTGACAAAGATTTAGGATTCGAAAACTAAAGTCTATAGCCTCTAGTTAATAATCCATCTACCCTTTAATTCTCCTCTGTATCGATAAGAAACTTTCAAGGATAAAAAATATCTAATGTTCAAAAAAAAAAAAAAAGAGGATAAAAATATATTGCCAATATTGAAGAAGTCAAATGAAAATTGTCTTCTGCTTTTGAGTTTTAACGACTATTGTTGGATGTGCCAGTGCCGGTGGGAAATGGAAACTTCTATATGAATTGAATGGCCGTGAGACGTGATTTGAGAAGTAGAAATTTAATATTAGTTGAAAAGTCATCTTTGGAAGAAATAGCAAAGGTATGATTTGATTAATAATGGTAAGAGTTTTCACTTTTGAACTTTCAAAGTTTTTTCAATTTTGTTGGAGAAGTCATTTTGAAGAAATTCAATTCGAATGGAGCGGAAGAAATCTTAATTTTCAACCGACTTGTTTGCCAAACATAAGGTTGGAATTTTCTTAATTTTTTTACTTTCTATGCAACATATTGTACTGATTGGACTAATTAAAGACTGACATGTAAGATAATTTGCACAAGTTCTTGTTTACAAGTAATCCTAAATGAATTTTAAGAAACTTTTGGAATAAAAGAACCTAATTTTAATATTCAACACAGTCAACATCATAATTCATTCCTTTAATTATATCCAATGTCTTGGGATTATTATTTTTTACAATACCCATTCAATAAAATTTCGTAGGGAAAATATACATATCACCAAACCCAAAATTAATTAACATAATTGACAAAGATTGAGAGTTTGAGACGACCGTTTCTTCTTTTTCCTTTTTTTTTTCTGCCAACAATTGTGACATTTTCTGTCGTTTACAATTTTTCACACGTCTATTGTTGAA
Organism: Alliaria petiolata; assembly: GCA_020283515.1. Taxonomy (NCBI): domain Eukaryota; kingdom Viridiplantae; phylum Streptophyta; class Magnoliopsida; order Brassicales; family Brassicaceae; genus Alliaria; species Alliaria petiolata. Next base: position 34,421,788 of record JAHZTW010000001.1, read on the forward strand.
TTTAAATTTATGGTATGACACAACACTGGATTAGTAAAACCAATTGACTACAAGCTTCTACCGATTGAAGTTGTCTCATAGAAAGTAAAACAATATAGGCCCTTTAACAAAAAAAGAAAGAAAGTAAAACAATATTTTAATTGTTGTGCGAATATTTTTAACAACAAAAAAAAAACTAATTTCTTGCTTCTTTTTTTTGGTTTAATGGTAAATGTTATTCAGAACCAAAACAAAAAAATGGCTCCTCTAAAGAGTAGTTCGGGCGGGTTTCTCTGTTGATACAAAAGTTTATCACCACGATGGTGTAAGGCAAAATAAGCAATACATTTAAAATTGAAACGAAACACATGCATGTTTTTTAGTTTCAATTGAAAATAACCTGACCCTAATTGTACGGTCAAATGCCTTTCGAATTGCAATAACTGTCTTTGACACCCTCAAGTTTCTTTCTTTCCATATTAAGTAGACAACAACCTAAAGATTAAGCTTGAGCATAGTAAGCGCAAGCGCAGCAGTGTCTAATGTTTGGTTCTGGAGCCATACAATAGTCGCTTAAAGGGATGGAGAGATTTCCGGAGCTATTGCAACGGCAAAAGCTTTAGCGAATATCTTTAGATGTAAACGAAAATTTCGTTGTTTGTTTGGAAATTTCTCTACGTAACGTGGCGCGAATGGGCTACAACTAACATGTTTACGTGCCGTTGACGCTGACTTAGAAATTTCAAGATCGATCTACAGTATATTCTTGTTTTTTTTTTTGACCAAAGGTTTACAGTATATCCTTGTTTTCAACAAAAAAACGTATTCTTCAAGGATCTTTCATCCTTTGCTTCTCCACTATAAAACACGAACCTAGTACACCTCTCTCTGCCTCACACAGAGGGGAACAATGGCGAATCACGCTAAAACCACGTCAAGAAATGACCAATTTACCCTTTTCATCACAACTCTTTTTTTCCTGGTCCTAACCGTTTCCAAACCGGTCACCTCTCAGAACTGCGGCTGCGCCTCTGACTTCTGCTGCAGCAAAGATGGTTACTGTGGTACGACCGACGAATACTGCGGCGTGGGATGCCAAGGAGGACCTTGCCGAAGCGGCGGTGGCGGTGGCGGAGACCCTGCTGTTTCACTTGAAGGAACCGTGACACCTGAGTTCTTCAACTCTATAATAAGCCAAGCAACAGGTAATGATTGCCCAGGTAAAGGATTCTACACTCATGACGTCTTCATCGCTGCAGCTAATTCCTATCCTAGCTTCGGTTCTTCCATCTCCAAACGCGAAATCGCTGCTTTCTTCGCTCACGTCTCCCAGGAAACAGGATGTAAGTAATTCTCTCCGATGATTAAAGTTCAGACCTTTTTGGTTATCTAATCTTACAAAATAACTCAATCTCTCGATGGTTTAGTTTGAATATATATATATATATATATCACAGCCCCTGGTTCAATTCGATTTTCATTTTTGGATTAAAAAAATACTTAATTATTTTCTATCAATAAAGATACAATTATAATGATATTTTTTGAATAGTTACGATTTTATTGATTCAATCTGACTAAATTCATTTTCAAAATCAGATTATGTACAAACTTTGGTTCGAGTTAGATTACATGCTCACCACTAGGATTCGTTTTTGTAATCATTTTACAGTCATGTGCAAAATTGAGGAAGTCGGTGGACCAGCCAAGGCCGCAGCCGGAGATTACTGTAACGCAACAAACACAGACTTCCCATGTGAACCAGGAAAGGGCTACTATGGTCGTGGTGCGATCCAGCTCTCTTGGAACTACAACTATGGTCCCTGTGGCAGGGCCCTGAAAGAGGACTTATTGGCTTCACCAGAGAAAGTGGCTCAAGACCAGGTTCTTGCCTTCAAGACCGCTTTCTGGTTCTGGACCACTAATGTTCGCACGAGCTTTAAATCGGGTTTTGGCGCCACGATCAGGGCTGTTAATAGTAGGGAGTGTAGCGGAGGAGATTCTACAGAGAAAGCCGCCAACAGGATTAGGTATTTCCAAGACTTTTGTAGCAAGCTTGGAGTTGAATCTGGAGCTGACCTCTCTTGTTAAGGTTTTCTCTCTATCCATCCGAAACAACCAATGTTCGCAATATAAGAATAAGACATCACATCAGAGAGAGAGTAGTATCATATTACTATACTAATGTTGTTGTAATAATGTAACGAGACGATTTCCATTTATGCATAGGCACGGCGGATTTTAGAACAGATAGTTCCCGCGGTTATATATCTTAGCCTAAACTTTTGCGTTTGCCCTTAAATTATTTCTGAATTATAGGGTTACTATTTCTGAAAGGAAAAAAATTGTTTGACTAATGTGTTTTTGTTAAATCGTTTGACTGTAAACGCAAATCGAACTTCGAGATTCTGCTGCCGTTAAAGGAAAACACTCATAAGTCAGAATTGAAAACGTATCAACATTGAAATGGAGACACATTAATTAGTGCTTGTGAGTAATTTCTAGCTTAGAAATGGAAAGATGAATAACTTAATAATAATTACCGTCCAATTAATTAGGAATAACGGTAATTAATTAATACTACATGTGCGAAATCAAATATAAATAGATAGCAAAAGCATTACAGGAAACATAAATTCTTTTACAATCGGAGAAAGTATATATATTCAAGAAGAAGAAGATAGCCACCACCATGAAATCCGCCTCTTTTGCTATGCTACTTGCACTTATTTTCTCTGTTGGTTAGTTTTGGCCAAGTTTTATGTTTTGAATTTTTTCCATTACAACTTTATATTGTCGAGCGTGAATTAATTTATATTATAAAATATATATATACTGATGTATTATATTCGTTTATGTTCTCTAGCGATTAAATAGCTTTTAAAATCTTTGTTTGTGTTCTTATTTATTGATGTTGAAGGATCGGCTTCTACGGAAAGTAATTAGTTGTGCTGCAATACACATGCAGAATTCGGAAAATGCAATACAGCTCAAGATGGAGTCAGATGCAACAATTGGTGTCTTAAAGGTTGTGACTTGTGATAATGGCAAAGGTGGTTTCTGCAAGCATCTTCATCATGGAAGACAATGCCATTGTTTTTGTTAGTTAAGATCCGTTTTAAGTTGATATTTGCAACTATTTATGTAATATTCTCACCATTTGGTTTTTTTCATTTACACGTACGTAGTTTATATATGTTGGTTATGTCAACGTATATATAATTCAAACTATATCATTCATTGTTGTCTTAGTTATATGTTTATAATATATGTCACAATTCCAATAAACACTTTTAACAACAACAACAACAAATTCTAACCCTTTAGTAAAAAAAAACAACAAAAAAATCCAATAAACATATGCTTTTCTAATTCTAATAAAATTCAACCGTGGTACAAAAGAAAGCGAGACGACGGCGTTTCACAGAAGGTGGACAGGGCCCCAGTTGAGATGTGTGGGAAAGAGAACTAGTTGCCGTTTCAACTTCCGAATGCTCCACGCTTTGACGTTCTCCGTTTCCTATATCCCTAACGAGAAAAAAAAATATAAAAAAGAGTAAATTATAAGCCAAATCAGCAAAGACCGAACGCACAAACAAAACGAGAGATTTCGTTATCCACTAAACTCGTTAGCTTCTTCTGTGCCAAATCCTCAATTTTCTCGAGCTAAAAAAATGGCAGCTTCTTCTCCATCTCTTCTTCTACAACTAGGTAAGAGACTATGCTATTGTTTCCCGAGTTGTTCTTCTCGAAGATGACATTTTTCGTCTCTTCTTATCCAATTGGAATTCTGGTTCTGGGTTTCTTCTCATTTCTAAGATTCCTCTGCTATATCTCTTTTCTCAGAGAAAAAAAAGCTCGTCTTTCTTGGTTTAGATTGACCTGGTTTTATCCATGGCTTGAAAAAGTGCAATTAGAATTGTAGGTTCCTTGTTACTCGTCAAATCGTTTACTTCTGTTGGGTTTTGGGAATCTGAGATTCTGGTTTTGAATTCTAGGTTCAGCATCTAGAAATGGTCCAACCATCAAGAATACAAATGCATCAAGATGTATAGCTACAAGAGTCATAGCTTCAGAAACAAAAGACAAAAGCTGTAAAACCAATACTCTCTCTAGCCGTAGAGACGCAATGCTGTTGCTGCTCGGCGTGTCAGGATTGTCAATGAACTCGCTCGGGGCTTATGCAGCCGGTTTGCCTCCAGAAGATAAACCGAGACTCTGCGAAGCCGAATGCGAGAAAGAGCTTGAAAATGTATGGTGAGATGATCACACAAAACACCTTTTGGGTATCTTTTAAATTCATGACATTGTGGCTTGACTCTGCCTTTTCGTACCACCAACCTTTGGATCTTCTGCTGTTTTTTTGGATAAAGGTTCCAATGGTAACCACAGAATCAGGGCTTCAGTATAAAGATATCAAAGTCGGTACAGGCCCGAGTCCTCCGATTGGTTTTCAGGTAAGAACTCAGTGAAGCCAATGTATAGTTGACAGAAACAGTAATACTCATCAATGTATAGATGTTGAAATGTTTCAAATGTTGCAGGTTGCTGCTAATTATGTGGCTATGGTTCCTTCAGGGCAAATTTTCGACAGGTGATCTTTCTCAATCCATACAAAAACCGAAACAGTTTGATCTTCTTTACTGATTTTTTTTTTTTTAATCCTGGAATCATATTTAGCTGAATGAATCTACTATCGAATGGTCACATTCACTCAATTGCAGTTCTCTGGAGAAAGGTCTACCTTATCTGTTTCGCGTTGGATCTGGCCAGGTAAATTTAGATATCTGCATTAACTCTTTGGCCACAATAAAGTAGTTTCTGATACTTTGCAACAGGTGATCAAGGGACTTGATGAAGGGATCTTGAGCATGAAAGCTGGTGGCAAACGCAGACTCTACATTCCGGGACCTGTAAGTGCTCATCAAGATTATACTAATCGTTTAATTACTGCAAACAGAGCTTTCTAATTTTTTGAAATTTGTTGGTTCTGTGAATGTTACACCATAAGTTGGCGTTTCCAAAGGGTCTAACCTCAGCTCCAGGGAGGCCGAGAGTTGCACCAAACAGTCCAGTGGTATTTGATGTGAGCTTAGAGTACATACCAGGGCTCGATTCTGACGAAGAGTGATACTGATACTCTTTTTTTAAGTGCAAAACTATACACACATCATTTACAGCTTTCTGTAATGATATCTCTCATTCTACTTTCACATCATTTTATTGTGAAAAAAATATCCTTAGCTTTTCAGTTCCAATTCACCATTAGGCCCCCAACTTTCTTTTCACTTTTGCAATTTCTTCCTCTAGTTGAAGATGATGATTACTTATTTACATATATCAAATTATCAATCAAGCCCCTTTGTATATAGCAAGACGAATTTGATATATAACACATAACCAGGAATAAGTTAACATATCAGATACATAATAAAATAAAAAGTTGGAGAAAAATAGATCCTTGGTTAATCTTAAATCCAATATGGCAATATCCCCCATCTCTCCCTCTCGCAAGTTCATACATCATAATCAATTAATTGGCAACTAGTGGATTAGTGACTCATTTTCAATGTGAAATTTCTAACACACAAGATCGTTTATCATAAATGGGCATCTCTATGTATGCCGCTTTTATTTGGAACATAATACTTAGACGACTTGGGACATTATTACATCAAAGCAAGCACATACATGATACATTTATAATTTGGTATAAAAAAGTACAAACACTTAGGGACAAGGGGTCTCTTGTTTGAAATAGCGGGTGGGGCGGCTGAGTTTAACGATTCAAACTGCAACCGGCGGTTGATGCTCTCTGGTAATCTACTCGTCTTTGCAGTAGTCGCAGAAGCATTTGATAGGTTTGTTTTTGTGTTTCTTCACGCATCTACCGCCTTTCCCACCTTTGAAAGTCCGGCAGTTTTGACGACACAACGTTGGAAAGAATTTAGGGTTACAAAACGTTGGACCCACGTCTCCCCCGTACTCCTGCAGGCATTTGAACTTTTCGTCGCCTTCTATCTTCCCTGGCGACTCTGCAATTCATAATAATCTTCTATGAGTTGTGAGTGTTGCAGTTTCGTAATAATGTAGTAACTATATGCATGTACTTACCACCAAGAACGGCGAGGAAGAAGATGAACAACACTAGGAAGATGGAAACAGACTTCATATTCCTAATTAATTTGTTTACTGCTTATTTTGATACTTTTGGAGATGTATCCGCCATTGATGTTTTATAGTGATGTCAAATGATTGGACTTCTTTTTTTCAAACACGTTTTTTGGGGGTAATACTGTATTAAACAAATATTCGAGACACGAACGGGTCTATCTAGATTTTGACGTATCAGAAAAAAAGAAGAAGAGATTTGATAAATCAATATTGTCTTACAGGTAAAGACATTTTCCACGTGATCTTTCTCAAGCTCCACTCCTTTATCCTATCAATTATTGTTTTTGAAACGAAAAAAAAATATATATATATAATTGATAAAATAAAGGAGTGGAGCTTGAGAAAGATCACGTGGAACAAAAAAGTTTTTTTAAAGATTATTATTACAGTGTGTTTTGTTATAGTGCGAGGAACAAAAAAAAACGTGTTTGATGGTTAATTGTTTTAAATATTGAAATGAGTTTTTTTATCTTGTTTTTGTTAAAAATGCATTCATGGGGTTTACAATGAGGTCATGGGGTTTGAATTTTGAAATGAGTTTTTAACTTAAGTTCACTCCTTTTTCATAAGATAATATGTAGATCGTAAATGGCAAAAATAAACACTAGTTCTCTATAACCAAGAATCAGGTTCAAAATTATAGGACAATTCCTGATTTTTGAAGGGATTTTTAGCACCCAAAAAGAAAAACGAATAGTACCGTCGTAAACAATCTCAATTATCTCTTTCAAAAAAACAATCTCAATTATTCAAAAACTTTATGCCACTTTGTACCAATAATATGCGCGGCTCATGAGTTTGTCCATCACTTTAATTTGTTATGGCTTACCCGGCCCCATTTTAAAAGTCTTTATAATCAATTTATTTTGGGTACTATTGGCACTTTGAAGTTCGATAATTTTAGCTATTCGAATATTTAAAATCATATATTGAGATTTTTCCAAGTTCAGAACACATCAAAACGAGTATTAAGACTAACAACCGACCAAAAAGAATACAATATATCTCTAGCAGATCCAATATTTAAATTATTAAAACCATGCATGATGATATAGTTTAGCCACCAGATTCTTCTAGAAAACCAAAATTTTACAAAAAAAATAATCTGCATGAACATCTTTGAAGCAGAGGAAGAGAAGACAAAAAGCAACAGCCAAAACCACATTTAAACTCCTAATAAGTGATTGGAGGCTTCTTGCCCAAGGTCTCGTGTGGGAAGGTCTTTAAAACCGACCCAAAAAATTCAAGAACAATGGATTACGGTTGGAGCTCGAGGAAAGCATGGTAGAAGAGGGCGTGGAGGTCTTGGACATTCAAACTCCTAATCAATATGCTCCTTCTCCTTTCTGTTTTCTCTACTATGTCTGTTAGCTTTTAAAAATGACTAGATTAAGCTCTTGCTTAACTCTCTCGTTTCTCTCGCTGTGTGACTTAATTGTCATAGCTTGTCTGGTTACTTGCTTTTAATAGAAAACCCTTTTGCAAAAAAAAAAAAAAAAAAAAAAACTCCTAATAAGTGAAGAATAAGTCTCCTTTATTGAATCGCGCGCTCTCTAAGCCTAAGCATGTTGACTACAATTCGTTCGAGGTTCTTCTCAAAGCGCCAGAGTAATCGGCTAAATTATATTGAGGAATTAATTAATCTTCACACTAATAAGTTTATAAAAAAAACCTTAGTTTTAGCAAGTGATCGTTATAAATTTAAAATCCAAACACATATATATATAAAGTGATATAATTATCAAACACATTTAAACGATATCATGAGTCGACATTATATGAAAATGTTGGGACATTAATTATTACATGGATCACATACATTTTTTTTTTTTTAATGGAGATAGAAACGCTTAGGGAAAAGGGGTCTCTTATTTGATGCGTTCTCGTAAATCTAGTCGTCTTTGCAATTCGCAGAAGCATTTGATATGTTTGTGTTTCTTCACACATTTACCGTTTTTCGCGCCTTTGATAAACCGGCAGTTTTGACGGCACAACGTTGGGAAGAATTTAGGGCTACATAGCGTTCCCGTTTACAAAACAAAATGCTTCACTGTTTTTGTTTTTCTCGATTATTCAAAACTGCACCCCACTTTATACCAATAATGTATGCGGCTCATGAGTCTGTCCATTACTTTATTATCTCATGTCTTATGTGAGATATGGTTATGATTAGTCATAAAAACGAATGCTTGGTGCCTTGGTGGTGAACGGTGATGTCTCAGGTAACCTGATTTAAAGACAACAAACGAGTTGAGTCGAAGGATAGGAAAAAGAAAAAAAAAACAGAGGAAAGATATTGGTTGAACTTAGATCAATATTTTGGATATTAATGTTAGTTTGGGGATTTAGATCAACATATATACTATTACAACATTTAAAGACAATAATCACATAGTTCAGTAACCAAACCCATTTCATTTTGCAAAACCAAAATACAAAGAAAATCTCCACACACTTAGTTGAAGGAAGAACAAAAGTAACACTAGTACTTTTTTTTGTTAATCAGAGAGGCTGAGAAAAACCGAAGTGGCAACTCCAATTGCGTACACACCAATCGCCGCTCCGATCAGGTTTTGATCTGACCGAGTCACCGCGCCGATCCCACCGATTCCGGCGATTCCTAATGGAATCCTACTCGCTATCGCTTTCCTCGCGTTTCCCACAACTGATTCCGCGAAAACCTCGACGGCCCATCCTTTGAACTCCTCCAGCCCGAGGATCTCCTCCTCCTCCTTCTTCGCCGCCGCGACTCGGGAGATGGTGATGACCCGGAGAGCTGAGTCGACTTGGGATTGACTCGGAGGAGAATGGACCCACCTGATGATTAGAGGGAACCGGAGAGAGGACAGATCCCGGTGGATGTGAGCGGCGGCGGAGAAGAGTTGGTAGGGACGAACTCCGGCGAAAGCATGCTGCGCGAGAGAAAGAGACTCCTCGTATGCTGAGTCACAAACCGAGTCGAACTCGGGCGAGTTGGATAGAGTCGTCTTGACTCGCTTTGAACCCGATATCCCCATTTCTCTCTCCTCTCTTCTCGTGAGTTACGGGGATAATCTAGGAGGATAGTCTCTGACAGAGACTCTCTGTTGTTCACACGTCACAACTGGAGTTCATTCCTAACCGTTGGATTAGCCGTAAATTCATCGGACGGCAGTCACACGCATAAACATGAGTACACGTGGATGCTAAGGCATTTAATGCAACGTTATAAAATTAAAATATTCTTACGTATTAATATGAAAACAAATTTATAAATAAATTCATAACATATCAAAGATAATTTACATTATAAATTTTAGAAAACTATGATGATCAATTTTGTTTCATTTTATTTCGTTGTTTTTAAAAAAAAACCTCCTATAAATTATCGAGTTTTTTTTTTAGTTCGCTAGCGATAATCAGAATGACAGAAAACAAAGCCGTACGTTTATTTATTTATTTTTATTTCACTTATTCATTAATTATATTATTACTTGGACCATTTGCCTTTACTTATTACACAAACCATGACACACACATACAAGATCCAAGCACAAAGCGTCTGCGTCTGCGTCTGCGGCCAAACCGTGTAACGATCGCTTAGAATCTGATCAAGGCTTGTCGCTGCAGTAGTCGCATAAACATATCATATCAGCAGCGGCCTTTCCCGAACGGCATTTTCCACCTTTCGCGCCCTTGTTCTGACGGCATCTCTGATAACAGAAGGACGGATATATCTTAGGCGCACAGAAGCTGAAACCCACGTTGCCGCCGTATTCTTTCAGGCATTTGTCAGCCTGCGCTTTTGTCTCCGGCACTTCTGCTCAATCCATATGTAGAGACTTAACAAAATAGAAATCATCTTTTCAACAAAAAAATAACAATAGAAATCACATAGGGATGTTTAAGCAAAAAAATATTGTTTCATTCTGAGTGATATTTTATGGTTTCAATGCAAAATTAAATTCTCTTCAAATTTTTTGACCAATTGTATCTTGTAGTACTTTTTTACTATTGGTTGAATTATTTTTAGTTAGATAATAAATGATGAACTTTTGTAGAAAAAAAACAAAAAAAATTATTGAATTTGTGTTTTTCTGTGTGTGAGCTTATCAAATCATCAGTTAAAGTGAAACAGAGGAAGTAATATAATGAAACTTGCATGCATGCGATCACCGAGAGAAATATATATACACTCTGGATCCTATGAATTAAATTTTTTTTTTTTTTTTACAAATATGTGGGAAATATGGAGTTAGTTAGTTTACCAAAGATCACCAGAAAGAGGATGAAAAATATGACGATGGAAGAAAATGACTTCGTTGCCATGGCGCTCTCTCTTTCTCTTTCCTCTCTGTATTTCACTTTGGAGTTAACGTATGTATAAATGGACTCATGCTCAACATTTGTTGTGGTTATATCCTATTTATCTCCATCGTTGGGACATAAAAACTATCGTGAAAAAACACGAGTCACATTAGCTGTCATCATGGAAAAACAAAGTGCCGTCTTGACTCGCTTTTGAACCCTCGTATCCCAACTTGTTCCCTCTCTCTCTCTCTCTCTTTACGTGAGTTTGAGGAAACTCTATTAATCTGCTGTTCACACGTAACAATTGAATTTCATTTCTGGCCGTTGGATTAGCCGTAAATTAATCGAACGGCAGTCGGCAGTCGGCAGTAGTCAGACACAGTAAACGTACACGGCGCGCGTGGATGCTTAATAAAATATTTTCTTAGGGCTTGGATGAGTGGTTTGGCTAATGCAATTATGCAAATTTTCGAAGCATGAAAGTTAATTACTCTCTTCGCCTCTACCAAATAGTGTACCAACCATATCCTCATTTTATATTGTCACACATTCAGAATTTTGTTCATATGTCACATTCAAAAAATCATCTTTGACCACTAGATTAGCTGCAAAACAGCCGGACGGCTATCCATTTATTCAAATTTCATATTAAATTATGTTTTGACTTAATACACATATATTAAAAAAGATTAGAAGTAATATCTAATATTATTTTTTTCAACATTTTTCCCCCTCTCTGACCTTTTGAGTGTCTTGCTTGATCAACACATGGATGCCAATAAAAAAACGATAATGAATACGCCAAAAAAGTCGCACGTTTTCTTTTCTATAAGTCAAAAGTATACCAAAACATATTTAATGACACAAGCATAAGTAGTACTTTTCATTATTGTTTATTCCATATTACATTATTTTATTATTTCTTGGGGACCATTCACATTCATTATTACATAAACGATGACTAAAACTTGTGCAAGAGCATAAGAAAATATTCAAACATACGGCGATAGTGTATCAGCGATCTCTTAGACATTGTGATTATTAGCGCTGATCGTTGCAGAAGTCACATAAGCACTTAACGTTACTGCCCTCTCCCCAACGGCATCTTCCACCTTTAGCTCCCTTGTTCTCACGGCATCTTGTATAACAAAACGTCGGAAATATCCGAGGCGCACAGAATCTGAAACCAACATCACCACCGTATTCTTGCAAGCACTTGCTATTCTCTGCTTCTATCTCCGGCACGTCTGTTATACCACAAGAAAATAGAAACACATATCATGATCGACTTTGCCATGATCACAGAGAATATTTGTAAACGGAACACAAGAGCGTAAATATTATAGTTTAATTAACAGATATGTCAAAAAAACGCAGGGTAAGTCTGCTTACCAGAGATAACCAAGAAGAAGAGGAAGAGGACAACGAAAATGGAAACGTGTTTTATTGCCTTAGCCATTTTCTCTCTGTGTATATCTCACTATGCGTTTGTTGATGTGTGTTGAACACTTGGTGGTGGTGCTATTTATCTTTATCTTAGGGGCAAACCGCTTTGCTTAGTGATATAGAACCGAACCATACCAAAACTAAACCAGTCGGGTTTTAGACTAAATTAATAAGAAATAATACTACAGTTTGAATTTTTGACCTTTGACTTCGAATCTTTTCCCACCATCGATATGATTTAGATATGGATAAAAAAGACTGCATCTTTTTTCAGACCCAGAAGACGACGAACGGACCAAGTAGTATCAAATGACAGCTTAAGATGAGCGGTCAGGAAAATGTTGATTGAGCATCTGTTTGAGTGCAGTGATATGGATCATCATTCCAAAGTCTTTGATGAAAGCTCTTTCATTGATCATAAGGTATTTTCGAGAGAGGAAGAGACTGAGTGTATACTAAATGTGAGTGCTCAAGTGAAGCAAATATTTTGGCAATGTCTTCCACGTTATGAGCTCCATCAGGACTTTGGTGATGCTCATATGGAGGAGCTAGAAGAGTAGCAGTGATGATGAGAATTGTAATTTATTTGATGATGAGGAATTTGTTAACAGAGGTAGTAGATTAATTCCTCTGATTCGGAACAACATTAGCAATTTGCACTAAAGTTCCAACTTTTATTCTCTTGATTATACATAAAAAAACGATAAACATATACAGTATTATGACTCCACTATACCAAAAATGTCTTTCTCCCTCATGCCTTTTTATAAGCAAACTATAGTAAGATTTGGAGAAATAAACAGCACTCTTTCACAGGTGAAAACATAACTCTGTGTGTGTAGTATGTCTTACGACGACACAGTAGATGTTATAAACCTGTTCCTAGGTAACTGTTGCTGCCAGCGGAACTACCTATAGGCGCAGGCAAATCACGAACGAGGAACTTAACTGTGTGTTTTCCCATACCATAGAATATCTCCAAGCACTCTTGGAGATCAGAATCTGTAGAAAGCATCACCCATTCTTCTTCATCATCTAAGTACTTGAGTTGAAACGACCCGTCTTGCAGCTTAAAGCGTTTCCCAACTTCGTTGTAGAGCTGAGTACACCCAACTGATGATGGCACGAACTTGAAACGTATTGTGTCTTCTCTATAAGTGGCCTTTACAGTCAGAGTTGTTGGTCCACTCTCGCTGCTATTGCTTTTGTGGGTTCTTATTTGGTTCCAATCGCCCATGGAAGTAGATGAGCTTCCGAGCATAACTGCGCCTGAGCCATTTGATGAATCTGACACGCTGCATGACATGGATCGGTTAGGCTCCACAATATTACCACTGCATCGGATTGTTGCATCCATTCCATCTGAAATTTCCTGAGAGCTTGAGTTGCCATTGTTCTTTATTCCTTCACTGCCATTGAAGCCAGACTGTTCGGCCATCCAAGCCCATTGCTGACCACTAGCATTAACCTCCATGAATGACCCTGCGCAAACAGAAAGTGGCTTAAGATTTGGTCGCTCCATCTAAGGTTTATGGAATAGAGAGATCATATTCTTACCGTTCGTGATAATATCCTCCTCTAACTTAATTGCATTGTCGACCGATTTAGCCTTCAAGAGCTCAAAGGAGGTGTCTTCCGCCATATCCTCCTGACCTCTTCCATGTGCATTGTTACCATTAGAAGATGGACCTTTTTGGGTATCTTTGATAAAAGCGCCAACTGCAATGAATTCGCCCGTTGCTGAGTCAAACTTCAGTCCTCCTTCTACACCCTGGACCGAGTCAAGCACAGTCTGTATTTTCCTTAATGACCTGTTCACCTTGTTAATCTTACGAGATGGCCACCTCATGATCCCATGTTGTCTGCATATCCTTTTTAGTGTAGTGGGACAAACTGCAAGTCAAGCGTTAGAAAGTTTGTCCGGTAACATAAATGGATCAATGCGTGAGAAAATGTGGAAATCTCACCACCAAGGCTTTTTGCAGCATCCTTTAGACTCCCGGAGAAATGTTGTTGGAGAACGCTTAAGCTCACATTTTTCTCTGTTGTGCTTTTCTTCTTCTCTGGTGTTCTAGCTTTGCTCATATCCTATGAAAAAAGAAAGAAAAGAATCAGTGCTCAATCTAGTAAGTTGGGTCACAATATCTACAGAACAAACCAAGCTGCATACATCACATACCTGCTCAAAAGTGCCTTGAGATCCTGTACTAGCGTTTTCTTTATCAGAGGACACGTCCGAAAACATGCTTCTCGTAGAGTTAAGTTCGGAATCCAATACTAATGTCTGAAAGTTTCCCGAACATGTGGTCTGCGGGAAATTAGACATCTCGCCACTTCGAAATCCAGCTCTAATCACTTCTTTTTTAGTTGCCCCCACATCTGAAACAGTTCTCAGAGTTCGACAAATTCTCTGCATAGTACCTGAAAGGCTGTCTAATAGAAGTTGTTGTTCCAAGCTTCCTTTCATACTTAGAGGCAAGAAAAGTTCAAGTATGTAATCATCTTCACCAGTGTAAGAGCTCCTCAATTTTATAGCAACAGCAGCATTCAGACCGTACTTTCGAGCATGCTGAACAAGAGGGTACTCACTGATGTCATATGCCTTCACATCAGAAGAAAAGAACGGCTGGTTAGTTATAAAAGCTTTGCCAACAATTCCTTCCTTTTCTCTTAGACAATGCTCCAAACACGCGTGCACAAAGCCTTCCATCTCCATATCATTCACATAACAAGCTGTCTCCTCTATGCAAAGAACACAATTTTCACCTGAGTTTGGTCCATAAACCCTTACAGATTGATCCTTTCCCCCCTTGCCGTAACTACAAGGAATCCAGGCTAGAGCTAAAGGCAACTTGTGTGCATGACATACTGCTCGGAGAACATCTTGTATTTCAGCTAAGGCATCTCTTTGATTACTTGAAAGGTACTGGAAAGCAGAAATACTATTAGATTGAGGCATAAAATAAAGAGAAATGATGGGTTGTAGATAGCTAAGTTTTTGTTTGGTTCAGATGTTACCTGAGGACGAGGGATCGGTGACGTTCGTAAGTTTACAGCCTGAAAAAAAGAAAAAGAAAAAGAAAATATAAATCTCTCCGCCAATACTACTTTAATACGAACACTTTTCAACATATTTGGTACAATACAAGGAATCAGTAACTGCATTTTGTAACCTCAGGTTGCAACCACAACAAAATGTCTCCAGAGCTGCCCTGGAAGCTTTCATTGACAAAGGCAGAGGACTCGGGCAGGTCTTAAGCCAACAAAGATTCTCAGACCCTAAATCAAGCTTGCATAAAGTTTAAAAGTTGTTTTATGCACTTGCTGCTGCAAAAAACATCAAAATCCAGATTGTTTAAGACAAGATTGACACAAGTTCTCTATGTTCAATGGTTTTGCCTAGAATGTTTGGAAGAGCCTAGAACTGAACCAGATCATATCTGCCCTTTTTGCTTTCTGAATTGGATTTGGACCAGCTAACAGGTGTTGAGCGTGATAAAATAATTGCAGACAACTTTAGAGAAAAAATCATCCATATCTGTGTAAGACCTTCAATTTTACTATCAAAGGAAGTAGATAACTGAAACAAAAAGTTTAGGGAACCAACTAATGAAACACAGAAACTTTGGGGCAGCAGTAATACACGCAAACATACATATAAGCAAAGAGAAAGACAAAGAGAGAGAGAGAGAGAGATAGGGAGAAAGTGAATCAACCTGGAGAGCACGGCAAACAGAGTCCATCTCCATATCAAAATTGGGTTTTTCCTTGGATGTGACGAGCTCCATGACAGCACAACAAGATGTCCCAGATGCTTCAAGGATAGGTATTGCAATGGAACCACGGACTTCATTATCTATTGCATGCTTCATACGCAGATACTCATCCGTCTTGTAATACGTCACGTTTGATGTCCATTCGCGTACTCCCGAGATAAAGACTCTGCCAGGAAGACCCGGAAAAGAAGATTGATTTGCTTCAGAAGCAAACGTGAATTTCCTCGACACTTCACGGTACTGAGAAAGCCTCGGGTCAAGCAAATAGGCCTGATCACAAGTACTGAGCATGTACTGGTCTCCTGTCTTAATAGGGGTCCAAATTTGTGCTAAAATGCCCTCTCCTGAACCTGACGACTCTATAAATAAGCTTAATGCCTTGAGCATCTTCTCATCTAGTGATTGGCTCAAAGATCTGGGAACAGTAGAGTTCAGTACGTTAGGAAAACCACTCTTATGATTAGTAACCCTCCGTCGTTTACTACTAAAATCATCGCTATCTAAAGAGCGATGAACCTGGGAGCTCATCTCCTGTACTGATGATCTTTCTTCACCATAGTAAGAGCTTTCCAAATCATGGAATGAAGTGAGAGCTCCAAAGGGCATAGGTTGGGAGGTCGAGAGACCATATTGGGAGAACAAGAAATCAGCCGCGGAAGGGGTATTACACCATGTGGCTAAAGAGTCGAAATTCGTAAGCTCCGAGTTAAGCATATCATCGGAGATCAAATTCCTAACACCAGAACCATAGCTTAAACCATCATCCATTTGCTCTGTTGGAATATCTGGATAACCAAACCCTTTTCCTCTGGAAGCAAACGGGTTTTCCATTTCGTTGATGATTAGTTGACCAAAACACCTCTACAGCAACAACAACAGCAGCTATGGATTTCGATTCAAACTTGTAGAGTATGACAAGAACAGGAGATCAAAGACAGCATCATTCATTCGAATCTTCCAAACAAAAGAGATCCTTGAAAACCCTCCAAGGTAGCAAATTTAATGAATCAAAACCTCCACCAGTACCCTACAACAGAGAAGACGTCACGGTATCAATTCACCAAATGTTTCCTAACAAGTGCCAAAAAAAAAACAAATAAACTAGCTCTGAAATTGGCAAGAAGAAACCTCAGACTATTTTAAAAAGGGGAAAACTTCAAAGAAGACAAAAATCACCGCAAAAAGAAAGACAAAAGCCCAAAATTCCACAAGTGCGAAATCAGCAGCACATTCCGTAGTAAGCAACACGTCCATCTCACCGAAATTGCAAAATTCCAAGAAAATCCAAAACTTGCGAAAACGCAATTCCAGAACATTACAAGTCTGGTAAGAGACCAAAGTTCAGAGTTCCAGACCTAGAAAATCGAACTCGAAAGACAGCCAGAAAATTCAAAACAGAGGCGACACTATACGAGTGGTGGTCTTCCCGGAGAGAAATTGAGGCGAGAAAAGAGCAAAGCAAGACAAAAAAATAAAGAAGAGAGTAAAGTAAAAAAATTGAGCTTTAAGCTAAAAGTAGAAAATTGGGTTTGTTTCCATTAACGGAAATTGCGGCAAAACGCTTACACTTAAGCTCGTGGAAGCTACATCAGCAGAGTGAAATATGGCCGCTTCTGGAAGACTCGTAAGCTTTGCAACGAAGGAGAGAGGTTTCTTCACAAACGGAATCGAATCGCTCTTCTCTTTCTCTGTTAGAGCTAGCTTTTGTGCGTGCGTAAGCAACAGAACGATGCGTTTTAATTCGAGTCATCCACGTGTGACGACGTGACAGGAACTGTGGGAGTGATATTTTTTTTTTCTTTTATTTTTATCCAATAAAAGATGATATTTTAATTCGGAATCTTTGGACACGGTATCATGACTATCATCAAATGTCAGTACATGTTTTTACAGAACCGACATTACTATTAATTAAATAATTAGTCTACGTATTTGTGTAGGATTATTACTAGTACATGTAATTCATTTGTATTGACGGAAAGTACAGATACATGGAGAATTTTGATTTGGATTATATTAGTTATTATTATTACTATCGTAGTTATTATTTCTTTAGCAAACCAACCTCCATGAGTCCATGGTATGAGCCGATCGCGAGACTTTGATTCTTTTTCTCTCTTTCTAAAACATGTTACATATGAAACATGTATATAAGATCACATAATAACTACATCCATTATTTAACAGAACTAATTACATACAAATATAATGATCAAACTAATCGATCACCAATTTACCGTTCAAAGAAAATCTTATTTTGTTTTTTCTTCGCTATTCTTACCAATTTAAAATTATCACAGTTTTTTTAGCGGGAAAAATATAATGATTTTAGCTCGAATATAGACTTTTGTTTGGGAAGAAATTAGGTAGATTAAACATTTTACAATGATTGGTTTCAGACCTTAGAAATTATTGTAAGATGCCAATAATACAGTCATCAAATGGTACTCGTGTGTACTTACATCGATTTCATTATTTCAGTGTAGAAAACTATTCAGGAATACATTAAAAACCGACTTGTAAACTCCCTAAGGATAAATTATCAATTCTTAATCTGATTTTAGTTAAAGGAGATCAACAAGGATGCATGGGACCCACTTTTATATCATTTGCTTGGCCTTAAACCATTATTATTGCACGTTAATCTCCATGTCTAAGTTTATTTTACTCCTCTGATGATGTCACGAATGACCCACTTCCTCTCTCCTCTTTACATATTCTCCATATCTAAAAATTTAAAAATGACGAAAGCTAGACATTATACGGTGAATCTTTACCGTCCGATTAGATTCTCGTTTCGAGATTCGAATTCGCTTTCAAGATTCTTCAATCAAGCGTGGAATCTTCAACAATATACAGCTACGCTAGGCTATATATTTTGCAGGACTTTGCCTGTCTCCCTATTTGCTGTATCTTTTAAGTTCTTTTCATCTTTTATTAAAGTATATATGACGTATATGATTATTATTATTATTATAAAAGAGTTTTGTATAAGATGACAACATTAAAAAAAACTGTAGAACTGCACTAGACCAGAAAGAAACATCTAGAATACACGAATCTTATATGTAACTACTAGTGATGCATATATTCGATCCACTATGATTCACAAAGTAAGTTTTAGATTAAACAAGCCTGTTGCACACAAAAAAAGAAAGATTAAACAAGTCTAATTTGTCAACCAAAATATTAAGTTTTGTATGTCGTAAAAGAGAAGAATTCAAATGTTACTGAGTTTTGCAAGTAATGTCAAAGTTTTTATGTCTTATGACGTTTGGCCGCTTTCTATCAGAAAAATAATATCAGATTGGTGAACCAACCATTTCTAATTTTCTATCTCTCTCTCAAGTATGATATGTTTGGGAAATTACTATTTAATATGTTAATGATATGATATTGTTATTGTACTCTAAATCTTCGGAATTGTACAAAAAGCTTTAGATTGTTGTAAACTTGTAATATTCTTTCGAGCGTTAGCGATAAAATGGTTTGAAATCTTAGTGGAACGTATAGCACGAAGATACTTGTTATTATTTACCCATTAATCAAAACAACCAAATGTAATTTTATCGAAGAAAAGTCCTTTTAACTTTAAGCAGAGAAGGACCAATTTGAACATTAACAACTCTGTGATTATAACTATTCAGGCCTCCGTCACTAACAGATTATACTATTCATTATTTCATTACTTCTTTTTGTGTGTGTGATCAAGTCTCCAAAACAAAACCTACAATATGTCTTCTGTAAATTTTGTTTTTTTTATTCAAAATACCTAACTATCCGGGCCTAATAAACACAATGGAAACCCAACAAGGATCCGAAAGGCCCAATTTGTAATCTCTGAAAGTGCTAAAAGAAAAACTCAACAACGGAATTGTAAAATTTACTATCAGTTTTATGTTTTGGAGTGGCATATTTCCCTAACTTCGTCATGTATTTTTTAATCACTATCTAATCACACTGCAAACACTCGGATCTAGTTCATCGTAAACACTCCGATCTCAATTAATTGTATGAACTATATGGTTGGTGAATCACGAACGTCAGGCATTTGTAGCCGTGATGGTATTAGCAATGTGTCTTTATGTTCGTCGGTCCCCATCATGTTTAAGATGTGGGAAAGTCCATTGTTTGGTTTCTCTTCTGCGAATATCTATCCCTTTACTGGTCAGGTCTTTAGCTAAGTGCAGTTTTTGTGTTGTTCCTGATAAGGATTCATCATAGGTCCTAGTTTCCTCATGTCTTAGGTTTTTTTTGGAACATTGGGTCTCTTTGACCATTGTTGTATGTTGGTCTTCATGACCTTTTCTATATAAAATCCAGATGAAAAAAAAAAACTATAGATTTTTGATTCAAACTGCTAGAGTATGAGAGTAAAACATCAAGTTTTTTTTTTTTTTTTGATAAAAATAAAACATCGAGTTGAATTACAAGAGATCAAAAATAGGATCATTAATTTGAATCTTACATATATAAGAGATTCTTGAAATCCCCCCCCCCCCCAACGTAGCAAATTTAATGAATCAAAACTTTCTACTCGTACCCTACTTAGTAATGAGTTTAGAAAGCAAAGTGACAGTCACAATTATTTTTCCCAAAAATCATGATGATGATGACCTCTCACAGCTTCAGGTCAATACGCTCTGACCACTCAAATATACCAGAGTGGACCTGATCATGTACTAAAACGGATCGTTACCTTTTGTGGCAACCCTCATGATATTCTCGATCACCGCAAAGTCTCCCATGATATCAACATGGCTCCCACTCTGTGTCCCGCCTTTCAATAAGGTTTCCCGGTGGAGAGTGCATGTATTCTCTAACGTAAGTCTTGATTCCAGAAGGGTTGAATCGTGTCTTGCCACACCATCTTTAGCACACAAGAACACATCACTTAAGGCCGGTACTGTTTCGTCACCATCCACATGGTAGATTCCTCCTTTGAGACATATTTCTTTGTCGTCCAGTAAAGATCTGAAAGGAGATGTAGGAGAACTGAGAAGCTTTGCGCGTCATCATCTTCGGAGCGACATATTGCAATAGATCTATAACATCAGCAGCAGTGAAAACCTTATGCTCAGCAACAACTTCGATCGTTGCAGCTCCCAAAGCACTATACTCCGTCCATACACATGTCTGATTTGGGAGTATTTGGCCTTTTGACCCCATCATTCACCAAGATAAAAACATAAAAGTTAGTAATAAAATCTAATCACAAAAAATGCAAGGTTTTTTTTATGTTTTCTGTGTTTCCCTTACTCTAAATTCAAATTTTGAAAAATCAAAATTTTAAAATACAAAAAACGTACATATTTTTTTTACATCGTTAAACTTAACATATATATATATCGCATTTGATTAGTAACTTTGACTAATTCAAAATTTTATATAATAAGATTGCCTGAAAAAAAGAAAATGCGGATATACTTGCGACGAAGGCATATGAAACAAATGTATTGTATTCTAGTTTTAATTGTCCTCCAATTTGGCTTGTAAATTTTCTTTATGCATCTTTCACAATATAATAAAATTAGTTGTTAAAAAAAAGAAGTTTTCTTTGTTTCAACAATTGCGATGGATGTTGCTTCCTTTGATCAGACAATCGTTCGATTTATTCTCTTCTTGATATTTGCAATCTTTTAGTTTTCTTTGTTTCAATCTTCTTTTGGACAAACCGTTCGATTATGTTTCATGAAGTGTCATTTACTCGATTTGGGACTTTTTGTTTATCAAACGGAAACAATAATATTTATGTGTTTTTCCTCCAATTTCGGAGACGATTCATAGTTTGTTATCGAAGTATGTCGGTGTTTTTATTTCACCCAAAACAAGCATGTTATCTCCGTGAAGTGTTTTTCGATTTTTCATGATGTCCAATATCTACAATCTCATTCAATGGAAAGGATTGAGTATAAATTCCAAAGAGTTTTATGGTGTTTCGAATAACGAATTTAGGATCCGGGTATAACATATTCATGGAAATTCAATAAATCAGCGCAAGAGAAAATATCAAGTGTCATCAATAATATTAGTCGAATATGGAGTTTTGTCCGAAAGATAATAGTTAAGAACGATAATATGATTGATTTTGGAGAAAGAAAGAAACAGGTTTATTACTCTGTTGGCGAATAAGGCTTTGGTATCTAAAGCATCATGTAAACTCGATTGTTCATCTGTTTTTAATATTTGGTTATGTATGGATGTTTGTTTATTATAGATGCGTAAACTTTTGTATAAAATTTGATATAATAATGAATTAGATGTTATAAAAAAAAACAGAACGTCATAAAAAAAAAGGAAGAATAACAAAAAAAAAAAAAATCAGAAACTCGAGGAAAAAAAAAGAGAGAAAAAAACACTGCATCAGAAAAGGAGAGAGAGAAGAGAAGAACAAAACAAAAAAAGAGGAAAAAACTTTCCGTCGATGAAAAAATGGAGTTCGGAGAAGAATATCCTCCATGACCATTGACCTTGAGGTTCTTCTCTCATCTTTCTGCATCGATGCAAATGATTTAACATGTGTATCTGAGCGCGAAATGTATGTAATGCTTTAGGAAAGTTTCTTGTCTCTCTTTTTTTTTTATAGCGTATATTGTGAATGAAAGGCAATTCAATCTGACCGGGGTCGTGCGATCTGATCGAAGGTTTTCTTCGTCTTGTTTCTATGTCTCCTGTCTGAAATCTAAATCACGTTTTGCATTAGATATGACGCAAGTTATTTTAATCTCGAATCCCTATATCTAGATTTCTGAAACGTGAATTTGGTGACGGTAAAGATCTGTGATTTTGTTGGATGATGTAATAATGGTGGATTCTGATCTGGACCTGTTTAGTTTCTGGCTGATTTAGGTTTATACTAGAAGATCCTGATTGATGTATGTTTCTTTTTGCTTTTGGGTGTTGCCAATTTTGGTTGATGTATGTAAGTGGTGATGTTGCAGAAGAGCTGGGAAGTGAAGGACTGATGTGTTCTGGTGGAGAGGGAAAACAATGGAGTTGTGGAAAAGCGGGTGTAGTGAGTTTGCAGAAAGTTGGATCTTTGGTTCGAGATTTGAGCGAGCCTTGTCTTTCACAATCACCGATACAGGTTGTTATAACTGTAAGATCTTCTCTTTTACCCTTTTTGATTCTCTTTTTTTGTTCATCTTCTCTATAACAATCTACTTTCGAGGCCTCTGGCTAAAAGTTTTTTTTTTTTTTTAATAATAATGCACAGATCGGCAAAATGCTTAAGCCAGAGAAGTGGCAGGCGTCTTTTGATAGCGACGGAAGAGTTTCTGGTTTCCAAAAGGCGCTCAAATTAATTATTTTAGGGGTATGTTTCTTTTTTTTTTTGCAGAAGAATTTGTAACAGTTTTGAATGTTCTTTCGATACGATGCTCTAATGTAGGATGTTGTTTCTTATTAGGGAATCGATCCGTCTATTAGAGCTGACGTTTGGGAATTTCTCCTTGGCTGTTATGCATTGAGCAGCACCTCTGAGCACCGTAAGCAACTCAGGGTAGCTCGAAGGTAAGACTGTTTCACCGTAAGCATCTTAAAGTTAGAGAGAGTGCTAAGGGAAAGTTTTTTTTTTTTTAAAAAGTTTAAAGTGTGAGTTTGAATTTTCGAGCAGGAAGCGGTACAATGAATTGCTCAAGCAATGCCAGACGATGCATTCAAGTGTGGGAACTGGTTCACTTGCCTATGTTGTGGGGTCTAAAGTCATGGATATGCGGAAATCTTATAGAGATGAGGCGGTTAAGGTTGCTACTACAGATGGAAACAGAGAAGAAGCTTGTATAGATGATAATGATAATGCTAATACTGAAAACCATCACAGTGATTGGAGTAATAATGGTACTGATACATCTCATGTACACAGAAGGGGAAGTTCTAGCGAGTCTGTCGATTTAGTAAGCGGAAGAGAAAGTCCGGAGAGCGTAGTATACAACACTTCCTCTTTTGTATCTGCTTCTAGCCCATATGGCTTCACTTCCCCTGACGGTTATTTTGACTTTCCCTCGCTACCGGTTACAAATTTGTTTGGGAGGAATAGTTTAGATAAGATAGAGGTTTCCACGCCAGACGAGGAGGCTTCATTGCAAAGTGAGTTAAGATCTGAGGATGAGGGATTGCACAATTTTCGAGTTGACAAGAATGCTGATTTAGTTAGAGAACAACATAGGTCCACTTCAGAGATAGAAGTGATGCATCCGGATTCTGTTGGACCATCGTCTTATTCTGGTTGCAATGCAGAGATAGTTAATGGCTTGAGAATATCAGATGTCCCTGAGATGGCATCAGTAAAGGAGACTCCTTCTCGTGTTGGGAATGTGACAGAAGATCGAGTGTCTGAATGGCTTTGGACATTGCATCGAATAGGTAGGAATTATTCCTTGTCTCTTTTCTTTGGGGAATTTGCAGAAGTCGTCCTTTTTCTGTCCCAGCTTGCATCTTTCATAATTAACTTTCTCGTTTCCTCAGTTGTTGATGTGGTAAGGACGGATAGCCACCTTGAGTTCTACGAGGATCCGGGAAATCTAGGAAGAATGTCGGATATCCTTGCGGTTTATGCTTGGGTTGATCCTGCAACTGGTTATTGCCAAGGTTCCATATATCTCTTAAGTTTGGTTTTTTAGATATGTTTAAATTGAAACGTATGGAGGTTTCATGGGTTTAGGATACTAACTCTCTGGTTCTAAATCTATTGATAGGAATGAGTGATTTAGTCTCTCCTTTTGTGGTTCTTTTTGAAGATAATGCCGATGCCTTTTGGTGCTTTGAAATGCTCATAAGACGAACGGTAAATCCAATGCTTAATATTTCATATGAAATTTTTTTTCTGACCTTGCCTTTAATTGAATCGTGATGCATTATGCTTTTGCTATGTGTCTGTTTGTGTAGCGTTCGAATTTCCAAATGGAGGGACCAACTGGGGTGATGGATCAGTTGCAATCACTGTGGCACATATTGCAACTCACTGATAAAGATATATTTTCTCACTTAACGCGTATTGGTGCTGAAAGTCTTCATTTTGCCTTCCGCATGCTTTTAGTTCTGTTCCGACGGGAATTGTCTTTTAACGAAGCTCTCAGAATGTGGGAGGTTTGTAGTTCTTCTGTTTGCTTCAAATACCAAGTTTTTTAGTTCAGTCTCTGTTTCTTTAGCTACATCATGCAATTAGTCATATTTATTAATAGGTTTTGTCTTTGATTTAGATGATGTGGGCAGCTGATTATGATGAGTCTGTTGCTGAAACGTTGGAGAATGATTGCTTGGAGCCTTTGGTGATTCAGCTTCCAAGAAAATCTGAAGCTGAGGTGAGTGAAGAAACGATAGATGATGGAATTGGTGGTATTAGTACAAAGAGGGAACAAACAACTTCAAAGAGTGGGCCAATTTCAAAGAGCAGCGGTTTGCTGTCTAGGAGCGGTTTGCTGCCAAAGAGTGGTCCGTTGCCAAAGACTACTGGTCCATTCTCTGATGAGAGTGGGATTAAGTCAGCATCATCATCCTCCACATATCACTTCTGTGGTTTGACAAGAAGTCTTTGGTCAAGGACCGATAGAACAACACATGTCCCTTGTGTAATTTCGTCCATCAAAAAAGGGGATGATGCTCTTCCTGTCTTTTGTGTGGCGGCAATTTTAATCATGAATCGACATAAGATCATGAAAGAAACTCGCTCGATCGATGACATGATACAGGTAGAAAGGTTTTCCATTTGTATTTGACGAGATTCATCTATACTGATTCAGAAGATATTTTGCAGATATTCAATGATAAGGTTCTTGTATTTCGCGTGAGAAGTTGCATACGCACAGCCATGAAACTTCGTAGGAAATACATGTACAAGGTTAGATATATTCTTAACAAAGAAAATTTCTGCTGCTGGATTCTTGTATTTTCGCCATTTAACTAGTGGACGCTTGTTAGAGTCAGGTAATCAAGACCAAGAGCCACACTCAATCTCAGAATCACAACCAGGTTCAAATCCAGCATGAAACCCATATGGAGAGCCAGAAGCTGGAAGAGATTCAAAGCCATGGTGAGAACCAGAGCCAAACATCAAGTTTACATCATAGTCCTGCCGCTCTGAATGGTGACTAGTCAGATTCCACTTATGACAGTATAATAAGATAAAAACAAAAAGAAGAAGAAGCAGCTTACACAAGTAGGTCATCTTTGATAGAGAGTTTCGAGGAAAGGGTTTCTGTTTGAAGATTCTTGCTTTGATCTGTGTGTCTACGACATGTTTGAAAACTTTTTTGAGGTAACCAATTTCTGTTCTTTATTTCATCTGGAGAACATGTTCGTGCCTAATAGCCTCTGCAGTTTTGTTGTTTATGTAATACGATTACATATATTCTTATAATTGTTTGGCCTCTTTTTGACGCTATCAGGAAGGAACTAGCAAGAGATTGAGAAGCTTGTGACATTCAATCGCTATTGGTACTTCACAAAAGAAGAGTCTAAGACTGCAGAGGCTTGACAAAATAAATCATATTTTCTCTTTCTTGCGGGAACAATTTTGATTTGCATACCCTTTTATACTTATGTGAATATCAGAAAAAGATTTCTACTTTTTAGACACATGAAAAGAATCAATCTCTTTTAGCTATAGAGAAGGCTCTCTCACGGTGATTACTATGTAATAAATGACAACAAAAATCTATATCTAAAACTTAAAATTTTCAATCTTTTTCCCCTGTTGTTCTCTCTTTATACCTTTTGTTTATTCTTCTTGCAATCACAGAGATCAGAGAGAGAGAGAGAGAGAGAGAGAGAGAGAGAGAGAGAGAGAATGTGACCTTTGTGTTTAGTTTCTACGCCTGCAATCTCTTCGTATCTCATTTTCGTTTTTGGTCAACACATTTATCGCTGCCATCTTGCTCATCGAAAGAGCAAAATGATTTCCGAAAATCCTCAAAACAAATCCGTAGATCTACTTCAGGTACATATTTGTTTGAGATAATCCGTGAGTAGAACGAGCTTGTGAAGTTGTGGTTTGAGCCTGAGTCCGGGTTTAGGTACATGAGCGGATCGGTTTGGCCTTTTCTCGTTCGAAGTGGACATTGCTTTGCCATTTCAGACGTAAACGACTTGTTCAAAGTTTTAATTAATTATTATTATTTATTTTTTTGTTATTGTTGATTTTCTAGAAACAAATTTTTGAAAGTAAAGTAAAAACCGATTTCGTTTTAATTAACGGAATGTACGTAGGAGGTCCACTTCAACCGATCATGATGTAGGAGGTCCATTTCAATTAAACCGATCCAAATAACAAATTGAAGAGGAGATAAACCGATTGCGTTTTAATTTTTCCAGAATAGAATAAACTTAATGCGAATTGAACCGAAAATAAAAGTTAAACAGAACAGGAAGAAAAATGTGACTGACTTAGAAATATAGTCATGTCAAGAACACTCAAGCAGTTTGAGTCAAGCCTCTGGATTTGAAGTAAATTTCGACTTCTTTTTTTTCAAGTTATAATACGTCAAGAGTGATTTTTTTTTTTGCATTATCTGGTAACAAAATAAATTTATTTTTTCACCCTCTTAAATAAAAAAAATAATGTAGTTGATAATAAAAAAAAAAAATATATATATATATATATAATTTGATTTGTCTTTGATATCAAACAAATATATAAATTTCAATTTAAACTTTATACGTAGTCAACAAAATAGGCCAGATAACTACTGGGCCGACAAGCCCACGAAGATCGATCAAAGAGAGAGAAGAGAAGAGAATTCAAAATTAGAAGAGAAGAGAAAAGAATGAAGAAGATGCGCTCGCTCGAGAAAGAAGACACTTCATCGTGCTCGCTTACAGAGAGAATAGAAAGAAGAAGACGACGCACTCGAGAAAGAAGACACTTCTTCTGTGAATTTTCTCAAATTTTGAGGTTTTCTGAGAGATAGATATTGAAAGAGAGGTAAGTTTTTATATATACCATTCTTCAGAAACGGTGCTTGATTCCTTGATTATATAATATTTGGCTATAGTTTGCGTAGATTACCACAAATTTAGGGCTTAGACACTTTTTTCGGCGAGATTTTCGCATTCTTAGAGATGGATAACCAAAGAGATGCTAATTTCTATCAGGTTGCGTAGCATTTGTTCTATTTTTTACTTCAAATTTTGGTGACGTTTGTGGAATTGCGATTAAATAAGATTTAGCCGTCATATTTGGTGATGTTTGTGGAATTGGCACTCGATTAGATTGTGGAATTGGCATTCAATTAGCCTTTGTTCTGCAGCCTTAAGAAATCGAGTACAATTTGTACTAATATTGTACGCAGTGACGAGAGTTCACAGAGTCTAGAAATATATTTTACCGAGTTCAAAATCTATTTAAATTAAGTAAAAACAAAATATATGTGTCATAAAAGAGATTTGAATTCATGTTTAAAGGGTCAGAAGGCATTCTTACCAATTATGATGTTGCGTATCAGTATATGTATATATATACGTTGTCCTTTAATATTAGCGACATACTTTTCGCTTGAAACTATACCCCTTTTCTTGTAATACTGATATCACCGCATGGTCTGTTAATATTTTTATAAAATAAAGACGTGCCACTTTTTATTCTTAATATGGTTGTTGTTTCTATTACTTTTGGTACACATATTACGTGTTTTTATTCCTTATATCCATTTATTCTTGTTTATCATTATTTAGTATCCTATTTTGCTATGTTTCTCTTACTCTTTAGTGACCAACACAATAATTTTAGCAGATTCGGAACAGGATTTCTTCGATTCGTGCCAGGGAGATAATACATATGAGGAGTCTCTCCAAGCGTGGTTTGCAGCTCAAAGATAGAGTCGAACCTTCAGTTGTCTGTTCAGATTCTTTATTCCATCTTCTTTTCAAAAATCAAATTTAAGTTGCATATAATGTAAAAATGATTTTTTCTTAAATTAATTTGACATATAATTCAAAATATATATATATATATATATATGTATCAAGCTAGTTATGTTAAGTTAGAAACAAATGGAGTCTATTTCTAAAAACAAAAGATGTTTGAACCGTGCTAGCATCACAGAGACTAAATTAAATTAATACTTCACAAACTAGACTCTTAATCAAAGAGGTTAGACAAATAAAATCATTTTTTTCTCTTTCTCGCGTAAACAATTTTTATTGCATACCTTTTTATATGTGAATATCATAAAATTTTATACTTTTAGAAACATGAAAAGAATCAACCTCTTTTAGCTACAGAGAAGCCTCTTTCACGGCGATTACAATGTGATAAATGACAACAAAATCATTCAAAAAAAAATATGACAAAACAAATTTTTATGTGAAACATAAATTTCAATCTTTTTTTTCTTGTTGTTTCCTCTCTATATCCTTTGTTATCCTTCTTGCAATCACAAAGATCAGAGAGAGAATGTGACTTTTTTTTGTTTAGTTTCTACGCCTGCAATCTCTTCGTATCTCACCTTCGTTTTTAGTTAACACATTTATCGCTCCCATCTTGCTCATCGAAAGAGCAAATGATTTCCGAAAATCCTCAAAACTCTCTGAGAATTCCTTAGAGACTCGCTTGGTGGCATTATTGTAAAGCAGTTGTTGATCTACTTCAAGTACAGCTTTGTTTGATAGAATCCGTGAGTAGAACGAGCTTGTGAAGCTGTGGTTTGAGCCTGAGTCCGGGTTTAGGTACACGAGCGGATCGGTCTGGCCTTTCCTCGTTCGAGGTGGACATTGCTTTGCCATTTCAGACAGGAACGACTTGTTCATAGTCGGGTTTGGTTTACCGGTTTTGTTGAAATCGTAGAGACGGTCAACGATGTAGCTGCAATGTGTTCTCCCCATTGAATGTGAACCTGATGTAGGAGGTCCAGTTCAGTTTAACCGATCCAAAAAATCAAATTGAAGAGGAGATGAACCGATTCGGTTTTAATCTTTTCATAGTAGAACAAACCGAACCTGAATTGAACCGAAAAAAGAAAAATAAACCGAACAAGAAGAAAAAAGGTGACTGGCCTAGAAGTGTAGCCATGTCAAGAACACTCAAGCCTCTGGATTTGAAGTAAGCCATGGCTGTATCCCATGAGATGGACGGTGATGGTAGGTCCACGGTTTGCTTATCTGACGTGAAGCCATCTCTCCTGCCTGTGAACACAGGATACGATGGTGCACCAGCCTGTAGGAAACCATTCCCCCAGCCCATATATCTCAGCTGGTCAGTATCTATAATGATTCATTTAGCGAGACCCTATAGATAAAGAGAAAGAGAGATTTTAATGGAAGGAGATACCATATGAACAGCATCCCGAGTTGCAAGATTAAGAATGTCGGCGCAAGAGACAACACCGGGACATCTTTGTTCCAAGACTATTTTGATCTTGTCTATGATCACGAATCCTCCAAGTCCTCTGTTTTGTGGCGCCATTCTCTCTGAGTTTGGACCTTCTAGAAGAACCGATGCATCGCATCCCTATTAGTGTCACACACACACAATGTGAGAGGACTCATTTTTATAAACAATTTTCCGTTAGCTTTTGCTTTAAACATTTCGATTTGGTTCGGTTTAATTTGTTTGATCAGAATTTTTTTATTTTGGCTCACCCAACTCTCTATACGTGCATCATTCGCAAATCTTCTAATTCAACCCTCATATCCTTAGATTCATATGAATATGAATATATGATATAGAAATGATTAAATGGTACGACAAGATTAAGAAAAAAACGTACAGAGACGAAGCAATCTGAGTAGAGGAGACGAAGGAGCTTAGGAGCAATGCTTTTATCATTCTTGTAAAACGTCTCAACTTGGTGCCTCACAAAATTCTCGGCATTCTCGCAAGTGTTGTAAACTTTGTAGTAATGCCACGTCAGCTTCTGCATCGACGGTCCCATCACGGCGGCTTCTGCTGTCTCCGGGCCGAGACTGACGGCTCCAACAATCACCGCCGCGAGGAAGATCTGAATCATAACCATCTCACGGTGAAGATGCTGAGTGTTAAATGGAGAAGACAAAGAGGTGATCAGTACTAGTGAGGGTTTATAATTGATGAATTTTGAAGGCGATTAAGGGTTTTGGTACATGTTTTATTTATTAAGTGATTTAAAATTAATTAAAAAACAAACTTTGCAAGCATAATAATCGGATCTTTGTTGAATTTGTTTAGGTACCGTGCAAGGTAAGTTGCCAGCCCATAATGTCGTCTACGCATTTAATATTTTTTAAGAAATTACATGAAAAATAAAAATACTAATTGTTTCAAAATGCATTTTCTTCATAAAGATGATGATGTGATATATGGAAATTTCTTTTTAGAATATTTTTACGCAAAGATGAAATAACAAATGGTATGCAAAATCATGAGGAAAGTAAATGGAAGAAAAATATATCAGATCGGTTGGGGTTAAAATTTTATTTAGATTTTAAGAGTCTATGCTTTGTGAATGAAAGAAGCAAAGGTCAAAAGAGAAAATAATTAGAAGACTTTAACACGATTGGAGTTTTGGATTTTAAAATATAAACTTCTTGAAAATTAATATTATATACGTGTGATATCTTAAAAGTTAAAATAATAAGTGTGCGTATATGTATGTAGTTTACGTTATGATCATCAGATAGTGAAGCAACGTGTTATCATGTGATCTTAACTCGGATTCTGCGCGTTGTTTGATTTCCCATGCAGAACTACGAGATCCCATTTCTCTTATAATTTGTTGTTATTTATTACTATTTATCATGTTTAAGACTGTTTCAGACATGTATATAGAAGGCATAATTCAAATATTTTCCACAAAAGACTGATCATGTAGCAAAACGACTACGGGTTTCGTTATAATTAGTTCGTACGATGATTTGATTGATGGCGATATAAAATAATTAGCAATGATCATATGGTGATCGATTAAATAAAGAGTATCATTTTTCAATTGAAACTATACCCTTTTTCTTGTAATACCGTTACCACATCATGGCCTGTTAATATTTTAACGAATAAAGGCGTGCACGATGACAGTCTTATTTTGATTTAAACTCATGATCTGTATTATAATCTATAGTTTTTTGACCAAATTATAATCTACAGTTCATATATCATAGATTAATATATATATATATATAAATACTAATTACAACCGAGCACATATCTACAAAGACTGATCATGTACTACAAAGGAGAAATGTGGTGTGCGGCTCCCGCGAAGCGAATGAAGAGAAGGGAAGCTCTTCGAGGCGGTCTATAAATAGTCAAGAATTCGTGCGAGCTAGTTAAGTCGTCTCTAACTTTCTACTGATCTCGTTGTCTTTTTTTGTACATGAACACATACATATAGGTCATAATACAGGTGTATATATGTGTTTATGGTCTACATAATAATACACGATGGTTTTGTAGCCTCTAACTAGTTTTTTTTGGGTTAATTAAACATGTCATAGTTGTCTTTGCAATCATGGAGAATTAACTAATTGACAAACAAAATGTCAAGCTGTTTCTATACGTACACACAATATATATTTTCTGTCTATAATTTATATATCTTTGTTAGCTTCCAGATATATTTTATATTGCATTATTAAACTAATGAATAAAAAATAGAAAGCAAAAGAAAATTTCTGTTCACGAAAAAAAAGGTTTTCTGTTACCCAATTATAAAAGAATTCAACGCACTATCCGTACATCTATCTCCTACGATCTACATTGTTTTAATATTTCTTGAATTATTATTATTACTTTAACCTTAATACACACACACACACACATATATATATATATATATATTTTGCTTATTTTCCGGAGCTAGGGTTTTCTTTTTATCTGAAACTTTTTGAATTTGGTTAGAAATCCTTTTCTTTTAACTTTTCTTGTTTTGGGGGTGAGGGAGAAGTTTGGTGTGTGTTTGATGGCGAATCATTCATGGACAAACGAAGAGAGAAATCACCATAACACATACTTCGGCATCTCTACGAAGACACCGGAGAGGTCAGAGATGAAACACCAATCGGGAATCGCCTTGGAATGGACCTCAGAAGAACAAGAAATTCTCGAAGATGGTCTTGCTAGGTTACTGAATTCTACTTTATTCATCCAAAAGATTTTCTACTTATCTCTTGTTATTCTTTGTTCGGATCTTGTTGTCTTTTTCAGTCGCTCCCTCTCTTTCTCTCTCAATGTGGAGATTCAATATTAGGGTTTCCCAATTTGTTGATTTTTTGTTTTTTCCCCTTTCACGAAGATATTCGTCTAAACGGAGTATTTCACGTTACGCGAAAATCGCGTCAGGGCTTGAGAAGAAGACCATTAGAGACGTTGCTATGCGTTGCAAATGGATATGTGTAAAGACTTCTTCTCCTTTTCCTTCGTCGTCGAGTTTTACGTTCTTTCTCTGTTTCTTAATCACTAATTTAGTTTCTTGGTGTTGTTGTTTTATGTTGCAGAAGAAGGAAAATAACAAGAGAAGAAAAGAAGATCATAACGGGTCCGGAGGAGCCAGAGTTGACAATAAGGTTTAAACAGAGAACCTCTCTCTGTTCTGCTTTTATCTGCAGATCTGTTTGTTATCATCTAAATCTTCCGGGTTTAATCTTAACTGCTTCTTGTTTCATGTTTTGACATCTTCAGGAGATTATTGATATGGTGGTGGCTTCAAACTCAGTCCCACATCTGTTTGCACCATCACCTTCTCTTGATGGTAAGTACATATATCTTTGATCCAAACGATTCTTATCGGATGCTTCAAGATTTCAGACAATGAGAGATTTTATCCTAAAACACAGATATGGAAATATCCATAAAGATTCATTTAATGATATGCAGTGATCACCTATGAGCTTCTTAAACAGAATGCGCAATTCCTCAATCAGATTTCTGCAAATCTCACATCCTCAAGGGTAAAATATAAATCCCTTCAAATCACCAATTCAGATCTCTTGAGGGAAAGCTGTTTTACTTTTTTTCTTTTTTTTCTTTTTACTGTTCCTTACAGTTAGGAGAAAACTTGACACTCTTCAACAAAAGCCGCGAAAACATCAAGAAACTTAACGAAATGTAAGTAAAAATTTCATCAATTCTCCAAAATGGCTTGTCTATGTTGTTCATAACTTTTGTTTTTTTCTTTGATATTACAGTTTGAATGAGAATGCGCCGGAACCGATGAAGCATATGCCACGAATGCCGGAGGAATTGAACGATGAGCTACTTAATTCAATCCTTACTCCCTCAATTTACCAAGGCTACCATGAATGATGACTCTTTTTTTGGTTTTCCTTCTCTGCAATTCTATTTCTTCAGGAACTTCTAATTGTTTTCAATCGATTCTTCAGTTATTAGGTTTTCATGTTTCTCCTTAGGAAAGCCCTAGCTTAGAGCACAAGTTTAGATCTTTGTAGTTAGTCGATGTATCTATCAATCAAGAACGTTTGATTGAAAGCTTTTGTTGGGTTAAATGTCAAAAAGGAAGAAAGAAAAATACAACTTTTTCATGTTCAGATAAAAAAAACCAATTTTTTTTAAGAATCATAATTATTTCACAAGAGTCTTCGAGATTAAAGTATTGAACTTGTCCCGATTGAGCGAAAATGGAAAGACTGAGAGATTGCGTAGAGGAAATGGTGAAATTCACACTCGATAACCGTATAGATTCCGATTTAGGCCTAACCAATGATTTCTGCTCCGGCCTTCTTTCCGGCGACCCGCTTCTTCCCGCCGGTGATCGAATCGAACCGCCTTCCCAAGCTTTGCTAAACCGTTCGATATACCTTTGAATCAATCTGCGTTTTTCTCGATGTAGATACTGTAGAAGACGCATTTGCAGGTGTTCCTGATTATCCTTTGTACAAGCCTCTTGCTTTAAGTCTGCTGAAATCAGTTGCTTCTGTGGGAACTTCGAGAAGAATTCGTTGGTGAAAGAGGTAATCTGGTTGAAGGAGAGAGAGGATGAGTGGGGCAAGCTGATAATCCAAAAGGGTTCCGAGTTAGTCAATGTGAGTTTTTAGTATAGATTATACTTCAAACGCATCATTTCTCGTCGATGAACACTGCTGATTCAGTTATGAATTTGAAATTACATACCTGGGGGTGTTACTTAGGGATCTGTGAATTTGATTGAAATTGGGATAATCATAGGTAATCAAAAGCTACGATTTTTGTTTGCTTTTGACCGTTGACTTTGCAATTTTCTAACAGGTCTTGAAGGATATAGCTTGGGAGCTTCAAGTTCAAGAACCGTTATTCTCCCTCATGAAAGGTACAATCTTCCTTTTTTTTGTGTGTTTAAGCCGCTTGTCGATGTCAACATCAAGTGGCAAGAGTTCTTGATCATATTTTGGGTTTGCTTTATTTGAATGGATACACTAGATGGCATCAAAACAGTTGAAGCAAGGTGTTTTGAAGCTGGGTATGATAGGTATGGGAAGTGAAAAGTTACCGAGCATGATCAAACTTTTTTTCCTTCTCATGTGTTCACAAATGTTGTTTGGTTTCTTCAGACTCCAACAAAGAGGCTCAATGGTTATGATAAATAAATGTCTCGTTTTTGAAGTTCTGGTGAGATATATACTGCTGACATCATTTTCTATAGCTTTTCGTGTTTTCTGCAAACAATTTCTTGTGATAGATTCTCTTTAATGTTTGATATATAGGATGTTCTCCAATTTTCTTCCTTTTACGAGCTCTTGAAAGCCGAGAGTCCAGAGAAAGTGTTTCCTGGCATTAAAACAGTGGAAGAAGGTACTGATGCATTTCCATATTTGAATCTCGCTCTGCGTTTGCTTTGTCTTTCAGATTCAGATAAAAATAGGCTTGCGTTGGACATCATAACCCGTTTTGTTTGCCATTGTTGCTGGATGAACATACATATCGTTCCACCACACGGGGAAGTGTTCGAGATTAGAGTAGCTCAAGGCTATGGAGCACGTTGGTCTCGAGATGGAACCAAAGTATATAGCTTTGAACCTCGAAGGATTTGTTCTAGACATGATCTCTTATGTTTGATCAACAATTGTTTTAACGATTCTTCGGATTTTTGGGTGAAATTGTTCTGTTTTTGGTTGTTTTTGCAGTTCATTGGGTTTCTTGAGCCTTACATTGAGGATGGTCACTCCATGGCCTGGAAGCATTAGACCACACTTGAACATTTCTTTTGTAGCTGAATCGTTTGTCCTTTAACAAACGTAGTGTTTCTTTTCTTGTGCCAAAAAAATCAATTTTTGTTTTCTATAAGTAGTGGTCCTGCTGGATTTTGTGGTTGATCTTGTTTCTCTACCAAACACAAACAGACTGTAACAAGTAAAAAATTGGGTACGAAAATAGTAAAAGGAAAATAAAGGGACCAAAATGTAAGAAACACCGTAAAATTGGGCAAGAATGAGAAACTTTCAGATATATGAATGGGCTGAAGCCCAATACGAACATTGTTTGTTACATGGGCTGAAGGGTAAATCTGGAATTTCAGATACGTGTCTAGGGTTTTCTTCTTGATACAAGTTTTAAGAGGTCTCTTTATATCTTGGCGACGGTGGTTTCTCGGTTCTGTTCTTGCTCATTGTGTGGAAGGCGGCTAGCTAAATCAACAGATCCGACAATGGTACTTTTTCTCTGTCTTTCGATTCCATTTCATCTGTGTGGAAGGCAGCTAGCTTCTTATGTTTATAATTTCGTTTTCGTAGCTCTTTTAATCGTCCACTCTGCAAAAAGTTTTTTGCAGTCTTCATAGTTTACTATCGTTGCTTCTTTATCTTGATTATTTCTGAAAATGATGAGTTTTGTTTCATCTCAGCCTGATTAGTGCTTATTACTCTGGTTAGGATCTAGAAAAACTTGTAGGTTTCAGCTGAATTGATCTGTTAATGTCGTTTTGATGTGTTGGCCTTGTTTCTGATGATCAATTTTGGATTTCTGAATTTGTAATGAAAATCTTCTCTTGAGAAAAAAAAATGTTGTTTGAAGGGTTTTGACATTGATGATGTGATAAATCTTGCAGCCTAAGCAAATCCACGAGATCAAGGACTTCCTTCTGACAGCCAGAAGGAAAGATGCTCGATCTGTGAAGATCAAGAGAAGCAAGGGCATCGTCAAGTTCAAGGTCAGATGTTCAAGGTACCTCTACACGCTCTGCGTCTTTGACCAAGAGAAAGCCGACAAGCTTAAGCAGTCTCTTCCTCCAGGTTATAATCTTAACTCAGCTTCTTCTATTGTCTTAACACCACAAATTGACGCACTTTGAATCATTTGAAACACCTAAACAATATTGGATTTTAGGCAAATTGGGTCCTGAACGTAGTTACAATTGTCTGGTTTTTTCTTCTTAAAGATTTTTCTTTCACCCCACAAACTCTCACTCTTGCAATCATTTGAAACCCTTACAATTTAAGTTTTGGCATATAGTTCTTAAACATAGCTTTGCTTGGGTTTTACTCTGTTTATTAAGAATCTCGATTCTCATATAGACACATTATATGTTTTGTTGCTTCTGAATTCTGAGTTGTGGACTCGTGTTGCAATTTTTCAGGTTTGAGTGTTCAAGACCTTTGAAGATGATGAAGCCAAGTTTCTGTGGTGATGAATCCTTGCGCCATTTTATAATTTTCTTAGGAGAATATGTTTTGTGTCGTTCAGTTAATTATGTTCAGACTTTTCCAGTATGAGTGTGTTTTGGGATTTATTCAGTTTTTGAAATCAAATACGGTCTCGCTCTGGATTCTATTTTTGATTACGTAATCTCATACCTATGATATTAATCACAATCAAGTTCATCAAATGCATCACCGTAGTCGTTATTGGCTTTCATGTACTTTCGAATACATACATAGTAGCCCCAAACTTGTGCAAATTTACAATTTGCAATATCATTATTTGTAGTTTTATTAACTTGTTGGGGTCAAAATAAAATGAAAATCTATCAACAAGGACCAAGTCCAGTTGTATAGCTCGGGGTTTTTGGGAATTTCTTGCATTTACGCCAGTTTTCGAATCAAACAATTTATCTTATTATTTTTTCTTTCTCGTTAGTGTTTTATTGCAAGCTTCGGGTCAACTCTAAGGTCTATAAATTTATAAACTTCGACTTGAAAATTAGTCCAAATTTTAGAAACAAGCAAGAAGATGAATCAGAAATGCAGAAAAACACTAATCTGTTATGAACTGGTCCGACTTGCAAAAGAGAAATTTGACATTAGCTGAACTCGTAGGGTTGAGAGAGAAAGCTCATGTCGGTGACAATCATGACTGTAATGGAAGTCAACCCTACGGTGAGAAATTTCATGCGTTCTATTTTTTTATAAATCGAAACGAAGAGAAATTCAATCACTACTATCGATATTAGAATTGTACTTTTAGACTTAACCCAATTACCTTTAAAAAAAAGTTTTAACGGCAACAAATTTGACAAACCAAAATACACAAAAAAATACTCTTCAATGTGGAGTAACCAAATAACTGAATTGATTAGATTCCTAGCTTGGCTATAAGGTCCGTGAAATTCTACGCGAGTAAAACATATGTCACCTGTTTAATCGTTTAGTTAAAATATATATATAAATGGTAATAATATTACAAAAATAAGAGTGAGCAAAAAAATAAAAAAATACATGTTCCTTTTTGTTTAATTTATTATTACTATTTTTGTTGAATAAAATGTAGTAAATGTGAACCAACTAAGCCAATCATATATTTGAAAAATGGGTATGACCTATGAAGTGAGGTCCTATACAAGAAAAAGAAAACTACTTGATATCTCTAAGAAAAATAGAACCGAAGAAACTCAAATTAACTTTCATAAAAGTAGTATAAAAGTATAAGACATTATCACATGTAAAAACCCAAATGATATGTACTAGTAACACCATTTGACGAAATCAGGAAATTATTGAAAAGTAAAACCACTTGGCCTCTTTTAACAGTTTACATCATCCGAGAGAGGTATACAGATCATTTGAACAAAAATCGTTGGGTTGATTTTTCTTAGACCCATGTTTTCCTTTACAAAAAGAAATGATATAAAGACTTAATGTATATATTAATTTTAAACGGTGACTAATGTATAAAATGAATAAATAAAGACTACGAGTCTCTAGAGTTTCAAAAGATGTTTGAAAAGTCATGTTTATAATAATTTCTCATTCCCTTTGTTTGATTCACTAATCGATCTTATCTACTTTGAATCGTTCCCATTTGGGCCATCCTATTTACTTCTGATAGGATGTGGAACATAGAGGCTAAGAGCTTCAAGGAGATATAAAATGAACTGGTACCTGCTGAAGCTAAGTAAAGAGATCAAGAAGAGACGGTTACTGTATAATAGAGGGAGTAGCTTCCACTAGACATTTATGCAATGTATTGAGGAATTGTGAAGGAGTCACAGAGCTTCTTCTCTGATATAGGGCAATAAAGTTTCTTAAGATATATATTGGGCTATAAATAAACAAATGATAGCACCACAAGAGCAATTTTATAAATTGTTCATTTCACCATCAAATTCTCACCAAAATAATGCATACAATATATCTTATTAGGTTAAGTGTACAGTGTACCTAACGGTTACATATATATATACTAAACCCTTAACCTCCTAACATTATTAAATCCAACTATAATATAATATACAAAGCCCCGTATCTCATTATAATCTCATACCTCTACTATTATTAATTACAATCAAGTTTATCGTAAGCATGATCACCCGTAGTCGTTCTTGATCTTGACATTCGCTGTCTTACATATAAATCTTTGGAGGAAACTAATAATAGCCCCAAAACTTACAAAGTGGAATATCTTTCTTGAGGTCCTTTTTTATATTTTGGGGTCAAACTAAAAATAAAGGAATAATCCATCCTCTAGGTCCAGGACCAGGTCCAGTTAGAGTTAGATCTCGAGCTTGTTGGGATGCTTGTTGGCCTTTGGACCTGTTTTCGAACCAAAATAATTTATCTACTTGTATCTTTCTCGTTCGTGATTTCTACATAGCTTAGCTTCAGATTAAACTCTCAAGTATAAACTAATCAACAAGAGCGAGCGAAAACATAAAAAGATGTTATATCCCTTGTTGTTTTTATTCATTATATTACTATTAATTTTATTAAGTAAATATGCCTTGTCATGAAAAAGATGCAAGAAAACGTCGCTTCAGCTATAAAAAAAAAACTATAAAAGCTTCATTGAAGGTACGGTTGAAGTTTGAACCATATGAATTGTCAAATTAGATGTATAAATGTATGTATACCAACTAAGCCAATCATATATTTGAAAAATGGGTATGGACTATGAAGCGAGGTCCATACATACATACACATACAAGTGGCTCATTTTCAATTAGATAGGCACAACTCTTACGGGACTATTTGGTGTTGTTGACACACATAATATGGTCTTAAATTCATAAATCAAAGATTATTTTTTTCCTTTTAATCTAAAATTGTCTCCTCACATATTTTTTTCAACATTTAATTGTTTTATATAAGTTTTCTATTCAATTCGTAAAGATAATGAAAACAACTAATAATTTTGAGCGTGTGTTTTCTATAGAACCGCAAATATGATTAAAAGGAATTTCATATCTAAAAAAGCGGTTAAAAACAATAAAGAAGATAACGCACATACATGCATGCCAGAGTTTTGATATTATCAATTAATGTAAATTTTTTTTATAAACTTTATGATAGGTGATATCATAGTAAATAATGTTGATATTACTGTTAATTTTTTCCTTTTTTTTTGAAATGGATAATACTGTTAAATTAATACCTAGATTTGTTTTAATTGACAGTATATTTATATATAAAAGATTGACAAACTCATCTAGTTGATAAGAGTTATATACATAACAAAATAAAAACTAGTTGATGATATCTGTAGGAAAAATAAAACAAAATAAAATTCAAATTAACTTTCACAAAAGTAGTAAAAGTTTAAGACATTATCATATATCACACGTATAAAACCCAAATGATATGTACTCGTAATACCACCATTTAACGAAATCAACAAATCATTGACCAAAGGGAATCTTTTTTTTTTTCTTTTTTTGGGCGTCGACCCAAAAGGAAATGTTTTTTCCTGGCTTTCGAAAGGGAATCTAATCTAGTAAAATAAGTAAAAAAATAACAAATTAAATAACATAAATGTAGTAAGAATTTATTACCCTTTTAATTCTGAAAACCAAAAAAAAAAAATTGAATTCCCTCGTGGTGGAATATTTATAACCCAGTTTATGAATTATGGTGATAGCACGGAACAATTAATTGGGGGGGATTTAGTAGTTGAGCTATATAAATTTGACTTAAAAGCGAAAACCAAAATTAAATAAAATAAAAAATAAAAAGAGTAAAAAGCTGTCTCTAGCTCTGACGTCTTTCCTGTCGAAGTCGCAGACTCGTCATCACAGCTCAAGCGAAATTCTGGCTTTGTACGCGCAAAATCTCAAGAGCCTTTGAAGGTTTCGTCGACAATCTCTCTCGTTTCCATCTGACGAATCTATCGGAGAGAGATATAGAGAGAGAAGGGGGGAGATAGAGATAGAGGATGCCAATGATCTCCAAAGCTTCATCTACCACCAATTCATCGATTCCTTCTTGTTCTAGGGTTTATCTCTCTCCCCTTCTTTTGCTGTTATCTTTGATTCAGTCGTTGTTCGTAAACTTTTGAAGAGATAACTCCGATCCAGTTTTATGATGGTCGGTACGAGATTTAGCCATTTGCGTTCCGTGGTGGGGACTATTCAGATTATATATCAAAGGTTTCGTTGCTGGAAAATTTCTTAGTTCAGATTTTCACTTTACTGATCTTTGTTTGTATGGTGGAAATTCTTTCTGTAGATTCCTTGATTTGGTTAGTGTTGCGTGTATTGAACTGAACGGCCTTAGTAGAGCCGATTCATTTTTATGCCTTGTGGCTAGTAGGCTTCGGTTTTACCCTAAAGATCAATCTCCATAGCTGAGATAGTCATCTAAAATCACATGTATTGGCTGGTTCGGTGAATTTTGCGATTGAGTTATCTTAAGCTTCTATGGTCTGCTTTTTGACAAATGTGTGTGAGTCTCTATTATAATTTGTTGACATCGTCCATGAAACAGATTGGAGGCCAGCTTTGTGTGTGGCCGGGTTTGAGACAACTTTGCCTCAGAAAAAGCTTATTATACGGAGTAATGTGGTTATTATCCATGCCGCTGAAAACATTGCGTGGAGCTAGAAAAACCCTTAAAATTACCCACTTTTGTAGCATCTCCAACATGCCATCTTCATTAAAAATCGAACTGGTTAGTATGCTTGCCTTATCACGTCGGAGTTTTTTCGTTACCTCTTCTTTTGACTTTGTTTATCTTCTGTAAGTGCCAGTGCAAACATTTCTTTTTCCTAGTTTATAGATTGTTTCAACCTGCACCTTCAGTATGAAAAGCGCTTACTTATACCTGAAGACATGAAATACGATCTATTTGTCTTTTTTTTTCGGGGATGTTTCAGGTGCCATGCAGTAAGGACAACTATGCTTATCTATTGCACGATGAGGACACCGGCACGGTTGGAGTCGTTGATCCTTCTGAGGCCGCACCTGTTATAGAAGCATTGAGCAGGAAAAATTGGAATTTAACTTACATATTGAATACTCATCATCATGATGATCACATAGGGGGGAATGCTGAATTGAAAGAAAGGTATGGCGCAAAGGTAATGGGATACTATCTTCGGTTTAAAGCTGTATTACTTTGTTTTTTTCTTTTTCTTTTCTTTCTGGTCTTTGCGCAAGTTAGCCCTCTCTTTATCATCACTTGTTCCCCTTGGAGTATCCCTTGCGTCTGTTAGCTATGAAACATAGAGCTCTACTATAGAATGGTTTGGTTTTCAGATGTCGTGAAGTGTTGGTCTAACCAGAAATAATGGCTTTCTGGCCTTTAATGCTCTCACCTTATTTGACAAAGATGAGACTGAAGTTGACTTCCACTTTGCTAGCCATCTGAATTGTGGCTTTTTGTTTTGCAACTTTGTTTAGTTGTTCTTTTCTTTGTTCCTTCTGTGATATATTCTAAAGCGTTTTCATGTGAAATTTGTTTCCAACAGGTAATTGGATCAGCAGTGGATAAGGATCGAATTCCTGGAATTGATATACTTCTGAAGGATAGTGATAAGTGGATGTTTGCTGGCCATGAGGTTCGGGTAATTGACACTCCTGGCCACACACAAGGTTTGTAGCTGCCATATACCTCTACAGTATAAAACTATGAACATATCTCTACATTTAAGTATTGCCAACTTAAAAAAAGTTTAGTGGATTGCATCTTGGTAACTTATTTGCCATTCTCTTGATACATCACTGCGCAAATGAATATTTGGTGCTGTGTTTTGCTCTCTTAACTGCTCTTATTCTCAAGCAGGCCATATTAGCTTCTACTTTCCCGGGTCAGCCACAATCTTCACAGGAGACCTGATATATAGCTTATCCTGTGGTACCCTCTCAGAAGGTACCCCCGAGCAGGTAACATTAAATTAGGCCCAAAATCATACCGGTGAATCTGATAATGCCAATATTCAACCTTCTCTATCTTTGCACCTGTTAGGTCTGTTATTGTTAGTTTCTTGTGTCATAAATTGTGTATGCGGTTTTGAAACCGTGTTCCTAAAAACTTAAAAGAGTCAAATGTTATAGACATTTTGGAGAGATCAGTTGAGAGTAAACTCCAGTGACCTAGTTTCATCGTTTGTTTCACAGATGCAAATTTATTGTCCTCTTTTAAAGACAATGCCCCTTTTTTAACCTGTCTCAGATGCTTTCATCACTTCAAAAGATCGTCTCTTTACCAGATGATACAAATATATACTGCGGTCGCGAAAACACAGCAGTAAGTTTTTCACACATAAATACTGCTGTCTTATCTCACATTGTTCTGAGACTGGGTGAAGTAAACTATTTATTTGTCCTCCATGATACAGGTCAATCTCAAGTTTGCACTATCCGTAGAACCAAAGAATGAAACTCTTCAGTCCTATGCAACCCGAGTCGCCCATCTTCGCAGCCAGGGACTCCCATCGGTAAAATATCTTCACTTTTCTCTTTCTCCTCTCTCTCTCGCTGACTCTCTTTCTCCTCTTTCTGGATTTCATTTACGGGGTTTTGTCTGTAGATTCCAACGACTGTTAAGGTCGAGAAAGCGTGTAACCCGTTCCTCAGAACATCGAGCAAAGACATCCGCAGAAGTTTAAGCATTCCAGACTCAGCAAACGAAGCCGAAGCACTGCGTCGTATACAAAGAGCCAGAGATCGTTTCTAAAAAACTTGGGTGCCTCTCTTATTGTATAGTTGGAACTTGGAAGTCATCATCAGCTGCAAAGATTAATATTTTTATATGTATTGGGCGTTTTTTTCAGTTATCATTTGAATTCGTATTCAAAAACAGAAAACATCAACGTATTTAGCTGGGGTTAATTATTAAATTATGAATTTTCAAGTGTAATATATATGCTCTTTCGTTTTGCT
The DNA here is from genome assembly GCA_020283515.1 of Alliaria petiolata. Taxonomy (NCBI): domain Eukaryota; kingdom Viridiplantae; phylum Streptophyta; class Magnoliopsida; order Brassicales; family Brassicaceae; genus Alliaria; species Alliaria petiolata. The sequence goes on from JAHZTW010000001.1 coordinate 34,465,880, forward strand.
TCAACATTCGTACCGTGCATATAAAATATTAATCTTTGCAAATCATTTGGCTCACCAAACCGTAAAACTCTCAACTTTGGAAATCATTTGTTTGGTGGGTTGATGGATTTGGCTCACCAAACCGTAAAACTGAAAACTCAGGCGTGCGGATATGATAATATATTGATTTACGATTTTTGTAATCAGCAAATCATTGGTAGTATTATTACCTTACAAGAACTATAATTTATAAAATTATGATAATTTTATATTTTATAGTAAGTCATGGGTTTAGGTTCATTGCAAAAATCGCTATATACATAATAGTCGATTTTTTTTTTTAACAATAATAAATGAAAACGCTAAAGGTTTCGCGATTGGAGAGGTTGCAAGCATTACGATCTGCCCGCCAAGCAAACCCTTATACAGAATATTATTCAGCTTTTTCTGCATTGTGCACCCACTGATCTACCTCCACTCGGCCTTTTTCTCTGAGTTGACTCGCGAGTTATATATTGAGAGAAGCCGATAGAGCAACAGCTGGGGTTTATTCGACGATAGCAATGGAGGAAGGTGCCGTTCATGACGATTCTCGTCTCAAGACCTGTGTCGTCCTTGGGGGCCGAGGCTTCATTGGCCGATCGCTAGTCACCAGATTGCTTCGACTCGGGAGCTGGACAGTCCGAGTCGCTGATTCCGCTCAGACTCTTCATCTTGACGAGTCCGATTCGGTCCTCGAGGATGCTCTCTCCTCTGGACGCGCTTCTTATCACTGCGTCGATGTTCGTGATAAACCTCAGATCGTTAAAGGTTTCTTTTCTTATTTCCTATGTACTTATCGTTTGGATTCTGGATGCTTGCACAGATCGGTGTTTGGTA
>JAHZTW010000001.1:34467532-34575538 GCA_020283515.1 Alliaria petiolata
TTTTTTATTGGGGAGAATGACTGTCTTCTTTTTTAATATTTCAGTTTAGAATCGGGAACGGTGAAAACATGTCTGATTTCACTTACTCTGACAACGTTGCTCATGCACATATTTGTGCCGTAGAAGCGTTAGATTCACATATGGAATCTGTGGCTGGAAAGGTAACCATGATGCACACGTATTTGCCAAATCACTCCTGAAAGCGCACAACCTGTATATGTGATGAAGTTTTTCTGTGCCGATTATTTGTAGGAGTTTTTTATCACTAACCTCAAGCCTGTCAAATTTTGGGACTTTGTAAGCCACATAGTTGAAGGTTTGGGATACCCGAGGTAAATGAGCATTGAAACAGTTGTTGATAAAAGGAAACTTGTTTTAAATTCCTTTATAATGCTGTTTCCTGATCTGGTGTCCGCTGCAGCACTAGCAAAAATCCCAAAGAATTTCTGAACACACCCTGAATGTTCCCTTCTTATTTTTCTTGTCTTTTATTGCAGGCCATCCACTAAACTTCCTGTTCGGCTGGTTTCGTTTGTTTTGTCACTTCTTAAATGGACACAAGAAAAGGAGGGCATTGGAAGTTATTATGACACCGCTCATCAGTTTGCTCTGTTAGCTTCCTCAACGAGAACTTTTAACTGCAATGCAGCTAAGAAGCATCTTGGTTACACACCTGTTATGACACTTGAAGTGAGTTTAATTTAGACAATATTTGCTTTCATCATATTCAGCTGCTTGATAGCACCCTTGGTTACATTATCTCTTGTTGAATTCGTAGGATGGTATTGCATCAACGCTTCAGTGGTTCTCTCGCGATCTTGAGAAATCTGATGATACGACCATTCAATCTAAAGCAGATCAGCTTCTTGGTTGTGGAAAAGGTTAGAACCATCTCCCTAATAACAATTATAATGTTCTATTGCTGTGTTCTTGCCTCTTGGTTAAGTATTTCGCTACATTGCATGTCTGTTTCTTATATAGCTACGGAGATGATGCTGCATATTGCATGCTAATAAGGCTTAACCGGGAAAGAATCTATCTCTTTTCTTAACTTAGATATCTTGCTTTTAGATATCTAGAACATGCTGATGTAGCTGCCCAGTCCGCTACATTATGCAAGTTCCAACTGCATTTCATGCACATATTAAACAAACTATATGCGAGCCTGGTCTATGGAAATGTTAAAACTCTTTAAGTTAACCAAATTTTTTATTTTATGTTCATGCAGTTGCAGACATCTTGCTGTGGAGAAATGAGAAGAATACATTTGTTTCTTTTCTTTTCCTCAACCTGTTATATTACTGGTTCTTCTTTTCTGGCAACTCATTTACTTCGTCTGCAGCCCAACTTTTGTTTCTGTTTGCTGTTGCTCTCTATGGACTTGCTTTTGTGCCGTCAAACATGTAAGTAATGGTTCCAAAAAGCGGCTTTCTCTTTACAACTATAGAAAACAGTGGACGTGTTTTTGTGATACTAAAATTGTCCTAGCAAACTATGATGCATCCATGTATATATGTTTCTCTTTGAAATCTATTCAATCAAGTGACAGGTTTTGGGTTTTTTTCGACAGCTTTGGGTTTCAAGTCAAGAAAATACCCCCGTGGAGATTTGAGATCACAGAGTCTGCAGTGAGAGATCTTAGCAGAGATATCGTAGTTGTATGGAACCACGGAGTTCGCCGTTTTAAATCCTTAAGCAAAGGAGGAGACTGGTTCAAGTTCTTCAAGGTACAATTTCACTCTCTTCACACTTCTCTAGTGCCCATCAAACATGAAAAAAACCTCATTTGTCTCGTTTCCTCAAACCAAAACAAAAAACAGATTGCGGGATCACTGTATCTCCTCAAACTGATCTTATCGCGTTCCTTGGCAACGTTTCTTTTCACAGGTATTCAATTACAAAGCTTTTGTTTTTCTACATATCTCTTTATCCATTACTCTTCCTGACCATAACATTGAACGATTTACTTAACAGCGATGTCATTCTCGTTCACTGCTTTCTTCATCTATGAGCAATACGAGCTTGAGCTCTATCACCTAGCCCGGATCTTCATCGAATGCTTAACAGTTCTTAAAGGGATGGTGCTAAAGAATCTGCCTTTTCCTGATGCTTCATCTAAACCAATGTTTATGTGAAGCTTCCAACTCCTGAAAACGAACACAGCGATCTCAGAGACTGACCGCAGTTATTAGATGTCTATGTACTGACAAAGATGCTATTAAAAATCCTTATTTTCAGACTGTAATCTTGGTGATGAATAGAGAGAGTAGTTTGCTGAGAGTCGGATAAATACGCCGTATCTTACAAATTTGCCAAAGTACTGTAAAACGCAGCGGTTTCATTAAAAGCCCAATATATGAGCATTACAAATGATTTATCGGAGCCCAACAACCTGAGCTTTTTATAAACATAAAATTGAAGCCCAAAAGAGATAAAACGTGTCTTAAGTAAAAAGAAAATAACATAAAAAAAAAGAATTGAGGAAAATTATATCTATATCCTTTTAAGAGCCGCCGCTTCGATAACATTGCTCTCGCTCTTTCTCTCTGTATCTTCTTTTTCTATCTCTTTTTCTAGGGTTCTCTTCTCCTCTCTCTGTTGGTAGGATTTTCAGACGCACTCTGAAATTTTCTTGGTCAAAGTACTATTGCTTCATCGGAAAATCCGTCTCATCGTATTCTTCTCGGGGATATCGAAATCTTATAATCCCAAGGTAAACAATCAATTCGGGGATTCGGATTTTGAGCCCAAGGATTAGCAATCGGTAATTCTGGCGATGGCGTCAGTTATGAAGCCTTTCAGAGCACGTGAAGCCGAAGAATCCGATTTCAAATCGAACAATCTTTGGGTCGGTAGCCTTACGATGGATACGACGGAGTCAGATCTGACCGAGCTGTTTGGAAGGTTCGGCGACATCGACAGAATCACGGCGTATTCTTCCCGTGGATTCGCGTTTATCTACTACAGGCACGTTGAGGAAGCTGTCGCAGCGAAGGAGGCCCTTCAAGGTGCGAATTTGAACGGAAGTCAGATTAAGATCGAATACGCGCGACCGGTTTGTTCTTATCTCTTTGTTTCGTTAGGTTTATATCGTCGTTTGTTCCCTAACTCTAATGGTTTTTTTGTCAACTATATTACTGTTTTTGCGAATTCATACGTTAGGCTCAGATATATTGATCTTGTTTGATGCTTGTTTAGTCAAAAGAATTGTCGAGTCTGAGTTTTTTTTCCCCCTCGTACAAGTCAAATCGAAATCATAGCCAAAACCGAAACCTAGATTTATGTTTTTTTTTTTTTGGGCGAAACCTGATCCGGTCTTAAAAAGAGAGACGCATTTCTCAAGTTACTTTTTGATTTATCTCAACGATCTAATCAAACTCGCGCCAAGTAAACCACAGAGAGCTTATACTCGAGTGTTGTGCAGAGTTTGAGTGTCAAAGCTTATAACTCTTATTAGCGAATGAGCTGCAAAAGTATGCATCAAACACATCTCTCTCGTCCACTAGTTTGCAGCAAAAGATTGTTTCAACAGTCGTTGCTTCGGTCTGCAATATCATTTACATATCTTCAGACTTGTATCCGCGTAAAGTAGTCTTTCAGACTTGTATCCGCGTAAAGTAGTCTGAGTTCAACTTCGCTGCAGATCGGTCTACTGCATATGTTAATCTCACAAGCTTGAGAATGAATGAATTGCGTACAGCGCCCGAAATTTTTGCAAGGTAAATGCCAGGTGAAATTTTGGAAGCTAGCATATCGATCATCGCCAAACAAATCAGAAATTGGGAGTTTAAAACAAACCATGTGGAGAAAATTTGTATAATGGCGGTGAGATATATTCTGGTAACGCTAGTCCAGAATCCAGATTCCTCGTATCGCAGACACAATTCCATATCAGCGTGGGAGAGATCTTTGGGCTTGTTTTGGCTCGAAGCATCAGTAAGACAATTTTGCGTCGTGCTTGTTAAGCGGCTACTCTCTTTCCTCAACCAATCAGAAACGTCATAGATGATGATATAGACTCGAACAGTAAAAGTGACGTCTCCTGAAACGGGCGGGCCCATTTGGCTTATCCCTGTGTCTTGCCGTACGTAAAATCTCGTCTTTCCCAGCTCAGTTCCTGTAGGAGTTGAATTCTGCATGAGAATTCCTGGGTTTAGTAGATTCCGTCCGAGCCAATCTGCAGTGATCAAGTCAAAGGAATCCTTCCCAGACAGACATGTTAAGGTCTTGTCAGCTTTGACCTTTTGAATGAGTGTCCCGGGATTGGTTTTATTTGGGACTCAGGCAGTTCCGCAATAATGAAGACAAGAATGCTTAGCAGAAAGTGTTAATGTCTGCCAGCTTTTGGGACGGCATGCTTCTCCTGCAAACAAAATGTGTGCTTAGTCAGGGATAACTAATAACACCGGTGGATAGAGGAAGATGATGTGTTTTCCTTGCAGGAATGTTGTGTTTTTAGGATAGCGATTGATATAAATTGGTGACATAATGTTCTTGAAATTCTTGTTTGGTGTGTGTTTAAATTCCTTGATGTTTGAAGTTCTATTCCTGACAACATATCTGGTAGTAGTATTCTCTATGATATACTATTGTATCGCCTTCTTATGGACCTTTTGCTTTTGCAGGCAAAACCTTGCAAAAGTCTTTGGGTGGGCGGAATCAGCCCGAGTGTCTCAAAGGAAGACCTGGAGGCAGAATTCAGTAAATTTGGAAAAATCGAGGATTTTAGGTTTCTTAGGGAACGCAAGACAGCTTTCATTGATTATTACGAGATTGACGATGCGTTACAGGCAAGGAGCATGAATGGCAAGCGAATGGGTGGTGGCTATTTGCGTGTTGATTTTCTCCGCTCACAAGCACCAAGAAAAGTAAGCACTCTTGTTTGTGTCTTTTGCTTTTTACTTGTGAAAACGCTCTAGCAGCCCTTTTTTTCTTTTTTCTTTCAGTTTTATGATTTTCCATCAGACTTTCAGGGTTGAGCTCTGTTTTGTTCACGTTGGATCAGTAATAATCAACTGGTTTTTCGTTGAAACGCTACAGCAGCCTTATAGTAGCATTTTAAATACTCAAATTTTCTAGTCTGAAATCAAGTTGCATTTTCTTTATCTTTAGGAACAATGGGCTGGCTCTTACGACAGGAATGGCAATGTGAATCATAAACCTCAGGTTAGTCTTAAATGTTAAAAATAGTTTGCTTCTTGTTGCTGCTGATCTGTATATGTTAATTGGCCTTGACGCTTTGTTATATGCTTACAGTATCCTCACTCACATGAAGATGCCAATGGAGATGGCCAGCCAAGTAAAGTCCTGTGGATTGGGTACCCTCCTTCTGTTCAGATAGATGAGCAAATGCTACACAATGCAATGATACTCTTTGGTGAGATCGAGAGGAAAAAAAGTTACCCATCAAGTCATTTTTCACTTGTGGAGTTTAGGAGCGTGGAGGAAGCTCGCCGTGCCAAGGAAGGGCTACAAGGGAGGTTATTCAAGGATCCAAGGATCAAGATTATGTACTCAAACGATGAGCTGCCTCCTGAGCAAGATGATACTAGTTTTTATTCTGGTGTGAAACGGTCAAGGCCAGATACGTATATGACGCCCTTCAGAGGTAGCAATGAGCGTGCATATAATGGTTCAGAATACAACGACGCTGTAGGTAAAGAGCCAAACTGGAGGAGGCCATCTCCAAATGGAACTGGAATACTCCCATCTCCAACAGGACCGGGAATCCTCCCATCTCCTGCACAAGGTATGAGGCACCCTACGAGGTCAAATCCGGGTTCTTGGGAAGGATATGATCCTGCTCAGTTGGACAGAGAAAGCAAACGAACCAGAAGAGATGGATCCGTGGACGGTTTTACTCCAATGGGTGTAGATGATAGGTCATTTGGGCGTGGCTCAGTTGCTGCTAGGCCTATCCGTGGTTACCCTGATTCTGATTACATGTGGAGAGGAATGATTGCCAAGGGTGGGACTCCTGTCTGTTGTGCTCGTTGTGTACCTATTGGAAAGGGGATCGAAACTAAACTGTGAGTACCATTTACACGCATTTTTTAACCCTTGTAATGTTTTCATTTTTCACAGAAAGGGGATAGAAGTTAGAGTTTCATTATTTTCTATTGCTTGTATAGTCTCTGAGATGCCTTTTGATTTGATGACATTGCCATTAATTGCTGATGTTGGTCTTTTTTTTTTTTTTTTAATTGATTTATAGCCCTGAGGTCGTCAATTGTTCAGCAAGAACTGGTTTGGATATGCTCGCGAAACATTACGCCGAAGCCATTGGATTTGAGATAGTTTTCTTCTTGCCAGACAGTGAAGAAGATTTTGCGTCTTACACTGAATTCCTCCGCTACCTTGGCTCGAAAAATCGAGCTGGTGTTGCCAAATTAGATGATGGAACAACTTTATTCTTGGTGCCTCCATCAGATTTCTTAACTGATGTACTCAAAGTGACCGGTCCAGAGCGGCTATATGGTGTTGTTCTCAAGTTGCCCCCGCCTGCCCTTCCTGTTCCGGCACCGTACAGACAAGAAGCTCAGACCAATCCTCTGCCTTATATGGATCAAGCCCGGGATTCACCTGCCAATGCCAGTCACAGTTCATATCATCCTAGGGAAAGTTACGGTAGGGGCGCACCAGAACAGCTGACAGCTCTTTCAAAACCATCGGTTAGCGATGCAGCGCTGCAAAGTGGGGTTAGTTTAACTCCGGAGCTATTAGCCACTCTGGCATCTTTTCTCCCTGCAACTTCTCAACCTGCTGCCCCCGAGAGTCACCAACCTATGTCAGGAACTTCAACAGTCGTTTCCGCAGTACCTCAGTCCAATGGACAGTACAATGGAGAAGCACCATCTCAAGCTTGGAAAAGAGATCCGCAAACAGTCCACAATGTCTCAAATCAGTCGTTCCAACAATATGGAAATCAGTACACTCCAGCCGGGCAACTACCTCCTCCTCCGCGTTACCCTCCACCTTCAAACAACCCCAACTACTCTAGTGGAATGGTCCCCGGCAACATGCAATACCAAGGCCAATCTGTTAACATGCCTCAGCTGTCTCCGTTACCGAATATGCCTCATAACAATTACGCCATGTACACTCAGGGTTCGTCAAATCATCCTGTTTCTCAGCCCATGAGTCAGCAATACCAACCAGAAGCTTCCGTGCCAAACCAAAATTATGGTCCAATTCCAAGTTACCAGCAAGCTAATTATCATGGTGTAACAACAAATCAGGCGCATAATTTAAATGCTTCTCAATTCCAAGCTGCCATGCAACCACCAGCCGACAAGGGAACCGTACTAGAGCCACAAAGCCAAGCACCACAGCTGCAGTCTGTGCTCTCCGGGGCTGGTCAGGGTACAACAGATGGGGATGTCGATCAGGACCAGAGATACCAGTCAACACTACAGTTTGCAGCAAACCTTCTTCATCAGATACAGCAGAACCAGCAGCAGCAACAGTCTTCAGGTACACCGGCTGGACAGGGGCCTTGAAACTAGCTACACTCGCCATCATAATCTTTAAAGGTAGTCATCTCTTTCTTCTTTCCGCTGTTTGATGTATCGAGTTGAATGAGGCTAGTTGGCATATGATAAACACGTGTCGCTAACTCATGCTTGTTGTGAAACTGTGTAGGTGTGTGATTTGAGCCAAAAGCCCGTTTAGTACACTAAACCTTTTCTGACCAAAGAGAGAGGCTTTGTAAGATGACGAAGTGTCCGTACCAGACGGCGTCCTACTGACGCAACTCTTAGCTCGTCTTCGCTTTTGTTCTTTACTTCGTTGTGACATTTAGAAGAAAAAGGCTGTATAAAGTGAACGTGGTTTTGGATTTTTCTTTTTCTCTCTTTTCCTAATTAGTTATCTTTTTGTATAACAAAACAAAACAAGCATGATATCAAAATTGTTAATGATATACTTCAGTTGAGAAACCAAAGTTCTTTTTTTTTCTGATTTTCTCAAGTCACTTTTGTCTACCCGTTAATGTGAAATGAAGAGTTTACAACAAACGAAACACTAATTAATGCTTATATGCATTTTATGTTAAAAGACTTAAACAATTATGGTCTTGTTGAGCCTATTAATCTCGATTTGAGGTTGGTGGCCTTCTTACCTTTGAGACTCATGGAATCACCAGAAGTCACTACAAGAACATTCACCGTCTTGAAAATGATGAAACCTGTTTGAATCTCTTAGAATCATTTTTTTAATTATTTTAATTACCTCTATCGTATCTAAACTATTCCTCCCAAACAAATCTGTAACCGGTAGAGAGGGAAAGTCGAAATAACCGTCAGGGGGAGTGAAGCCATATGGACTAGAAGCAGATACAAAAGAGCAAGTGTTGTATACAAAAGAGCTCTCCGGACTTTCTCTTCCGCTAACTAAATCAACAGACTCACATGAGATGTATCAGTACCATTATTCCTCCAATCGCTGTGATGGTCTTCAGTTTTAGCATTATCATTATCATCTATACAAGCTTCTTCTCTGTTTTCATCTGTAGTAGCAACCTTTACCGCCTCATCTCTACAAGATTTCCGCATATCCATGACTTTAGACCCCACAACATAGGCAAGTGAACCAGTTCCCACACTTGAATGCATCGTCTGGCATTGCTTGAGCAATTCATTGTACCGCTTCCTGCTCGAAAATTCAAACTCACACTTTAACCTTTTTGATAAAAATCAAACTTTCCCTTGGCACTCTCTCTAACTTTAAGATGCTTACGGTGAAACAGTATTACCTTCGAGCTACCCTGAGTTGCTTACGGTGCTCAGAGGTGCTGCTCAATGCATAACAGCCAAGGAGAAATTCCCAAACTACAGCTCTAATAGACGGATCGATTCCCTAATAAGAAAACAACTTAGAGCATCGTATTGAAAGAACATGCAAAACTGTTACAAACTCTTCTGCAAAAAGAAAACATACTCCCAAAATAATCAATTTGAGCGCCTTATGGAAACCAGAAACTCGTCCGTCACTATCAAAAGACGCCTGCAACATGGACTGGAACTGCAACACACTCAGCGCAAAACAGATATCATTCCTGAGCAAGAGCAAAAGAAGAAGAAAAAAACAATTGAACAATCATGGATCACCTTCAAAGGACGTTTCAAGGATTCATCACCGTCACGTATAGCTTGGGAACCATCAAAGACAACATCAGCATAACTGTTGTAGATAAGTTTTCTGACTCCGGACTCACGTATAGGTTGGGAACCATCAAAGACAACAACATCAGCAGGAACGAAACAGCCATATGACGTCACATCACAGCACAAGATCTAAAACATCAAAGCTCAAATGCATTTCACTCAACCAGAACCAAAAATCTCATATCCAAAAAGGCCGAGTGGAGGCGTCAGTTAAATTATATAGTTCTTATAAGGTAATATCAATTATTTGCTGATTACAAAAATTGTAAATAAAACATAAATCATAACCGCACGCCTGAGTTTTCAGTTATACGGTTTGGTGAGCCAAATCCATCAACCCACCTAACAAATGATTTGGAAAGTTAGAATTTTGGTTAGCGCTTGAAGATGGGGACCTAAAACGTATGTTGTAGCAAAACGAAAGAGCATATAACAGTACACTTGTCTATAGTAAAACCCAAATTGCATAAATAAAAGCAAATCCGTAATAAACAGAACATCGCTAGATCTTAAGTCGGACCAAATTTTCGAGATAAGGAGATATAACCCAACAGGTAGAAGGTGAGAGACGACGGGTGACGTTGTTCTGTGGATAATGTTTGAATAAAAACTTGTTGTTGTCACAGATCAAAACATTCCCTTCCTCGGAAACCATCACCGGCGTGAACCACCAAACATAATACCCTCGGTCGGTCGGAGCAACATCGGCTAAACATATTGAGAAGGCTTTGCTCCATCTTTCTTCTTTTGAATCCATGCACCAAATCTCTAGCTTGTGTGCATGTTGTACTGTAATCGATATGGCTAGACGGTCGTCGAGGTTCAGTATCTCGGCCAACCCCGTCTTTACGTAAGGCCTAGGAAGACTTTTGACGTCATGGAACTCTTCTGTGTGAAGATCAAAACCTAGTATCTGGTAACCAACATACAAAGCTACTTCTAGCCAATAGATGGACCCGTTCACACAAGCCGATCTTCTTCCTGACTGGACCTCGTAAGGAGGCGGTGCTCTCAGTTTCCGCCATTCACCGGTTTCAACCGCGAGAACATCGCATTCCACAGGATCAAAGCACATCCTCACCACTTTATACCTTCCTGTCACTTTGTCTCTACCGAATCCCATTGCCCAATTTCCCGGGAAATATTTAAACCATAGCTCTGCAAAAAATTTGTTTTTTTTTTTAAAAGCCAATATTCAGTATTTGATTCCAAATCATATCAAAACAAGATTGGTCCAATTCCCTTAAGAATAGATTACCTGGCATATAACGGTTGCGTGAGGAGATCGGGCAAGGCACGGGATCTGGGCCGGAAGGAAATCTCCGGAGCTCACCGGTCGATAAAACGCTGACCCATCCTAGTTCGGGGATGCAGACCAAACCGTCGCAGCTCATCGACGGTCGTGCTGTGTCGCAGTGCAGATACACCATCTCTTGGTCGCCTTCGAGTCCTGACACGGGCGAGAGATTCGGCCGGTCGCAGCAGTCGCACTTGTAACCGGCCACGATTTTCCGGCGGTTCTTCCCAGATTTCTGATAACTCAGATGCATGTCAATGAAAGTCTTTGATTCCAGTATCCATCTCCATTCTTTTGACACCGTTTTGAATTTCGCCAGAGACTTGAGGGGAAGCCTCAAAAATATCTCTTTTAGTAGGTCTTGAGTGATATAGATCGAATTTAGTGTTTTCTCCGTCCTCCGAACCTTTGGTGGTGGTCCGGGACTTTTCAAAATCACGTCTTTGTAATACATAAGCAAAAATATCTCTTTCAATAGATCTGAAGCAATACAGCCTCTTGAATAACCTCCCATCATCTTTCTTTCTTTGGTGCTCTGTGAATGATAAAAATCCAGACTTTGAGATCAGAGAGATATATATACATGTTTGACCCAATAAAAAAACAAAAAAGTAGAGAGATATATATATATCCGCAAAGCCACAAAAGTCGTCTTGTTAACCATATCGAGTTACAATTACGGTCCTGTATTTTATTTGACTTTCCTTTCTTTCCCAAAACTTCCCATAATACAATTTTCTGCTCTTTTTTTTCCTTTTCCAAAATTGTCAATTTTATTGACATCCGATGTGTATTTTACATGTCAAATTTTCTCATGGAAATTTACAACTTGTGATGGTTTCTCTCTTTTCTGTCGACCGAGATTCTATTGTGGAACGCTATAGCTCCGCTCTATTATTGTTGTGTCGTGTCTTTCATGAGCACTTTGTGAGTGAGAACTTATCCTATGACTGTGATAAGATCCTTTTCTCTCGTGTAACGATCCGGGTCCGATCATTTGAATAAGTTTAAATGGATTGATTTGGTTACCTATGTCATTAAAGTGCACTTACCTTTTCCGATCACTTACCCTAAGAGAATTCCTGAGTTAAGCGTGCTTATGCTGGAGTAGCACTAGGATGGGTGACCTAAGTCCTCTGCGGAACCGTCATATGAGTGAGGCCAAAACACGGGAAAAGGTCACGTGGTGATTGCAGGAACAAGTAAATCAGTCGGTCGGGCCACCGAAAAAAATAACGCACCGACCGTCGGACAGGGCGGGCCCACGAACCCGACGGAGGGAGGTGACTCGCCGGTAGGGGCGGTCGGGGTGTTACATCTCGACTCTCTTTTTTAAACCAAACCCCATTACATTATTAATTAAGCTCTATGATTCATAGCTATCCGAGGCAAGGAATACTCCAAGTGATGATAAAAATAGGCCTATATGATCATCATGATGATGAGTATTCAATATGGTTTACACCACACCAGGGATTAAAGAGTACATTAACGGTGGTGGATTTGCTGCAGATGTTCCAAATCTTCAAGAGGTACTTGTGATTGAAGATGCTGGTCATTTAGACAATGACTTCTTCAAAAAGCTTCAGGACCAGGGCAACAACAAAAGCTTTTAGGGTTTCGGGTTTCGACTGATATGTTATCTATCAAAAAAGAATGTGTTGTTCCCAAGAGATTATGAATAAAATTTATTCAGCAAGAAATTGTTTAATGATATAACTTCAGTCGAAAAACCAAATTTGTTTTTTTTTAGTTTTCTTAAGTCACTTTCGAATCCACTTTTTCGTCTACCCGTTTATGTGAAATGAAAAGTTTACAACAAACGAAACACTTAATGCTTATATACATTTTCTATTAATCTCATTATTTCACCTTTGGGACTCATGGAATCACCAGAAATCACTACAAGAACATTCACCGTCTTGAAAATGATGAAACCTGTTTGAATCTCTTAGGATTATCTGTCTCCCTTCGATCTTTGATATATACTTGAAGGCAGAGTGGCAATCACCGCAGACTCTGAGGTTCTTCATTATCCTGATGGGCAGTGTAGAGCTCCTCTGTGCCGTGAGCACAAAAGCTACAGCGAGCTTCTCGCTGTGATAGCTCAGAATCTCTTCCTTGTTTTCTTGCTCTAGATCATACAAGGCGAATCCTGTCTGTGGCACATAACCTGCGTCTCTCATCTTTCTGTTGAGCTCCTTGAGCTTCTTGTAGATCAAATCAGCGTCTGGGTGTGACTTATCCCCAGCAACAAACATATGGACTCCATCCTTCATGGTGACCCAGCTATAACCAGCTTCCTTTTTCACATCTGCATCTTTCATCTTCTTTCTCGCCTTAACCAAATCTTCCCATCTTCCTCCAGCAGCATACATGTTTCCAAGCAGCACATAATTTACAGCGTTTTCTGGCTCCAACTGAAAAAGCATTTCTGCTGCCTTCCTCCCTAATTCTGCTTTTCGACCATTTGCTCTGCAACAAGCTCCGAGTACAGTCCTCCATATGAGAACATTAGGCCTCATCGGCATTTTCTCTATGAATTCTTCCAACTTATCGAGTTCACCTGCACGGCCTAGCAAGTCAGCCATACATGACAAGTGTTCAATCCTAGGAGCTAAGCCGTAAGAATCACTCATAGATTCGAAATGCTTAAAGCCTTCTTTAACCAAACCCGCGTGGCTACAAGCTGACAAGACCCCCACGAATGTAACATGGTCAAGTGGTGTTTGGCCATCGAGCTTCATGTTTGCAAAAAGCTTCAAAGCTTCTTCTCCTTGCCCATGTCGTGCATAGCCCGAAATCATCGAGTTCCAAGAATATGAATTCTTCACAGGCATTTCGTTGAAAAACCTCAAAGCATAGTCTAGTCTTCCACATTTGGAGTACATGTCAACGAGTGCACTCCCAACTACCACATCAGATTCTAAACAAGCTCTCACCGAGCAAGCATGCACTTCCATGCCACGCTCTAGCGTTGCAACCGAAGCAAACGCGCTAAGAACCGTCGCATACATGAAATTATCCAATCTCTGACCCGTCTGCAACATAAAACATACCAAGTCCAAGGCCTTGGGAAGGAGCTCGTTATGTATGTACCCCGAGATCATTGAGTTCCAAGTTACATCATCTCTTCTCTCTGACATTCTAGAAAATATCTTCTCACACTCCTCCATCTCCTCACACTTCCCATAACAAGCGATAAGCGCATTTTCAATGGTTGCTTCATCTGTGATATCGTACTTTAAAGCTAGTGCGTGTATCTGCTTTCCCAGTTCACCGAATGAAAGGGATGACACAGCTGAAAGAACGCTTGAAAAGGTTATCCTGTTAAGCTTTTGTCCCGCTCGTAGCGCATTCAAGAAACATGTCACGGCTTCAGGTACTGACCCTTCTGAACTAGCTAAAGCTCCTATCATGGAATTCCAAGATACCTGATCACGCTCTGGCATGAAGGAAAATATTTTACGGCATTCGTTGAGATAGCTGGTCTCTGCATACAGTGTGATAAGCGCATTTGAAACCGAAACATTCAAATCAATCCCCAATTTGAGGCTTTCTCCATGAATCTGTTGTCCTACTTTTGCCCACTTCAAGCTCGCGCATGAGCTTAGTGAACTAATCAGTGTGAAACTTCCAGGCAAGATTTCATGTCGTCTCATACTTTGGTAGAGTTCCAAAGCTTCTAGAAAACGACCGTTTTGGTCAAGACCAGTGATCATGGAGTTCCAGGAGACAGAATCTTTCTCCATCATGAAGCAGAAAACACGCCTTGCATCATCTATTGAGCCGCACTTAGCATACATATTAACAAGGCCATTTCCAATGCCAACCATGAAGTCAACTAAGCCAGTTGTTATTACATGTCCATGAACCTCTCTGCCTTTTCTCAGACCTACTTCCTCAGCTAGAGAATACTCAGGGAATGAGCTCAGTAGATTTACGTATGACTCAGGACTAACATCAATCGTGCTCTTCATATCCATAAAGAGCTTAGTTGCTTCTTCTCCCCGTTTCTGTCGCACCAGACCAACCATTAGACCGTTTAAGGTGACCGCATTTCTTGTTTCCATCTGATTGAAAACCTTCCTAGCGTAACTCAACGAGCCAGACTTTGCAAATGCACTCACCAATCCACTGCCAACAAAAAGATCTGAGAGAAAACCAGATTTCTGGATAGTGCACATGATCTGCTTGAGCAAACTGGCATCTGGTTGAGTCAAAGAACAAGCAGCAGTTACAAGACTACCGAAAGTGTACTCGGTTGGTTTAGAATGATCACATTGCATGCTAGAGAACATCTTAAACGCAGATCTCAAACTCCCACTCTGTGAATATACGGATATGATGGAATTCCATGATACAGAGTTTTTAACTTCAATGTCATCGAAAGCACGAAGAGCACAACTAAGAGACCCTATGCATTTCCAGTACATTGATATGAGGACATTCGAAACTACCGGATCCACTGAATAGGAAAGTTTCAACATTAGGCCATGAACTTGCCTCCCGAAAAGATTCCCGACAGAATCTAGCTCCTGACAAGCTCGAAGGGCACTAGCAAAAGCGTATTGATTTGAAAAAAAACCTTCTTTGATCATATTTCTCAAGAACAACAAAGCTTCCATATGCTCTCCATTCCGGCTATACCCTGAAACAACACACGCCCATGTAACACAGTTCCTCTGAGGCATTTCGTCAAACACCTTACGTGCCGATACCGAATCACCCGACCCAAAATGAGCATTGATGAGGTTGTTGCAAAAGTACACATCTTCCACTAGCCCATTGTTATACGATCTTGAATGAAATAGTTTACCTCCTCTATGCCCAACGCAGCTCTAAACAAAAGAAAGAAGATCGACAATCAGGGCTTAGGAAAATGGAGAAGACTTAACGTTTAGAAGCGACATGAGAGAAGTAAAAACAATCAAAACCAGAAAACAAATCAAATTTCTTTGGGTCAGTTTTTATTTTGCCTTGTTCTTAACACACAGAATAATACAGAAGAAAATAAAATCTTGGGATAGAAACAGAGGAAGACAGACAAACCTGTTCTTGTCTCCAATGTGGGAGATGTTCATCAAGTGCCACAGGTTGAATAACGTTACCAGATATGATGAGTGCTCCTGTAAATTGAAATTCGACAGTTGATGTAAATGAATGTGACAACCAACTTCAAGAATATACAGAGACCAGATAAGTTCAAGATTAATACTTTGAGAAAGACAAATAATAAACTGACCTGCTTCTGCTCCTTTCTCAATGAGAACATCGTATTCTGTCGAGTCTCTTCCGGCTTCACTGCTGACACATCTACTCCCGTTTACTCCTAAATTCCTCGAATTTGCGCATAAAGTTCGAGAATTTCGAAACAACTCGGCGGGATAAGAATACCCAGATCGAGGAACGAATCTATGCATAACACTGAGTAAAACTACCGAGAAGAACAAGTGAGCCGGAGGTGCTCTGCTCCGGTGTGTCGAGAAATAAAAACAAAACGAAAAAGGCCTCTTAAAGAGTACCAAAATGTCTTTAGTTACACGAGCACATAGGCTTTTCATTCTTTTATATTATTAACTATCTCTTCTCGCTTATTTATAATTTATTTAAGAAAAAGAAAAAACAAATTTAACCATGACAGATAAAAGGCATGAAATATTTTCATGCAAAAGGGTGAATGTGTTTTTTAATTTTTAATTTATTTTGCAAAAAAAAAAGTACTCTTCAGTCTCATGTTCGACTGTTAGTTATTTTGCAATATTGAATTTTTGTTTTCTTTTCTTTTCTTTACAAATCCTCCGCATGATGTCAAAATTGTTTTTTTCTGGTTCTCAAATTTCTTCTTAATCTACTTTCGTTTACCCATTAATTTCAAATGAAAGTTTACATACAACGAACGAAACACTAATGCTTACATACATGTTCTACTAAAAAAAACTCATGACAAATATGGTTTTGTTGAGTTGAGTCTCATTTAATATATAAGATGTGGGATGTGAGAGCTTTGTACTTGGGGACTACATGAGGGAATAAGCAGGGCCTCCACCACCTTCAGGCACTGTCCACTCTATGTTCTGCTTTGGATCTTTGATGTCACATGCCTTTTAGATAAAAGAGCAAAACAACGACTTCAGCTTCTCTCGAAAATCAATTGATTCGCATGAATACACATTAGTAGTACATATGAGTGATGCGTACCTTGCAGTGCAAACAGTTTTGAGCATTGATCTGCAGTTTCGGCTTCCCCTCTTCATCTTCCACGTATCTTTTATGTTTTGAATCAATACACAAACGAGGATAAGTGTCTTGTTCAAGGAAGTTAATCTTTAGATCAAATTGCATGTGGAGACAGAGAGAGAAAGAGAAAGGGAAGTTATTACTCGTATACACGGGCTGGGCAGTAACGTGACTCTGGTGCAGCATACTCTGGCAAGTTTACCTTTTCTGGAATCTTGGGATCCCTCAAACGTAAATGAGATGGTTGATCATGATCATGATTCGTATTACTCCTGTTATCATCATCATTCAAGATGCAGCTGCTCGTTAATACCATGGGAGGAGTACTTTTGCATTGTAAAGGTATTGCAGTTAGTGACATGGTACAAACCTGTATAAAGAAGTTGGCACATCAAACGACAAAACACCATCTGGCTTTGGATACTCAATTGGCGTGCATTTCCGAGCAAGCTGCATAAAGATGTAGCCCGACTTTAGTTAGTGTTTTTATCAGAGTGTCAGTGTGTTCAGTGGACGGTTTTTTTTATCTGATTATAAATGAAACAATTAAGGTTTATCCGAGTGCTTGTATACTTACATTTGTTGCTTCGTGGTCTGCTTTCCCGTGCTTGAGCGTGAAAGGGACTTTTCCTTTAAGTACATAGCTGCAGAATCAAACATAAACAGTTCACTTATAGCAAAGAGAAATGATCATACTAAAGACGGCATAAAGAAGAGAATTAATGTCGGGTCTTACTGTTCCATAGCACTTACAGCCAAGCCAGGGAGTAGCCCATATTCGAATGCCTGCAAGGATATGAGATTAAGTTCTTATCTTCCAGGAAAGTTCAATTAGATAGAAAACAATATGCGCTGATATATGTTCATGATGTTACGAACAGGACGGTAGTTTCGAGCTGCGTAGAGCTCCTTCCACACCCATGAATCCCTCAGGTTATCCCAGTATGTGTTCATGTTTAAATCTTCATGAAGTGCACCAAATGCAGCCTCTGCTGCTAACATTCCTGTAAGATAATGATGAAACTGAGATGAACATTCTATGATGAGGCGTTTTTAAAAACCGTATTTTTTATCAAAGATATATTGTGACCTGATTTCATTGCGGTATGTGTCCCCTTAATCTTGGGTACATTGAGAAAACCAGCTGAACATCCAATTATTGCTCCTCCAGGAAAAACTGGATAGGGAATGGACTGAAATTTTACTAGCATTAAGTTCAAATATGTCATAACATGCCAAACAAATTATATATTTAAGATGATATTCAAAAATCTTATTTTCCAGTCAACAAAACAAAACTATGTATGTACTTGCATGCTTTAAGAAATGGCTATATATATAAAAAAAAAATAGAAATTCTTGTGCTTTCAAAGAATCAACGCACCAGTTAAATATAAAGGGAAAGGATTTTAACTCACCTGAAAACCACCTTCATTTAAAGTACGAGCTCCATACTGAAGCACAGTACCACCTTCCAAGATGCGTTTAATGGCAGGATGGTGTTTGAGTTTCTATTGGGAGGATAAAATGATATTATTCATCAAACTTCTTAACTTCGAATTGGCTTATTAAAAAGGTATTCGTAGTAACCACGGTGAAATTCTTTATCGTTATGAGAAAATGACATACCTGAAATTCCTCATACGGATTCAAGAAAGGGTTTTGGTAATTCAAGGCAACAACCAAGCCAAGCGCAACCTGTTTGGTTGAAAAGAAAACTACAAACTGAGCTACCAAAATTGAAAGGCAAGTTCTGTAATTGATAAAGACACCACTGGAAGGAGATAAGACAATATTTTTCTCAACCGTACCAAAGGATCTTCCAAGGGAGAAATGAGTTACCTGTCTATCGTTCATGTGGTACAAGAAAGAACCTCCATATGTCTTGTGATCCAAGGGCCAACCCAAAGTGTGAACAACTTCTCCGGGGTTATGCTTGCTTTCATCTATCTCCCAAACCTGTTGAGCTCAAAATATTTTGGTAATTTGCTAAATAGTTATACAGAGAAACAAATCTCTAACCCCAATAAAGAATGTATGATCACTCTTTCTACAGAGAGGTTACAATTACAAACCTCTGGTTCGATTTTCGAATCATAAGAGGACAAGAGAAGAAAACTATTTAGCAAATTACCAAAATATTTGTAGGCTCAAACATGCATTCGATTTACAACAAGATCGAGGATAAAAGTAGTTACCTCCTTAATTCCCAAAGCATATGTCTGATGTTGTGCATTAACCTCTTCTCTTAATTTATACTTTCTGATTATTTTCTGCCCAGAATAAAGTACAGAGATGGTTAGCATCAGCAGTAGATACAAATTAATAACATGAATACTGTGACCGGAACGTTTCTGCTGACCTCAGACAGTGACCCTCTGCATCCTTCGGCAAATAATGTAACTCGCCCTGTGTATTGGAAACACATATCTTAGTACAAAAGACTCCTATAGAAGATGAGAGAGAGAGAGAGTGAGAGAGAGAGAAGGAGACCAAGCGACCTTTGATGTCTACGCCTGGCTGGAAATTCTCCTTCTTGGAACCATCTTTGGATATTCCCATATCTTTGGTTGCAATCCCAACAACTTTATCGCTTGCATCATACAACACCTGATAAACAGAACGTTTGCTATGCCAAACATCGAATGGTTTTAAGAATTAAAAAACCACGAGTAGAAGCACGAGATTACTACCTCGCTAGCAGAAAAGCCAGGATATATCTCTGTCCCAAGCTCCTCAGCTTTTCCTCCTAGCCAACGCACCAGTTGGCTCAAGCTGTATATATATAAGAGCACTATCAAATACTAAACATCTGATATGAAACTTAACCATGGACATAAACAGTGGTAAAAATGCTCATTCTACATGTACCTAATAACGTAGTTTCCCTTGTTATCAAACGGAGAAGGAAGGGAAATGGCACGGTCTTTCGTCAGAAACCAGAATTTATCGGAAGAAGCAGGGACCTCAATGGGTGCCTAGAAACAGACAGATCAGGAAACAACAAAGGACACGAATAATTTGCCTTTGGGGTTGGTTTCCAACGAAATACATTTGGTTTCTGTTTAGTTCTACGAGAGAGCGAGCCAGAGAGACAAACCTGTTCTTGTCTCCAATGTGGGAGAAGTTCATCTAGTGCCACAGGTTGAAAAACATTTCCAGAAATGATGTGTGCTCCTACAAATTGATGACAGCACGCCAACTAATTTCAAGATTTCAAAGAGATAACCGCAAGATTAATACTTTGAGAGAGAGAGGGAGACAAGAAAACTGACCAACTTCTGCTCCTTTCTCAACGACACACACTGACAGATCGGTGTTCTTCTCCTGGCACAGTTGTTTCAATCGTATAGCAGCAGATAGACCGGCCGGTCCAGCTCCGACAATCAGAACATCGTACTCTATCGACTCTCTTCCGGATTCTCTGCTGATACATCTACTCCCATTCGCTCCTAAACTCCTCGAATTTGAGCTTAAAGTTGGCGAATTTCGAAACAAATCGGCGGAATAAGGATACCCAAATGGAGGAAGGAATCGATTAGTAGGGCTCGAAGTCCTTGAAGGAGACCCAGACGCCGTAAAAGTATCTGACGTGATTGATGAAGGCAAAAGAGGGAAAATCAAACGCTGACTCTTGGAGTTTCTCAATGGGTTAGAAAAAGAAGAAGAAGAAGAAGATAGCTTTACAAGGAATCTATGCATGATCACTGGAGTTTCTCAATGGATGATCGAGAGATGATTAGGAACAAAAGCGTTCATTCATTCATTCTTATAGCTTCGAAATGAATCGGCAATGATGTGGCAACCTTCTTATCTTAATCATCCAAGCATTTTTAAAATAACACTATTTTTTAACGTGTAAGAAGTATGTTTGTTGGAAAGTTACATTTAATAGAAAAATTTGCAGTTTTTATTTTATCTCTTCAAAGTAGCAATTGATTTCCGATAATAATCGTCACATTATCCAAGCATTCTATGATATTTTCTGCTTCTTTTAGGCAGGTTTCATGCATGTGAGTCTTTTTTATATCGGCTTAATTATATAATTTTTGCTGCACTTGTATAGTTAATAGAGAACTTGTGAAATATTCAGACATCGACACTGAGGGAGGTGACACAATATGGGGTGGTCTTGATTGATCACCGGAAAAAAGCCAAATTTTCTTTTCTTTTTTTTGTTATGTTTCAATAAAGATTTTCATTCCTCTGTTTGTCTTCCCTATTTGGGGTTTTTGATTCTGGGAGTTTTACAAATTCGTCACCTTTGTCTTCGAAAAAACTTCGTCCTTTGTCGGTTTTGTATTAACGTTTGGTTTCTTCGATCAATGAAAACTTTCGCTTGCCAGAAAAAAATCTATAAAAATGGTAGGTTGGTTTCTGTGTATTGGGAATAATCATTTTTCTTTTACCAATTAACAAATTACACATATGGAGGATTACGATATGCCACAAAATGGTCACATTGGTATGACCATATATATAATAAGTATAATTAATGTATGACTGACTGACTACTCATATGAGATTTCCATATTTGGTGCAACAGAGTCACCAACTACTATCAAATGCAGTTTCATAATTGTTCAACCGAATCTCACCCAACTCTCCGTCTCGTATATATAAACATATGCTACGAGGAACTTAAGCACACGAAATCACTTTTTTCTTACGTTGTTTTAATTTATATTAGATGATGTCGGAACAAACATACATGTACGCATATGTAACACTGACTCACCATGACCAGAGCGAATGGTACTCTCGGAAATGTTATCGTGAGGGAAGACGGGTGGTGTTGGCAAACTACGACTTGACGGGATCAAAGAGTTTCAGTTTCAAAGAGAAGCTTAGGAAGTCGGTGAAAGGAATAAACGAGGCAGTGGAGGAGTGGGTTCTGGATGTGCGGCAAGGTGCGACCAAAAGACGTTTTGCGATTAGAGTTTTGAGGACGAAACTTGGTTTCTATTCTTGCTTTCTTCGTAGTATAGGACGGTTTACTTCTTGTTTGGGCCATGGAGATCATTTCATCAAGTAAGTAATCGAATCATAAACTATTTATCGATATGTGTTGCTTTACATATACATTTCTCTCTATACGTACATGTAAAAATATAATTAATTATATATGTGTTTTTTTTTTTTTTTGATTACCTATATGTATGTTTTATCATGAGAGAGTTTCGTGTGAATACGTCAATATTCCACATTGAGGTTGAACTGTGTATATATATAGAATCATGAATGGAGTTGAAAATTATAACTAAATTTTGGTATTTTATTGGTTGATGCTCACAAAATTTACATAACCATTGAATATTTTCATAATTAGCTTGAATTTTGGTCGAGAATTTACATAACCATTGAATATTTCATAAATATAAAATGATATATATTTTTACGATCTTTTTTATTTTACATGACGTTTAAATAAAAGCTATGACCTTTTATATTTCATAAAAAGGAAAAAAATTAAGATTATACAAATGTATATGTGTGGACAGTTTATTTATCCACAATTATATAGTTTCTTACATCAAGGATCCTCTAAGAAAAATAACACATTTGGTTCATATATATATTGATAATCAGTATTATGTTCAATGTCCACTTACTTTAGTATTTAGATAGTGAATCAATATCATTCTCAGAGAAGAAAAAAAAGATCACAAAGAACTACGAGGTAATATATAATTAAAAGTAATTAAGTTAGTGTTTAGGAAAACAACAAGTATGAATGAACACGTTGCAGCAAGGTCCACCAAAATCATTTAAGCTCCGTCGGATATTAATTCGGCCATCAACTTCGGTCGCACTCATTGCTACTATCATTACAAATACGGCGATTAAGACAACCGCCGTTTTCCTTTTAAACGCCATTTGTTTTTTATTTCGTAGTAATTTTTTTGTTTTTTGTTTTGTTTTTAAAAAATCTGGCTGCTGATTATGTGTTTAGCTATCAATGTATTTATATATTAAGCCAAGCTTCCTAATATAGTAATTTCTAATTTAGATAACTTGTTGAATGATTCTTGTGGATGGTAAGTATTTGAATGAATCTTATTCCTAATTATATACGTGTAGAAATAGAATATTTGATGACTAAGTTTCTTGTCTACACAAAGCGTGGGTATATAAAATTTCGGGTAACAAAAAAAGCAATTTGATACAAATATAAATTGATGAAAGTATTTGTTATGATGCAGAAATGATCTAGATAATCAGCCTTATTAGAAAAAATAAATAAAAAAGGATATAACATATATATGTTGAAATTTGAAAAAACGGTCTCAGCAGAACTCTTTATGTGCCCAGAAGAGAGGAACTCGGGAAATGACAATGGTCAAACCAAAAAGAACCATAGTGTGTTCATATTAAACATAGTAGTTTTTGTCATATGAAACAGTTTCATATTTGCAGACTGAAGAAAAACAAGTTTCAATAAAACTTAGAAAAGAAAAAGACACCACAACAAGAAAAACAACATAGCGCACTTGCAAACGAACATTACAAGAAAGCACGCAAATCAAGATATCTCAAAATCTGTACAAAGCAATTTCAGTGAGAATGAGAATGAAAACAAAAGGGGTTTCTCAGTCTGGTGGAAAATACAAACGAACATTACAAGAAAGCACGCAAATCAAGATATCTCAAAATCTGTACAAAGCAATTTCAGTGAGAATGGCAGACAAACTTATTCTTCCCTAAATTCACATATATTTTGACATTTAAGTTCCCAAAACAAAAATTTTAACTGAAATATAACCAGAAACATAGTAACATATGCACCAAATGAAAAAGCTGCTTGCTCATACGAAATAATATCAAATAGAAAACAGATGATTGAGTCTATTCTTTCCTAAACTCACATATATTTTGACATATAAGTTCCCAAAACTAGAGAGGTTGTCAAGTAAACATGCAAATAAAAAGGAAAAAAAAACTATGAGCAAATGTTGTTTAGCTAGTCAACATTATTGTGGTCTTACCTTCTGGAAACGAAGGTGATGATGAAGCGAATGAACGTGCAGATGAGGCTGCGAATGGCACCAATGATTAAAAGAGCACAGCTGCACCAATCAGAGTAAATGTATCAATCATATCTTCTTATTTTATGTACAATTCTATTATATAGAATAGAGAATTGCCTCCAGCGGGATGTGTCTGAGGTAGAAATCTTGTACAAATCTTGTACAACAAGTAGAATTCTACCATCTAAAACATCAACCTACAAATTAGAATCAAATAAAAAATCATATGAACACATAAATAAATTATTAGAAAGAAAGAAAAAATTTACTTTGTTCGACAACATGTTTGAGTAAATCATACAGGAAGAGAGCAAAAGAGTTAATGGTGACGCCTACATTTCTATGAATTCACATTTTTCCACATATAGTAGACATTGATTGCAACCGGCTATTTTTAGCGGTGAAATATATAACAATAGGATTAAATCTTACTACTCACCACCTCATTGATGTTCAAAAAAAAAGAAAAAAATTCACCACCTCATTTGGCTCAAGATATACATGCGTTAGACGACGACGTTTTC
Organism: Alliaria petiolata; assembly: GCA_020283515.1. Taxonomy (NCBI): domain Eukaryota; kingdom Viridiplantae; phylum Streptophyta; class Magnoliopsida; order Brassicales; family Brassicaceae; genus Alliaria; species Alliaria petiolata. The sequence goes on from JAHZTW010000001.1 coordinate 34,491,786, forward strand.
TGACTACTCTTTGGGCCCAAATAATGGGCTTATATTGGCCCAGTAAGGACAATTCTAAAGTTAGTATTTTATGGTTTTTTTTTTTTTCTGTGTAGCTGAATAACAAAGTGGGTGGTGAATGCTAGGGTTTTTGCATATGTCCACTCTCTTATATAAGAACCATTCTCTCTTTCCTCCGCTTCAAACAATCATCTCTTTTCGTTTGTTTTTTCTTGTTACAGTTCTGGCTCCATTTTTATCGAGTCAACAGCAGGCGCCACTTTAATGGCGTCCTGACTGCCGCTTGGAGCCCAGATCAAATTCCATAGGAAGACCCATGAAACTAATTTCTCTATGTTTTCATGATTCAATACTCTTGGATACAATTATCTTGTTTACAATCTTCTCTGAGTTTTCTTTTTTTTTATATGTTTTTGTTGGGGATTCGTTTTAGAGTTTTGATGGCATTAAGTCAGACACGGGTGCTTGTTGGGTTGATAAGAAACAGCAGAGCAACCTTTTGCATGGTGCCTATATCGAATCTTTTAAGCTTCTCATCACGATTGGAGGCAGTCTTGATCTGATGTCTTCTTATGTCTTCCTCCAAATTTAAAGCAGCTACATGTCAGTTGTTTGTTTTTGTTTCCCGTTTCCAAACGTTTTCACATCATCACATGTTTTTGTCTGGGTTAATCCAGAAATACCAATCAGATCTGATATCTGGACTTCGACTATTTGAAATTCAAGCGTGATAATAATCTGTGGGGTGTGAACATAGCTACTTCCAAAGGCATGTAATTAAGCAAAGCGAGTTAATAGGAGCCATATGCCAAAATTGGATATTGTTAAGGAGTTCAACTGATCTGGATAGTGAGAATTTCTGTACAACAGAAGAGATTGCTTAAGGTTGTCAGCTTTCTCTTGGTCAAAGAGCTTCCTTGATAAGAGATTGTAAACTGAATCAATCGAAAACACTCTTAAAACTGAAAAAGTTTGGACATAACGGAATTCCCTAATGCTGAGAACAAACTTTTTCTAAGAAAATAACGGAATTCCCTAATGCCGAAAACTGGCTTCATCTTCGAAGGTCCTGCACTAGAAAGTGCTTTTAACGAATCACTATGAAAGGTTTACCAAAATGACAAACCAGATATCGCTAGTGTGAGAAATTGAATTGTGTAGTAAAGCTTACTTTCATAAACACACTTGGCAAAAACCAGATATTGTTAACATGCAAAGTTTAATATTCTCGAAAACTGGTCCAAAGGCCAACAAGTATCCCAAAATCGGTTTAATATTCTCCCCTTCCAATCCCAACGGCAACATCTTATTCACCACAGAACCCCAATTCCAAGCTGCCCTGAGACAACAGTAAAAGGAAAAGAAACAAAAAAAAACAAAAGGGAAAGAAAGTGTGTAAACCGGACTTTGCCAGAGAGGAAATCACACGGTGGCTAAGACTAAACCCGAAGAAATCCTCGGGGGAGAGAGAGCGCGTTTTGATTTGTAACATTTTTGAAAAGTTCGGTTACTGCTCCTCTGTATACGACGCAGAATCATAAGAAAAAAAACAAAATTCTCGCGTGGAAAAAAACTTACATTCAATTATATTTATGACGTTTGTGAGAGCGTTCTTCTTCTTTGTCGTGTGATCTTCTACTAGTGCCAGAAACTTGTTCCTTATTGTCACCATATCGATCTGACTTCCCTCGTGATCTCTCTTTCCTATCAGACCGAGACTCTACCTCGGAACGCTCCTCTCTGTCTTTGATGCGGCTTCTTCTATGGGAACTTTGTGTGTGTGACCTCCTCCTGTGACTGTGATGAGACCTTTTACCCTCTTCTTCCCTTTCTTCAGAACTCTGTTCTTGACAATACCCGTCCTCTCTATCCGACACACTTCCTTTTCTCCTAGGAGGTGACGGGATCTGCATTCACACAAACAAGTTACGCACACATTGAGAAATCCATCAATAACACCATTTGTAGCAGAAGAACATGACCAAAAGACACAATATAAACAGTACCAAAGACGAAACAAGGGTAAGATTCAAAGAAATGTGTAGTGGTGGTAAAGATATATGTAGACCTGAGTACGCGACATAAATCTTCCTTCGGGCGGGAGTTGAATGCCGAGCTTTTTCAAATCTTCATGAGGGATTGGTCGTCTGATATTAACAAAGAAAAATACACAGTTAAAGAATATGAATAATCAGAAAGTCCATCACCACTATCTTCTACTGCTAAAGCAAAACCGTACAAGGGAGCGCGGAATGGTCTTTCTCGTCCTCCAAAACGAAGCTGTCCAGATTCTTTTCTGCCACCGAGTCCACCTCCTGTTTAGAGAGAAGAAGGACTAAGCTAAAGGGATGAAGAAGATCAAACTCCTACGGGACATTAGAGTAAGAGAATGGGAAAAAACCTAATCTTCTTGGTATCCACCCAGGCATCAGTTGCTGCCTATTATAATCAACAATAACCTCCCGATCATCGATAAAGGAGTGATGAGCATCCTGTAATAAACACCAGAAACATTCCATTCCGATAGTCAAAACGAAACAAAAATTTGTAAGTTTCACTCATATTAAGGGATTTCATAGAACTTTACAGAACAGAACAAAGCAAGAGATAGAATCACAGAACCTCATAAGCACGGCGCATCTCCTTTTCAGTCTCATACTCCACAAATGCATATCCTCGTGAAGCACCTGTCACTACAACAAAAAACAAAGTAACAAGAAAATTAGAGTGGAAATCTGGCATCACAATTCTGCTGAAACAATACTGATGGTAGAAGCAACAAGTCACCAGAGACAGAAAGATGATAAATTTCCTAAAGATGAAGTAAATTAGTATCAATGAGCAGAAAAATGTTGCAAAACCTCACCAATGTGCCTGACCAAGCGCAAGCTCTTGATCCTGCCATACTTACTCATAGCCTGCAAAGAAGAAACACCAATTACTGCGGAAGTGAAATTCATTCCAAGCTTCAAGTTAAACGCACGAAATCCAATTCAAAGCCTTACCTCTCGAAGAGTATCCTCCGAAGTTAGATGAGAGATGCGACCCACGAAGAGAGTACAGTAAGGATCTCCCACGGCTTTCGAATCACCAGAAGGATCATCTTCCAATACCCACAAAACACATCCGAATCAAATGAATTTTACAATTCAGAAAGCACAAAAATTGGTAAGAGCAACAGAGAGGAAAAAGAGTTTACATAGACCGGCGTTGTAACAGAGGAGTGCTCGACGGACGCCGTTATCGTGTGGCGCAACGTCGGTTCCGTCGATACTTCCGGCTTGAATCGGATGATACGACGTCGCGTAGAACACTCTGTTCACGACGTTGTTTCCTCCTCCGCCGCTCATTTTTTCATCCCCCTTTCTTTCTCACGGCGGCTCCGGCTAGTCTAGAAAGAGAAACGACCTTACAGTAGATAGAAAACGTCGTCGTGTGGGTATATTAACTATTTTCGGCCCAACAAAATGATTACCACGAGGCCCATTAAAATGATCTCTACCAAAGGCGGAAATTCCAACGGTGGCTTTTCGTTAGGCGACTCATGGATTCTTTTTCTTCATAGACATGTTATGAACCTTTATTTAATGTGCACATTGATTTTTTTTTTTTTTTTTTTTTTTTTTTTTTTTTGCTACAACGGTAAATATCATTAAAAATGAAAGTTAGATTTTACAAACAGCAAATCTATGATATGTACTACCTTGGCAAAAAAGAAATAAAAACAAGGAAGTACCATTTGGGAAAATTTGGGTAAAATAATATTGTGATTAAGTGTTATTTAGGTAAAATAAAATTTGGGTAAAAGACAAGAAGCACTAATGAAACACGAGGAAGACACTACTTTATTAAATGGAGGAGACCGGATACCAGTTGGATTAAGTGTAACTACGATGGGTCTTATATGGATGCTCTGAATCCATCTCAAACTGGGTGGGTAATCCGTAATGAAGAAGGAATTTACTGTGGTGCGGGTCAGGCAAGAGGTGGTCGAGTAACATCGGCTCTTGAAGGAGAACTACAAGCTCTCCTAATTGATATGCAACATTGTTGGAGTAAAGGATATAGAAAAGTCGAGTTTGAAGGTGACAAATCAACGAGCCACTGATATCGTATTAGGTCGAGTCCGTAACTTCGGCGTCCACAACTTGACTAGAGAAATCCTATGGTGGAAAGATAAGTTTGAAGACATACGATTTCGATGGGCATATAGAGAGACGAATACAGTTGCAGACATTCTCTCAAAATCAAGAATGCTCCCTAATAATCTTTTTAGCGTTCATTATTATGTTCCTACTTGTATTTCATTCGCTTTACAGCGTGACTATGTACTCTCTAGTTCAAATTAATAACATTTTCAGAGGAAAAAAAAAAAAACATTGTGATCATCTAAGTGAAAGAGACATTAAGTTTCGAAAATACTTTCTCTGTCTTCTAGCAGTTATATTTTTGCGGATCTCTCTGTCTATGTCTTGATTTTAATGTTCCACATACTTATTTTCGTTGCACAACTGGTTTTTTATTGTGTGGGTTCTTTGGCTCAGGTTCATAGACATGTTCATAACTTCATGGACATGTTCATAACTTAATGTTCCGCATACTTATTTTGGTTGCACAACTGATTTTTCATTGTGTGGGCTCTTTGGCTCAGGTTCATAGACATGTTCATAACTTCATGGATGTACATCAATGTACTCTCCTCTCCATAAAAACAATTCTCCTAAGACGAAAATGCAGCTAGACATGCTCCTAGAGCTTCACAAATAATCAGAAATCAAATTTCTTTTTATAGATAAAACTGAGCAATCAATTTTCTTTTAATAGTTAAAACTGCAATTATGTAGAAAATTGAAATACCTACAGCACTAAAGGTTGTTTCAGAGATGAGAATCTTGTAGACCAAAAAGAGTTGTACCATCTTTGCTTTGTTAGCCAATAAGACATGGCAAAGAAATCTCACAAAGACTAAAACAGACTTCAATGCAACAAAAGAGTTGACGTCTACATTCTTGAGGAAATGGAAGAAGTGAAACTTTGAACTAGTGATTTTTCAAAGAATTTCTTGTAGTCTGCAGAAATATCTGCAAAAAATCTCGATGCGAACATAATTTTATCACAAAGTGGACAAATCTTGTACATAATGTACAATATTATCATCTAAAAACATAAGAGAACAAAATAGAAAATCATATTCATATAAACACATAAATAGATATTACAAAGAAGTGTACCTTGTTTTGTTCAACCAAATGTATATAACAACACCTAGAAAACAAAAATTTGAGAATTATACACAGAAACATAGAAACATAGAAAGAGACAATGCTTTATGTGGTGTGGAAAAGAGGTTGCGTTGTGGTTTATACTTATTTTGAAGCAATCAGTTGAATTGGTATCTAGAATTTTGAGATATTGTTGATCCCGAGATCCGGTCAAATGTAAAATAGGTGAAAAGGCGGATTCGAGAATTTTCTTATAAACTTTATTGAGATCAGCAACTACAGAGGAAAACGTCTAAAGACTGAATAGTGAATACAAAAGAGGAGGTCATCCGAAACAGAAATGACGAGCTCGCGAGTGGGAGATCGCCGAGCCGCCGAGAGGAAAAGAGATCGCCGAACGACTTTTCTGGGGAATGCCGAGTCGCAAGTCCAGTGGGGAGTCGCCGAGTCGGGAGTCGGGAATTGCCGGTTTGGGAGGAGTGCTCTGCGCAGAAATCGAGTCTCTCGGAGTCTGTGCAGAAATTAGAATGTCTTGTCACATCAGATTACTGTTCTATTTATAGGTGATTAGGTCAGTGGTTTCCCTCAACCCTAACGGGCTTTTCGTCGAAAACGGGCCTCGCGGATTTCGTTTTGAGCCGGGTCGACTGTTGACTTTTGTTGACTTTGACTTTGAGCAGAAAACATGGTTCGGGCTGGGGCAAAGTGATGGGCCTCAGAGACCGAGTACCAACAGATATGTCCTCTAAAAACCTTTTACAACCCATCATCTTTGTCACACTCAGCAAGGCGACACTTAATGTTCAAGTTCCCAACACTCACATTTTCTTCAACATATCTTTTGACACAATTCACATATGTTTTTCATATGGAAATGTTGCCGCACAAATTACAGACGACCTGTCTCTTATACACATCTAGATGTGTATAAGAGACAGGTTGAATTGGTATCTAGAATTTTGAGATATGTCCTCTAGAAACCTTTTACAACTCATCATCTTTGTCACACTCAGCAAGGCGACACTTAATGTTCAAGTTCCCAACACTCACATTTTCTTCAACATATCTTTTGACACAATTCACATATGTTTTTCATATGGAAATGTTGCCGCACAAATTACAGACGACCTTAAAAAAAAAGATATTTGTTAATAAAATATGCAAGAGATATTGAAAACGTCGTCGTGTGGGAAATGTTGCCGCACAAGAGATATTACTATTTTCGGCCCAACAGAATGATTACCACGAGGCCCATTAAAATGATCTCACCGAAGGCGGAAATTCCAACGGTGGCTTTTCGTTAGGTGACTCATGGATGACTGAAGTGGAAGATTAGCGCAAATCTCACATTCCTTTGTTAACATTTTTCCCGGATTCTTTTTGCTGTTTCCGGCGAAAGAAAATCAATCCGGGGAGAAAATGATGCTTGCTCGATTTGTATTTCGATCTCAGTTGAGACCTTCTGTCTCAGTTCGGCAATCTGCTTCTGGCTGTTGTTACTCTTCCTCATCCGCAGCTTCAGCTGAAGCTGAAAAGACGATTCGGGAAGGCCCCAGAAATGACTGGAGTAGAGATGAAATCAAGGCCGTCTATGATTCTCCCGTTCTTGATCTCCTCTTCCATGGAGTAAATTTCTCTCACTCATTTCTTCCCTTTGTTGTTCTAGACTTGTCTAATTCACAAATTTGGGGTAGAGATCTTTGGGGTTGCTGTAAATTGCCATAAATTGGAAGAAAGTGTCGATATTTAGTTTTAGTTTGGCCCGGAACATGTTTGTTTGAGTAGAGAACTTTTTTGTTCAACTTGAATCTCATTGAAATGCATCTGCGGTAGTATTTGGCTTAAATTTCCAGAAATCTGGTCTGAGATTTTCAGTGTAGTCCAAAATCCTGTCTTTTTAATGTCCCTTGATTTACTATAAGCTCCGCATTCTTCATTTGGTTCAAAAACTGGTTTTTTCATTGTTTATTATGTGGGCTCTTTGGGGTTTCAGGCTCAGGTTCATAGATATGCTCACAATTTCAGGGAGGTACAGCAATGTACTCTCCTCTCCATAAAGACTGGTGGGTGCAGTGAGGACTGTTCGTATTGTCCTCAGTCCTCGAGGTATAGCACTGGAGTCAAGGCCCAAAGACTCATGTCCAAGGACGCTGTCATTGATGCAGCAAAGAAGGTTAGCCATTTNTATATATATATATATATATGGGGTATATATATCGACGACTTTCCGTTTCTTTCTTATTTGACCATATCACTTTTCCAATCATATAGATTTGTTTCTATTTATAATACATTATAAATTCTGTCTCTTATACACATCTAGATGTGTATAAGAGACAGGTCCTCAGTCCTCGAGGTATAGCACTGGAGTCAAGGCCCAAAGACTCATGTCCAAGGACGCTGTCATTGATGCAGCAAAGAAGGTTAGCCATTTCCTTGTCAACTCCTTAGCTGAATGTATATTCAGGATCATGGGATTGTTTTAATGAGAATTTAATGAGCTCTTCTGATGTGAATTAACAAATTTTATGTGCTGCTAGGCGAAAGAAGCTGGTAGCACACGGTTTTGCATGGGTGCTGCGTGGCGAGATACTATAGGGCGCAAAACCAATTTCAACCAGATTCTTGACTACATCAAAGAAATAAGGTACCCATATATATTATTATATTGCTGCCAATATCTTACAACTCTTCATACTTTGTAAGTTTATAAATTTCCTTGTTTGTACTACATATGATCGATCCCCTTTGCAGCAGCTTTCAACGACCATTAAAACAATTCGGAACGTGTTTTGGAATTCCTTCATGTTCTTTCTTGAGTTTGGTAGATTTTACCCTTGTGTGGATGATATATATCTGAAGCGATCCTTTCAAAGTGAAATTTGGTTTATCCGTGAGAAGAATGAGCATGATGTTGAATATGTTCTCGTGGCTGTAACATTTTTACACTTATTTTCACAACAGAGGCATGGGGATGGAGGTTTGCTGCACATTGGGCATGATTGAGAAGCAACAAGCGCTGTCTCTTATACACATCTAGATGTGTATAAGAGACAGAATTTATACCAAGGGATTTTTTCGCGCATACGCGCATATTTCTTTTATATTTGTTTTCTCTATTTTATATTATAAATCAAGATATTATCAGTAACGCGCAGAGTAATTCCTGTCTCTTATACACATCTAGATGTGTATAAGAGACAGAGATTGAGTTAATATTTGTTTTCTCTATTTTAAATAATTATCGTAATATTTGTTAATTTTTTGTTAACAAAATATAATCAATAACTCTATTTTCACAAAAAAAAATGTTGAAAAAATTCAGTTTACTTATTAATCAAATATTTGTTTAACATCATTGGTCAAAGTTTTTTACAATTGTTTTAAATTTCAGTTATTAAAACAAAACCATTCCTATAAAATCTTAATTGATGCTTTTATTTGATAATTTCTTAAGAAAACAAATTATTTACACATAATTATATTATATAAATGCACTTTAGTTTTTTTATTATTATCAATATTTTTTAATTTGATGTATTTTAAGTTAGTAATAATCTAATTTTATTAAATCTTCTAATAAATATGATCATTATTAATAGTTTTAAACTTATTTTGTTTTAAATAACATATACTGCAACTTATACAACATAAAAGTTACCAGTCAGCTATTTTAACAAAAATGCTAACTCAAATTTCTAAAGCAAACTTACCACATAANGTTGAGATATGGGAGATGATCAGGATGATTGGAACAGCAAGAATTGTAATGCCAAAAGCAATGGTGAGGTTATCTGCTGGTAGAGTCCGGTTCTCGATGCCCGAGCAAGCCCTGTGTTTCCTGGCCGGTGCAAACTCGATCTTCACTGGAGAGAAGCTTTTAACAACACCCAACAATGATTATGACGCCGACCAGCTCATGTTCAAGACGTTGGGACTCATTCCTAAACCCCCAAGTTTCTCTCAAGAGGATTCTGAATCAGAAAATTGCGAGAAAGTTGCTTCTGCGTCTCACTAAAGTTTGGACACTACGACTTTCTGTTATGTAGCATGATGATGATTTAGTTGACACCAGTGTTCGTTTATCGTTATTCAAAGTTGCCTAGATTTTAATCCTGATCAAGTAAACTTATTATTCCAATTTGGGGGAAAATGTACAACAAAATCACTCAGACCATCTATCTAATTTATGCAAGATTAAATTCCCATATATAGAAACTAGTAAACTACAAATAACTTCCAAGTTCCATCATGTTAACCAAAAAGACGACAAGATTTTTAGGTAGTCGAATAAGGACCGATTTGGTTCAGGACAAGAGAGCTGAAGCATCTAACATGTCCAAGATTGAGAATGCGAGCAACTTTCTATACTGATTCTTTACTTGTATCTCCATGTAAAACCAGAAGTTGTAGGGATGCCTTTCTGTGCATAGAAGAGTGGAACTCGGGAAATGACAATGGCTCAGGTAAATCTGCAAATAGCAGAAAGAAACTAATGTTAAGAGAAAGCACGCAAATCAAATCAAATATCTCAGAATCTATAAAAAGCAAAGAAAAACTTACCTTGTGCAAAAGAAAAGAATGAAGCGGCGAATGATGCTGCCAATCAAAGTTGCAATGGCACCAAAGATAAGAATGGCAGCGAGGGCTGCTCCTAGAGCAGCAGCATCAATGGTTGAGTCTGTCGTAAGAATCTTGTAGAGAAGGTAGAATACTATCATCTAAACGTAAGAGAAAAATATTTAGAAAACCATTAAAAACCCATATAAAACACATAAATAGATACTAGAAAGAAAGATACCTTTGTTTTGTTCGACCAAATGTAGGTAAGAGCCCCTAGAAAAATAAAAGAGAAAATGAGATTCATACACAGAAACCAGAAAATCCGGAAAAAAAAAGAAAACTAAGAAATTAACAAGGCCCTAAGACGGTTATTATATATGATAACTAAACTATATATACAAGCAAAGAAATTGAACGGTTAATTAAGCTGAACATTAAAAATATACTAAGCGGGACAAAGTAATAGTTAGCTAGTCTACAGACTAAATACGTAGCTTGTAGAGAGGGGTATCCAAATACGTAACAAACATGGGTATTAAGAAGACAAGATACTTGGTTTTAATGGGCATTACATTACAATCGGAATCACCTCAATTCCTATAAATCAGGGAAAATGGAAAAGTGGAGAACAAAGGAAGACCACCAATTCTTCTCTTATCTAACATAAACAAAAATGAGCAAGAACATTAAAATAAAATAAAAAATGAAACTATTCAAACCGGTACTTTCGGTTCGGTTTGGTATTTCGGTTTGAAATTCTTCTTTCCACCACTTGTGTGTCGTTGTTGCTGCTGTAAACACAATCTCTAGAATCCAAATTCTGACCCACTTCAAAAACTTGGATATCTCCGAGTCCGGCTGAGCAAACAATCGGCATCTAGATGTCCTGACTTTAAAACCAGGATGATGATGTCGTCCTGATTCTGACCCAAGTGGAGCCAAATTCTCGAGGTAAGGAGATATAACACAAATATCTAAGGAGAGACAGCGAATCTCATCCGTCTCTGAATAATATTTGAACAACCTCTTGTCATCGTTACAGAAGACAAGATTCCCTTGCTTAGAAACCGCAACCGGCGTGAACAACATGCACCAACTACCTAAACTTATGGAGTAAGTCTTGCTCCATATTTCTTCTTCTGCATTCATGCTATATATCTCTAGTATCCTATCAGTCCCAACTCTTCGGGCGTTGGCTATGGCTAGACGGTCCTCAAGGCTCACAATCTGAGTTTCTCGCTGGACCAACGTATCCGGAACTGAGACCTTATTGAACTCTTCTTTGTGAAGATCCAAGGCTAGTAAATGGTAACCCGATCCAATGTGTAACAGCCCCGCAAATAACCAACAGATCGATCCATTCACACACACCGACTCTCTTCCCACACTATTCACATAAGGAGGTATCCGTAGTTTCTTCCATTCCCCACTTTCAACATAAAGAACATTGCATTCTTTATGCATAGGTTCAAACCACATCTTCACTACTCTATAGCTCCCCGTAACTACGTCTCTGCCGAATCCAAAGACCCAATTTCCCAGAAAGTGATCCAACCCACCGTTTCTAAATTGGGACGAAATTTGATCTGGGCCGGAAGGAAATCGCAGGAGCTGTCCGGTCGATGGGTTCAAGACGACGATCCAATCTGGTTCGGGGAAACAGACCAAACCGTTGCAAGACATCGAGGGTCGTGTCGCATCGCAGTGCAGAAAGACGATTTCTTCGTCTCCTTCGAACCGAGTCCCGGGGAGGAGTCTCGGCCGGTCGCCGCAGTTGCAGTTGTAAGCAGCCAGGATTTTCCGGCTCTTTTTAACATTCATACGCCTTTCAACGAAACTCTCCGATTCCAGAATTGATCTCCATTGTTTGGAGACGCTTTTGAAGTCGCGGATTGATTTCAATGGCAATCGAAGGAAAATTTCTTCCAGAAGATCGGGAACTATGTAGATTGGGTTAGGGTTTTTGTTACCTTCCCCCATCTTTGGGAGTGTACGCTTGATTCTTCTGAGAAACTCTCCAACATATATATATATATATATATATATATATGGGGTATATATATCGACGACTTTCCGTTTCTTTCTTATTTGACCATATCACTTTTCCAATCATATAGATTTGTTTCTATTTATAATACATTATAAATTAATTAATCAATTTATATTCTCGTTTTTTTAAACAACCACGTGTTTTCATTTTCTTATTTAAAAAATTAGCAATTAGATTTTTGGAAATATTTTGCAAAAATATATATTTAAAATTTAAAAGATAACACTATGAAGTTGCCACTTTTTATTATGTAGCACCACTGTTGGTTTATCTTATTCAAGGTTGCCTAGATTTTAATCCTGATCAAGTATAAACTTGATTATTCCAGTTCCGAATGTACGAAAACTGGAAATTAAAGGCTGAGATTGGGCATTGTAACCTTATTAAATTGATCGTAACCCATTTAAAGCCCATTTAATGTTTTAAAATTGAGGCTAATGTTATCCATTTTCCAAGTCAAAACAAGCTTGTCGTCTTGTCTTCTCTGTTCTGTCGGAACTTTGTTCTCGTCGTCCTCGTCGCCATTCAGATTAACAGAATTTGTGTCGATGCCTAAATCAAGCACTTGGGTTTCTATTCTCTTCTTGCCTCTAGCCTTCCTCTTCTACCTCTACTGGTACCCTTTTTCTCCAGCTATTGTTGTGGAACAATCATCATCCAGTTCCATCTACCACATCTCCGTTAAGGTATAATCAGGGCAGATTTAATAGCTAATTGTCGGCCTCTTTGTTTATTCGGCCGTGATGTTTACTTCTGATTCCGAAAACAATCACTCTTCTTGTCTTCTTGATTGCATCATTTCTGGGTACAGCAGTTATGTTATGTTAACTCTTTAAAACCATCGACACTGCTCTCGTTTCTAATCTCTTTGATTTGATTTCTAATCCACCACGAAATCAAAGTGAATGATGCTAATTTCTTGAAAACTAGACAAATGTCTTAATCTAGTTATTACATTGCAAATGTTTAGTGTTAGATGATGAGGAGGAAATGGCCTTTTCCTGTGTTTGTGTGTGTGTGTTTGAAGTGAATATTTCAAGGAATCTATGCGGTTTATGTTCATCTTTATAGCTTACGAGTTGTACAAGGTTATTCATATCATAAGTTCGTAACACAGTATCAAATCCTCTAATTGAAAATGCAGGACATCGAAGGGAACGATGTGAGTTTGAGCCACTTCGCCGGAAAAGTGCTTCTTATCGTGAATGTAGCCTCTAAGTGGTACGTTATTAAGTATTGAACAACTCTTCACGTCTTTGTATCGGCAACGATTTTTGTCTATAACCTTGTTGTGGTGATTGATCGGGCAGTGGTCTAACACATGGAAACTACAAAGAGTTGAACATTTTGTATGCCAAGTACAAAACTAAGGGTACGTACGTCTCTTACACTCGCAGTGTCTTTCTCAGGCTAATAACGAATTGGAATATATTATAAGTATTGAGGGAAGCATCGTTTTCACGCAGGGCTTGAGATCTTAGCGTTTCCCTGCAACCAATTTGGAAGTCAAGAGCCAGGTAGCAACAAGGAGATTAAGGAAACCGTTTGCACAACGTTCAAAGCAGAATTCCCCGTCTTTGACAAGGTCTTATGAACTTTTTGAACTGGTCTCAAATTTGTCTATATCACACGGTGCCATATCCTCGTAGTTGTGACTTATTTTCCCTCTAATGCAAGATTGAAGTGAATGGGGAGAATGCTGCTCCTCTTTACAACTTCTTAAAAGAACAAAAAGGCGGATTGTTCGGGGATTCTATTAAGTGGAATTTCGCAAAGTTTCTTGTTGACAAACAAGGAAATGTTGTGGATCGATATGCTCCAACAACATCACCTCTTGAAATTGAGGTTCGTAAAAGTTTATCCCACACACCTTGATATTCATTTCTCAAACCACCAAAAGATCTTACCGAGTAATTTTCTCTACTTGTATTCGCAGAAAGACATAGAGAAGCTATTGGCATCAGCTTGAACATAATATAAGTCGAAGGTGAGTTTTTTTTATGCTAGCTCCCAAAGATATATCTGTCTATGTCAGATAATCTCACTTTCCCTCTCTGGATGAAGCCAATAAACTAATTCATAGGTTGAAAGTTAACAGAGATTAGATAAAGTGCTCTGTGGAATGTGAACATATATCTGTAGTTAGAACTTGGAATGGAACTGTTGCCAAACTCTTTTGGGGACAGTTAGGTTGTAATAACTCCTCCGAGCCTCATGGGTGAAACATAGAAGCAACATAATCTTGTCAAAGTGTTGTTACACTTTTAAATTAAGGCCAAGAAACAACAATTTCTCTAGAAAATGCTTATGGAGACAATAAGGTATTATATAATGTGGACCGATTTGGTGCAGGACACGAGAGAGGAGCAGATGCGTCGAACATTTCCGGTACTGAGAGAATGAGAGCCACTTTTAATATACTGATTCGTTTACATGTATGTTTATCTAAAACCATCATCATTCATGTAAAAGAAGAAAGCTTGTCTGAATTTGATTCTTATTCTTGTAAACAGGGTGTTCTTGATCCAATCTTCATTAAAACAAAGACCCAGAAATGCTTATGAAATACATCAAAAAGAAGAAGAAACTTTTGTATTTATTTTCTCTTATTAATCATCATCATCCATTACAACAAATTTCGTAGCAAAAACTTGATTTTGGTCATTAGCCTTTTTTATACATCTAGAGCTAAATAAGCTCTACAACAATTTGAGTTGGGGTGTTTCAAGCAGGTCAGTCTCAAAAGCTGAACAGAACAGCATATAAGAGACATCACTCCTGCAATTGTGTTGTTCATCATCCTCTTCTTTCCCCCCAATTGATTCATCAAGCTTCGATTGCTCAAATCCAAATATGAAGTTCTTCTCAACTGCATAATCTCACGGTGCATGCCACAGCTTGTGCCCAGAACTTCAACCTTGCTTTGACATCATCAGGATTATCCCCTGTTTTCACACATTTCAACCAAAACACACAATCAGAAAATCTGAAAGAAAAAAAAAAAGAAACAAAACTTTGCTGAAATGTTTGAAAAAAAAACTCGAAAATTGGGCTTACCAGGACTAGAGATCTTCCAGCTGGCAATCGGGCTGACGGGAGATTCAAGCATCACCGACGATTTCTTCTCCGGCGAAGTATGGTGATGATCTTGATCCATAAACTTCTGGCTCATCGAGTAACAAAGCTCGAGAGCTGGTAAAGTATTACAGAGCTCAGGAATCTCCTCGTAATTGAAACCAAACCCTAGATCTACACAGCCTTTGAGCTCCTCGAGATCATCGTCCGTTAAGCTCTTGGTCCTCTTCAGATCATCCCGATCTCCGTCGTTAACCGCCGCATGATCAACTACGTAGCCTTCCAGCAACACATTGCTCTTCTTCTTCTCCAGTTTCTTCGTCTCCTTCGGCTCGCCACCGAAGCCATTGTCGATCTCTTCCTCGGATTCACTGTACGAGGAGCAAGAGCTGGAGCTCGAGATCTCGGAGTCGGAATCAACGTCTGCCTCGTATGAGGAACAACGAGAGAGAAAATCTGATGAGTCGCACATTGTGAATGTGAATTCTCTGTTTAACGGAGAAATGTTTTTGCAGAGAGAAAAAAAAAAAAGGTTAAAAAAGAGAGGAAAGTGAAGAGAGAAAGAAGGTGAAGAGGTGCTTATAAAGCTACCAACGGGCGGGCAATTATTTTTTGTCTCTTTCTAATCATGTGGTTACTAATCGATCGATTTATGTATAGTGTGTATTATGGTATGTATGTGATTATATATGATGATAATATTCAATTATTCATACCATGAATGTATCGAAACTGTGCCGGAAAATCGGGGCCCACCATGTGCGCGTAGAATCTAGATCATCGAATCGTCCTGAAAGAGCACCTTTTGGCGGATTATTCCCACCGCTTTTTCTAGTCGTAGAATATTAAAAATTTACAATTATGATGTTTGTATAGTGTAATTTGGTTTCTAATGTAGTAGGTAGTAGCATCGTATTTTTTTATTTTATTTTTGAACCCTAGCATCGTATTTGTTATATAGTTTAATGACATTGATTCAATTAGTATGATGTTTTTAGTTGTAATCGGAAAACATGGTCGATTTTTAGAAGCGGTTTTCCGACTTTCATACCATATTTTTTATCCCTATAAACCTCAACAGTTTTAGTAATATGGTGGATTGGACCTATTCAATATTTACGCTTTATCATGAAACATTTTTTCGGAAAAAATCAGTGGTTGTATTTTTGTCTTTATGTCCCAATTCGGGTTTGAATTCGATTGTGTGAAAGCTAGTATTTTACTACAAGCCTACAACCAGTCAAAGTAACTACAAGTACAACCAATCAAATACGTAATATTTTAAGAATATTATAACTGTTTTAACACGTAGTTTTATTATATGGTACATAATTATCCCATTTTAATTAATATATGGATTCATCTCACCGTATATATTCAATTTATAAGAAACGAATTACGAATCTGACGCTATAGTTCCCCGAATTACGAATGTACAAAATTAATTATAATTAATACATTCAACCATTATATGGAAATCTTCATACCAAAAAAGGTTTATGGAAATCTCTAGTGTCTAATGTCGAATGTCGAGAGCCTAACAAGCCTCAATTTTTCATTGTAAAAATGAAATATAAGTAGGTTATGGGTCCCATGCACAAAAAAACATGTAGAGTGTATATTGAGTTATTATTGGGTCCTTACCTGTAGAATCATGCTTGTGTACATATATATATATCACATGCAGTAAAAAAAAACATATATTATATTACATGTGTTAATTTTTTATTTTCTATGTTTTATGTATACAATTTCATATCTAACTTCTCGCGGCCGCAACAAGAAGTCGTTGCTCCAAACTCGTTAGGTTGCTTCAATTATTTTACTGAAAAGATTATTGTACATTTGTACTCAACAACTAAAGAAACATATAAATATATGTCTTTAATTGAGAACTGTCAATGTGAAAGATTAAGAGCAATGCATTAGAGACTCGTATAAATCTTTCATCCAATATAATATTAATATTATAAATATAATTTAATTTAAGAATTAATTTTAAATTTATAAAAATTTGAAACAATCAATATGTATTTTAAGAATTTTTTACGAGTCTTTCAAAAAATCTCATTTTAAAGACTCGTTTCATTCTCTCTTTTCTTTTTGTATTATTTTTTTTAGTAGTGAGAAACCATTAAAAAATTCTCAATGCAAATGGTCTAAGCTATTAGATAATTTAATTATTACAAATCTAGTTATAAACAATTCACCTTCGGCCTGCCAATGAGTCAGTCGTTGGCCTCGAGATGCGCCACGTCTGTTTTACATTTCCCTACGACTTGAAAACATTTTTTAATACGACAAGTAACTTTAGATTCCACAACAACATTTTGTTTTTTTATCTTATTTTTGTAGATTTGGCAAGCAAATAAAAAGTGTGATTCTTTAATCTTCTTTAGCCTGATCGACATATTTTAGTAAGATGAAGCAAGTCAATGGAATGACTATTAGGGTCGGTTACCAAAGCGAGACAATATCATTTGCATCCATCGCTAATGGATGTATACAAGTAAAATAAATTACATAAATTGCTTTCTCTATTGTAATGTATTCATATAGCTTATCTATAACATCGATTATCACACTAGGTAGTGGATTTATCAGGTCATAAGCTCTTCTTTTTTTTTCTTTTGGTTCTAAGTATCAAAAGGGAAAAATCTAGAAGCTAGTTCTTTGGCAAAGAGTGTATGCTCTCGATGGATTTGAATCTTATTTAAAGTTTAATGAATGAAGTATTTGCGCAAAAAACATAAAAAACCCCGATTTTAATATATATGGGAATCATAATTTAAATGTAAACCATTCTTAATAGATTTTTCTCGAAAACTCCTTGCTGTGAACAGCTAAATATAAAATTTAAAATCATAAAGAAGAAAAAATTGTAGAAGCCAAAACAAGATTGCTTCTCGAAATTTCTATTGGAAAAATAAAATACGAAAGAAAATGATCGTGGTCCAGCTTTTGATGAGCTAATTGGCTTCATTGACAAATTAACATGACTTTGATATTTGGTGCGCCGGCGTCAAATGGAGACAAACCTGTCATGTTAAAATATGATGACATTCATCATAACATGATGATTATCATGGTGATGATGACATGACATGGTATAGATGTCATACCATTATGTTTCTTCAATGATGTGCAGGGTTGTAGTCAATATTAAAGCACGAGAAGAAGACGATAGTTTCCCATATTGTTGTCCATATAGAACGAAAGGCTCCAAATGATTGTGGTGGTTATGGCGCTGCGAACAATGTAAAATAAATGCGATTATTGCTCATTGAATTAACGATGTTGATTTAAATTGGTAGAAAATACTAAATTATTTAAATTTTCGGATGATAATAACCAGTGTTAAATCAGTAAAGGTTGTTGAGATTAATCATGCTTATACATACACAATTGTCTTCCAAAAGAATACATTATCACTATTCAATCACTAAGACCCTTCAAATATGTTAAAACACAAAAGTAATTACCGACTAGTAATTTTCATAAACACAAACATATACTTATAAGTATATATATGTCTTTTTATACACACATACACAAACTGTGACACACATATGACATGTAACATATCTATATGTTAAAAAGTAATTGTAGTTGAATTAACGGCGAATAATGTCTATTCATCTCTGGTGCATGTAACTCAATATCCAAACGGAGCAGGATCACGAGATACAAACCAATTTTTTTTTTTTTTTTGAACTTTAAACCAATTTTTTTGGTTCTTTAGTTACTGATCAAATAAGTTTGTTTGTTTTGATCAACAACCATCAAATAAGTTTTGTTTCGTAAATTAATGTAAAAAAACAAGTGAATTATTATTTAATGTAAAAGAAATAAGTGAATTATTATTTATTTTGTTTTAATTTAGAAAACAGTTAATTCAATAATTGTGTGATGGAAACAATTAACAAACGCATGTGGAAGGGTAGGGATTATAAATGTGGAAATGTAAGAGAATCACATGCGAACGAAACAAGAAGACAAAAGGCAGGGGTGATGCCACGTGGACAGTTACGATAAGAATTTAAAGGGCTTTTATAGGCCCTTAAGGAGGGGCCCGTTAAAAAAAAAAAAAAGACACGAAGAGACCCAACAACTCACGTGTCCCCATTTTCCTTTTTTTTTTCTTCTTCGGCTCAACTCTCTCGGGTCTTCACGACATTCATGTTCACCTGGGTCCCACTTCCATCATTATCATTTGTCCATTTACCACACACTACAGTACTATTCTTTTATCCTTTTTAATTTTACTTTTTTATTTATCACGGGGTTCATAGTATAGCTATAAAAATAATTAATAATAGCTGTTAGTTTATTTATTATATATCTAGTGGCAACAGTGTTAATTTGTATAAATATCCTTAAGATAGATATTACGAGTAAAGATTTATTTTTTCGGTAATCGGAAAATGTTAGATCAAACCTCAAACATAATTTTTAGAACATAATAGTTGTTTTGTAAATTTTAAAAGTGGATATAAAACTATTTTCAGTCACAGTCGAGTTTATATATACGCGACTAAAAAAGAGGATTTACACTCAACTTCTATCGACAAAAGAAATATAATGGAATTCACTGCAGCAAATGATAACCATATCTAAAAGAGGATAGTATCTTTCAGATAAGTACAAAAAAAAAATGAAAACAGATGATTAAAGTAAAAAATCTATTCTTTTCAAAAAAAAAAAAGGTAACAAATCTATTGAATTATACTACTATTATTGAATTATCAAAACACAAACCTACATTGTATAGTGACACATAAGACAACACGAAGGATACGTTATACAATATCCAATCATACATTTTGGTGGCCCTTTTATGTACCAAATTTTTTTGCCGTGTCCAATACAATAAATGTTTATGTTCAGTCGTCAAAAAAAAAAAAAGGTTTATGTTCCATCTCCATTTGTTTTCATCAAATCAATTAAAGTGTGACAAAAAGACAAATTATAATTTAACAGAAAAAGAAGTTAAATGGAACACAGTTCCTAAGACAAGTCTTATGTTTGCGAATCAACAATCAAGTATTCAATGCTCTTGTCGACTTTTCTCTGCTCGTCTTTAATGGCGAAACGCACCGCTTTGATCAGAGACACATGCACCATAGAGATTTGCTTGCAGACAGAAAATCTCTAGAACATACGACATAAACAAGATTGGAACCCACCAAAGTGGACCCTAAACGTATTTATTTACAAACACAGTTCCTAACACATTACAGTTCCAACATTACAATCATACCACAGAGCTAAACCGGAACCAATCCCGGTTTACTCTGTGGTTTCACACACAATACACGAGCATGAACCACTCAAGATCCTTCAGATCGAGATCCCTGCTCGAGTAAACCCTCCATGTTGTTGCTATCGCTGCTACTGCCCCAACCGCTGTTGTGTCCCCAAGCCTTCTCTTTCCAAATCTGCTCAACTTCCGAAAATGTCAGCCCCTGCGTCTCGGGGACAAACACAATCACAAAGATAACCGCAAGAACCGCAATTCCCGCCAAAATCAAGAAAGTCATTCCTGTACCAGCAGCTTCTGCGATTGACAAGAACGTTTGTGCCACAATCAAATTGCTGATCCAGTTAACTGTTGCAGACATGCCACCGCATATTCCTCGGTACTGTTGTGGGTATATCTCTGAGTTCACTGTCCATGGGACTGGTCCCATTCCCGGTGCAAAGAAAGCAATGTATAGAGCTAAGCCAAGCACAGCGAACCAACCATAGAGCCCTCCATCAGATGATGCTTCAGATTGCTTGAAGAACGAGACTGAGAGGATTAAGAGAGATACAATGACTCCGCATATGCTTGAGAGAGCAAGCTTTTTCCGTCCACAATGATCGATGAAGTAAATCCCCACCACTGTTCCAGCGGCGTTCATGGCGGCAACGATTAGAGAGAGTAGCAAAGCAAGCTGGTTTGAATGAAATCCAGCCATTTGGACTATCGTAGGGCTATAGTACATAACAGTATTGATACCAGTGAATTGCTGAAATGCCTGCAAAATACTGACATTCTATCTTTAGTCCTGTAAATTTGTAAGTCAAAGACTGCCAAATCCGACATTTTACTTTACCTGAAGTCCTGCTCCGGCGAAAAATGCGAGTCTCATTTCTTTGGATCTTAAAACATCCAAGTAGCTTACAGTGCGTTTCCTTAGCTTCTCTTCCTCTTCAGCCGCGGAAAGATGATCAACCTCGTCCTCTATCCGAGAGATGTCGTAGATTCTCACAAGCACTTGGATGGCTTCGGATTTACGATTCTTCATGAAAAGCCATCGAGGGGATTCTGGCATGAAAAGCATTAGGCCGAATTGAACAACAGCAGGAACACCTGAAACCCCAAGCATCCATCTCCATGTTCCTGGAACCTGCCAAAAACAATCTCGTTTATTCAGAGGCTACCAATAAAATGCCAAGAGTTTCACTTTCTCTCTATATAGTTTCATAGACATGAAAACCTGGCCTGACTTTTTTTTCAACTACCAAGCTACACTTGCAAAAAATCTTTAACAACCTTACATTTTCATATGTTCAAATTTCATTTGGATTTGTATTTAGCAGAAAAGTAGTTTCAGGTTCAAAACTGGATTAAGAACCACCAAATAGTGACCTTTGTTGGAACTCAGGATAGATTTATTTTCTCTTCATGGTGAAAGGACAGATAAACTGCCTTAGCTGGGACATGAATAACTGCAGCATAGTAAACTTGAGCATTGAGATAAACACAAAATCAAGGTCGCAAAGATCATCTGATGTGAATTAAAAGATACGACACTTACAATGCCGACTGTAGCATAAATTTTGTTAACTACATCAACACGAGACATCAATGAGCTATGACATCAACAGCAATAGAAATCAAATAATGCTCACCTTCTCAAGTCTAGCTCAGTTTCAATTTATAGGCAACATATGCATACAATTTACTACTGAATTCACGATGATCATATATCTTGATTCCTGATGATCCTCTAATCATCAAACAGTTCTGAATTCACTGACCATTATGGGGATTCCTAGAATGCTTACAATGCACATAACAGGAATGGCGCATTGTCCAAGATAATAGACATTTGCTCTTTGAGGAAGTAACAGAATTTTCCAAAACTCAAAAACTTTCTGTGGTAAGGGATGGTGTCTAACTAACAAACCTGTGTGAAAGCAGAATTAACGAGGTATGAAAGGAACTGTCCGCCGGTGATCATCAATACATTGGTGCTCACAAGTCCACCTCTCACTTCCGACGGAGATGCTTCCGCTATATAAACCGGCGCAGTCACAGAGGCAACACCAACTCCTAAACCAACCAAGAAACGACCAGCTATCAAGACGTACGGGTCGGGCGCAGCAGCCATGACGATAGCTCCAGCTGCAAAGACAATATCAGCAAACATAGTCGCCTTTTTACGACCGTAGTAGTCATTGATCCAACCTCCTGATGCAGCACCCATCATAGCACCAACTAAAGCCATACTTACAATAGTTTCCTACAAAAATCACATTCTTCATTGATCGCTCACACTACTAACGCTGAGAGTTACCAGCTTGAAAGAAGGCAAAAGCAAGAACATGTATATATATATATATATATACCTGTAAGAAACTGCTTTGCTTAACGACTTCGAAATCATCCTTAATGTACAAAAGGGCACCGGAAATTACACCTGTGAAAATGCAACAATTCTTAAACGCTTTAAATGAAATTAGATAAAACCAGACAAAACTAAGTTCAATTTGATAAACTAAAACGCCAATCTTCAGAATTTGATAACACTAAAGATCCAAGGAGGCAACTAAGTTCAGTTTCAAGTCAATTTACAAAATTTCTACCGTGGGTCAGCGAAGAAATCAAATCTAACCCCTAAAACATATTAAATTGGTGACTATTTTCATTGTAAGGAGTAAGAGAGACCTGTGTCATAGCCGAAAAGAAGACCACCGATTCCGGCAGTGACAGTCAAACCCAGAATGTAAGAATTCCCAAAATACGACATCCTTCTCTCCGGGAACATATCCAAGTACCCGGAGCTCCCAGGCGCGTTTTGGATCGTCAATGTCATCCTCTTATTTTTTACTCTTCTCGCTACCGCTTTGACCTCAATCTACGAAGAGCACCGCACTTTGAAACGGAACGACCAATAAAATGTACAGATTCGCCGGAAGTTCAAACAAGAAGAGAAGCGGATACTAAGGGGAGGAAGAAAACTAAATCCACCGGCTAAACAAATTGCGATTGGCAGAAATTCCGAGACTCGAGGAATAAAAAAATTGGGAAATGAGAAGAATTTTTGTTTTCCCAAATTCTGCGAGAGGCAAAAAAACTTTGGCTAGGAAATTCCAATTATGGATTTTCCTTCAGAATCCGGTGAATATTTTCAAACTGGGATAACAAGCGCAGCGGATTTGGATTCAAAAATCGCCGAGGTAAATGTGGCGGCACAAACCAAGCCGTGAAAAAAATAAGAACTAGTATTTTTTAAAGACGAGAAACGTAAAAGAGATTGGAGACGAAGAGATCTTGGAGTTACAGGACTAACAGACAATAATGCTACTATTTTCCCATGTTTTAAAAAACAAAATATCAACGTGGCGAGCTACTCTGGATAAGGTTGTCTTATTACCAACTAACAAATCAGAGATCTACACGCGCGTCTATGTAAACTAGCATACTCGCTCTCCCAATCTCTTTTTTATCTGATGGTATTTTACAGATGATCCTTACCGTAGGTTTGTGGGTCGTAGTCACGCGCCTAAATACACGTGTAAGAAAGTTAGCTGATAAGTGATATTTTTTGTGGTTCTTGTTTTGTGTGCGAGCATTGGCGCGTGTATCCACGCTCTCCTCGAACCGTCTATCTACAACGACCCCATTTGAGATAATACGGTTTATTACGTGTAAACCTTGATCACAAGAGTTATTAGAGAGTGACTAATTGATTACCTATCCACTCCGTACCATCTCCAATGATGAGTTACTTGATATAATAATAAAAATACAACAAACATATAACCTTGTAGGCAAAAAACAGATGATAAAACAAATTAGGTGATTTTCTCTCTTTTTTTCCAACGTTAATTTTTTTTAAAATTGATTTTATTTTATCCTCAAATGATGATAGGAATTATTTAATCATAAAAACATTTCATCGTTGATATAAATTTAGCAAGTCAATTTATACCCTGAGAGTTTGCTGGCCCATGTTATTGAGGCCTTTTATGGCCCATATCATTTGTGTGACACTGTTCGTAGAGAATGTCAGAGAAGTCAGACGACGACCGTATCAACAAAAGAATGTGGTCAATTCCTGATTTGCAAAGAATAGAAGGGACTAGAATTATAAATAGTTTGGACAGATATACAAAAGCGGACCAGCGGGTCTGAACAGAAGCTTCGATTTGTTGGCCAAACTCCCTCTTTCCTTTTTAGAATTTTTTTTTTTTTAAATTATTTTTTGGTTTACTTTAAACGTGTGAGAGAGAGATCTCTTTGCTCGGAAATTTCAACCTTCCTGTTGCTGTTGATCCCTAGATTTTTCGCCGTGATAGAGAAGACTCTCATCTCTTTTCGTCTGAATCGAATTTCGTGTCCAGAACTCCTCCGCTGATCGCTTTGTCTTTCTTAATTGATTTACTCAATAAGCAAATAATCTTGTAAGTAATCTTCAGTGCCTTTGTTGTCTGTTCCTTGATGCTCCATTGATCCGGTAATCGGTCTTTTAGAAATGAAAACCAGATTGAACTTTTGACTTCATTTCGAAAATTCTGGCTACAAGAACTCATGTCCATTGATGGTTTCTGGTTTTGATTTTGATCCTCGTTGGTTGGGTTTAATGCTAAGGACGTGCAATTGAAGAGTCCCGTAGATCTCGCAATTGGGCTAGTATTGAATCTGTAAAGTTCTTATTTTGACTTTTGTTTTTCATCAAGTTTAGCGGTGTGCATATGTTCGAAGCTGCTGTCGGATTCTCTGTCTTTATCAAGTGAATCATGTGATTGCATCAGCGTTAGGGTTTTTGAGGTTTAGGGTTTTGAGTTCAAGATGATCAGAGTGACAATCCCATTACTAAAGATTATATCTTTTTTGATAATTTGTAGATTATTGGAGCATTTTTGAGGACTCTGAAGATAAAAGAATGCGTGCACCATCTTTGCTTGCGCAATGCTTGCCCGGTTTGCTGCCTCAGGACCGTGGCGGTGTGGCTGCAATATCAGAGAAGGATTTGCAGCTTCCCACACCAGCTGTTGAGATCATACCTTCTAAGGTTGTTTGCTCATTGTAGGTTTTTTTAATCCGAAAAGCACTGATTTCATCTAAAAGAATGCAATTTTAAATCTTTTTTTTGTTCTTCTGTAGACGGCAGCTCATCACAGGTATTCAGGGGAGAACGTAGATATGCTCGGTTTACAAGTTTTCAAGGTACTGATAATTCAGTTGTTAGGATACTCAAACATGTCTAAAATTTAAGGCAGTAGAATACACTGAAATGTTCACTTGGCTTTTGAGAGAGCCTCTCAATAAACTTTGCTTGTCAAAACCTTTATACAAGATTTAACCTGAAGGAAGTGATTGCTGGAAGAACCAATGACGCGGTAGGATGATATTCTAATGCTGGTTTTCTCAGTGGATATACTTAAACTTTTCCTGGCCAAAATGCGAAACAGAAAGTAGGCAGGCTGTTTTTCCTTAAGAACCTTGTAAACATGTAGATATATGTTAGAACTAGTATGTCAAAAAAGTGCACGCTTTGCTTGATGGTTTATCTATTTTCGTTGAAAAGTAAAAGGTTAATCGATTTTGTGATTGAATAGACTCCAGGCTCTAAATGCGCTTTTTTTGTTGCTTTTACGGTGATTCTTGTGGTTTGCTTCATTATCAGAAAGACCATGGCACACTTCTTTGATCATAAAACAACCAATCCTTGCATTGAAACAACCAATTTCTTGCAGGGAAAAGTAAGTGTTTCTGATATCATCGGCCTCTCTGGTTCAGAAACTGCTCCTTTAAAATACGAAGGTATGTGCCTCACTTGCACTTGTACCTGATCATGTTTTCCTCTCTTTATGTACCATATAAACTATATCTAGTTTATAAATATTGTGTAGGCTCTCTGAAAAGTTGGGAAAGCGCTATAGTTCTTGTTGATGTCCTTAAAAACGAAATCCGCGATGGACAGCTTAGCTTCAGGGGCAAAAGGGTCCTCGAGGTAATTCCTCCTAATTTGTACCCTCTTTTTGGTAAAGCAATATTATGAATGTTCCATTTAGAGAACAAACGCGCCATTTCCATCTGTTCTGGCTTATCAGTTCTCTGTTTTCCCTTTGTATGGCGACTTGAGCAGCTAGGTTGCAATTATGGAGTTCCTGGGATATTTGCCTGCTTGAAAGTAAGTGAAACCGACGCTGCAAGATAGCTGTTACTGTCACATTTCTCATGATCTAATCTTTTGTTGCTTCTTTGAAAGGGTGCTTCCTCAGTCCACTTTCAAGACCTAAGTGCAGAAACAATAAGATGCACAACCATCCCAAATGTACTTGCGAACCTCGATCAAGCGCGGGACAGGCAAAGCCGTCAGCCTGAAAGCCCGCTCACACCATCAAGACAAGCTGTCGCTGCATCTGTCCGTTTCTATGCAGGAGAATGGGAGGAGCTCCCGACCGTTCTGTCCATCATAAGAACCGATGTCCTTGAACCAGCTAACCAGGGGATGAGCTTGAGTTTCTCGGAGGAAGATTTCATGGACGGATGTAGCAGCCAAGATGGGAGCATTACAGGACAACAAGATTTCTTCTCGAGGCGATCAAGGAAGCTCTCGGGAAGCAGGGCGTGGGAAAGAGCGAACGAGACTGAACAAGGAGGAGAATGTGGGTATGATGTTATACTAATGACTGAAATCCCTTACTCGGTTACTTCTCTGAAGAAACTGTATTCTCTCATTAAGAAGGTTGGTTTTTGATCCTTCTCTCTCTAGTTCTTGACTCGGTGGTTGTTTCCTTGTTATAGTGATGGTTATGTTGTTTTTGTTGTTGTTGTGGAAACAGTGCCTGAGACCACCTTACGGTGTGGTGTATTTGGCGGCAAAGAAGCAGTATGTGGGATTCAACAGTGGAGCAAGACATTTGAGGAACTTGGTCGATGAGGAAACTATCTTAGGAGCTCATTTGATTAAGGAAACTACAGACAGAGATATTTGGAAGTTCTTCCTCAAGTAGGTGTAGAAGAACTCACTCATGACCAAAATATTCTGCAGCTGCATCAGTTGAAAAGAATCCAAATACAAAACACTTTTCTTATTGTATAATGTAATGCAATCTCTTTGAAGCTTCATCATCATGTCTCCCTTTTTTATTATCTTGGTGGTTGGTTCCTTCATTTTATTTTCGGGTATTACTGTGGAGTCGAAGTTAGATAAAAGTTGGCCAGTAATTTTACTTTCTGTTTGAGCTATTTTTGTTGTCCATTAATTAACTGAAATTCATTCATTTGTATATAATAAAATTGAACATTGATACTAGCATTTTGTAAAAAGAAATTAATAATCTTGATTGATCTTCTTCTTTTATATTTCTTTTGGCAACTGCCTGAGTGATAGCACTACTGAAGAGAAGTTTCAATTTCCTCAATACTGTCTGGAAAAAAGGAACAGATGGGAGATTGGTTCTTCGAATGCATATGTACAAACTCAGATGTTCCTAGTAGATTAGTGGATGAAAAATGTAGTTTACACATTGTGAATTCAAGTAGGCAGAGTTATTACTACACAAACATGTGGTCTTGTGGTTGACCATTGAAGCTAATAACATCTAACAATGTAACATGGGTACGAGCTCAGTTTTCCTTTAATTTCTATTATACGTACACATTCAGTATCTGGTCAATCGACATTGCTAACGGAGCAGAGATTATCCAATAACCATAAGCAGGGCCGGCTTACTGGGCAGGACAAACGGTGCGATGCCCCTGGGCCTGGTCAAAAAGGGGCCCATGATAGTAAAAAAAAAAATTTAGTTAGACAAAACCCAACAAAATTTTAGTTAGATAAACCCAATTTTTTTAACCGAGGGCCCATATATTAATTTAGTTTGGCGATCAAACAAAACCCTTCATCTTTTTCTCTCTGTCTTCTCCGTTTCCCAATCATAAAAACCCTTCATCTTTTCTTCCAAGTCTCGACAAATTTGTTTTTCTAACCAAAAACTGGATTTGATCCCACAAATTTTGGTTCTCTTTCAACTTTGCAAGGCTCCTACCATCCTTTACTTTTATTAGATCTCTATTTAGGTAATTGATCCATAATCCATTTGATCACGCCTATATATATAATATATGCCTCTCTGTTTTTTGCAGATAGCACACAATCATGAGAAAATCTGTTTCTTCTGATTTTGTGATTCCTTTTTTGTTTTATTGATGATTCCACTTAATTTTGCACACAACTAAAATTTATTTTTCTTACTCAATTTCAGGTTTACAGAGTATTGCTCGTGATCGTGGGTGAATGTGATATTTTTCTCGCTTCTTTGTAGACATTCAGTTCAATTTTCTATTCCTAAATCAAGGTGATATTTTTCTGGCTTTTTTTTACTTGACATTTAGTTTAAATCATGTCGGGATGTCAAAAGAGAAAAAAAAAGAAAGGAAGTAGAATTGTTTATAAGATCACAGAAAGGTTCTATGGATAAATTTGTGACTAGAGGAGGTGCTAATGAAAATCCAGAACCTGCTAGTGTGGAGAATGTTTCTCAATTAAATGATCATTTTGATGATGGCACTAGCCACTTAAGTGAGCATGCTAATGTGTTAGATGCATCAAATGTTCATGAACAACCAAGTTCTTTCATTGATATTTATGATCCTAGATATTGGAATAATCTTGACAATAAAATGAGAGATATGTTGGTTGAAAAAGGGGTTAAAAGAGAAATGAATCTTGTGTTTCCTTTAGATGAGAGCTCTAGGCGTTTTTCATATGCTTATTATTCTAGGAAATTGAGTAATGGAGAAACAAGTGATAGAAACTGGCTTGTTTACTCGAAACATATGGACAAATGTTATTGTTTTTGTTGCAAACTGTTCAAATCTGGTGGTTGCTTAAGTTCGTTAGCTAATGATGTATTAAGAGACTGGAAGCATCTTAGTGTTAGGCTTAAACAACATGAGAGAAGTGCTGATTATATGACTAACATGAAAACTTGGAATGAGTTGAAATTTAGAATGGAGAAAAATCTAACGATTGATAAGGGATTACAAAAAGATATTGTAAAAGAAAAAGAGCGTTGGAGGCTGGTTTTACCTAGAATAATTGCTGTTGTGAAATTTCTTGCTAAACGAAATTTGGCATTTCGAGGAAAGAATGAGAAAGTTTACCAATATAACAATGGTAATTTTTTAGGCTCTATTGAAATGATTGCTGAATTTGATTTGGTAATTCAAGATCATATTAGACGCATTCAAAGCCATGAAATTCATCATCATTATCTTGGTCATAATATCCAGAATGAGTTTATCTCTGTTATAGCTCATAATGTTCAACATTCCATTATCAAGGTAATTAAAGAGGCTAAATATTTTTCTGTCATTCTTGATTGTACACCGGATGTGAGCCATCAAGAACAAATGACTCTAATCATACGTTGTGTGAATATGTCGAATAAAAAAGTAAGAGTTGAAGAGTATTTCTTAGAGTTTTTATCGGTTGATGACACATCTGGATTAGGACTTTTTGAAATGTTGATGGATGCTCTAAAGTCTCTTACTCTTGATGTTGGTAATGTGAGGGGTCAAGGTTACGATAATGGCTCTAATATGAAAGGAAAGCATCAAGGTGTTCAAAAGCGTTTTCTTGATATAAATCCAAAAGCATTGTATATGCCATGTGCTTGTCATAGTCTTAATCTTGTGGTTAGTGATATGGCTCATTCATGTGTGAAAGCTATTTCTTTCTTTGGAGTTGTGCAACGCATATATACTTTGTTTTCTAGTTCTACAAAGAGATGGAAGATTTTGGTTGACCATGTTCCTTTTTTTACAGTGAAATTTTTATGTAATACTCGCTGGGAGAGTCAAATCAAAAGTGTGAAAGCTATCAGATTTCAAGCTCCACAAGTAAGGTTAGCTTTACTGGAATTATATGAATCATGTGATGATGCTATGACAAAAAGTGATGCTGAAAGTTTAATTACAGCGTTTGATAATTTTGAATTCTTGCTTGGCATGGTTATTTGGTATGAGATTTTGTTTGCTATTAACTCAGTGAGTAAGAATTTGCAATCTAAATCTATGTGCATTGATAATGCCTTAAAACAATTAAAAGGTGTAGTTCTGTTTTTTGAGAAGTATAGACACGAAGGTTTTAATTCAAGTTTGACTATAGCTCAAAGTATTGCTCGTGATATGGATGTTGATCCTGTGTTTCCAAAAAAGCGTCGTGTCTTTAGAAAAAAACAGTTTGATGAAACTGATGCTGGTGAAGATGTACAATCGGGTGAGGATGCTTTTAGAGTTAATTACTTTTTAGTTGTGGTGGATATGGCCATAACTTCTGTCAAGAGCAGATTTGATCAAATGATGCATTTTGAAAGTGTTTTGGGTTTTTATTTGATTCGTTAAAATTAAGAGTATTAGGTGAAAGTGAACTACGAGCCCATTGCACTAATTTTTACAAAACTTTTTATCATGGTAGTTCTTCAGATGTTGATTTAGATGATCTATATTCTGAATTGAAAATGCTGCGAACGACTTTACCCAATGTATCTATGGAGCCTACTGAAGTTCTTGAGTTTGTTGAAAGTGTGGGTTGTTATCAGAATGTTTCAATTGCATATCGAATTCTTTTGACTACACCTGTGACTGTAGCTTCGGCGGAGAGAAGCTTTTCAAAATTAAAGTTGCTGAAAAATTATTTAAGATCTTCAATGTCTCAAGAAAGATTGAATGGTTTAGCTATTTTATGCATTGAAAAGAACATATTAGAGAGCATTGATTTTGAAACTGTCATTCATGATTTTGCATCAAGTAAAGCTCGAAAAAACCGTTTCTTATGATTGCATGTATCTTCGGATGACTACGGGTTTCTCTCTTTTTTTCTCAGATTCAAGAGGACACATGCAAGACAATCTAGGAAGAAGGAGGAGCAAGCTAGGAAGAAGGAAGGAGGAGCAAGCTAGGAAGAAGGAAGGAGGAGCGAAGAACTCTGTTTTTTTTTTGCAACTCTGTTTTTTGTTTACTAAAATTGTTAGATGCGTTTTGTTTAGTGTTCGTTTTTGACAACAAAAATTTTTTTGACTGTAGCAATAATGTTAATTTTTTTTATCTATAAGAGGGCCTGTTTTTGAGTCTTGCCCCAGGGTTTAGTAAATGTTTGAGCCGGCCCTGACCATAAGGGAATCTGAAGTAAGTTACTACACAGTCTACACCATCAAAGCCATCTTAAGCCAAAACCTGCAAATGAGAGAGATGATGGGAAAATGCCTTTTACATTTTTACATTTCCTCAGGCTTTTTGGACCAATTTGAAAATTGGTTTGCGTATGAACATGATTGTGTAGACACAAAGCAACCTCAATTTCTCCATTTCCATTTTTGAAAATTGGTTTGCGTATGAACAGAGAAGCTTTTATGTAACAGAAGCAAAAATAATGAAGTATAATAGTTCTAAGCTTTTGAAATGCATAAAATCAAAATGCTATGTCGACAATAATCAAATCTGTTTCTGTAAAATCTCTCTCACTCATACAAGAAACTGTACGGACGACAACAAAAAAACAATCCCCAAATTCGTAAACCCTAATCTCTGGAGACTACTGGGCCGATGTCGTTCAACTGCTCAGTTCCGTCGACTCTGATTCCGGTGCGACGGACGGAGTCGAACAACGGGAGAACCCGCTTGCGGTGGTGGATGGGTCTCGAGATCTCCTCGTCCGCATCAATGGAGACCGCGTCGACACCAAGGTCCCTGAGACGCAGCCCAAGCTTCTCGCCGACGCGTGAAGCGGTCTTCGAGTCCCAGAAATTGTTGGAACGAGGGAAGCGGTAGAGGTTGGCGCGGCTCTGTGCGAGGAATTCCTGCTCGGAGGACGAAGCCATGGCTACGATCGTGGAGGTCCCTGGCTGAGTCACCTGCGCCGTGATCTTACGGCACGATAAGACCAGCTGAAGGATGTGGTGACGGTGGGTCCCGTTCATCGCTCGCGTATTGCTGCTTTCTCGATCGATTGATTCCAAAGATCTCTCCTTGTTGCTCACGGAGGCGGAGAGGATTAGAGAGATTTTTTGCTTCCTTAAAAGATTATATTTTTACTTTCTTTCCAAGCTCGTTCTTTTATGAGTTTTTTTTATATCGCGACTAAAACCAACCAAAAAATCACATTTTTATATTTCAATTTGAAGTGGAACCGGAACCTAGATTTTGGTCGGAAAGGCTCTTTCTTTCATCTAGATTCAACTTGTTCCTCGTACTTCTTCTGCCTGTCCGTCCCTGGATTTCACATTTCTGTCTAGAATATCTGGAAATTAGACGATTTAACAGTCTCGTTTCTCTGTTTGCGTACTCATGCTCTGTTTCGCTGCATTCGTTTTCGGGTTTAATTGCAGTATGGTTATAGCCTATAGAGTTCTGATAAGAACAGAATCGCAGAAAGGAAGATATACTTGGATGGATCCCATCTCCAATACAGTCTCGAATGATGAACTTTCAGAAGAATGAGTCTCTTTCTTTCGATGGAATATGTAATCAAAAAAGAAAAATGAAAAGACTTGAAGAGTTTTTGTTGCGGGCTGTTAATGGATTCGCGAACGCCACTGTTGTTGTCCTTGGAAAGGAGAAAAATTTCTCTTCTCAGTTTAATCACACTACTCTAAGCAGAGAGCATAACCTTTGATCAAGGGATATGAGTTAATAATACATTTTAATAGGGAGAAATGATAGAACAAATGCCCGTATAGCTCAGTGGTAGAGCGTCAGTCTTGTAAACTGAAGGTCCGTAGTTCGATCCTGCGTGTGGGCACTTTTTGACCACCGTTTCACTTTTTTTTTAAAAATTTTATATTAGTGTTAAAATTCTCATATTTCGGGGAAAAAATCACAGCCAGGGGCGGAGCTACATGTATGGAAGAGGGTCACTTGCCCCCGTTAAATTTTAAAATTATGTTATAATTATTACCAAGTTTATTTAATGCCCCTATAATAATTTTTATTTCGCCCCCAGTTCTTTCTTTCACTATCAAGAATTTCCTATTTTAAGTATTCAATAATATTACTTTCTCTATTTTAATTTTATTTGCTTAAACTTTTCCTTTTCTGTTTATCAATTATATAAATATGATAATCTTAAATGCAAAAAAAAATCTGTTTCTAACTTTATTACATGCAAAAATCTGGTTCTTAAATTTTTTTTTTATGAAACGATAGTTATGGATTCAATATTAGATATACAATATCTTTTATAATTATTACTAACTATTTTTGTTTAAAACAAATTTATTCTCATATTTTATTTTTTTCGTTTATTTTTATAACTAAAATTTTGGTTTTACAGCAAAATTTAAATTTATGGTTACGCAATATCTTTTTTTGTTTTTTTCAACATAAACTAAAAAATGATTTTTTTCTATATGTCAACTTTTAATTTTTGTAAATTATTGAAAAACAAAACTTGGAAAATGCATATATATAGTATACTCCTTTTTTATTTAAAACTTTTATATATATTTTGCCCCCGGTGAAATAAATTTCTAGCTCTGCAACTGATCACACCTGTTATGGCTATTTCTTGGTTGCTAATGCTACTACCGAGTTTCTTGACCGATATTATTCTCTGCGGGGAATGTCTCCAACGATCCAATGCAAATATTATGATACAATACGTCAATCTTCTTCTCGTGCATGCAATGGTTCTCATGACCATTTCAAAATATGAAATAAAAAAGTTATATCTAGGTGTAAAGCAAAATATAAATTATAGAAAAAGATGCCGAAATATACCAAAATATATTTTTTCAAATAATTTAAATTAATGTGAGAATAATGTCCAAACCGTATTTCTACGTCTTATCAAAGAATCAAAGATATATCTAAACGCTATATCGTAAGTTATTAATCGAAAATTACAATAGCATAATGTTTTTTCCTTTGGTGTTTACAAAAAAAGTTACCATGTTTTTTTTTCTTCCCCTAGAGATATTATGACAAAATAAAAACCATCGTTCATTAAAAAATATTTTATTTATTGTGTAAAATTCTCTCGTATCTTGGGACAAACTAATTCTTTTTTCTTTTTTTTGGGAACTTTGACAAACTGATTCTTGCAACGAAATTATAGATGGTATTGCCATTTCTTGGTTGCTACCGAGTTTCTCGACTAATGGCTTCGATCATTCTTGTCTCTCTTGCAGGAAATATCATAGCCATTAGCCAAATGGTCCGATCGATTGAATTGTCGAGACTTTCAGAATCGGACTATCGACTTCTTTGATAACCCATGACATATGTTTAATAACAGCTTTAGCATCCGGGGAGTTAGTCTTGAAAGCTGCTCGTCTAAGGTTAGCATTCGACACTACAGCACCGGTTATCTCCATTAGAATCATCAAATAATTATATGGCAATTCTCTAACTTCTTTTTCCACTATCTTCGCCAAACAAAGCAATCCTTTTGTTTTGGTTATTCTCCTACTGTTTGCTATATTCCATCTAGCAAGCATGAAGCATTCATTGAGCTTCAGCGCAATTGACCTTAAGTTCGTGTTTCACTTCCGGAATCTCATTATCCCGGCCCTTCTTAAAATTTCCCCCCAAAAAAACATAAACACATGCAACTAGCAAGGTTATGGTAGATATATCTAATTAATAGGCAAAGTCAAATTAATCATAAGAGCGTGCATATGCTTTCTCTCTTCACAGTTTGGAGATGTCTTTGTTTTAGACATTAGTGGATATTAGGAAATTCAATATTTTTTCTTTCCAGCAGTGGATTACGTATTGATTTCGATAGGTAGACTTTTTAGTCTTACACGTTCTTTTACATTATAGACGTTAGGAACTTAGGATCAATTTAGAAATAAAGTATAATTAATACGAATAAAAACAAAGTACAACAGTCAATTTATACAGAAAAACACATATTAAAGTGGTGTCTAAAGTTATGAAATTACGTGGGATGATTGTAAAAATGGAACAAGAGTGGTGTTGCCACTACCTAGAATCATTGCAATTTACATGTAAGAACGAAGAAAGCAAAGAAGAAGAATAAAAACAAATCCTAAAATAGTCTGTATAAAAAAGGGGAAAGGCTTAGAATTTCTTTTTCTTAAAACATGAAATTAAGTAGAAAATACAGTTAATATTAATTAATAGATAACGACAATTATAAGTATGAATTATGAGAGTGAAGCTGGCTTGGGTGAGCTGGAAGACAACCATGAAGTCCATAACACTTCTCACAAGTCAAATGTCCTTGGATCCCGTTACACTACACACACCCCGCGAGAATCTATCATTACATTATTCTACAGCTATATATATATATATATATATACATTTAAAACGAAACTTTATTTTAAGTTTGGATGTAATAAACTCGCTCTACGCCTCTACTAATTCTTATATTCTTTTTTTTTTGTGTTGAAATGTTAAATCTAATTCTTATTTTCTTGTTTATTGTTTGAGAAAAAAAAATCGTATGGTCAACATAACTTACAGTCGTGATAATTATGTTACAGTTAAAAAATGCTGATAAGAAATGTGATGTTATTAGCGATATACATGATAGCCTATCGAGAATTAGGCAATTACCAGATCCTTTATAAGATATATCATATGACAAAAGAAATGAAAAATATATCCAAGTAGATAGTGGGTAAAAACCGTAAGAGAGATGAGAGGTAGTTCATAAACTGTTTA
This sequence comes from Alliaria petiolata, assembly GCA_020283515.1. Taxonomy (NCBI): domain Eukaryota; kingdom Viridiplantae; phylum Streptophyta; class Magnoliopsida; order Brassicales; family Brassicaceae; genus Alliaria; species Alliaria petiolata. The sequence goes on from JAHZTW010000001.1 coordinate 34,527,616, forward strand.
TAAACGTGAGATTAGGCAATGTTTGTTCACCTCATTAATTTAAAGTAGTTTTTCCAGTATTTATACTTTGGTTGAAATAGTCAGTGTAGTACGTAGTTTATATATCGCATTTCGTGTCATGTAATTCAGGTTTGGTTTTAAAAGAAATCTATAGCTTTATGTTGGTCATTGGCTTAAATTGAAATTTAGTGTTAGTACAGGCCTAGGCCATGCTTACATGTAGTTGCTAGAGTTCGAGTTTTGATATGAGCTTTCATATTAATGGAAATATCTCATAAAATTTTATTTAATGAACATTTCTATAGATTATTTTATCCCAACGCCAGTGACTAGTTCTTCTTTTATTTACTTTCCAACCAACACTACTAATTTATTTCTTACTAAAACCCTAGTAGCTCCTTTTTTAGGAGTCCGTAAAATGTTATTAGAGTGATGATAATCGATGGTTGTTGAGCAAGTGGGTCCACGTGGAAGAAACGAACCAGTGGAATGGCGACAAACCTTGGAGAGATGAGGAGATCCAACGGTCATAATATAACGGGCGTCATTCTTGGCGCGTTTTTTGGTCCCCAATGTCTTCTTTTTTATCCTTTTTAATCCTGAGACCCGTTACGTTTTTCTTTTTTATCATTAAAAGTAAATGACACTTGTTGTCTACTGATTCTAGAGAGATTACGTCTCGATTGCCGAAGTACTTATGGGCATTATTACTTAATCGTGAATTTTAATAGAATTTTAAGATAAAAAGAGATGATGTAAAGTCTACAATACAATGAAGACCGGCACATTTATTTATAATCAAACAAATGCTAAAATGGGGACACGAACCAAACATCAACAATTATAACAACGCGTTTTTGACATTACTTCCTTTCTAATTTAACAACAACAAAAAGCGATGTATATGTTAAACTACACCTCTACCTTCTTCACGCGTTTTCTGCCAATTTCATTACCTTTTTTTATATAAAAAGATCGACTGACCTTTTTTTTTCTTTCACTAAATCATTATCTTTTTCATTTTAAAAATATTTATAGCATTCGTTTATCATGGTTCATACACTTAATAGATTCTGTAAATCGCGGCTTTATCTACTTTTAGCACTAACTTGATATATGCCAAGGATTATAATGAAATAATCAAGAGCCCCAAATTTCGAAAAAAATGGCGTAGAACGTAAAATTTCACTTAAACGTTTAAAGGAATTCTCTATCTTCATTTATCAAAATTTTAAATTTCTTTGCAATAATTTTTAAAAAGTTTTCCAAAGTAATAGTAATATTTAATGTATCAAAAATGTTATTTATATGATCTAATTTTTTTTTTTTTGGGGGTCAAATTGTGTATATATAACTTCATTTTAAACGGTCACTAGCTAGAAGTTTGAATTGAATGGATTGTAAAGACTATACGACGAGTCTCTAGAGTTTCAAACATTTGTTTCTAAATATGTTTTAGAAGTCATGTTTAGACTAATTTCTCTCATTCGCTTTGTTTGATTCACTAATCCTTCTTTTCCACTTTGAATCGTTCCCATTTGTTTACTTTACTACAAAGTCCAAACCCCAAAAAAAAGAGAGTTAAAGTTAAGGAGTAGCGTTTATATATGTTGATTAAAAAGGGATGATAGCTTCAACGGTTATGTAGGGGTTAAAAAGGAAAACCAAATTCCCGGAAATATATTATTTAATTTCTTTTAATAAAAAAATGAAATGAAATTCTCTTCTCTCTCTCTCCCCTCTATAAAAAACAACAACAATCTCCAAGTTTCTCTCTATCACCAAAGCTCTGATTCTCAGATCTTCTCTTTTGTTTTCATCAGATTTCGAAAAAAAGAAGAGTTTGATTCAACAGTTATGGTGAAAATATTCCTTCTCTACAATCTATTAAACTCTTTTCTTCTCTCTTTAGTACCAAAGAAAGTGCGAAGTCTCTTCCCTCTCTCTTGGTTCGACAAAACTCTCCACAAAACCTCACCGTTGTCGCCGTCGATGTTACCCTCCCCGTCACCTTCTTCCGCGCCGGCGAGAAGAATAGACCCATCCGAGCTTAAACGGGTTTTCCAGATGTTCGACAAGAACGGAGACGGTCGAATCACAAAGGAAGAGCTAAACGACTCACTGGAGAATCTCGGAATCTACGTGCCAGACAAAGATCTGACTCAGATGATCCACAAGATCGATTCTAACGGCGATGGATGCGTCGACATAGAGGAATTCGAGTCGCTGTACAGCTCGATTGTGGATGTGCATCACAACGACGGAGATACAGAGGAAGAGGACATGAATGACGCGTTTAACGTGTTTGACCAGGACGGAGATGGGTTTATCACTGTGGAGGAGTTGAAATCGGTGATGGCTTCCTTGGGACTCAAGCAAGGTAAAACCTTAGAAGGTTGCAAGAAGATGATTATGCAAGTGGATGCGGACGGTGATGGCAGAGTCAACTACAGAGAGTTTCTTCAGATGATGAAAGGCGGTGGCTTTAGCAGCAGTAGTTGATTTCATTAACTAGGAGGATTTGACAGAAGAGTGTGTGTGTGTGTGTGTGTTTATTCGATCGATTTGTTTGTTTTCTTCTTCCGTGTAAATAATTTTCTGATGCTGAATCAAAACATTTTAAGGTTTCTCTAGGCTTATGTAAGATTCACCTTCTCATCTCATCTCATCTGGTCCACTGTTCTTGAATATATTGTTAAATTCATGTCTGTAAACCTTAATGTTATTCTTCTAATCTATTGTTACAAAGTTTCTCACATTACATTCCATAAACTAGATTACTACGCTAAAGCAATTTGAGATCGGGAAAGGCGGTAAAGAAAGCTTAACCGACTCAAAGAATATACATTGGCTTAGAGGGCACCTTGTTTGCTTTGAGATGATAGCTCGAGCTCTATAGGTTCGAACTCCTTCAAATTGTTCACCACGCTCTCGACTTTCTTTGCTATCCGATTACTATGCTCTTCAACAATCTTTGCGAACGCATCTAGCTGTTCCTTGTACGCTGCACATAACCGCTTCTTGTTTCGTAGCTCTATGGTCAATTCTTGAATCCTCTTATCCTTGTCGCCCTAGAAGAATGTAATTCACACCAAAAAACTGTTTTCATACATTTGTGTGCCAAAAAAAACTTTTGCAACATTGCACAATGACGTAAAATTAAGTTAACTCACCAGTGTTTGACCTGTCTCTTATACACATCTAGATGTGTATAATATCCGATTACTATGCTCTTCAACAATCTTTGCGAACGCATCTAGCTGTTCCTTGTACGCTGCACATAACCGCTTCTTGTTTCGTAGCTCTATGGTCAATTCTTGAATCCTCTTATCCTTCTCGTCCTAGAAGAATGTAATTCTCACCAAAACTGTTTCAAAAATCTTTAGCAACAATGCACAAGGACGTAAGTTAAGTTAACTCACCAGAGTTTGGCGAGCCTCACGAGGTGCTGTCTCTTATACACATCTAGATGTGTATAAGAGACAGGGGAGAGAGAGAGGGGTGACCTAAATTGATATTTTAGAAATTAACTGGGCTAAATAGAAAAAAATCAAATATTTGAGGTGGTTTCTGCCAAGAAAATAAAAATATTCAAACGAGTGCATTAAGAATCGAACCCGTGACCTGCTTACTACTGTAAAAGACATGATAAACAGAGTGCAATGCATAAACGCGCTTATCTCGGATCATGATGGGCTTTTTTATAGCTGAATTAGCCCAAAACTAAAACAAATTTCATATTTAACTATACATAAAACAGTAAGTATCATGTCACAAATGTTCAAACGTACAAATTAGGTGAGAAAATCATTCTCTGTGTTTTTGTCTTTTGACTATAAATGTGTATATGGAAATGAAAGGAAATATTATGTTCATTTTCATCTTTGACCAAGACAATACTTTGTTTTACGTATTTTTGTGTTATTATATATAGTCTAAGTGATGAAAATCTCATTAACACAAAAAAAGCTAAGAGACTATTTTAAAAATGGCTTTCACTATGAAGATTTTAATCGCGTTTGTTTTCACTATTTTCTTTGCCACCTCTTTTGTTCATTGTCGTACTACAATTGATAGCACTCCGGGTAATAGTTTATTTTTTATACCTCGCTTTTTCCTTATGAGCATGATTTTGTCATTTTTAATGAATATTATACATATTGATCTAATATTTTTTTTATTCATAAATAGGTTATGGAATTAATCAAGACTTTATATGTTACCCAACAGAAACGTGTCAGCCTAGTGGTTGCAATGAGTTTTGTCATGGCAGAGGATTTTTCTTAGGTCAGTGTACTAACAAAAACTGTTGTTGTGAAAAATAAGTATACGTCCAAGATGAAAAAATCTAATCAAATGTATTGGTATCTCTTTGAAAAATTATATCAATAGTTTTCGTGCTTTTAAATATTTATACAAAAGATTTAGAGCGGAATAAACACACTATACCAAATCGAAGTTAATTTGATTCAGTTCGAGTAATATCTTTTTCGCAATCTGAAGAAAATCTAAAATTATATTGAAATACAAGATAATGAATATTGAAATACAAAATAAATAAAAAGTCGGTCCAAAACGTTTTTCACATGCTATACACGATATATTTGATAAATGTATTGTATAATCAAATATTATGGAAATAATCAAGAGAAAAATATAACACATTTACCAACCGTATTGGTAAAATTAGATGCAACACATCCCCCGGCTCCCGCTGTTGCAGATATCAAAAAGTCATTAAAACTTAAGCACGCATATTGAAAAATGTATTGTAACGATTAGTTTGTCTCCTTGATGTCTGCAACAACGGCATATATGTTGCATAATGACGGAGCACAGTTCAGTCGAATTGAGCAGCCGTGAAAGCGGACAAGTGGTTCCTCCGCTCATGCCTCCTCCTCCTCCTCCCTCACCATGTCTTTTCTCTTTCTTCGAATTTATTTTTTGATGATTCTGTAACCTTGTTTATAACCACACCCTTCACTTTAATAATATTATTTTTTTTATTTAACGTGGTTGATACAAAATATTATACTTTTATATTGTTGTGTTTGTCATTCCGAATTTATTACTTAATTTCTCTTTTACTAACTTTATTTCAGCTCTAACGAGGTAGCCTCAGCCCCGTCTTAACAATTTCAAGAGCCCTGGACGAAATACAAAATATGGACCTTTTTATATTATACTCCCTCTGTTTCATAAAAAATATAATTTTATAGTTTTTCACACATATTAAACAATTCATTTTACCCTTTATTAATACACTAAATTTTTTATCTCTTCAATAAATACATTAAATCAATAAGGTTAAAACCAGATTTTTATTCAAAACTATGCATTGAAGATGTAAAACGAAACTCTTTGTGAAACAAAATTAAAATCTTAAAACGACGAAAAGAGTATTAATATAAATATAATAAAATTTAATTAATTTTATTAATCAAAATAAGCCAAACCATGAATCTGTGATATTTTAAAATATAAAATAAGTTGGTAGTTTCTTGGAAAAAAAATTCATAACTAGTTTGTTATAAATTTGAATAGAATAATTAATATAAATAGAAGGTTTTTTTGTGATTTTTAATAATTGAAATGGTTTCTGCTTGATGAGTCTGAATCTCTAGAAAAAAAGACAACAACAACGCCAATTTGTAAAGTTTTGTATGAACAATTTAGGCATAATTTTTTTGTGTAACTAGATCATGGGCCCCTAATTTTTAATTAATTAGATCATGAGCTTTTTTATGTACTGAGAATTAGTTATATATTTCTATATAGATTAAAGAACATATTTTAATCAAATTTTACAATATATAAAAAACAAAATTTGGACCCTTAAAATTTTGAACCCATGGCCATCGCCCCTCCCGCCATGCCTCAAAGCCGGGGCTGGGTAGCCCCCGTCTTCATTTGGGATTATAACTTAGAGTTCAATTAATTTATTAAATATTTTGGTTTTTAACAATTTTGTTCATGAGTATGCGATGTTTCACTACAAAATTCTTAATTACTATGCATGTTCGCTCATTAAGCATTTGGAAGTCAGCAAAAAAAAGATGAAGAAATTTTTTATAGTCTCAAATCCAGATCGATATTGCTACCAAATTGTTGAAATAATACACGAATTAGTTATGATACATTTCAAATATACCACGCAAAATTGATCTTAGGTAAACCGAATTTTTAAATCTAATTAGGTCCAGTGTCCACCGTCAATTATGGAAGGAAAGATAGAGAAAGAATGGCAAGAGAGAGAAAAGAAAAAAGCAACTAAGAATTGATTCTTAATTAAGAATCAAGTATTCACTATTCATTCAATTTTAATCTTTTTTTATTTTAAAAATTCACTTAAAACCACCATTGCACATGCTCTTAGGAATCGAACCCGTGACGTGCTTACTACTATAAAAGACATGATAAACAGAGTGCAATGCATAAACGCACTTATCTCGGATCATGATGGACTTTTTTTATAGCTGAATTAGCCCAAAACTAAAACAAATTTCATATTTAACTATACATAAAACAGTACAATTTTCATATTTAGGTAAGAAAATCATTCTATGTGTTTGTCTTTTGACTATAAATGTATATGGAAATGAAAGGAAATATTATGTTCATTTTCATCTTTGACCAAGACAATACTTTGTTTTACGTATTTTTGTGCTATTATATATAGTCTAAGTGATGAAAATCTCATTAACACAAAAAAGCTAAGAGACTATTTTAAAAATGGCTATCACTATGAAGATTTTAATCGCGTTTGTTTTCACTATTTTCTTTACCACCTCTTTTGTTCATTGTCGTACTACAATTGATAGCACTCCAGGTAATAATCTATTTTTTATACCTCGCTTTTTTCATTATGAGCATGATTTTGTCGTTTTTAATGAATATTATACATATTGATCTAATATTTTTTATTCATAAATAGGTTATGGAATTAATCAAGACTTTATATGTTTCACACCAGAAACGTGTTATGAGAAAGGGGGCAGAGGTTGCAATGAATTTTGTCATAAGAATGGTTTTTTCTTAGGCCAGTGTACTAACAACAAATGTTGTTGTGAAAAATAAGTATGCGTCCAAGATAAAAAAAAAAATCTAATCAGATGTATTGGTATCTGCTTGAAAAATTATATCAATAGTTTTCATGCTTTTAAATATTTATACAAAATATCTAGAACAGAATAAATAAATTTTATCAAATCGAAGTTAATTTGAGCAATGCTTCTTTAAGTATCAGTATCATTAATGAAATAGTTTGTGGAAACGTTAAATTTCTCTATTATAATAACTATAATTATCCATTGAAATAAATTTATACGATTATGCCGATGAAGTAACTAATTAATAGCTAACTGCAAACTATATATATCATAGATACATTTTCCAATAGGAAATATGCGATTAGCTATATTACTTAGCTTTATACAAATTAATTAATAATAATGGTTGAAAATGTATTTGTAAACCATTAAAAAAGAGAAACTTTATATATTTGTTATTTGTATCAACCATTAAAAAGAGAAACTTTATATATTTGTATACAGCTTTTTAAGTATGTATATGCGCAAATTGGAAAGTCTATTGTGTTTGACAAAGAAGGAAAGTGTATTGTAACCATTAACGAAATGTACCGCACATATTAACTCCATGCAATGAGCAGTGCCATAGCAAAGAGTTGCTTCTTGCTTTCCCCAGCTCCTAACTCTTTTTTTTTATAATAAAAAAAAATGATTAAAAACATAAACAAGAAATAATTAATACTAACCAAATAAGAAAAACCAAATATTACCCCGTGCCTTTTTCCACAATGAAAGCTGTCACAGAACATACTAGAGAAACCAATTTTTTCAAAACGCCAGTTTCCTACAATTGAAAAAATCACTTAAGTATAAATGAAAGACACGCAATAAATGAAAGACATGCAGATGATAAAAAGTCACTCACAGTGGGTTTTTTTTTTTTTTTTTTATAGATTTAAAGCTCAAAATATCTTAATAAAGGTCAAAGTCATTCAAGGGAAAATCGAGATCAAAGAGAGACAAAATCGTTATACGGAAGATTTAAAGTTCAAAATATCTCAAGTCTACATTATTCAAAAGCAAAAACAAACAAGCATTCATGATTCTTGCTTCCTCAGGCGGTAAACCACTCCTCCATCGTCGAACAGATGTCAGTCCTATTCATGAAGTCCTTAGCTTGACGGGCGAAAGCAGATGCTTCAGGAGTGCATGCGCCGTAGCCTATCCCGCCGAAAAACTGAGCAATAGTCAACCCATTCGCTGTAGAGCTAACGAGAGATTCCTCCATGCGAATCACACCAGTCTCCTCAAAAATGCAGTGGATGGTCACCGATGGCTTGCGCTCGGCAATCTGGTCCATGAGATCTCCGAGCTGCCTACTAATCGACCTGAGCTGGGCTTTGATGCGGGAACTATTCCTCACTTTCAGAAGCCACTCACAGTGGGTTGAGATTTCTTCAAAAAAACATATCGTATGCTACGCATGCTTCGCGGGACATAACATTTTTTAGCAAAGTGTGAGAAATAAATTTCCCACAATCACATTGTAAAAGTAGATTGCCCTGAAGTATTGCAGTTTCTATGAATTCTGCCAAAAAAATAAAAATAAATAAGAAAATAAAAACATAGGAAAAAGTTTCTAATCACAAAATAAAAGTGAGACAAATACCTTGAAAGCATGTGTTGCATATGTAATGCCCACAACCGAGGTTTTTGCACAATTCCATGGCATTGCATATTTTGCAATTTGTCTGTTAATTTAAAGTTGATGTATCATGTATGTGAAACATGAAGATATATTCTGTGAAAAATAAGTAAACGCGCAAGATGAAAAAATCTAATCAAATGTATTGGTATCTGTTTGAAAAAATTATAACAATAGTTTTCATGCTTTTAAATATTTATACAAAAGATCTAGAGCGGAATAAATAAACTATACCAAGTCGAAGTTAANTCTAATCAAATGTATTGGTATCTGTTTGAAAAAATTATAACAATAGTTTTCATGCTTTTAAATATTTATACAAAAGATCTAGAGCGGAATAAATAAACTATACCAAGTCGAAGTTAATTTGATTAAACTCGAGTAATATTTTTTTTGCAATTTGAAGAAAATCTAAAATTATATTGAAATACAAGTGAATGAATATTGAAATACAAAATAATTAAGTCCACTGTCAATTATGTAGAATATGATAATGTGTTCACATTCAATTATGTAGAATATGATAATATTTTTTATAAGATTATGTGAAAGAGTGTTTTTACATGCGAAGTAAAAACAATGTAAAATGAGGTTAAATGTTTTACACGGCGGCATACCTTGAATTCTAATTTGGATTAGTACAAATTTTGCACTATTCGTTTTCCATAACATCTTGTATGTTCTTTTTTTATAGGAAAATAGTTGTTGAAAGAGGTCAATTTTAACAACCCTCGATTTAATGTGAATATGGTAAGTTCTAGGTACTGAATAGACGATAAGTTCTAGGTACAGAATAGACGATCTCTACGAGGGGTTCAAAACATTGACCCAACCTGCTACGGAATGCAGATCAACCCGTCACAAGTAATTGAGGGTAGTGCAGCATCCCAGTGCGGATAGACGATCTCTTCGTCCCTTTCGAACCGGGTTTTTTTTCTTCTTCCACCATCTTTTTTTTTTTCTCGTGTGATTCTTAAGAACTCTCCAACATATCAAGGCTTTAATATTCGATTGGGATAAAATTCCTTAATTCAACCTAATTTTTCTAACGTCTTTTGGCTTTTTTTCTCAAGAAAACAATAATAATTATGTACATAAATAATTGAAAGATATATATATATATATATATATTTTTTTTTTTTTTTCTTTTTATAAGAAAAAGGTGAACAACATCTTTTCGGCAGAATATTTTGTTTACATCAACACTCCACAATATTTTTTCCAGAAAAAGGTAAGAATATATTCGGCAGAATTTCCACATCTTTCAACTGGTGACATATGTGAAAAATTCAGCTACGTTCCTTTGAATTCTTCAATTCAGTCAGTACCAGTTAGTAGGGCCCATGTTCAAACCAAACATTATCAAACATGTAGTATCTACAAAAGAGAGAATATATTTTATATATACACTAGCTAAACAAAAAATATGAAAATGAAGTAAAAAGATACTCTCTTCTTCATTGACGAGTGACTTTCTTCAGTCTTTGCCTAAGGGCCTCGATTGCGTTCTGTATCCTGCTGCTTTCTCTGCTTCTCACTTCCAGAGACGCCTCATGTAAGTTTCGAATCCCTCGACCCAAGTTTGCAATCGAAGGAGCTGAAGGAAGCGACACAGCTGCACATTCGATCCCGTCTCCATAGAGGAGCAATCCCGCACAAGTTGCAAGACTGGCCCCAAACGTTGCCAACGGTAAGGTGCCAATGGGTTTTGCTCGTCTTTTCCGCATTATCTCATAGAATGCAGCTCTCATGGCAGAGAAGCTCGTCTTTTCAGCAGAAGCTATGATACTGTGTGTTACTGCTCTTATTTTCTCCGCGGATAAAGACGCTTTAACCAAAGATGTTGACTTGACTCCAGAACTAGCAAAACCCGGGGCCATTACCTTTGAGGGATACGCGACTTTGGTAAATGCAAATGTCATTGCCTTATGGGTATGTGTCAAGAAAAGGTTCAACGAAGCTGGGGCTTTAAAAGTTAAAATCTTGAAGAGAGGAGAAGCAGAGATGGCCTTGGATAGTGATGAAGCACCCCAGATAGCAGTCGCACCTGCACCAACCGCTACCACCGGTTTATCAGACAACAGTCGTTTTAACTTCGAGTCATCATTAGTCTTCTCGTCGTTATCAAAATTTTGTACCATATGCTCAGACATATCCTTGACTTCTTGAGGAACACAAGTATTCCAGTGCTTCCTAAGACCTGCGAGGCTACTTGCATCTACTACTGCTACTATATTCTTGAACTTTTTAGCCTGGCTACGCAGAAGATCTGCCATAAGTGCATAAGATTTGTCGTCAGAAGAGAGCTGTGAAAACTGAACTTCGGTCCGGCTTGAACTTGCTAGGTTCTTCATGGGAAGCCGACCAGCATTGTTCAAAGCAATTCTTAGACCTTCAACTGCAATCTGGAAAAGGTAAACTTCAGAGATAACCTCTGTATCCATGGCTTCCCCTCTATTTACATCAGACAACATCTTTCTGGCATTGGCTAGAGCTTTCCCAATAGATGGAAGATCGTTAAATATGTCATGAAGATCAACAAGCAAGGAATAAACAGAGTGAGCAAACGGTGGAACCTCATGACTATCGGACTTTATCTCATTGGAAAGTCCACTGGCAACACACTTTGATGGGCTAAGCTCTTTATTGAGCTGATTGAACTGCGAAGATAACAACTTCAGCACCTGTCCCTGTGCATCATTGGTTAACAGAAGCCTTCGTGAGCTTGAAAATACAGCAGAGCCAGAAGCTTGTGGTATGAGACTATTAGCTAGACCTTGCATCTTGCCTCCTGGCTCAGTTTCTCCAGGGGAGGCATCCACAGCAGCGATATTGACAAATGGAGATTCCAGTACCAGAAACGATGAACCAACCTCACCGGCCACCTTTTTGGCAGCCAATAGATGCCCATTAAAACTAGTCCCAAAGATCTCTCTCAAAACCAAGATCCCTGCAACAATTTCGTACCTTTCTTTGTTAACCTTGTCTATAAAACACTGTGTAAGAACTTTTAAAGCTGATGTGGGGATCGAATCACTTGAGCCATCCCCTATTACACTCTCCTCAGCTTGAGCTTCTCCAAAAGCTGATTTGTCCACTTGAGCCACTACAGCGCCAGGTCGGATTTCTCGTATAAGACACTCGGCATCAATAGCAGATCTCTCTGATATATTTTGATCAGAGAGTATGTATATAGTCGAATCATGCTCTGGGACTCTGATTGCAAACACGAAATTCTTTGTACTCTCTGGCACTGAAAGTCTGTGAACAAGCTCGTTTGATTCCCTCAGGTCATTGTTTTTTAATATTGAAAAGGGCCATATATTTCGCAGACTATTCGCAAAAACCTATGCTACCATTTTCGAATTCGTCTCCAATGAAAGTTGATTTCAAACCCAGTAAAATGATTTCTGGGACGAGCCCTCCACGGCAACCAGACGAATCCGAACAAATCCAGAGTCTTCTATCGAATTCAATAGAGCCGCGCATAGATAAGAGATCGGTCTACTGAATCATGCAGGCGATTTTGTCGAACCTACTCAAAATCGAATCGGGGGGAAGGAAGAAACTTCTCCTCCGTACTAATCCAGAATTTGAAGATCGAAACAGCGCTCAGATGAATCAAAAAATGACAAATTGAGAATCACAGCAGACGGAGGAGACACGTACAGCGGCTGATGGCGAAGTAGGTACCTGATTGGTTAAAGGGAAAGCTGTCGCGAAGAATCGAGCATCAATTTTCCAGATTAGGGCTCCCAATGGTTCGAATCCACCATACACCAGTTGACGGATTCTGTAACTCTGTCTCTCTCGCGCCACTCGCGTCCTCTTCTAATGCCCCTTTAAGTCTCTCTAGTAGTATAAGCTGAAAGACGAATTCTGCAAAACTCATTCGTACACAGCAGACACAGTCCTTCGTGTTTCTTAAAATTACGGCTGGACGAACATTCGGTTTTTCAAATTTCCGGTCTGGTTCAGTTTGGTTACGTTGGTTTTCTTAATTTAGTCGGTTTTGAGAATTCACGTATGAATTATAAAACCTGGTTCCATTTTGGATTTATGAAAGTAAAACTACAAAGTTTATATTAAAATATGGATGATTCATTTTATATACTCCTATGATGATACATAATCAGCGTTTAAAAAAGTATTCCGAACCAAATTTGGTTTTAAAACACACACTCTCTTTCATCGAAGCGTGTGGTTCTTCAGCCTTTGCCTAAGGGTCTCGATAGCGTTATGTATCCTGTTGTTTTCTCTCCTTGTCACTCCCAGAGACGCCTCGTGTAAGTTTCGAATCCCTCGACCCAATTTTGCAATCGAAGGAGCTGAAGGAAGAGACACAGCTGCACATACGACCTCTTCTTCAAAGAAGAGCAACCCCGCGCAAGTTGCAAGACTGGCTCCAAACATCGCCAATGGTAAGGCACCAATAGGTTTTGCTCGTGTTCTCCGCATCATCTTATAGAATGAAGCTCTCATGACAGCGAAGCTCGTCATTGTAGCAGAAAGTATAATACTCTGTCTTACTAATTCCATTACCTCCGGGGATAAAGATGCTTTCACCAAAGACGTTGTTGGTTTGGATGGTGACAAAACCCTCAAGAAAGGTGAAACAGAGATGGCCTTGGATAGTGATAAAGCGCCTGCACCACCACCACCACCAAAAGCTACCACCGGTTTATTAGATAACATTCGTTTTAGCTTTGATTCATTACTATTCTCGTCCTTATCAAAATCCTCAGACATATCTCTGACATCTTGAGGAATAAAAGTTCTCCAGTGCTTCCTAAGACCTGCGAGGTTACTTGCATCTACTACTGCTACTATCTTCTTAAACTTTTTAGCTTGACTACGAAGATGATCTGCCATAAGTGCATAAGATTTATCCTCATTGGAGAGCTTTGAGAACTGAACTTGGCCTCGGCATAAACTTGCTAGGTTCCTGATGGGAAGACGGCCAGCATTGTTCAAAGCAATTCTTAGACCTTCAACTGCAACCTGGAAAAGGTAAACCTCTGCATCCATGGATTCTCCACTATTTACATCAGACAGCATCTTTCTCGCATTGGTCAGAGCTTTCCTAGTAGCTGGGAGACCGTTAAATATGTCATGAAGATCAACAAGCAACGAATAAACAGAGTAAGCAAACGGTGGAACCTCATCACTATCCAACTCTATCTCATTGGGAACACAGCTTGATGGGGTAAGCTCTTTACGTAGCTGAGTGATATGCGAAGATAACAACTTCAGCATCTGTGCCTGTGCAACGTTTGTTATCTGAAACGTTCCCGAGCTTGAAGAAAAAGCAGAACCATAAGGCATGAGACATTTATACGCTATACCTTGCATAACAAAAGGAGATTCAAGTTCCATAAACGATGAACCAACCTCATATTAGAATGTTAAAATGTCCCACATTGGAAGTTGGGACATTTCTTAACTAGTATATAAGGTTCATGGGCCAATCCACTCATTGCCAATTGGTTTTGAGTTGGAAGCCCATGATTCCTAATACCTCACCAGCCACTTTTTTGGCAGCAATTAGATGTCCATTAAAATCTGTCCCGAAAATCTCCTTCAAAACCAAGGCCCCTGCAGCACTTTCGTACTTTTCTTTGTTAACGCTGCCTGCAAGCAGCTGTTTGACAACTTTAAAAGCTGACGTTGGGATCGAATCAATTGAGCAATCTCCTAATACACTCTCCTCAACTTGAGATTCTCCAAAAGCTGAATAGTTCACTTGAGCCACTACAGTCTACAGCATCAGGTCGGATCTCACGTATGAGGCACTCGGCATCAATAGCAGATCTCTGAGATAAATTATGAGCAGAGAGTATGTAGATAGTGGAATCATGCTCGGGGACTCTGATTGCAAATACAAAGTTCTTTGTACTCTCAGGCACTGAGAGTCTGCGAACAAGCTCCTTTGATTCCCTCACGTCACTTTCAAGCATTGAAAAGGGCGATGATATATTTCGCAGACTATCCGCAAATAAAAATGCCATTATCCTATTCGTCTTCCAGAGACAGAGAATTTTCAACCCTAAGTTAGATGAATTGTGAAACACGGCAACCAGACGAATCTTGAATTAACAAATGCAGATGGTTGGAAGAATCTAAACAACAAACGACAAATTGCGAATCTGAATGATTTCTTTGCCCAACGGGCTACATTATTTATAGAACAAAAATCTTAGCATATTTCTTAAAAACCAAATAAGGAAAAAACCAAATAATTTCCTTTTATGTAAATACGACTTCTCTCTGCGCGCCTATCTCGCGGGACTCGCGTTCTCTTTCCTTTTAGTCGATGAATGGACGGTTCAAATATATTAAAATTGATTTAGTATAAAAAAATTAATTAATTAAGTTATATAGTATTTTTTTTTAATATAATTGGGAATCCTAAATCAAAATCAACACTAATCTCTTAAACTTTTGAAAAGACGGATACATACGTTAATAAAGTATGAAAACAGTGTATCAGCTTCGGACAAATTAAATTTGGTTTTCTGATTTATTTGATATTAAAAAAAAAACTCCCTAATTCGGTTACAAAAGTTTCATCCTCAATACGTTTGCTGTAGTTTATATGGCTAATTGTGATCAAAGATGTTGTGATTGAACAAAAAAAATGTGACCAACATTGTAACGCTCTCGTGAATCTTCATATACAATTTTAACAAAAAAGGAAACTTCATTTACAATTTTGAACTCATCATTTATAAAGTGTGAAGAGTGAATACATTCGTGTTGTATTTGCTTTAAAAATATAAAATTTAAATTGTGTCTACAACTACAAAGTTTAGAAGGAAGTGCATGCAAATTGTGTGTATCTTGTTTTTAGGGAAAGAAATATAGATGCTGCCGTAGATGTCACACACTTGTAGGGTATTCTCATTCATCACTTGTAATGGTCAAGGCATGCTTTTTTCATGGTACAAACTACAAACTACAAAGTTCTCGAATTAGGCTTGATTTTTCAGTTTTTGGCTCCAACCTAAGTTTGATTGGACCTTAATTTTAGTTTTTTCTTTTTCGGGCCACCAGCCCACGAATTGGGGCATAATTTCTGAATCACACGACTTTACTTATCTTCTTACAGTATTTTGAAAATATTAAAAAAAAATATATATATATATAGATGTATATATACAGGTTTTTAATGCAGCACAATTGTGAAGCTCTCAGTTCATAAAATGAATGCGTTAACCTTCTAGTCCTTAATTAATTAAGAACTCTATAATTAGGTACTTCCAACAACAACAACAAAATCAATTAATGTTCGTGTTTACGATTCACCATTAAATAAAAGAAAAACTTAACAAGTCCAAGCGAAAGAAACATTTGACCAAAAAGCCAAAACTTGGATACAATAGTTACGGGAACTCTCATCACCACCCTCCTCCTCACCGATTCTAAGCCTCTATCACCCGCATGACACGTCACCCTTACTAAAGCTTCATTGCCACTCATACTAAAATCTTATTGGTCTGTCACAATCACCAAGTGTCAGCGTAAGAAAGAGACAGAAATAAAATCATTTTTTTGTTATTTAATTTTTCGGCTGTTTTTATTTGTTTGTTTTTTAATTCCAAAAGAAACGCAATAAAACGGTGTTGTGAAATCAAAGCAAAACAAAGGGTCGTGCGAGAGAATAAGAGCGCACTTCAATCGACCGACGGATTCGTCTTCTTCCTCCTCTCCTCATCTCTCTCTCTTTCTCTCTCTCTCTGCATATTCTTCGTATCTTTTCTGGAGCTGAAGCTCGAGGAGAGTTCTAGATCCTTTTGAATTTCTGTAATTTAGATCTTACATAAACCGGCAAGGAAGGTTGAGGCAGAGAGTATCGAATTCCTTCCGGATCTTACGCGGTTTAGGCGGGAGGAGGTTTTGGTTTGGGAATGCGCTGTTGAGCTGATCTTATTGGTCGATTGAGGTTAGTTTGATCGATCTGGTTCCTATTTGTCTTCTCCCGGAGTTTGATTTCTGTGCATAAAAATGTGATTTTACAATGTCGCCACAAGTTATGCTCGATTCTGCTCCCAGCTTACATTCTCTGATTTTGTTTTTCTGGGTTTTGATATCTACTTTCGCTCATTGTCTTTTTTGAATTGTGGTTTTAACGCCTACTGAGATCTGATCGTGGGATTTCACTTGGGTATACACATAAATCACTCTTTGGCCTAGCTCTTTTTACTTCTCATTTTGAAGTGTTTAAATGGAGTTTCTTTTGTCTTGAATGCTTCTGTTGTTTTGTGTTGCCTTCCCAGGTTTTAGCTCAGTCTAGAATTCTCAGCTTGGGAAAGGCCGATGAAGAACGGGGTGGCTGAGTGCAGCGTATGTCGTTCAAGGTTGGTTTCTCCCGGCAGCAAAGCTATAGCGAGGGCTTATGAGTATGACAACCACAAGATTAGAGTATCCTCAAAACAAAAAGCCCTCAATATCTTTTTGGTAGTCGGTGACTGCATGCTAGTTGGTTTACAGGTAAAATTATCTTTGAACAAATTTGGCTAAAAACATTAGTGATTTCAATGTTACTGCTACGATGCATTTTTGATTACCTCTTTTTTGTATATGTATTTTCAATCATATCACTGTTGAATCATGTACAATCGTAGTAGGTTGTTGTTTTTCTTCCAATTCCTCATTTGTTGTTAAAATTTCCTTTTAAAGTTTACGTTTTTTTTTTGCCCTTACAGCCTGTCTTAGTGTACATGTCTAAAGTGGATGGAAAGTTCAATTTCAGTCCTATTAGCGTCAACTTCTTGACCGAGATTGCAAAAGTTATTTTTGCGATTGTCATGCTTCTGATACAGGTACGTTTCTGGATTGACTTCAGTTTCTTGCGAATTACCAGTTCTATTTGTGCATACAGACAGCTTCTTGGTTTTGGCTTATTGCTTCTTTCACGCTTGTCTTGCTTTTCCGTAGGAAAAGTGGCCGCCCTTTTAATACTCAAGTTTTTGTGGTAATATTGTAGGCCAGGCACCAAAAAGTTGGAGAAAAGCCTCTACTATCTTTTTCCACATTTGTCCAGGTACCTTGTTGTGGCAATTAAGAGATTTTGAAGTACTGTAAAAGATTCTGTATTAGGATTGTGGTATGGCATAGTCTCATATTTAATGTTAGTTTCTTGGGCTCTCAGTGTCTATTAATCTTGGTGTATGTTACACATCTGGTTGTCAAAGCATGATAGTTTGAAATGTAGATGTTATGTTACCACTAGATTTATCTAATACTATACTTTTTTTCTTAAATTGTTTCCTGCTGTTAAACTCAAAACTTCTGAGTTCATTTGTTTACTATTTATAGTGCAAGTTGGTGTAACACAAGCCTTTATTTCGCAGGCAGCTCGGAACAATGTGCTTCTCGCTGTTCCAGCAGGGTTGTATGCCATTAATAACTACCTTAAGTTCACAATGCAGGTACATGTGCTTCTTATTCAAAAACGTGTGCATCCATCCTTTGCTCTAATTGAGTTGCAGAAATGGAATTTTATTGATTAACTGTCTGAGTTTTTTTTTTATGTTTTACTGTATCTTTATGGCGTCTTCTAACATCAAAAATAAAACAGAGCCTTTGGCTATGAACTCAGTTTTGACTTCTTGAATAGGATTTTTAGGAACTTAATTTTTTTGCATCGGCGATGTTTTGTCTCTGTTCTACAGACTTGGGAACATAGTTCATAGATGGTTTCTGTGAGACTCCTTGCTTTTGTTGCCCCTGGAGAATATATGATATCATCAAATTTGTTGATCCTTGATTTTGTTACATTTTATCATTCCTAAGTAGTGGTTATTTTCCTCTGTTTTCCTATCGTTATATTCCCCAAGTCCTGCTCGGTATTCTGCAATAATATGTCATGCTGCCTTTTGGTGGTAGATGTTTGAGTCCGCTGTGAAAGTTGCACCGAACAATTTTGAGAACATAGTTACATTATGCTCTGCTGTCATACTTATCTAGCTTTCTCGGCTACTATTTGGTTCCGTCTCTCTTCTATTTTAGTTTCACCCAGTAATTCACTTTTTCTTATGTGCCAGTTATATTTCAATCCTGCTACTGTGAAGATGCTCAGCAATCTAAAGGTTCTGGTGATTGCTGTACTACTGAAGATGATAATGAAGCGACGGTTTTCCATCATACAGGTCAGGTTCAATTAATATTGGTTACTGTATGTGTGATTTTTTTGGTATCAGACATTATTATGGACGTTTATGTTTGACCTTCCTTACCTCCTACTATCAACGGGATTAATATGTTTGATATTTTCTGTTGTAGTGGGAAGCACTTGCTCTGTTGCTGATAGGGATTAGTGTAAATCAGCTGCGTTCTCTGCCAGAAGGTTCTACTACTATGGCTGTCCCAATTGCTACGGGTGCATACTTCTGTACCTTTATCTTTGTAAGTTACATTTTCTGGTGCTTATATTTGCTTTTCTTGGAAATCTAGCAAGTAAGTGATTCCATTTCACATAATCTGTTGTAGTTCATACAATTGCTCACCCGTTGTTGCATCAAAGAAAAGTTGTGATTTCGAGTTAGAGGCTTATTCAGCACTTCATCTTGCAGATTACGGTCCCATCTTTGGCATCTGTTTACAACGAGTATGCTCTAAAGAGCCAGTATGACACAAGCATTTATCTTCAGGTTAGCTAATCCTGATGCATAGTTTTTTTTTCCCATACATCATCAGAGAATTGAGAGACTTATACTAACATTGGAGGGTCTGTGGTGACCGTTGCTTGTAACTGTTGTTGATTCGTTTGTGTTATTAACTGTGAGGCACATCGCTGGAAAGGGCAGTTTCTATTATAAAAACAGAACTCTTGGCCTTGGCTGTCAAACTCTTTTTCAGTTATATGGTCTAGTCGGCTGTGCTAACACTGTGGTCAGTTATTGTTTAGAACAGAACTTTTGGCTCGTGTTGTTGAACTTGTTCTGTTCTTTGTTCTAGTCATCTCTCTTAGCAATGTGGTTCCTCATCTTAGGGTCCACCGGTCACGCTCTTGCTGCTGTCAAATGCTAGGACAATGAACCTCTTCCTGCGTTGTCCTTTCCTTTTGTTTTTGTTTTTATGTGTTCTGAATATTAAACATTAATTTCCCTGGTGCAGAACTTATTTCTCTATGGTTATGGTGCAATATTCAACTTCCTTGGAATCCTAGGAACTGTTATATATAAAGGTATGTGTATTTTAACACGGCAGAGAAGAATATGACAAATGTTTAAGCAAATGGAATGCCATAAATGCTTCTTAAAATCCTGTGAGACGCATTGCTAACAATTTTGCCACTGTGTCAACAGGTCCTGGCAGTTTTGACATCCTACAAGGACATTCTAGGGCTACCGTGTTTCTGATACTGAACAACGCAGCACAAGGGATTCTATCCTCCTTTTTCTTCAAATATGCAGGTTAAATAACACTTTTGTTAAAATTCATTTAATTCATGGAAATTAATTAATTCTGGATGGATTAATGTGGTAGTTCAATAGATTTGGAAATTTTGGATTTTGGATGAGCAAAAACCTTTGGAGTAAGATCGTTTCATAATTATAGTATTGAGTTTGTTGTCTTCATTTATGTATGTTCTCTCAGATACAATATTGAAGAAATATTCATCCACGGTTGCCACGATATTTACTGGCATAGCATCTGCAGCACTCTTTGGACATGTATTAACCATGAATTTTCTTCTGGGGATTTCAATAGTTTTCATTTCAATGCACCAGGTAAATGCATACAAATCACTTCCGGGTGTTTCAATTAACTTGCTGGAAGGAAGCTCTTTTTTTTGTTTAAATGTTTGTTCTGACTTCTATTCTACGCAGTTCTTTTCACCCCTTGCAAAAGCCAAAGATGAGCAACAGAACGGGAACCTAGAGTTAGTTAAGACTAAGGACGATCATAGGTGTGTCTTTATGGATCATTATCCTTTCTCTGATTACATGTCATCGTTCTATAAACTCTTACATGGACCGCCGTATTTTCTATCTTCTTGTCTACGATTTTCTGTTTGAGAAAACCTTAACTGTGAGATTCAGTTACCCGTGTATAAATCATATAACCTTTTTTCTTCCTCTCTTATTCCCTTCAGGGCTAAAGACTCATTCATTAACATGGCAGCAGGAGCAAATGAAGAGGTGAAGAACACACACACACACACGCACAGACTTCCATTATCTGTGAAATCCAGTTATTGTAAATTTCCGACTTAAGACTGATAGGATGTTTTGTCTTTCTTCTGTGTCTCTGCAGGCTAGTCACCGTGTTGAATCAGATGACAGAGAGCCACTTCTTCCCAGATAAAACTTTGTCAGCGTAAGTCCTCCAACCTCATAAAAAGGATACGCTGGAATGAACTAGTTGGTACACAAAGAAACGTCCCGTGTTCATAGTTCTCATCTGCATCTCCGTTTCTCTCTCGTTACAGGATTTTGTTTCGAAGAATTCTTTTGGCCAAAGATTATTTTAGACATCAAGGGGGAATTCAGATCGCATACTACCTGGATTCAGATGCAATAAACTTTATGAGTGACTCCTTCGCCGCCTCGCAATTCTTTCAAAGAGTCAGTTAAGTTCGTTAAGAACATGTATTCTTTTTCAGATAGAGAAAACCAAACTAAAACAACTCTTCATTATATGTATTTTTCAAAAGTTATCTATCTTCTTCCGTTGTATACCTTTTTTCTCTCTTTTCTCCGTCACTAAGAAAAAAAAAAGGCTTTTGATTCATTAGTCCGAACCGGCTTAAACCGGTTGGTTTGACCAAACCGGAGCTCTTCAACTAACTCAATTCTCTCTGTCCACAAGCGAGAGACATCACACAATGAACATGACCACCTCGTGTTCTTCTTCTTCTTCTCCTTCCCCGCAACTCTTCGCCACCAAATCTCAAATCTACCAAGCTCCTCTTTTATCCTTCTCCACTCCAAAACGCCGTCGTTCGCGTCCTCGCCGGAACCGGAAATCCAATGGCTCGTCCTACGACAATAGCGACGGCAATGTTCTTACAATCTCTACTTCGTCGTCCGCCGGAGCTGAAGACCAAAGTCTCAGCTTAACCCTAGACGTCCACCGGATTTCAGCTCTAGCTACTTCTCGCTTCCAGTTGTTTCTCGATTCCGGCAAAGACGCTTTCTCCGACTTGCAAACTCTAATCGCACTCGACGATAACCGGCGAATCGTCGTCAAGTGTAGGAAATCAACTATGCAGTTCGTCGGAGGTGTGGTTGTGCTCGGATTCGTATTTGGTTTTGCAATTAGGGTTCTGATGAAATTAGGATCGGCTTTTAAGGGTAATTTCCAAGGTAGCCCCAAATTAGTAGTTAGGAGAGACAGGAGTCTTGGTGGCAAGGAAGTGGTTGTAGCTGTTGACAGCATTCGTTCATCTTCAAGCTCCATAGCTCCTGGTCAGGTTTCTCGGAGTAACTCCATACCCAGAAATCTCAAGCTCAGAGCTCAGAATAATTTGCCGAAATGGTGGCCTACTTCATTGCCTAGCCAGAGCTTCGAAGTAGACAAAGAAGACTATCAGAGAGAAGCCAACAGAATCGTTCGAGGTCACTTCTAAACTCCTACAAGTCCTCTTTCTTTTTTTGCTTTCTTTTTTTTGGCAAGCTTTTGCTTAGACATTTTTTTTGTCTGTTTTGTTACAGGTAGAAAAGCCTTTAAAGCTGAAAGATTTCATTTTTCAGTGGTATTAGTATTACTTTATGTGTTTATGGTTTCATTCTACAAATGTAACTTATCAGTTTAGTTTCCAGCAATCGTGGATAACAGAACCAGTGGAAAGGACATCACGGATAATGATATCATTCAAGTTAGTATTTGTTTCCTTTCTTTTTCACATTCGATTGTGTAACTATCTTGAACGAACTTGAATTAACTAGATTACTCTTGCTATGGAATTATATACAGCTGCGTAGAGTATGTAGGATTTCTGGAGTACAAGTCTCTATTGAGCCAACAAATACCCGAGATTCCTTTTACCGAACATCTATTGATTTTGTCCTAAATGCTTGCAGCAGGTGTCTCTCTATTGACCTTTACTTATTATGTAAATTTTAGTCTTTTGTCTTTTGGTATGGTTCTGAACTTGTTTGGAAACTATCTGTAGAGCTCCTTGGGAATCTTCTTCTGTCGAGATTTGTAGTGAAGATGCCCGAGAGTTCATTGCTGGGCTTGCTGAGAACATTGGACTTGCAAAGATAGATGCTGCTAGAATGGTCTCTGCAGCGGTAGCTGCACGCACACGTTCATGGTTTCTACAAGCTTGGGTTTGCTTACTATCCTTCTTCTAGTCTCTATTCGTTACTGCAAACTTGAGAACTGCAACATTGCACAGTTTTTTTTCTGAGCAAACTCCATGTTACTGCAGGCTCTAGAAATACAAGGTAAACAATCTGAATCGGTGGCAGAACTATCGAAAATATGCCTCATTCATCGCATTTTTCCTCCTGAGGAGTACTCTGTATGTGTTTTTTCTTTTCAAGTTTTCACCATTCAGTCTCTACTTTACTTGCCATTTTTTTTTCACAAAACTTGCTCGCTTGTTTACTGATCCTCAGGCTGAGATGGAAATGGTAGCAAGAGGGTTGGAGAAACTCATGAAGCTCGAAGAGCGACAGTCTCTACTGAAAACGTTTGTTGGAATGTGTTGCAGTGAAGAGAGTCAGAGAAGCGCGGCTGAGGCTCTGGGTTTGGTACACCAGTAAACTATATTGCTTCTTCACCGATTTTACAATGAGGACAATCATTTTAAACATTAAACATTAAGTGTCCTAATCAACTTAACTAAATGATTTTTTAATCAAATGACAGAAGGTATTGGAACATTTTTATTCTTAGTATAGTGTCTTTTGAGTGACTCTTTAAAGAACACAAGCTACGAAATAATGTATACTTATGTTATTGTCTGAAGTCATGAATCAAAAAAAAAGATTTGTTATAAGTTTGTGTACATTTGATTTATCTTCCATGAATCAGCTTATATAATAAAAGAACAAACAAATTTTAGAAGATTAACACAACAAATCCATCTCCATCGAACCCAATCCAATTCCTACTCGCCATCTTCTCTTCCTTGATAACCCATTTACATTCCATTTGTAAATAGAAACAGGAAAAAAAAAAAAAAAACTTGAAGCCATGAATGAATCAAATTGCACGAACCACAAAGAAGAATATCAAATTTGAGGGTTTGGATGAGCAGCAGCTGTTCCTGAAGACCTCAAGAGCGGTTGAAGAGCTTTTACTACGATGCTCATGTTTGGCCTAAACTCTGCTTCGTATTGCACACACAACGCTGCAACTGCCGCAAGCTGCGTTTACCATCAAAACGCAAGTTTTAGCTTCAAGTAGTGTTCACTGGATATATGAATAGGAAGGTTTTAGTTTTTTATACCTTTGCAACTGCTTTAGGAGGATACTCTCCTTGGAGTTTTGGATCAACACATTGCTTCACTTTGTCCTCACTCAGCCTTGGAGTAGCCTGAATATTTGATTTACAGAGAAAGTTGTATATAACCAAGAAAGATTTGGTTAACTCAGAAAGCTAAAAGATCATCATAATAAGTAAGTTAATTACCCAAGTGACAAGACTTTGTTGACCACGAGGCATTGTATGATCAACCGGTTTTCTCCCGGTTAGAAGCTCCAAAAGCACAACTCCAAAACTATAAACATCACTCTTCTGCGTCAGCTGTCCTGTCATCGCGTACCTGCAAACCCCAAAATGTATAAAGTTACAATCTTTTAAGTTCCCAAGAATCAAGAAAGTTTCAAGATTTCGGTTTTGAAGCATATATACTCTGGTGCGTGATAACCAAATGTCCCCAAAACTCTAGTGGAGTGAAGGCGAGCAGCCATATCAGGAGCTTGGTTAGAAAGATTAAAATCAGCGATCTTGGCTTTGAAGTCCTGGAAAAGAAGCACGTTGCTGGATCGTATATCTCTGTGTATAACGGGAGGTTGAACTTTCTCGTGCAAGTACTCTAATCCTTTAGCTGCATCAACTGCAACTCGGACTCGTTGCATCCACTCAAGTGTTGGACCAGGCTGTGCTCCTTGCACTCCCTTTCTCCCTGTTTAACATCAAATTTTATCATCCAAAGGTTAGATTGATGTTGAGAAGAAAGCTTTTCATACCGTGTAAGATGTCGTGCAAGGATCCCATCGTTGCAAACTCATACGCAAGGACACGGAGATTCCCTTGGACACAGTAACCAAGAAGCTGAACAAAATTGTCATTATCCAGCCTTGAAACCTTGGAGACCTGAGTCAAGAACTCAACATTCGTCTCCGGTTCAGCTGAATTATCGAGCTTCTTCACAGCCATGGCCTTCCCATCATTCAAGTTTGCATAGTACACTCTTCCGTAGGATCCTTCCCCAATCAAGGCCTTTGATCCGAAATTCTCAGTCTTTTCTCTGAGCTCATCCAATGACATCACGGGGACATCAATAGGAGGAGGCTCCTTTAAGACAGAAGGCTTCACAGGAGCTGCTGGTTTCTTGTTGTTACGTCCTACACAAGGAAAGAATATTAATAGAAAGACGGGTTCCTTAGGAAGAAAGCAACAGCATCTTTTAACACAAGCTTGTGAAAAAAAAACAGAGGAAAGAATAACTTGGACTAAAGCTACTTAACCTGTGTGCACAAGAAAAGATACTTAGCGTAAGGTTCAAAAGCTCATATAGAGAATGTAAATTGATAGGTTTCATCAATCACAAGGCAGGTAAAGAAAGAGAGATACCATAGTCGTGTTGGCGAGTAGGAGGGCTTTTCAATCGGTTATGTTCAGATGAAGGGAAAGATTCTTGTACATGACAAGAACAGCACAGCCACCTACGCATCTTCCCTCTCTTGCCTACATCAAGATCGTCTACAGCTCTCGGTTTATCCAACCGAACAAAGTAGCTGCTCGGTGAACGATCATTCGCCTGCAAGTTACATCATCAACACCATTCCATCAATGTGTGCTGCTCTAAAATGTTAAAAGGAAAACAGAGGACTCTGCCATCAAAATCAATAGGCTATAGTAACAACATTTTTCTCTATCATCATCATCCGCAAAACTACAATGCATTAAGATTTCCATCGTATATAAGGTCCACGAATATTCCAGAATATAGAGATATCTCAATGCATTTAATTGATCAAAAGCTATTTACATGCTTACCACTTGACCACGACGATGAAAATCACGATCCATCAGAAAACGCAATTAGGGACAAACGAGCAATAAACCAGAGAGACGAATCAAAAAGAAAAAAATTGAGGTAGACAAATGAGAGGCAGAGACGAAAGGGGACAAGCTACTCGAGAAATTTAGGAAGAAAAAAAAAATGGAATCCCAAATTACTAAGGAACAAAAAAAAACAAAGAGAGAAACACAAAAGATAAATGGAGAGGGAAAAAGAAACAGCTAAGAAAAGAAAGAAAACGTCAAAAGGAAGCGACAGAGAGGCATATGATCAAGAATAGAACAAACATCCCAATTTTGGCCAATTATATAATATATATAAGATGGAATAAAAGGGTGTCAAGAATTACTTTCAAAGTCTCTCTCTTTCTCTTTATTTATTCTTCTGATCTGGGCAGAGACAGACGTGGGGAAATGATTTTCTTCGAGTGAAAAAGCTAAGGAAATAAAAGTGGCAACAACAATCGAAATATTACATTTTTTAATATTTGGCCAAGAATATCTATACGGTTCTTGTTCTGAGTTCTGACTTCTTCTCACTTGTTACATGTAGAGTCTTCAAAAACGTTTAATTACATAGACATGTAGAGACAAATATGGAGTTGATAGGCAACACAAATATAGGTCAGCCTCTTCATCTTCTCAATCTACTCCAAATGCTGACCGAAACAGTGGTCCTTCAATTATAGTCGAGCCGTCAAATAGTTTAGGATACAATCTATTGAGCAATGGAAGCCCTCAAGGGTGTTGATAGAAAGGTTGTAAACTATAGGGAACCTACAACGGGAGCCACAACTTGAACACAGTGGTCTAGAATTGCTATCGTTGAGAACCGCTTCTATCTTCAACCCCTCGAGCTCGTCCATGAATGTGAATCTTGGCTTTATCTTCAACGAGTCTCCAATCACGCAATCAACATGGCACACGACCCCACAATCATAGCACGCATAGAACCATTTCTCAGGATTTGTTTCNTTTATCTTCAACGAGTCTCCAATCACGCAATCAACATGGCACACGACCCCACAATCATAGCACGCATAGAACCATTTCTCAGGATTTGTTTCCGCTTCACATATCGTACACCAATGTTTACAGGCCTTCTTCTCACCACTTGACAACACTATGAAATGGTCATCACACCTGTGCTTTATCACTTCTGGTAGAGTAGCGCATTTGAAATCCAATGAATACTCACAGTCAACGCAGCTCAGCTCTTATTTGTTAGTCTCGTCTCAAGCCACACAAGTGCCACGGTCTAATGTGGTGAGAAACTATGCGTGTGGATGAAGTTTAGGGTTCCGAAACCAAGAGAGAGACGCACAGTGCACATCTAATACTATATCCTCACCATCCTCGTATCTAAACCCACTTACAACTCTACCTCAAGCATCACAACGATGTAATTGACCGCGGTTCTCCTTACCGGGGTGAAGAGAAAGTATACGTGTTGAAAGCCCATGTCGTTTCCTAAGAGGTAGGTTAGCACATTTCTTGTGTAGAAAGAAATCACATTCGTCCATACATTTGTAATGCTTCTCGGAAGTAATTGGATTGGCGCAAGCTTCACAATGTATGCCTTCGCCGCCATCGATAAGTAATAAGTTGTGTTCTTCATGGAACATATGATTTATCACTCCTTCTTCGATTACTTTGAATGGTATTGTGTCTACGTCTTCCTCATGTGTCCCTTCGAGTTCTATCCCGTCCCACACGTCTTTTCTTGTTGCACACAAGGAGTGAACAGAGAAATCCGGGCATTTTTTGCATGAATAAGCTCCGTACCTCCATGTGATATCTCGACGACATACCTCACATACCCGATCACCAGGAGTGAGAGGGTATGCATGAGATATGCGATGGTCATGACGGTTGATGTTTATGACGTGTGGTAGATCGATACAGTCGTAATGAAACATGAGAGAGCATGGAAGGCATACGTAAGGGTTTCGTTCGCCATGCGTACCGCAAGCGTTGCACGTGAAGGATACGTCCCTCCCCATGAGGGTGAGTGCATGGTCGTGGCACTTTGGGTGATCCACCGTGACGGGCGGCGGGTTCTTTGCGCAGTTCACATCTACGCTGAAATCGCATAGCTCACAATGGTAAATAAAGCTGGAGAGTTTGTGTTGGCAGAGGCTGCATTTCCCGTCAGCGTAGTGAGGTGGCCCTTGGAGGCGAAGCTCGAGGGGATGGTTCGAGTGGCAGGGGTGGTTAATATTCTCCGGTGAGCTTGGAACGCAAGAGGGATGCCATTTCATTTTGCATACAGAGCATTCATATAACGGGTTCCAAGCAACAAGGTTTCCTATAGATTTATGGCACTCCTCGCAGCCATCAGCAATTAAACCAATTTTAGAACATAAACGATGTTCATGCCAAAAGAGGTTCACATACTCCATATGTGGACACGATCGATGAATAAGGAAGGGAGTGGTAAGAAATATGAAAAAAAAAGTTTTTCTTCAAATGTAAATTGATTCGCACCTGTTATGGATCATTGGTGTAGTCTTTTCTTAACTCAAGTAGATCATTGTTAGCTGCTCACGTTTGACCGAACTGGTTTAGTCTTTTATTAAGGGGAATAACATGTTTATTATATGGCAGAGAGGTTGGAGAAAGGACCAATGATCATGACAATCAAGGTTGGAGAAAGGACCAATGATCATGACAATCATGTTTAGTCTTTTCTTAAGGCCGCTTAATGAAAATTTCTATTCCACCGAGAAAAGGGGACCCAAATGTTTACTATATTGCAAGGAGGTTTGAGAGTGGGCAAGACTAATCTTTCACCGGATTATTAAAACGAATTATCACAATGGATTCATCTATAAATATAAAAATAAATAATCAATTTGATCACATATATACACATTTTTGGTGATGTCAGAAAACAAAATATTTTGGTCCAAGTTGACCATACTTTTTTTACTATTATATATCTTTCTTTATTTCGTTGCATGTAAATGTTTAAATCGTCCATTATATAAAAACTTGTTTCGATTATAATGTAAATAACAGAAATTATGAATCTAAAGATATTATATAACTAATAAAACGTAAACGTTGGAAATAATTTGATACCAACTTACCAAGACACATGTTGACAATATAATTTGGCGAGAATGTGAAATCGGTTGTATTAACTTGTCGCAACAAAACCGACCCGTTCCTTCTAGAAGTTCTCAATGTTTTAATTTGTCCGGTTTTAACTTCGGTTTTCACACATGACCAGTGTAGCAATAAAATTGCAATTCTAAACCCAAAAAGTTGAATCGAAAATTCTACACCATCTTTTAGTGGAGCAGAATAGTCTCAGCCTGTAGACCCAAGTTACCATCTGAAATTTAATTTGTAGGTTTTTAAATTTTCGTACTAGAAACTGATAAAACCGAAACATAAGGAAACATTTTGGAGTTGGTCAATCTTACCGGTACATGTAGTTGTTTCATATAGAGAGTCAAGTATAAACAGTAAACCGGAAGAGTTCCAATAAACTCATATAGATGTTTAGGTTGCTAAGATCCAAACAGACAGATTTCTTTAAGTTCTCTCATCTCATCGCCTATCACTACCGTCTCCCCCGCTTCCACCGCCATACTGTGTGGAGTTTCCGTTCCAGAAAGCGTTTCCATCACCAAACGGAGTGTCTTCTTCATCGTGTTTCAGCGTATGGATGTTACTCCCAATCCGAGAAGTGCTTGGTCTCCTGTTCCGAACGTTGCTCCTACCTTCTGATGGATCTTGAAACGAGGAGCCAGCTTGCGCCAGATTGTTTCTCCGCTCCGGATTCGATCCTAGAGACACAATAAGAGAGAATCAGATTAGCAATGGCTTTGTGCATTTATAAAGGACTTTATGAACACACCGTACTCCCCACATACTGCTTTCAGGTTCTGGACCAGAGCTAGATGCGTTGGCAGTAGCCCCGCCAAAATATGAAAATGGGTTTGCATAAGACAGTACTCTTCTAACATAAGCAAAGTAACCGCCATTGTTAAGGTTTTCAGGGTCTGTGTTGTTGCTAGACTCAGAGTAAGATGGTCTTCTTTGATAAACAGTTGCTTTTTTACGCGGAACCACTACAAGTGCTTGTCTTTCGAACAGACCCAAGTCTGATAGAGACTTATCCAAATCTGCAGAGACCGAGAGTTATAGGGTTACTTATACTAACCCACCCTGACCAGAAATAAAACTAAATGGCAGAACATCATCTTATACATATAGAATGCACTGGAGATTTTACGTACCTTGGTCACTATACACCTTACGGGGGTAAGGAACCGCAAGATCATAAGCACCCAGTCCGGATGTTTGGTTACTGTTCACATAGTCCTTGACCATTCTCAATGTACTTGTTACAGAAAACTTCTCTTGAAGGCTACCACCATCAGGCAGTCGAATGTTTAAATGAACATCTGATGATTTTTTGGAACTTTCTCCATCCTCTTCCTCTCCTCCTTCATCCTTTGGCTTTATGACCTCTTTTGTACCAACAGATTTTGCTAAATTAATGTCCCTTCCACTAACACCTGAACCACTATCAGCTTCGTTTAACAAGGTTCCCTGTTTCCTTTTCCTATCGGGAGCAGATCTAACGCTGGATATATCATCATTTGCTATTAAGGCTGCAGGACGAATTGGTTCCTTTTCTGCCTGAACATGTGAAGAGGTCTCTCCATTTTCGACATTGCCCTTAGTTCCTTCAACGGAGGATGCTGGCTGATTATCACACGAGTTAGTGGGTTCAGCAGATTTGTTCCCCTGTTTTAGAACAAGACCGAACCATGTAAGCACAACATCAAACTAAAGTACTGCGAAAATGATTTCAGCTCCAGGGACAACCTTCACTGCAGCTGTGCCATCATTGTTTTCTTTTGTTGATGCAGATGTCACCATTGGCTTTCTCTCTGAGGGTTGAACAATAGAGGCGGTTGTTGGAGATGCAACCGCTGCATCTAAAGAACCGCCGTCAGAAGGCAAGACAACATTAGGAGCACTAGAAGCAGGTTGCTCTGAGTTCTGTGATGCAAGTGCTGCTGAAAGGATACTTGCAGTTGTTTCCTGAAAATGAGAAATGTCCAAGGCATTAGTAAGCAAAATAAAATAAAAAAATCATCCAAAGATGGATAAACAACATCATAAGTGAAAGAGAAGTAGCTACCACATACCTGGATATGAAGTCCCACCCACGCCTTCTCTAAACTGGATGCGAGGTCTTCAGCAGCAATAAATCCTTCTGAAAAATAGAAGAGATGAAAATACAACTTGAGCATGTTCGCTTAACCATAATGTGTAAATACTCTCTATCTAAAAATACATACGGTCTTACCATTTTTCCAAACTTGTGTTCCACTGAATCCAATGGCAGCTACACATGGAACAGATGAATATGGGTCTAAAAACTGATGTAAGGATCCTTATTCTTTCCAAATTGTTGCCTCAAGAAAATCAATAGAAATAACTTGCAATACACACGCACACAGTTATATAGTCCTAGATGGATAAGCCAGCTAGAGAGATAAACTGATACATAGCACGAAAAATGATTTCACCTAAAGATTCCAAACGGGTTAGGGTCCATTCTTGTTAAACTAATTTGTACTCTACCACAGAGGTACAGACTCCTAGAAAGTATTACTTCTTCTGGCTAGAAGGACATATGTTCGTATTGCAAACCCCTACAAGGCAGATTCTACAGAAAGTCTGCTGCAACGCGGCATTTACTATACAATCCAGAGAAACAACAGATTTCTTAAGCTCTCTCATAAAAAACTAAGAAAGGATACATATTGCGGAGAAGTTTGTGGCGTCAACACTTCCTGCTTGGATATGCAATAAAATGCAATACTTGGACAGCGACTCTGCCACCTGCATACGACAGTGTGATGAATGAACAATGGCCTTGTTTTCATTTTCAATGTAACTGAGAGTGCAGTCATAAAGCAAAGTACAGACAAGAGAAACCTACCGATGCATCAGTCCATGTCAATTTGTTCAACCTATCCGACTCTTCATCCTCTCCTAAAATTTGGAAGCAAATCCTTTTTAGTATTAAGAGATCAAGTTTTGAGATCGGATCGAGCTCACAGTGATTATGACCCTCTTCAATGTAGAATTTTTCATATATTTGGATTATTTACCAGATATGTAGACAACAAAAAGCTTCTTCAGCCCTTTGGCTTCAAATATGGCTTCCGTAACAGAGCCCTTGAATGTGAGAGAAGACAGAGCTTCCATCTATCAATCAAAGACCCCCGAAATAAGCACACTCTAAACGTTATCGACGATCAATCAGAAACCTTTAACCCTAATTTCGGTGAAACAAACAACGAATTCCAAAAACCCTACCTGGATCCGATCAACCCAGAAGCCCTATCAAGTTGAAGGAGAAAGAAACAGAGATCCACAATTCCCCTGCCCCGACTAAATCCGAACTCTCTCCACCTCCAGAAAATTTTCTTAACAAGGAATCAAACACACAACTGTAAGCAAAGAGAACATTCGCAGATTTAGCACAACGACGAATAAAGAGCAGATGAAAAAGATGAAGCTACTGTGAGATCAGACGCCGTTAAGTCTTCCATCCACAAATGACCAAACGGCACCGTCACGTTAACGTCGTTACGCGTTTATTATTGTTAAATTTTACCGGCGTCCATTAATTCTTCAAAACATCCTAATATTCCTCTTAGTTTTTAAAATGTTCAACTTAAACCCAAACCAACAAATCTCTCATGAGTTTCCAAAATTTGATAGTATTGCCAAAATAAGGAGGGTTTTATGTAACTGAATTATCTACAATTAGTATTGTTTCATGATCAAAACCACTATCTTCGTCTTGATACATTGTGCCATTCCATCTCATTTGATTGGTTATAGCCTTCACTTTGATAACAACATCAAAACGGTCATGTATTATAACAGCCCCTCGTGGTCTAAGAACCCTCTGCATCTCCAAGAGTATATCAGCAATGTCACATCTATCAAAAGAGCACAAAACAGACCATTACACATTTATTACAAAATGTAAATCAAAGTTTCAAGTTACAGAAAGAGATCTCACTTGTCCAAATACAAGCTGAACAAACCCTTGGCATGAATCAGATCATAGGTTCTAGGATATGTAGAGAAAGCTTCACACCTACAAAACCCGAAAAAATATAAGAGATATCAAAGTCGATGATATCAGAAACGTTTTTAAGTGTTTTACCAGTTCATGTAAGTTCCAATGAGGCCACGGTCGAACACAACGCCGAGTGTGTTCGGTTTAAGATCAAACGGAACCACATTCATCACCCACATTGGATATTTGATCAATGCTGCAGCGAAACCGCCTAAACCTGCGTTCATATCCATTACGTTTCTGTATTTCCCATTGCTGAGAAACTTTAACTTAGTGTCATAGTACACCACTATTCTCTGCCACAGGTTAGTGTCAGCTTTGAAGCTGAAAATGTTCACTCCGTGTATTGATCCGGTTCTGATTCGCAGAGGCGCGTGATTTAGTCTCTCATGCCACTTTCTGAGAACGTTTTTGTTGTGTGTGTCATTGACATTTGGAAGAGGAGTGATGCAGGGCTCCATCTCTCTGTACCTATTGTTAACAAGATGTAATTAACTGAAATAAAGTTTTTAGCTTCTGAAGATGCAGAGGAAAGTTTAGATTTGGGGGAAAGTAAAGTCACCACGCAGCGTCAGTGTCACTAGAAGAGCAGAATCCAGGAAACTTGAGAGCTTGTTTTAGTCTTTGTCTACACTGCATATGATTAGAAGGCTTTCTCCATATGACAACTGGGTAGCTTTCAGCAATCTTCTCCCAACAAAGTCTTCTAAAGACATCATTTAGTTTCTCCATCTCCTTCTGCAAATCCTTGAAATCTCTCTTCTGATTCTTAGGTTTAACCATTGGTGTTACAGGTGGTCCAGACAGCACCCAATATCCACCAGGGCGTAGAACACGATCCACCTCCATCAAGTAAAGCCCGTCTGGATAAAATGTTGTTTCTCTTTCAGTATCAGAAGCAGAGTGAATCAAGCAGGGGGTCCAAAACACAGTGACCTAAATCAGATAAACAAGTGTATTTAATATCTTATATACACACACATTACCATAGGCAGTCCAATTGACAAGGCATCTAGAACAATGGACCATGTCGAAAGACCTTGATGGGTAAGGCAGATTATAAGTGCTTAGAACACCGAGCATTGCGGGGAGTCCACGTTCTAATGCAAACTGAACTTGCGCCTCGTGTATGTCCCTCGGTGCTATTGACATTGTCAAGATGTTATAGTTCAGCAAAAAGGCTCCAAAACTCGCTACCTGACACTCGATGGATCCATCGCAAGCAAAATCAATCGAAAGTAGTAATACTGCAGTCAAATATCAAGATTAAAATCAAGATTCTGGTGTCTACTCATGTAACTGAACTCACTCCACATCCAACATCAAGAACAGTCCTGATACTCCCAGAAGCCAAAGGAAAAACCTTCATGATCACATCAACATAGTCCTTCACGCCACCGGGAAAAGAAGTCCCGCCTCCGGGGAAAACAAAGCGGTCTCCTTCGAGCCTAACCCAGTTCTGAGTCTTTTTAAACTCAGTCAGTCTCTTGAAAGGAACATTCTTGAACCAAGCATAGCCTTTACTATCAGGCCAAGGAAAAGGCGTTTTGTAGCCAGAGGGCTTTGGGACCAAACACTTGAGCTTCTCGTGGGCTGAGTCAGGACAGTGCCTCTCTCTCCGGTAGTGTCTTTCAATGCTGTACTTTCGTGCCGTTGATGGATCGTGGCAGGGCAAGTAGTTGGTGAAGTTCTTGGGACAGAGTGGGAAGTAAGATGATGATGATGATGATTGGTTTTTTGAAGGTTCTGGAAGAGAGTAGTGGTTGGATGTGGAAGGTTCTTGAAGCTGTGGAGGATGGTGAGGGTGGGACATGGAAGGTTCTTGATGCTGTGGAGGATGGTGAGGATCTTGGGAAGAAGAGATGGTGATGGTTCTGATACTGGTGAGGATGTAATAGATTGAGAAGAATAAGACTGGAGTGAAGAAGAATAGACGCTTAGGACAGAGCTTTGGTAAGTGTTGTTGTGATGGATTCATCCTTTTTTTGTTTGCCTACACTTCTTCTGTAATTAGGTTTTAAGATCTCAGACAAATTTGTGGAGTATTTTTTCTAAAGCTTAGAAAGTCCAAAAAGAGTAAAGACGCACCTCGTTTTCTTAAATGGAATCTTCAACTGTGCTATTGTCTCCATTAATGGTCATCCAGATGGGGTTTTTATATTATTTTTTGGAACTCATTTTCTTTATTATAAATTTATAATAACAAAAGGATTACATTTACAGTGGAGTATTGATACAAAAATCAAACGAAATATATTAGAATGTTAGGTACATCAGGAAAGCTTTAAAGCAAAATCTTGTGAGACTAGGATTCTTCAGTGTTCATCAATGGTACGAGCAAGAAAGAAATGGATAAGAGCTTCTTTTAGCATCAACGTTGAAGAACATTGTCTCTTGAAGTAAACTTGTCTCCATGTAATGTGATTTTCCAGCAGTCGAGTTGGATGATGAATACAGAGAGCTTCTTGGGTACAACTGAATCAGATTGATTGCAATAACTAAGTTACGCCTCGAGGCTTTGGGAAGAGAAAGACTTTGAACATTTCTCTCAAATACATAGGTGAAAAATCTTTAAGGTACCTCGAAATTTATCGTCTCTTGTGATTATTCCAAATGTTTCGGATGTTTCACGCACCATTATGCCTTGTACACCAGTGAATGATGCAATCTTGCACTCAGCAACTGTCACAAGTAAAATAGGTTTGCTCTGATTAGAAGGAACCAATTACAACATGAAAAATATTAAGATGTGATCAAGCGTGCAGAGAAGTTGATTTATGAAAGTGAGAGCCAAGGGTCGATCCAAATACTACAGATTTTGTGAGAGAACATAGTCTTACCAAACATGAAAGCACCGTGAAGATCTGCTGAGAGAAGAGTTGTGGCTAATTGAATCTTCCTGCAAGAATGGTGATCAAGCTTAAAATGATTATGAATGCTACATTACACCACTCAGTTTCGTCCTTATAAAAAGCATAAATGCCTGAATTAGTCTTTCGGTAATCAGAGTAAGCAGTTGTAGCTTACCCGGTCACCTTAATGAGTTGCATCATGTAAGTTTCCCACATACCATGCATTGGCTTATACAATTCAAACCTGCACTCCAAACACAAGAGAACCATTTCCAAGTCTATTAAATGTACCAAATTTCAGATACACAGGCTGAGCCAAGTTCAATCTCTAAAAAGGACTCACTTTTGGAGATCTTGAGGAAGATTCAAAGCACCAGATTTCTTGAGCCGCTTCATAGACATACGGCTTTTAGAACGTTTTGAATTCTTCTGTAGTGCCATCTTAGAACCAGAGGCTGAAGAACGTGACTGTACGAAATTATCAAGGAGGATATAGATGTCATTGTCCTTGTCCAGCTTCTTATTTCTAGTGCCTTGCAAGTACTTTTGGGCAGAGTCACCGCTTCGAAGGAGATTATGAAAAACCCTGCTTGTTGTAGTTCCCTTTGCACTAGAAAACTAAATCAAAAGACAAAACAAAAAAGCACATTGAGCAACCGTATCTCATAAATCACACAGAAGAAGACAGTGGTTTGCTCTCCTCAACGATTTGAATTTACCTTAACATTGGTTGCCAGCAAATTCTCATCTACGGGGTGGGACAATCTTGTATATGCAACAAAACCATCATCCTTTGGATCTACAAAGACAAAAATTTCCATCGATATCACAGTCGAGTAAAAAAGTTTATAAAGTGGATCAATCGCCGTTTTAACTCTCAACCATCAAAAACCTTTTGTAATTGATCTCTTTGTAGGAGTAGGCAGTGAATCAGCTTGATGTGGTTCTTTCGGAGAGACGACATCCGCAACAGGAGTTCCCTTCCTGTCTTTCTCATTCCTCTGTTGCTGTTGAAGAAGCTGAGCTTTTTCGATATCACGCCTTCGTTCTATCGCAGCCATTGGCCGTCTTTTAGGATCATCAACAACAGTCTTTGTAGCCATTGCAGCCAGATAAGAAACTAACCTAGTCTCTACAGCTGATTACTGATAGGCAATAAACAAAGAAAAGAAAACAGATTAGAAATCTTCATTCTTTGAAGTTTTTTCAAACCCGGAAGAAAAAAAGTATAAGAAGCAAATCAGTGACGGAAAGCACAAATCTTAGCTGCAAAATCCATCAAGTTCTATCTATATGGAACTTGAAAAAAGTAACTGCGTTTTATTTTCTACGGAATTAGGAACTTAGGATTTAAGAAAGCTTAGGACGAAACACGAAACTGAACAAAATTCGCTTACAGATCGAAGACTCACATATGGAAGGAGGAACTGAGACCGACGATGCACGACGTGCTACTGACGTGAGTTTAAATCGTCCGAAAGAGAAAGAGAGAAGCGAAGAAAAAGTTTTATTTTTGTTTGTTTTCTGACGACGGCCGCCGATATACAAGAGAGATACTATTGAAGAAAGGAGATGATCACATGAGCCCTAATAAACTCACGTGACATGCTTTAACTGGCTTTTTTATTAAAAAAACAAAAATATTAAAGCAAATACTTCTGAGTCGTTGACGCGCGCACTAAAAAAAAAAAAAAAGTATCGCAAACCCCAAATCGAATTGGAAAAGTTTCTCTTTCTCTTCGGTTCGGTATGGTTCTGAAACTGTTCGGTTTGTCCAACTTCTAAATTCTAATCGATCAAAAAAATTTGCTCGATAGAAGTGAATCTTTCAATGGCGGCAGCCGCGGCACTAAGCTTTTGCAGCTCTTCTCCTCCTCGAATTCTTCATAAACAATCTAAATCGAGCCTTTTCCCTCCGTATTTTACCCCTTCCGTCAGAGAATTATATGCGAAACCCATCTCTCTCTCGAGACGTTTTCGTGGCGCCATTATCGCCACCGCAGCAGTTTCCGATTCCTCCGGAAACGCGAAGCCATCTTCGCCGGCGAAGAAGCTAAGAGAGATTATACAATCCCCTGGTGTTCTTCAGGGCCCCTGTTGCTTCGATGCCCTTAGTGCCAAACTCGTCGAGCGAGCTGGGTTTCCTTACTGTATCACCACTGGTAATGATACTCAAATCGGATCATTGATGAATTCTCTAAACTATTATTCTCGTTATCGATCTCTGGTTACTGCGAAATCGATCCTCTACTGTTGTTAATTGTGTTGTGCTTAAAGTTCAAGACTTTACAGTTTGTAGCTACACTTAAGAAAGGAAGTTTGCTTTTTCGATCTTTCTGGATATCTATTCCTTTCTGCTGATATCTGTTTATGCAAATAGGGTTCTCAATTTCAGCAGCTCGCGTTGGTTTGCCTGATAAAGGACTCATTTCTTACGGAGAAATGGTCGATCAAGGCCAACAAATCACTCAATCTGTATCAATTCCGGTGATTGGAGACGGTGGCAATGGGTTCGGTAACGCGATGAATGTTAAGAGAACCGTCAAGGGATATATCAAAGCTGGTTTTGCGGGAATTGTCATCAATGATCAGGTTTGTAGTGGCGATATTATGCGTGAGAGAAGAGTGGTTTCTAGAGAGGAAGCGGTGATGCGTATCAAAGCTGCGGTCGATGCACGCAGAGAGACTGATTCAGACATTGTCATTGTAGCTCATACGGATTCCCGAGAAGCGATATCTCTGGATGAATCGCTCATTAGGGCTAGAGCCTTTACAGATGCTGGAGCTGATGTTCTCTCCTTTGATTCTCTTGTTTCTAGAGAAGAGATGAAATCATTCTGCAATGTCTATCCACTAGTTCCAAAACTGGTAACTTCACTTTGCGCCATATATTACTCTTATTTATCTAATCTTGATACTACCGGGAGATATATGATGAAGTTACGTTTGTGTGCTCTTTGTGTAGGCTAATATGCTTGAAAGTGGTGGGAAAATTCCGATTCTAAACCCACTTGAGCTAGAAGAGATTGGATATAAGCTAGTTGCATATCCAATTTCCTTGATTGGGGTATCAATTCAAGCAATGCAGGTGACAAATTTTTTGCCAATATTGTGTAACTCTCACTGTGCTGGCCAAGAGACTTAAACTATGCGGAACACTTGCAGGATGCTCTATTGGCGATTAAGGGT
Organism: Alliaria petiolata; assembly: GCA_020283515.1. Classification (NCBI taxonomy): domain Eukaryota; kingdom Viridiplantae; phylum Streptophyta; class Magnoliopsida; order Brassicales; family Brassicaceae; genus Alliaria; species Alliaria petiolata. The sequence continues at coordinate 34,566,725 of JAHZTW010000001.1, forward strand.
GGTCGAATTCCTCCACCAGGAAGCATGCCTTCTTTAGAAGAAATCGAAGAGATTCTTGGTTCAGAAACATACCATGAGGAAGCGAAGCGGTACGCTACCTCCTCATCAGATAAAGGTGAGAGACATAAAGTTTTCTGTTGTATCATCTTTGGGATGTATCAATCAATAAGTATATCGGTTTTGTCCCTTTTTTAAGGATCGAGCAGTAGTAGCCTCTATGGTAATCAACGAGTGGCTCAAGATGATTCAGCAAAGAGAGAGGACCCGATCGTTGAAGTGATAACACCTGAGGTGGTTTATAGTGAATCAAGAAACCCCTTTTCAAGAATCTGGTCACGATCTCTGAGGATCAAAATCATTGGACGCGATGGGTCTGAGAAGCTCGATGTCAGAATTCCGGTAAGTCATACTTTTGCAACCCCTTTTCGTCATTTGTCTGATCTGATGCAAAAACTTTGTCTTATGGTTGGAGCAGGCCGGATTCTTGGAAGGTGTCACCAACATTGTTCCAGGTACTTCAAAACTCAGTTCCCATTCGTTGTCTTCTTGTTCTGTTACAATTGCCTTAGGCAGAGTTATTGACAGACCCTGAGATATTGCAGCTTTAGGTGGCGTGAACCTGAAACAACTGATGGATGATGCAGCCGATGAAGTGGGAGGGAAACTTCTGTTAGACTTTAAAGACACTGGAGGTGATAGAATCCAAGTCTTTTTGGAATGACACACAATGAAGAAAAAGTAAATACAGTCAACAAACATGTAAAAACCAAAATGAGAGAGAAAATATTTTATTTGTTCCGTGAATGGAAAATGTTTTACAAATATTTAATACGTGAAACCCAAAAAAAAAAGGAAATGAGTATATATCAAAATATATGCGTATAACAAAAAAGGGCAAGACCCGAGGGAGGTTTGCCACACTCACTGGTACAAATTTCACAACAAACTCTCAATTTGGTCTTTACTAAGTAAGAATAAGAAAAAAGAATGATGAGATTAAGGCAAGAACAGTGTAGAAAATCCGAGGAACCGGGACGCTGGGATGAATAATGTAACCTGAGTACTTCCGTGAAGCGGCTGGCCCAATCCGACGACTACTTTTATCAACTGATATTACATATCCGAGGTAAAAAGGAAAAAGCACAGAGCGGAAAAGGTGCGAGAGTGTTCCGTTCTTGATTTTACAAAGTGTGAGAGTATAGTGGGTAATGCTTGGCTTGATCTTACCGGTATCCACCACCGTAGGACTGTTGAGGGTTGTAACCGCCTTGACCCATCATCGGATTATAGTTGTTGCCAGGCATGTTCGGACCAGGAACCATCCCGGGGTTTTGCGGCTGCATCGGATAGCCTTGGCCATATCCTCCCATGTTCATGTTCATGTTCATGTTCATGCCGGGTCCCATTCCCATACCCATGGGTTGGTTTTGGTTCATACCTCCATATCCACCAGCACCCATTCCCCCGCCCATGGGCATGCCAGAGCCTACCATTGGATTTTGTGGAGGTCTCATAGCGGTTGCACCGGCACGCCCTAAGCCAGTGCCTGATCCCATGGCTTTACCCATGTTGATTGTCGATGTTGCTGGTGTGTTTGTTGGTTTCTCTAGCCGTTTCTCTCTCCTGTTGATTGCCTCGAAGTCAACTCCTATGTCTGCCAATGGATTTGTTTTAGCTGCACATAAGTAGACAAGAAAAAATGATGTTAGAAAGTTTGCTCAAAACCGGGAATTTGTTTTTCTTTTTTCCCCCACGTGTTTGGCAGAATATATCTTACGTCCAGATATGTTAAAGTTAACAAGCCCCCTGCTTAACGTGTCAGCCCAGACTGATGACTTTGGCTCAAACTTTTTCTGAGGCTGAGGAACAATCTCAATTGCTCCTGTTAAAGGTGTGAGATCTGGATGAGATGACGATGACGTCAAGGAGCTTGTTGGTCCAGCTTGTGAAAACATGTCTCCCATGAAATTGTTGTTCCCTTGCAGTGTAACAGGCCCCGATTGAGTTCGTTGTGGACCATGTGAAGGCGGCATTCCATGACCTTGGTGCGCCATGAACTGACCAGCTGGTCCACTGGGGGTAGATTAAGGAGTCTGTGAGCTCGATGAAGTGGCAGAAACCGGTTGTGGAAGGAAGCTTTCGCTTGTAGGGTGTGAAGTTACTGCTCCAGGAGTGTAACTGGCTGAGCCTGGCTGGTGCATGAAGCCTCCACTGTGAAACGGCGTGGCTCCAGTCATTTTTTGGGAATGAGGAACCATGTTATATGGCTGTGCAGCTTGTCCAAATGGAGTTTGTCCAGGCAAGTTTGGAGCTGCAGATGCCGGCTGAGGATGAAAGCCATCGTACGTGTTGTTTCCACTGGGAGGAAACTGAGATGTTGGGATTGAGGCACCCGTTTGTTGAGGGAGTGAAACTGGAGGATCAGATGGTGGGAGAATGCCAGCAAGAATATCAATATCATTGTGAGATGTGTCAAACTGCTCTTGAGGAAAACCTGGTGAGTTTGATGGAGGTTGCACATTCTGAACAGCAGGATCAGGATTGGCAACAGCGGAAAATGAGTCCCCAAAGCCAAAGTTATGAGCAGTATCAGGATGTGAGACCTCCGAGGTGAAGGCTGGTGGTGTTGGCTGGAAAGGAGCTCCAAAGCTCTGCTGCGGGGGGTTTGAGTCGGTGTCCGTTGAAGTGAAGGCTTTGAAAGGAGAGTCGCCAAATGGGTCATCAAATGGCTGTACAATGTGGGGAAAATGTTAGTCAGCCATAAGTGAAATGTCACAAAGGAAAAAAAAAAAGGCATCCTCATAAGAAACAATCAAAAACTCCGAGTTCAACTGCTTAAGTCCTGTGTCAATACCTGAGTTGATGGCTGAGATGTAGAAAACGACGGAGCATTTGCTTGTCCATTGGTTTCAACAGAGGAAGAATCAGCCGGTACAATGGCCAATGCATTTGATGAAAATACGTCTGCAAGGGAGCCAAGCAAGTCCATCTCAACACTGTTTGAGGTGGGAGGTGCAGACGTAGAAGTCACTGTTGGAGGAGCTGAAACACCGTCTGCAGGTGCATATGCTGGAGGGCCAGCTGGAAAAGAAACGAAGCACAACACTCACACTCAGAACAAGCAGAGACGTTGATGGGATAACAGTATAACAAACCAAATTAACAATTAAAAATTAATCTCTACGGAGCAGAAGAGTTTGAAAGGCAAAGAAAAACAAAAGAAAATTCCAAAGATGTAACAAACTAGGAACTAAAGAATCGCAAACTTCTAGAACTCTGTACCTGAAAATGCACCGCGTGGATCAAATTCATCAAAAGCCTCAAATTTCTGAGAAGAAGATTCATTAACAAAACCAGCAGATTTATTGTCTGTGTTGCTTCCAGCAGGAGGAGAAGCGGCCCCTGGAGCAGCAACTTGTGCGGAAGGAGGAGAAGCAGCTCCCAGAGCAGCAGCTTGTGGGGGAGGAGGAGAAGCAGCTCCTGGAGCAGCAACTTGTGGGGTCTCCCCACCATCCCTGACATAAAAAGATTAATCAGAACCAATAAAACCAAGGTAGATCTCATTTTGCAAAGCAGAGAATTATCACCTTTCACTATATACAGGGCTGCGTGATTCACTAACAGCTTCTTCATAACTAGGTGGTGCACCAATATTTTGTTCAGAAAACTTCCTCTGGAGCTGCCCTCTACCATATAATCCCGAAAGAAGATTATATGAGTTAACAAAAGTCCACAAAACTTATTACAATAAGAAAAATGCCCAAACTATAGCAGAAAATACATCAGAAATTACCTCCCATCCTGAGAATTATCATCAGCTCGAGCACCACTAGCCCTACACGATAAATAGGATATTTTAGTTGAATAACTGGAACTAGGCTAAGAAGATGCTCAAAACATGCTTTTCGACATCAAGGACAGCTAAGCTACTATTCAAAATCAAATATTCCATCCAATGGTGTTGATCAATCCTCAAAATTATTCCCTTATTTTTTAGATCAACTCTAAAGGCAAGCGGTCACTTCAAATCAACATACCGTGATGAAGATTGGCCATCATCCTCAAACGTCCGTTCCCTATCTGAACTCCTACCTCGTGACCCCTGTTGGTAGTTATCAACACTTCTGCTCCTTCCTCTATAATCATCTTCCCTATTACCATCTCTCCCATACCGGTCTTCAGAGTCTCTGGAATGACGATCTCCATCACGACTATTTCTATCATCATTGTAACCATATTCTCTTTCTCTTCCATAACTACTTCGCTCTTCATCCCGGGATCCATAATCATATCTGTCCCCATATCCTCCTGAAGGCTTATACATACCACCTGGTGCTGAGCTGCGATATCTGAAGCATATTTTTAATGAACCCAAAGACATGTAAGTTTTTATCTCTGAGAATTAAAAACTTTCAAAAGTCATAAGCAATACTATTAAATGCCACAACTACAAATTGATAGACTACTTGGAGGCCTAATAACAGTTGTAAGGCCACTAGCAACCAGAAATCAAACAAGTGTCCAGCGAGACTAACACAGAGAGGAAACTACAGCAATTCGAAAAAGAAAAAAAGATATACAGTTATAAGCAAACTTACTTTTCTCTGTTAGCAGAAGCCTTCTGTCTGACCTCTGCTAATCTTTCTTTGTCATTAACCAACGCCACCAGGCTCTGCGATTTCTTCCTAACATTGCTTCCTTGATCTCGACCACCGGAATCAATATACTGAAAATCGGACAATGTCTGCCACATGGAAAATGGACATAAGGTAAGATAGTCAACTGCTGAGATATAGCAAAAAATGATTTTTTTGATGCTCAATACGTCTAAAATAATTTACTCTGCGTGGTCATTACCGATATTTGATATGCACGTTCTCTAATCTCGTCTATAACACGTTCTGACCCATGGCCTACCATGTACTCCAAAACTGTCAAAGCCTGAAGTGGATAGAAGAGGTAAACCAACAGGAAATTGTTTCATTCACTGCTACAGCAATATAAACAGGAAATAAGCCAACTAGGCATTTATATTCTTTACCTTATAGACATGCCGCCAGTTCTTTCCAGTGTCGCTAAGGCGTTTCCATATGACCCCCATGATCAGCTGGTATTCATGGCTGCAAGAGAAGTAACATTTCGGTCATTCCTGTGCAATGTCATGATTACAGCAAAATAGAGCAGTTGGAAGGTGGTTGTACTCACTAATTTCTCGAAGCTTGCGCAAGATCAGCAAGAAGTGATCCATGTGGACCCCATGGCTCATTGCTAGTAGCATCTAGAACCTGAAGAGGAAAAAGGAGTGGTGAGGAACAACATGAAACTATGTTGGACATCTCGCTTTAAATTCCATAACCATATTAGCCAGATGAGGAGTGCAAACAAGATAAGCTTATCTATCTATAACTTTTGACCGTTAGGAAGAAAACTAATGAAATTGATCTCAACCATAACAGATCAGAAAACAGAACCTAAATCTCAGTTTCAGCAGAATTTCAATAAAAACAAAAACAGAGAAGAAGCTAAGAGGATCATTTACCTTCTGTTCTATTCCAGGCACTTTGAGCACTTTCTTGTTGACCTCTCTCTTGCTAAAAAAAAAAAAAAAATAGAACATAAAATCAAACATCGGTAATGAAAAATAAATAAACCACACAGCGATTGGCCTTGAAAATATCATTTAATTCTAGGCATTATGGATCTTACAGGTCTCTGACAGTTTGACCTAAGACTTTCTTCATTTCGTATGTGTTCCAAGAATGACTGGCTCTTAACCAAATGTGTTAAAGTCTGTTGCAAAACTAGCGCGATCACCTTTGCTGTCAACTGTATCAAACAAGACATATATCACCATGAAAGGGATAGAACAAGAGAAACCGAAAAAGAAACAAAGTTCATTCGCAATGAATACAAATGAAGTTAATGGAAGATGAATACAATAACACAGCCGTAAGGGCAACATGCATCAAATCAGATAATTAAGGAACGGCCACAGATCAATCAGCAAAATGACATGATCATGATCGAATTGTTTCTTCGTTCAGATTCAATCTATACATTATCAAGGAAGTGAAAAGCGCCACCTCGCAGATTTTGCTCAATCAATGAATAAAATAAGGGGTCAAATGAAAATCCAGGTACTACTCAATTTCAAACGGTAACAATCAAAATCGATCAATTAGGAAGATTGACATTCAAAATGCAGCTTCCAAAGATCTTAAGCAAATGCATCCCTAATGAGCATCCGCAAGACATATTATCACGTCTAGACGAATAGCGAGCAAAATAGCTCGTCGGGAGAATCACATCCGGCAACAATAAGCTAGATGAAGAAATCAACCGGAAATTCAAAAAGGAAACATAGATCTAATGAAATCGAAACAAAACCCAAACTCAATTAAACGAAACAGGAATCTATTCTTAAAACAGCTAGATCGTACCTGTGGAAATGTAAACTTGACCAGAATCGGATCGCGGATCTGTGAGGTACAGAGAAGAGGATGAAGAAGAAGAATAAAACGCCGATATAGAGAGATTGAGCAAAGACGCGAAGAATCAAGGGAAAATCCCTTGGAAGCTTGTGATCTCTATCTCTCTCTCTCTTTTGAGGTTGGAGATGGTCTCCTCCTTCTGCGTTTCAGCTTTATCACTTTCGATCCTCTCTCTAAAAATTTCGGGTATAGAGAGAGAGACGAAAACAGCAGCCAGAAGGGAAAATTCAATAGATAAATAAATAAACAAAATAAAAAGGTAAAAAAAAATGAAAGAAAAAATATAATAAGACAGCGCATCTAATACGCAGAATATCAAGGGCTCCAAATCATATAATTGTTCATCATTCTTATTCGTCATTTGAAATCACAGCTGTTTCTTCTTCATTTTCGTATTACTTAATTGAGATAATACAATTATTACTTTGGTCTGAGCACGTTTTATAAGTGGATTTCAAGTAGGAGAAAGTTTTCGAAGCACAAATACATTTCCATAATCTCATCTACACAATTTGTAAGAGATAACGTTATTTTTGTCTACTATCAAACCATATACATATTACATTACTATTGAAATCAAGAACAAACTTGATATAAGTGTTAATTAGCAAAATGTATCATATATTCTCTCCCACACACAAAAAAAAAAAAAAAAAATGACGGTGACAAAAAAAAAACAGTTGGCAAATACATTTAGTCAATGGGCCTCAACTCAGCTATTGCTATCCCAAAGCCCAAACTACAACCACTAATTTCGAGTGTTCGGCAATACAGTAACCAGTTCTTCAATACGTGTCTCATGTTTTTAGTACCGGTTTTCATGTGCTTTGGTTTAAATTTTTTCGGTTATATAAACTAAATTTAAATTAAATCTTCTAATTCGGATAAGTTTTGATATTAATTCATTTCAAAATTAGATTAACTTTCTGTTACTTTAATTTAAAATTTTAATTTCTTCAGCAATTTTAAAATTGAATCCAGAGTTTTCCACAAATAATATTGCTCAATAGTCAATATCGAAAAATAGGTAGAAATTAGTTGAACGAAAGTGATTCTCTGACTACTACTACATAACACACAATTAATTAATAAGCCAATTAGATCGCAAAGTGTTATTACTTCCACTTTCCAGCGTTTGAAGCAATAATAATTTTTATGCATGTATACGAATAGATAGAAACGATTTCGTGCCCAACTCAAAAGAATGTCTTTTAACTTTTCTTTGTCTTTCGAAGTTCGAACTATGTTTCAAAATAGACCATTAAATCAAACAATCTTAAGAAAGAAGAAACTGAACATTTTTTATTTGCTAACAACTCTCTCATTACAATTTAGAAAAGAAAAAAAAATATATATAGAAAATGTATGCACAACAAATAAATTACGAAACCCATTTTTTCACTTAACAACAAAAGAGAACAGTATGGTACGATCTAAGTGGGTCTTGGAAACAATTCGACGTGATGAAGACGCAAAGATGATGATGCAGAAGTGGAAGATGAGCAACACTGAAGAAGAGTAAGTGATGTGGATCGTTGTTAGAGATGTGTTGTTCCTGATTTCCACGCAACGATCCTTATTTGGTTCACTTCTTCTCCTCTTTAACTTTGACCCTTCCTTTATTTCATTTTTTAAAAGAAATCCTGTGAAGAAGAAACTGAGATTTTAGGACACAAAGTTATATTCAAACGGATATGGAGCATACTAAAAATAATGGAGCGTTGGGACTTACTTGAATAATGGGGAAATTTGGTTGAATTTGACGAGCCTAGTAATGGGTGGGAGGTGGGGGAGAAGCGTAGATGTAGACTGGAGGTGGGGGAGATTTCACCGGAGGAGGTGGTGAATGGTAGTAATATGGTGGAGGAGGAGATTTGACTGGAGGGGGTGGTGAATGGTAATAGTATGGTGGTGGTGGAGATTTGACTGGAGGGGGTGGTGAGTGATAATAGTAAGGTGGAGGAGGAGACTTCACTGGAGGAGGTGGTGAGTGGTAATAGTATGGTGGAGGAGGAGATTTCACCGGAGGAGGTGGAGAGTGGTAATAATACGGTGGTGAAGGAGATTTCACCGGAGGAGGTGGAGAGTGGTAATAATACGGTGGTGGAGGAGATTTTACCGGTGGGGGAGGAGAGTGGTAATAGTACGGTGGAGGAGGAGATTTGACTGGAGGGGGTGGTGAGTGGTAGTAGTATGGTGGTGGTGGTGATTTCACCGGAGGAGGTGGGGAGTGGTAGTAGTATGGTGGAGGAGGAGACTTCACCGGAGGGGGTGGGGAGTGGTAGTAGTATGGTGGAGGAGGAGACTTCACCGGAGGGGGTGG
>JAHZTW010000001.1:34578006-34678626 GCA_020283515.1 Alliaria petiolata
ACTGGTGGTGGTGGAGAATGGTAGTAATACGGTGGTGGAGGAGACTTCACTGGAGGAGGTGGTGAGTGATAGTAGTATGGTGGTGGTGGAGATTTCACCGGAGGAGGTGGAGAATGATAGTAGTAAGGAGGAGGAGGAGATTTCACCGGTGGTGGTGGAGAGTGGTAATAATACGGTGGTGGTGGAGACTTCACCGGAGGAGGTGGAGAGTGGTAGTAATACGGTGGTGGAGGAGACTTAACCGGAGGAGGAGGAGAGTGGTAAACGTAAGGAGGGGGAGGAGATTTCACCGGTGGTGGTGGAGAGTGGTAGTAATAAGGAGGTGGAGGAGACTTCACCGGAGGAGGAGGAGAGTGGTATACGTAAGGAGGGGGAGGGGATTTCACCGGCGGCGGCGGTGAATGATAGTAATACGGTGGTGGTGGAGATTCAACCGGAGGTGGTGGAGATTTATATTCATAAGGAGGTGGAGGAGATTTAGCCGGAGGCGGTGGAGATTTATACTCATACGGTGGTGGAGGAGAGCCATAATAGTAAGGTTCGGTAGCCATAGCCGAGCCAACAAGTAACGCCAAAATGGCGACTACCCATTGACCCCTGGCATGACTCCATGCCGGAGTCGCCATTGTTTCACCGGATAATTTTCACCGGCTGCTAAGGCTTTTTTCTCCAAATTATTAAAGGAAGAAAAAATTTGGAGAAAATGTTTAATGTTTGAAAAGAAGATGAAGAAGTGATTGATTGTGTTTCTGCGTGGAAAAGAGTTGTTTTTATAATGGAAAAAAAGTAGTCGTTTGAGGTGGGCTTCACTCATAAGGGACCGATTCAATATCTACGTTTTTTTTTTCCCTATTGTTTTGTTATTTTTTATTTTGCTATTAGCTGGCAATTATTGGTTTTGTTAGTTTTATAAAAAAAATTGAAAAAGATCAGGAAACTTCCACTGTCTTAGAAAACTAATCTTCAACCACCGGATTGAAATAAGCCAAAACCAATTCGAATTGATAATTGTAAATTTTTAATCAGACATCTTAAAAAATAAATGCTACTATTGGATGCTTGTTAAGCTTCTTTTTTTTTTGTGTGACAACGGATGCTTGTTAAGCTATGTTAATCACAATGACATCTACCACAATCATTTTCGATGATATAATTTACTTTCTACCGACATTCTGTAAATGTTAAAATAATGTAAATCGTATACAGTCAACAGAAGAAACCTATATGTAAAATATTTCAAAATAAATTATTACACTAAAAATAGATTGAACTTGTTGGTACGCGAAAATTTATGGGAAGAGGACCACAAATTTTCCGATCACGCATATTACAATATGGTGCCAGAACGCTCCTAATTTTCTCAAAGTCATACAAATGAAAGTTTGATAGTATATAGTAAAAAAAAAAAAAACTTAATGCTTCTGAAAAAAACACATCATACATATAGAAATGTCATTAAAACGTTAACAAGCAAAAAATTGTATAGAAAAGGGTGGTTATAGATTATAGTAAAGTCAAATGTCCTAAAATGGCTGACATAAGAAACCTTCGCGATCAATAGGAAGACAGCTGTTTTTGAAGATGCAAACCGAGTTATAATACCAACTTCAATTAAACTAAACTACAATAGACCAACTTAATAACAACGATTTTTTGACAAAAAGAAAATATAACAACGACTTTGATTTGTGACATTAAAAAAGTGATTTATATATATGCGAGGTCGCGTGTTGTGACTCGGTGTAAAATACCGCGTCGACTCGCTTCACACTTCTCGACCGTAATTTATAGTATAAAGTATAAACATAACCATGTAGCTAAATTCTAGTTCCGTTTTCACTTTTTTTTTTTTTGTTATATAATTGAAATCACTAAAAAATTACTGCATCATGTATTCATTATATTTATTTGACCGCACTGATCGCACATGGACTGCTATTTGTTCTACCCCAAATATCCATACACGTGCTTTCTATCCTCCATTAAAGACGGACGATATACATATATATATATATATACAATAACTTTCCATTATACGTACATAAAGACATATAAGGTAGAGTGAGTGCATGTGAAATCTCAATTATGAGAGATATAGCATGTGGAATTAAACTTAGTGGCATTGCAGCTTTTTTTCCCTGGTTTTAACGATTGGATAGCTAATACGAGGGCTAAAAATGGTAATAAATATATAATAACATAAAACAGAATGATTTTAAACTTTATAACTCGTGTTCTTATTATACATTAAATTACAACTAACCTAATTGCATTATGGAACTTGATGACAGTTTTTTTTTTTTTTTGAGAAAGACTTGATGACAGTTTTACTACACGAATTAGATGTGAAGGAAAATGACTACCACATGAGAAAAATATATATATCAACACCTAATCAAAAGTTAATTGCAAATGGCAATTCGAAACTAAATCAAAATATTTTTGAAAATTCTGCTGTGACACACAAACCCACAGATTTCTATACACACAAGACAAGAAAAGACAGAAGTAACGATGAACATAAAAGGCGGGAATAATTACGAAGTTGCAATCATAAATGTAGGTTGAAAATACTCAATCGTGCAAAAAAACAATAATCTATGTCGTGAAAAAAATACTATAATAATTTATGTTTCCCAAAGAAGATGCAGAAAAAATTATACTTCATTTGTTGATCCCACCTCTTGGATATATTTTAAACTTGTATTTTTCAAACTTTCTCGGATTTTTAGCTGCCCATCAATTATCATAATTTTTTCCAATATAATATGCTGGAAAATTTTAAACAAAAAGACTATAGACTGGTCAATTAGTTAGAGCTGATATATAGTTAGTTCGAATAATGCTTGTATACAAACACACTTATATATGATCCATATATACATTTTTTTTATGGGACAACTAATAGATTTTCGTACTTTAGCAACAAAAAAAGACTAATAGATTTTCGTTTCGATTTATACATTTGACCGGATCCGGTCTATATTAGTTGTATTTTTTTTAAACAAATTACGATATTGAAATTGTTTTATCTGCAAAAGTATGATATTCTATAATTTTACCTTTCTCTATTATTAAAGTTTAAGGGTTGTTAGAGCATCTCCAACGAAGGTTTTGGAAAGAGTTTCTAAAAAATAAAAAAAATGAAAAAAATGAAAAAGTAAAAGAGAGAACTAAAACCGGTTCTGAAAAGAGGATTTTAAGAAACTGTCTCTCATACTCTTATGCTAGGTGTCATTATATAAATGGTTTATCTTTCTTTTTGAAATTAAAAATTAATTATTTTTATTAGTTATATTTAAATAATAATATTTAATTGGTAAGAGACTCTTTTTATGTATATTAACGTTGGAGATGTTCTTAGAACTTTCAAAGAATTAGCAAGAAAGCACATGGCAAATAAACACTTTTTTCAAAAAGATAAATGTGATACACCAAGGATTCCCATAATTTAGTCTAAACCAAAATAATTCCCATAATTATATTATAACATTTTTATGATGAAGTGTATAAATCATCTACACTTAATTTGCTCACATGTATCAGTCAATATGTCAAATATTAGTATATATTAGAGAAAAAAACTTTATCAGTAATATCTATTATGAATATCTGGTAAAAAGTTTCAATAGTAGAGCATAGTCGTCGTTGGTAAGTTTAGGGTCACATCAGAGAAAAATTAATGTTGGAAATTTGATACCATGATAATATTATTAATTATTACTTAACACATATGTTTTTTTTTTTTACTAAACTTAACACATATGTTTGCTTTTATATTTTATTTGCCACCCTATAACTACCTATAGTTAGGGCCAAACTCTCAAATGTTGTATGATTTTCTCACCCAAATATAAATACTAATGTGGAACTTTTTTTATCCAAGATAGTTTAGTGATTTATACTAATATTAGTATTATATCATTATTTAATTCAAATATATAATGTATGTTGTTAAAACAATAATATTTTTTCGTTTGATCATAAGAATCGTTTTATAAATTTATTTTTACTTCACAAATGTCTGTTTGGTAATTAATATTAATGTATTTTTTTAACTAAATTTTAATTTATCCATATTATTTCAGTTTATTAAATAGATAGATAAATGACATAATTGTGTATTCATAAAGTCTATAGTAAAAATATACATAATATTTTTAATCTATGTGAAAAATGATAAAATGATATATATATATATATATATATATATATATATATATATATATAAATACAAACTAGAATGAAATGGTTGGATATGTTTTTTTGTATTTTCTCTAGAGAATTACTACCCTGTAATTTTTCAACATTAACACTTTAAAATATTTTAGGATTCCCCAGTCACACTAGTCAATGGCGTGCCACGAAGGAACTAACTCTATAGGGAAGTATTGAAATAAAAGTATTTTTGGGTTTGGTAATGTTTATCTAAAATTTTCTTGTAACAACCCTATTTTGTTTATGTCATTTCATTTCTTGGTTTTTATGTAGATGTATATAAAAACATAAGTGGAAAAACTCTTCAAAATTAGCAATTCATACCCAAAACATATGTCTGTCATAATTATAATGCGACAAATTTCCTGGAATTCAAGTTTCATACCATAATCGATTAATTGTGAGGATTTTTTTTGTGTGGTAGTTGTCTTAGATTGAATCGTTTAATAAATGTTTTCTAAGCGTATCAATAATTATATATGACACCATTTAAAGCTTATTTTGCAATACATTGATTTATAATTATTTACACTGCTCATGATCAGAGCCGTGCCTTCCCTTGTCTTGAAAAGGCATTGGCCTTAGGCCACCAAAAAAATCTATTAATTTAAGGGCCACATTTTTAGTTAGTTGAGTTAATTGTATGTTTAGTTTTAACCATTTTTTTGGAATTGTATGATTACATTTTAGGATTTATAATGTTTGGGAAAATTTCTTAACAAAAGTATATGTTTTCTTAATTTCTTTTAAACTAAATACCATAAACTTGTACTTTTATAAATTTAAAAAGTAGAGAAAAACACATGTTTAAACAAAAGAAAAAACCCATTAAAAATGATATTGTTTTGCCTTAGGCCACCATATAAGTCTAGGCACGGCACTGCTCATGATTAAGAAAATATATATAGAAAAGGTATATAAAGTTGATTAACCCGATGTCACTGTTCCATAGCATGGTTTACCTTTACCAGTATGAATTTAAAAAAAAAAAAAAAAAACCCAACTAAAACTCAAAATTCAAAATTTAAAAGATTTCAAACCCAACATAACACCTTATACTTTTACTTTGGCCATTAAATAAAAAGTAGCAGCCCCAAAATCTGTACTTAATACTAGTTAATATTACGATACTAGAATATACTGTACTACTTTAGTGTTTAGAGTTTTTATTTTTATTTTTGTAGATAAAACTTCTCAGAAGTGAGTGTTAATATTTAAATGTAGAGATATTTAATAATTGTTCTCGTATGTTTTCAGAAACTATAGACAATGTACAGAGAACAAAGACTGATAGGGATCATGTGCAAGCAAGAGACAGATTAGATTCATAGGTCTAAAGCCATTTTTGATACGTATGTTGTCTTTGTGGACTTTATCAATATTTATTAATACGTCATTTGATAATATGCGAAATTTAAGAGAGGACCAAACTTATGAACATAGCTTTTGCACACCATCACCATGCTATGCCTGATGATTTTTTTTGTTTTTTTACAAGGTTTTTGATATTGATAAAGTCCTCAAAGAAACATGTTTTTATTTTGTTACGAGTGTTTTTTCTTATTAAAAACGAATTCGAAACCAAATTTTACATGACATAGAACAGGGTCTATAGTATATCAAATTTTATGTTGAATAATTATTAAAAAAACTAACTTTTTAAAATGGGATTTTATGTTCGAATGGGGAACCTTCTTATTAACATCGTAACAGTAAGGAACGAAAATGTTGTATAAAAAAATTATATATTTTATAACAGAAACATGAATATAATAATAATATGATTGCAAACTACAATCAAACACTAAACGAATCTTAAAAAAAAACACTAAACGACAAAAAAATTGTTAAAAAAACGTTTCTAATACTTACAATGATGGTGTTGAAAAAAAAAAATTCAAATGTTGAAAGCCTACAATGGTTATTAAAATTTAAGTGGAAATTCATGTGACAATGATGTGGCAAAAATGGTGTTGTAATTTTTCAATAATCGATAGTAGAACCAAGCTTTGTTAAGTGTAACACTTTAATTGGTCAAACAGCTTTTTGATATTTATTTTTTCACTCAAATTATTTAAGATCAATTATTTTATAGTAAATTATATTTTTCTATATTTTCTATATCAAAATTTATTATTTTGTATACTTTATAAATATAAATCTGTTTTATTTGATTTGGATACCGAAAAACTATTATGATGGGTAGAGAATGTTGAAGTTTTTAAAACAAAACTATTATGAATGATAAAAATTGAATTAATAGTGAAAATATAAAAAATAATATGCAATGTTAAAAAGTAAAAAATAAGGTGTTGATAACAAAACTATTGTACATAGTCTAAAGTAACACCACATGTAACGTAATATTCTCCTGTCGTTAATTTGGTCATCAATCAAAAAGTTAAAACTATCTTATTCAAATGTCAAATATACTTTTCAAAAGCAATGATAGTTATACAATAGTTTCTTATTTAAAATGACAAGTTGCTATACAATAGTTATCATTATAGAAAAAATGATAGAACAAGATAAGTCTTTAGGCATTCAATAAAATATATATATATATATATATATATATATATATTGGTAATTAGAATACATTTTGAAGCTTAATTAATAGGCTCGAGACGTCTCTATGCTACTGTATTAATTAACTCAAGTAGTTTATGGGTTTTTTAATTTAAACTTTTACAAAGAATTCAAATATAGTAGCTATAGTTGCTGTCTTTGTTGGAACCACGCATATATATATGTCTTTACAAATTTTGTAAATAAAATCTAATTTCGCAATTACGTCTGTACGAAACTACGAATTATGAAGCGTTTATAATTTTTTATGAGAAAATTGATTATTGGTCCAACTAATCAAAATTAGACATTATCAAAACTATGACACAGAAAACTGTCAAAGTTTACATATTATATAAAATTTGAAGTTGCCTCGTGTCCTCAGCAGCGGCTGACGCTTAATATATATTAATATTATAGCTATTGATTTCTCGCAATTAAACTTGTGATTCCGAATTTTTCGATCGTCGGTGTAGTGTGTCTACAAGCGTCTTGAGTTCTCGCTTCTGTCCTAGATCAAACTAGTTCTGGTTTTTGCCGGGTCAGAGTCTTGTGGCGCCGGTGGGTTCTTCTTGGTTTCTAGAGATCGCTTTGTTGTGGTTCTTCTCGGATCGATCTATCTCCTCCTCGCTCATCTGAGTTCGGTGCTATCCGAGTTGTTATCGTTTCGCTCCTTTGCATCTACCTCCTATCTGATCGAGATCTTGTTCTTCATTTGGGCTTCTATCTAGGCGGCTTCTTGTTTGTATCGTTTTCTTGGGTTCCGCCACCTCCGGAAGAGTCTATGTCTTGCCGGAGTTTGAAGCTTTCTTTTCATGTTTTGAAAGGTATTTGTGTATTTCTTTAAGGAGGTTCCTCTTACCGTTTGTGTGGTCCTCGCCATCCTTCGGTCTTTTACTGATCTCTAGTTTAGTCGGAAGGCTTATTTGGTTGGTGTAAGTTCTTTGTTTTCAGTTTAAATTGGGTTAGTTTTTTTATCTTATCTAAGTTTCGATCTTTGGTGTTTTAGTTCTGTTTCTGTTCTTTCTGTCTTCCTCCGAATTTAGTTTCCGGCTTTGTTTCGGCGTTTGTCTCCGGTTGGTTCTCTTTGTATAAGTTGTGGTTTATTTCATCTTAATGGAATTGATCAGTTGGAAAAAAAAAACTGATAAAAATTCTACTCCATTATTATAACTTAGGTTTTAACAATCGTTAATAAGTAAACAATGATAGACTAATTGATTTGCGACTTCTTCCGCCGTTTTTTTCAACGCGAAAATGATCCCAAACTATATGCGTGGACGTACACGTAATAATGTCCAGCGCATAAATGATTCGACTTTGAGTAAATATGCTAGTAGGTTACTTAATGGAAAAAATGTTAATTACTTACGTACTTAACGATAGTTACTTAACTAACATATGCTATTTTGACTAGGTTTATTGTAAAACGCAACTCAGACGATTCAATTACCCAAAGAGATCAACAAAGACAACAAGTATATCTTATAAGTTAGAAAATCTTCACCGACACTTTCTAAGCTTGAATAAAATAAATCAACATAAAAAAATTAAAAAAAATAAATAAATAAATAAATCAACATCATAATTAACAAACTTAAAAGTCGACTATGTTTACATAGTACGGACGGATTAACTGACAGCAATATATAATTGTAATGACGTTGGCTTACCTTAGTCACACATATATATCAAAATATGTGTATATATTGATATCGGTTACCACCGTATAGTTATTGAGGTTTGTTAGTAATAAACTGTTTTGGAGACTACATTTGTAATTTTTTTTAACAATTAATTTATTAATATGAAACAAAGTATTACATTGCCGGAGCAGAGTCGATGAAATCACGAAGGGATTTATTGGCTAAAGCATCAGCAAACAAGTTTTCTGAGCAAGAAATAAAACACAAAGAAGATAGACGAAGTCGCGAGAGAATGGATATCAAAGAGAAGTCCGAAGATTTTCTTGATGTGCTCTCGTGAAGCTATGGCTCGGATCAATTTTTGAGCGTCAGACTGAAGGTAAAGCGTGGTGATGCCTACTTCTTTTGTGTGGGAGAAAGCAGCTCGGATAGCCAGCGCCTTTCTAATTTTGTTAATATAGTGTTTTTTTTCAATGATTAGAAGGTTATGGATTGAGAAAAACTAATTCGGATTGGTTAAAGTGATTGCGTGTTCAAAGAGTTGACATGCTAAATGTTAAAGTGGCTCCACTAGGGTTTCGGTCACTATTGCTAAAAAAAAAAAAAAAAAAGGATTGAGATCCGTATATTTCTCCATTTCCGGGACCATAACGTGTTATATGATTCTGTTTGACATGCCACTCGATCTTACGGTATATTTGTTTTGGTTTTGGTACTTCTATATATAGTCTAACTAATCTATATAGTTAATGTATTTTTGTTTTTATGTTGTAAAGAAAAATGCGATAAAACCAACTATATTTCTCCAAACAAACTTTTACAACACGCTACCACTCACATGGAATAGAATTCATCTTAAGAGTCGTTAATTATATTTTGCTTAGGATACGATCAAAAATCATATTAGGGTAATTTTTTTTTTGTTTTAAGAGGTAAAATAAAGGGAAATACCAATAGATGACCATAAATAATATGGTAATTAGTTTTTTACAGCCACCATTTTCTCTTTCATACTTTATAATTATTAAAGTCTTTATTACCCTTATCATTTTCAACTAATTACTAATTGGTTTGTCTTTCTCTCTAGTAAGTTTACCGATGAAAACATCATAAGAAAAAAAAGAAGGAAGGATAAGAGAAAAAAGATGGAGGATGGTGAAGGAAAGGTTGGTGTTGATGTCGAGACGACAACAACGGTAGCGATACACGACATTTGCGGTGAGGTGGTGACGATGGCGACGGTGGAGACGACAACGACGACGGCGGTGACGACGATGGTGATAATAACACTGATAATAACAATGGTGTTGATGGTGATGGTGGTGAAGATAACAATGGTGATGGTGGTGAAGATAACAAATGGAGAAGAAGAAGAAGAATGATTAAGTTAACTGATAACAAAATCGCTAAGTGGTTATCGGTTTAATCTTGCATAAATTTGTTAAGTTAACATAGTTAGATAATCAATTACCTATATTTTTATTATATGATAAATGGGTTAACACGACAATTTTTCATTGATAACTGGTTTAACATGTAGTTTACGTGGATAACTTATTTAACATCTATGATTGATAACTCATTTAACATATATATTTTTTTTACAATATGTCAACTTGTTTAACATGTTAATTATATAATAACAGTATAGATGTGTAGTATTAACATTTGATGAACAGTGTTACGGAGCTGTGAACAGTATTACCGGCGAATAATAAACAGTATTGTTGAAAAGTTATGACGCCAACCGAGTTTTCAAGACAATGACATTTTAAGTAATTAAATCAAATAGGTAAAGACTTTTATGGATAAAAATTTGTTTCTCTTTCCTATCTATCTCATTTTCAATTATTGTTTCCCATTTACCTAATTATGAAGTTATTTATATATATTCATTAATATCACCCTAAAATAAACATAAGAAAATAAGTACCGAGACCGGAGACATGAGCCAATAAAAAGTAAATTGGTCCTAAAACTTGAAAAAAATCCTACAAATTTAGATATTATGCTTCTAATGAACCACGCAGAGATACGTTTTATACTATATTATTACCCTTACTAGTTACGATGAAATATAGAAAAGAAAGACCTCAGAAATCAGACAGTCTACTCCTCCGAAGTTTTAAATTCCCAACAATTTAAAAAAAAAAGAAAATTAACAAATAAAATGGTATTTTAAAGCTTAAAGGTGGCAACAATGCTAGGGTTTTGGCGCGTCCGTACAAGTTTTAAAAAGCTCCCAGGCACTCTTATCGATGGAGGCTCACCTACTTCCCGATATGCTTTTGCCACCGCTGACCCCCCAGTAACACGGCGTTTACCTAGCGGCGGCCGCAACACTTCCACCACCGGCGTCCGTACAAAACTCCGTTTTAACACAAAAGTTCCGAAAGTATCCGACAAAGCTCAGGGATCTCACCCACCACCATGAAAGGGAAGATGCTGCCCCCTGAAAGTACTTTTTGTCCCCCTTCTTTGGTTTCGAATCAAAGTAAGTGCTAAACTTCTTTATCTCCAAATCCGTTGGGTGTGTATAAGACCATCCAGGGATCTACTTCGGTGATCTTTCAAGTGTGAATAAGACCATTTGAAAGCCTGTCAACTACACGTCAACACCCTGTTCTTCAGACGATTCCCAAGCAAACCAGAAAATGCAACGCCGATATTCCTATGCGGAGAAAGGGAAAGCCCCTGAAAAAAGCCAAGTCTCTCCTCCCAGAATGCGTATAAGAGTTCCAGAGTTTGACAACTCTGACCTAATAGAAGAAAACAGGCTTACAATCATTGGAAGACTAACGAACCCAAAGGAACAGAGAGTCTGGTCCATGGTATCTTTCTTCTCGAAACGATGGAGCCAACAAGGACAAGCAGTAGGATCAGATCTGGGAAATGGCTGTTTTCAGTTCAGATTTGAAAGTGAGGAGGACCTGGTACAGGTTCTTGCTAACAGACCATACCACTTTGCTTTCTGGATGGTGATTTTACAAAGATGGGAACCCACTATCGCTGCCTCTTTCCCCTCGCAGATTCCGTTCTGGATCCGCTTAAAGGGTATCCCTTTGCACTACTGGAACCCTGCAACTCTTACCAGCCTTGGTGAGGGTTTAGGTTCTTATGAGGAACAATAACTCACCAAACTCTCTGCTAGAATCAAGGTCTCCATCAATGGAATGGAACCCCTGCACCAAGAATCTATCTTGGACTTTGCAAACGGTGATGAAGCAAAAGTCTCACTTGAGTATGAGAAACTGGAAAACCACTGCTCCAAATGCTTCAGACTCAATCACCTAGTGAAAGACTGTCCCGATAGAGGAGTCTTGCCTGCAAACAAAATGGGAGGAACCCCCAAAGCACCGAAGATCCAAGACCCTAGGGAGGAACGAGCTACGCAAGACCCCCCGAGACATAACCGGGAGACAAGACAGTCTTTGAGGTCTTTTCAACAAAGACATGACCGCCACGGAAGACCCTACGGTGAAAGGGTTTCTGAAAGAAGCTACCAAGACAAAATACAATATGAGGCGGCTTACCAAGAGCAGAGAAGATCGGAGGAAAGATCTTTCCTCTCTTCCAAAACAGACCGTGGAGACAATCCCTCGGATCAGAGAAATAGAGTTCCCGGCTACGCAAGGCCCCCTACTCTACGCCAAAGTACGGGATCTAGGGATCTACGAAGTCATCTGAATAACCGAGATAGAGTTAGTGAAAGCTGCAATTCCCCAATACAGCAATGGAGGGAAAAAAAGAAACCAAAAGCGATATCGGAGTTACCTTTTTTGGCTACATCAAGGGAGCATATAATCCCCCTGGCTGTAAACTTGGAAAATGAAGCTTTCTCCACACCAACTAAAACAGCAGACGAAGTGATGGAGGTCTTGAGAGAAGTAACGATCCAATATACCCACTGCGCTGATCCCACTGAGAGTGCAGCTAGGAGGATGCGAGTAATCCATGGGGAAGAAAAGGGGATGATGGCAGAGACAGCAGCGTTTATGCTGGCTAATTCTTTCCAGAACCCTGCGCAACGAAATCAAGTCCCTGCCATTCCAGACCTTCCAATCCCCCAGCACTCTCTGGTTCTCCCCCATGATCTAGGAATCTTTCAAGGAACAGAGGTAGCCCCTGTAAAGAAACGCAGAGGACGACCGTCAAAAAAACATCTGAACAATAGCCCACATGCTCCGGTAGGGACGAATTCACGTAAAAGAAATTTGGAAGTCTTAAGAGCCTCCCCAAATGTCCAAAGGAATCAGGCAAGAATCCAATCACCAAGCAATCAGAGACTGGGAATTACCGCGACGGTAGCCACAGGGGAGCCATCAAGAACTGTTGCGCCAAAAAGTTTAATTGTTCCGGCAATCAAAAAGGTTTCGAGGGATTTTCAGCTCCCTCAAAACCCTCTTCCGTAGTGATGGCGAGCTGGAACTGTTGCGGGTTAGGGAATCCCGTAACAGTTCAAAGGCTGAGGGAAATTTACCGAGAGAATTCCCCAGACTTTATGTTCCTCTCGGAAACAAAAAACGAGGAAAAATTTGTCTTGCAAGAACTGAAGTGGATGAACTATGAGTACCACTTCCTAGTCCCTCCTCATAGCCCTGGTGGAGGGGGACTTGCTCTCTTTTGGAAACCGAATTTCGAAGTGGAGATCCTGGATAGCGGAAACAACTTTATAGACGCCAGAATTTCCTTCAAAGGAAAAACTTTCTTCACAACCTTTGTCTATGGACACCCTGATCAGACAAAAAGAAAAGAAGTATGGAAAAACATCTCTGGTATCGCAGCAAATAGAGATTCAGCCTGGTTCTTGTTAGGGGATTTCAATGAAATAACTGATAGTTCAGAGAAAACAGGAGGAAATACCAGGGCAGAAGGCTCTTTTGTGGATTTCTGAAGCTTCATGTCAGAGAATGATCTCTACGATCTTCCATACTCAGGAAACTTCTTCTCATGGAGAGGGGTGAGGAACAAACAAACAATACACTGCAGGCTGGATAGAGCAATGTCAAACAGTGAGTGGATAGAGCAATTTCCAATAGCCAGAAGTGAATATCTTAGATTCGAAGGCTCAGACCATAGGCCCTTGATAGCATTCTTCTCTCCTCGGCTACAGAAGAAGAGAGGCTTATTCCGGTATGACCGAAGGCTAAAAGACAATGAAGAAGTCAGACTCCTGATAGCTAAAAGCTGGGATGCAATTCCCCACTTATCAGTGGAGCAACGAATAGGCAGATACAGAGTGGTTATAATACAATGGAATAAGGAGCAACGACGAAATAGTAAAACTCATATTGAAGAAAAGAAGAAAAACTTGGAAACAGCAATGGCCAGTTCCTCACCAAATGATGGTGTGATCCAAGCTATCACATCGGATCTAGCAAAAGCCTACAGAGCAGAAGAAGAATACTGGCGCCAAAGAAGCCGGCAAATTTGGCTAAGGCTTGGATACAAAAATACGGGGTTTTTTCATGCCTCTACAAAAGGGAGAAGGGCAATAAATAATATATCAGTGTTGGAAGATGCTGAAGGGGTGTGTGTGTATGAGGAACATGAAATCCAAGAAACAATCACAGTTTACTTCTCGAAATTATTCTCCACACTACCCGGAAATAGAGAAGAGACAGTGAATAAAGCCCTGAAGCCAAGAGTTAGCCCTGAAACGAACCTCAAGCTCATTGCAGATCCATCCCCAGATGAGATCAAGGCTGCGGTTTTCTCTATTCATGCTGACAAAGCTCCTGGACCTGACGGCTTCTCAGCAGGCTTTTTCCAATCCAATTGGAACACAGTAGGTCCTGCAATCATCAAAGAAGTTAAGCATTTCTTCACATCTGGCTCTCTACCAAGGACAATTAATGAAACCCATATCAGGCTAATCCCAAAGATAAAAAGCCCTAAGACTGTGGCTGACTACCGACCAATAGCTTTGTGCAACGTCTTTTATAAGATCATCTCAAAGCTATTAACGAGAAGACTCAAACCTTACCTACATGATCTGGTCGCAGAAAATCAATCGGCTTTTGTACCTGGAAGATCTATATCAGATAACGTTCTAATCTCACATGAAGTGCTACACTATCTAAAGAGATCCACAGCAACAAAAAGGTGCTCAATGGCTGTTAAGACAGACATGACAAAAGCCTATGACCGCATTGAATGGGACTTCCTGAACCTAGTTTTACTGAGGTTGGGTTTCCATAGCAAGTGGGTCAACTGGATAATGCAATGTGTGAGTACAGTGAGCTACTCTTTTCTACTTAATGGAACAGCAAAGGGTTCAGTGAAACCAAAAAGAGGGATTCGCCAAGGAGACCCTCTTTCCCCCTACCTGTTTATCATTTGCAGTGAAGTCCTCTCTGGACTTTGCTCAAAGGCTCAAGCGGACGGCAGTTTCCCAGGCTTAAGAGTTGCAAAGAGAAGTCATCGGCTAAACCATCTGTTGTTCGCAGACGATACTATGTTCTTCTGCAAGACGGGAGAGAAAACGTGCTTAAAACTAAAGGAGATCCTCCTAGAGTATGAAAAAGCGTCAGGGCAAAAAATCAACTGCCAAAAATCTGCTATAACTTTCTCATCCAAAACGCCGTTGGAAGTAAGAGACCGGATAAAGCTTTCCCTGGAAATCCCAAAAGAAGGAGGTAATGGTAAGTATTTGGGATTACCTGAGCTGTTTGGACGCCGAAAGAAAGATCTCTTCAGCTCCATTGTTGATCGGATCCGCCAGAAAGCTCTTAGCTGGTCTACAAGTTTCCTCTCAACAGCTGGCAAACTAGTGCTGCTGAAGTCAGTCCTCACAGCAATCCCAACTTACACAATGACCTGTTTCAAGATCCCAGTAAGCCTTTGTAAAAGAATACAATCAGTTCTGACTAGATTCTGGTGGGATGAAAAAATGGAAAAGAAGAAAATGTGTTGGGTTTCATGGTCAAAACTTACAAGAGGAAAAAGCGAGGGAGGATTGGGCTTCAGGGACATCCACTGTTTCAATGACGCACTACTGGCGAAGCAGAGCTGGAGAATCCTCACCAAGCCAGACTCTCTTCTAGCTAAAGTCCTGTTGGGAAAATATTGCCACTCAACTCCTTTCTTAAAATGCCATACAGCACAATCAGCATCACATGGATGGCGAAGCTTGATCGTAGGCAAGAATCTTCTGAAAAATCATCTCGGGAAAGCTCTTGGGGATGGAATCTCCACAAGGGTGTGGGAAGATCCCTGGCTATCGCTATCAAAACCCCTCACACCAATCGGCCCACCTAATCTCCTAGCAAAGGACTTGGTTGTTGCTGATCTGTTCAAAACAGGATGCAATGAGTGGGACCTAACAAAACTAAAGGAAACAATCCCAGGTTGGGAGAATGAAGCTCTGCTCTTAAAGCCGAGTAACAGTGGTACCCCAGACTTGACGATTTGGACCCCTCAGCCTTCCGGAAACTACAATACACGTTCAGGATACTATTGTGCAAGGTCCCTAGCGCTAGAAAATGGCCCACTATCTGTGCAAAACCAGATACCGCGATTTAGTTGGAATGGGGAAATTTGGAATTGCAAAATATCCGAGAAGCTGAAGTTGTTCCTTTGGAAGATATTGAATAGAGCCTTACCAGTGGGCGAAAATCTTGCTTCCAGAGGGATTGAAGCTCAGTCAAACTGTGTTCGATGCGGGGAGCGAGAGTCATTGTCACACCTCTTCCTCCACTTCTCTTTCGCGAAATAGGTTTGTAGACAAATTTCTTTTTCAGTATCTGTCGACTCCGGGCAAATTCATGACTTTGAAGCCGGTTTATGCGCGTCAAAGTTTATGGTATGCCTTCCACCAACTGGAATAGCATCGGGACCCCTTTTCCCTTGGGTAGCGTGGCATCTTTGGATCTCCAGAAACAACCTGATCTTCAAAAGCCGAGAAATATCAATAGGAGAAACAGTACAAAAAGCTATTCTCGATGCAAAGGAATGGCAATCAGCACAAGAAATCGTACCCAAGAGTCCGAAGACGAAGCCGCTGTTCAGAAGACAGCAAATAGATCTAGAAGAAATCATCTGCAGAACGGACGCAGCCTGGAGAGTAGAGACCAAATCTGCGGGTTTGGGATGGATCTTCCTCCGAAATCATCGAACAATTACGCAGGGATCGAAACCTGTTCAACATGTAGTTTCCCCTCTTACGGCGGAGGCCCTGGCAATGAGAGAAGCTCTCACTTATGCAGCGAGTGAAGGTTTCGAGAAGCTCCGAGTCGAATCGGATTCACTTCAATTGATCCAAGCGATCAACTCAACTAGCCAAATCACAGAGATCTTTGGAATTCTCCATGACATCTCTCAACTATCTTTTCTCTTTCAAATTTGTTCTTTCAACTTCATCTCAAGATCAGAAAACACTTTAGCGGATGGCCTGGCAAAACAATCGCTCCAATGTGTACCGGTTGGGACCGGTTAACCCATTTTCGGTTTGGTTTAATTGCAATTATTTGATAAAAAAAAAAAAAAGTGGCAACAAATATGACTCGACAAATCAATAAAAAACAAAATGTTGGAATTATTGTGCTCGAACAGTTTTGTAAAAGACAGGTACACTTTGATACTCACTTCCACATTGCTTAATTATAACATCACATGGCCACGTGTCCACCGGCTTAACCGGTTACCTCCTTTGGCTGACTTGACTTTTGTTGCCAAAATCGCCAAGCAATCAGCAGCAGTTAATTATCAAAAAAGAAAAAAAAAATATCAGATTACAAAATATCATGTGATCATTTCTTTTAGTTAGATTTTAACCCTAAATCCTATAAATTATGAAAGACTCAATCTGGTGGTAAAAAAGTCTTCAGTAGAAGTCACTGCCAAAATGGAATAATATGTGAAACTTATACTAAGATTTAAACTATTTGATTCCATTGACTGTTTTATAAAAAATGATGTCTTTATTTTTTTGGTTTTAATGTTAAATTTACTAAAAATAATGTTGGTTTGTAAAGATATTAAAACATCCTGAATTTTATGGATTGTCATAACCGTCGCCATTAATAGTTGGCAATGGTTCTTATTCCTTCCGTTTCAAAATAAGTGTTATTTTGACACTTTTCACACATATTAAAAAAAGCGGTTAAAGTTATTTTATACCCTCAAACTGTTTAGATAATTACATTTTTCTATTTTAATTTATAATATCTTATCAATTTAAGTTGAGGTTAAAAAAAGAATGTTTTGTTAAAAATTGTATTGAAATCCGATAATGACATTTTTTTGTAACAAGAAAAAAATGTCAAAATAACATTTATTTTGAAACGGAAGGAATACCATTTTAATTTACTTAGAAAGAATTTCACCAGTTTAATTTGTCTGTTCGAATTAGACTAACTAGTTTGATGATAAAACTTGTTTGCATATTATTTATACAAAACTTTATTATCCTTAGAAAAATTAACACATATATGTATAATTAAGCCCCATTGTACCAGTTTGGATTAGATGGTCCAAACTCGCCCATTTCATATTCCTGTTAATAATATCAAAAAAAACTAATTGAATAGTGAGTTTAATAGTTTACTTAAGAGTTTTACCTCTAATAATGTTTGGATGTTATAATGCACTCGGTTTTGAATTGTTGTTTCTGCATCCTAACACAAGTCTCGCTTTAAATTTTAAGAACTAACACAAAACGATTTGTACAAAAAAAAAAGACCCGTATTCTAAGAGTATTGGTAAAAATAGTCACTTTTCAAAATTTATTATGCAAATAGAGATTTTATTCACTATTAGAACCGAAAAAAAAATCTAAACCCCTAAACTATCTTATAAAGCCAAGGAATATTTGTTTATTATAAAAATGCTTAGTTCCTTAAAATATGAATTTTTATACAATACATTTTAAAAATGGTGTTATTTCTATGAATAACTTTTACACAAATATCCCCATTGTACCTATTCAATTTCCAAAATAAGCTGATTCAGTTAAAATTTTAAAATTCTGAGTGATATAGATTCTAGAAACACCTTCATTTTTATATAGATTATTGCAAAGAAACAAACAATCTAGCATAAGTCACTCATTTTGTTATGGTGATTTTAACAGTTGGCCGGGGACCCCACGGCGGCGTAATTCAGACAGCAGCCTCCAACAACTAACTTAGCCTTCCTCATATGTCTCATCTTTTGGTCTCTATTTGTTTTATTTTTATTTATTTATTCTATGTTTTCTTGCGATGCATATATTACAAAATCTTCATTATTTTTTTGTTATTGTTCTAACTAAAATATTGAATGCATGATATAGAAGGTGGCATTACTTTATCATAAACTAAGCTGCTTTATCTTGGAATTTGCTCCTAGTATGATGCTCTTATAGGTAGGTATCGACAATGAATATTCTTTGCAATAAAAAAGAAGTACTATAAATTATTTAAAGATCAGTTAACCGACAAGTTTTGGAGATTAACCAATTGATGTGGTTAGATTGTCATAAAATTCTACGAATAAAATCCTTCATTAACCAGAAAAAAAAATTAGCATAGAATTTGTCCACTAAAAGAGACAACCACATAGGAGAATCCAAGGGAAAAAACGAACGCCCCAGTAAACCTTATTTACAAAAGGTTCTGTGTAATTATATCTTTAAATGTGATTAGATAGTTACAATATATGAGGATTTAGTCATATTGTTTTTTTTTTTTTGCGAAAGGGTTTATTAGTCATATTGTTGTAAACAAGTAATACGTATAAGAATTACCTTTTAACAACAACAAAAAACGTACTAATAAGAATTAAAGGTGCACGAGGTTTATCACATGGAGATGACTATTTTATGTAATTTTTTTTTTTAATCAAGGATGTTCATTTTATTTTATCGTCACAAAAGAAAGAATATACTTATATAAGTAGTTGCAAGAGCATCTTCAATAAAATTTTCTCTTTGCCTTTAAACACTATTTTAAAAAATAAAACCATCTTCTATAGTACTGTGAATTTAAATTTAGAGTTACAAATATAATTCTATACTTTTATAGTAGAACTTTTTTATTTACAAAACAATCTTTTAATTTTGATATGTTTTTATTTTGTATTTAAACAATGTTATGTTTTAGTTTTATAATTAAATAAATTATATCAACAATAACTAGTTAAATAATTAATTAAAGTTTTTAAAATGCAACATTGTCATATATTAAATTACACATGGCACAACAAATGATAAATTAAAATTTACATAATTAATACGAAAAATTAGTTAAGAAAATTCAAAATAATTACTTTTTAAAAAACTTGGTAAAGGTTTAATTTTACTGTAATCATAAACTTATTTGATTCTTGTTAAACACATAAAATAAATGGATAAGATTTATATATTTGTAAAGTAAAAAGTTAATAAATTCATAACTAAAAAAAAATATATACTTGGAATATTCTTTTTTAAAGTAGAAAATAGAAAGAAGTAAGAACTACTGTAGCAAATTTTTTCTCTATTTTTTAAAAAATCTATTTTATAATAAAAAAATAGAATAAATCATTAGAAATAGTCTAACAAATTAAAAAAAAATCCTTATTGTTTCAACTATCAACCTAGATTAAATATTTTAAATTTAAGCTCTTATAACGAGATTAATATAAAGGGATTACACTACGTGTGTAACTATTTGTACATATATTATTAGATTTCATATAAAAAAACTGTTTTTACATAGTTAATATATCCAAGTCCGAGACATTTAAAAAAAAAAAAGAATCCATATCTAAGTTAAAATTTTTAACTAAAAAGTTCTTAGTAAAGAACTAATAACTTTCTCTGCCACTAAAATTACCACATAAATTGAATCTGCGACGGAACGCTCTACTTCATTACTTTTACCAATTTCAACTTCTAAACAAAAAAAATCCTCTATACCTTTGGATTTGGATGCATCTATACATATGTAAGCTAAAATTATTATATATATGAGCGAGGACAATGAAAATGATATTGTGGAAGTAGAGAGAAACGGATTTGTATTATAAAAACTAATAAAGTCTTTTCCTAAAATTACATTTTTACAAGAGTCGAAGAGAAAGATCAATTAAACCAACTCCAAAATTTCAAAAAATACAACAAACTATAGTTGAAAAACAAGGTAAGTTGATCAGCTTGTTAGTTTAATTAATCATCTTTTTAAAATATAATATGTGCAGAGAAATTACCCCAAAAAAAACACTCCTCTGCCTACGACTTAAGAAGAGTCTCGTTTTACTTGAAAGCTTACCCGTCAACTAATACGAAAAAATAAATTGATGAAAATTCAATTAGGAAAATGACAGATTAACAAAGCTTATTTAGGTTTTTAATATCCAATTAGTAAAGCGATATAGCATCTTACAGTTGTCAGGAAGTTGAGGAAAACGTGAACTCCAAAGATAAATTATTTCCCGATTCGTTTGCTGTCACAACCTGTCTTTCTCAATTCTCGTTATCTTTTTCCTTTTCCCTTTTTTTTTACTCTTCTATTTATTTATTTATTTTTTGCTAAAGAATTTTACTTTTCTATTTTCTTTTTTTGGGCACATTTTTCTTCTTCTTCTGTATTCCATGTTTGACCTAAAATATTATCTAAAATCATTTTTAACGTTCTAACATCTTTTTTTTTTTTTGTAAAAGTATATACTATCTTACTTTTTTTAATTCATTATTGAGTATTTTGACTATACAACTTCAACCGCAGTAATTATAATACCACAACGACTACATTAACCACATGTCGCAGTGATAGTCATTTTCGTATCAACTACTGCAAGCAAAATTTATAGAAAATCAAGAGAATAACATATACATATTTTCTTTATTAAAAAAAAATATATACATATTTTTGCTGAAATTTGAAAGTTCAAATTTTATTAATTACATAAGAGTGCCAAAATGAACTTTGATGCTTGGTAGAGATATTATAGTAGACGAAAAACCAAAAGATTAAAAATTATTGTCTGGTCCATATAAGATTAAACTTGTTGCCGGCTAGACGGGTTATATCAAGTTCGTCAACACATGTTAAAACAAAACCGCACCTAAACACTAAAATCAAGCCAGTTTAATCATCACAATATCGCTTATTTCCGGCCAAGGTAAACTTAATGAAATCTTCGAAATATATTTAACTTGGTCATTAAATTTTTAGTTAGAAAATTTCATCATATATATATGCTATACAATTTTGTAGCTAATTAAGAATATGAAATTTGGTTGTGATCATTAGTTAAAAATTAAATGATATCATATTTTTGTTCATCGCAATTTTTTTCAGTAATTGTGTATATATACATAAGAAAATTGCTAAGCACACATTTGAACTATCTAGTTGTCATGAAGTTGAAAGTGACTAAATCAAATAACCAATGACATCTCTTAATGGATACACATACACATATGACATATGAGACTATGTACAGATAAACAAATAAATTACAATGCGAATATATATTAAGAAAATAAAAAATATAATTAGGTTAACCAACTTATACGAGAAAGAAGTACTTTATCGAAAATTTCCAATTCGGTTGGATTGGCCCGGTTGAAAGGCTCTTCACGTTAGTAGTTACTAGACTGTGTGTTTACATTTTAGTTCGAACGTACCTTAAACATTGCGATAGAAAACAAAAATTGACATTTAAATATTAAAAAAAAAACAAATTTTTATTAAAACTTAAAAGAACCAATCCGAACCCAAACAAATTCCACAACAAACCAAATAAACCCGAAAAGTAATAATAATTAACTAAAATAGATTTCATTTATTCATTTGTATTGCAGTTTATGTTTGGGTTAGTTATTACTTATTTCCAAAGAAAACGAAACCAGAAAGAACAGATTTTAGTTTTCACACGATTTTCTTAAAAACAGATAAAAGCTCATGAAAATATGAAGAAAATGGAAGAAACTTAAATCCAAAGTTACCGCTTCGATATGTTTGTATCTTTGTTATTGGGTATAACATCGAAAAACGATGTTAGGTTTCACAATAGAAATAGTTACATCAGAAAATCGTACTACATGACCAGCCGAATTTTCTCAGTTTGAGAAAAAGAAATAGATTGATCGGCAACTAACTAGCGTCTCTATATAGGTGTTTAAAATGCTCATTTTTTTTTCCTTCTTTTTGATATGCTCATTTTTTTTTCTTCTTTTTGCTGTTTATAAGCAAAGCATACATGCTCATTTAATTATATCTTCACATTGGTGACGTATATTTTCAATCAGCTTAAGAAAAAAGCTTTTACAAGCCAATTATACAGTACTAGTAAAACTAGTAGTTAGAAATCCCATTCAAAAAATTGAAAACAATAGCAAACACATACATGGGAAAAATGTGAAATATATATATATATGAAATGAGAACGAATAGATAGCCCATACTGAAGAATAAAGGTCCTAAAAGGAGTTTATTCGAATGGGCCAACTCTGTAGGCCCGATGTTATGCAACCCTAAGTATGGCTCTTTAGCAATCTCCTCAAAGATTTGGACTGATCTGGCCAGTTAAGTTAGGTCCGTTTAAATACGACAGTATCAGAAATTGTGAAGTTATGTAACAGTAGTAACAATTTTCGCTCGTTTTGTGTGAGACTATATATACAAAAGGAATCTTGCCCATCTTAAACATAATTCCGGAATCCGAATCAAATGTTTTAAAAATAAATACAATGGTCTATCCTAATCTATGGACGTAACAGGACGTTCACCATAGTTTAATAAAAAGTACATGCGTTTAATATAAAATCAACTAATCGTATAAATGTAAAATGGATGTTTTTTGTCATGCATGGTCTGCCTTTGTCTTGGATCATATGGGTGGTCGAAAAAGAGACATTTTTATCAAAAAAAAAAAGTTTGGGACTATCTGTAAACCATAATAAAATTAAAGCACACGTTAAATAGCAAGTTGTTTCCCCTATAATACAAAAATGGAATCTTAACGACCCACTTGACAATAATTAAACCAATGCATATTAATTTAACCCCCCCCCCCCCCCCGAAATAATGTAGGCTTCGATATCTGTAAATGGATTAATCGCCCAAACATGTCGATCCTATCTAGTATAATATAGCAATGTCTATAGACTATATCTTTTTTTTTTAAGTGAATGTAAAATATATTTAAACCAAAAAATCTTAACATCAAGTGCTTCTTAGTTCGAGTTTTTGAAACGAAATCTGAGAATCTATATACAGTATTGTCGTTTTTTTTTTTGTCATAAATCAAGTGATTAGGCCATCTTGATCATAGCAAGCATCACTGGTGCGAAGGGAGCTAATTATGTTTCGGACCATTTTGTCGATGAGCTTGATGAGCCGTTGAGGTTGATATGGTGGATCACCATGTCGTCTACCACTTCTTTCTTTCTAGATGTATGAGACAGTAATATGAAATACATATCGGAAAAGAAATACATGTATCAGAGAAGTGTTGAAAGTTGAGAGGAGCTGAATGATTGAATCCTAGTCTAGTGTGAAGCTTTGCCGAAGAATGCCTTCTGCAAGCGCTTCCCAGATTTGCCGAAAGAATTGACACGAGAAGAACAAGTGATTACGAGTTTCCAATCAGCTCGGGGCCTCGGGTAAAGCATACAAGCCGCTGAGATTCCTGTATAGACTATATCTTTACTTTTTTCTATATTTCCTTTTTGTTAATATTTCATTTTCTCCTTGGAGTTTATTTGTATATAAATACCTGAACTTTAGGTCAAAAATAATACAAGCTGAACATTCATATAATCACATTCTACACTACTTTACATATGTCATTAAATTTGATATTTGCTTCTTTCTTATGAAATTAAAACTGACTTTAAGGCTCTCAAGATTTATTCAACCTGATGTGCCCGAGATGAATTTAACGACTCATCTATAGATACACCATAACTCAATGTAGAATTAATTGGATTTTTTTATAATATTAAAATCCCACTAATAAAAGTAATTGATCATATCTCGTTAAGTTGATGTACAAATAATATTTTGTACGAAGAATCGAAAAGTTAGATGTGAAAATAAGTTGTGACAAAAAAAGTGTCAACATAATTTGGTTTTGGTTCGTCTCATAATAGCCGCCCCACAACACACTGGAAACAAAAAAAAAAGTATGATCAGTAACCCCTTAATTTATGTGTTGTAATTTCTTAACCTTTACCGCGCATGCATATGATAATGCGGAGCAATACGCAAATAATCAATCCATGCAAGATTAGTCCATAAACATGTATTTATTTATGGGCTAGAAAACCAACCTACAGTTTAATAGCACAATCTGTTTGTCATTCAACGTTTTCAAGATCTACATAAATTATTGCCGTGAAATCAATTGCGTACACAGAAGAATGTTTGAACTTTTGAATACATAAAAGAATGATAAAACTACAGAAAAAGTGGTAGATTGCATCAGATATAAAGCATCGAAATATATAGTTGATGCTAATTACAATTACCTAATTAATAATCAGCGAATACAACAATAACAAGAATTTGATGTTATTGCTAGCTCTTTTAAAATCAATTGAGTAAATATGATGTTAACTTTTACCAAAAAGATAGTTATATACATTTGATGTTCTTCGTTACCATTTATCAAATAAAGAAGCCAACATCTTTAGAATCAGATACATTAAAGAAGTCAAACCTCCATCTGTCAACCACGTGAGATGCACGTGCGTTGACGGACCGTGAGTAGAAGACTCTCTCTTCGTCAAGCAGACAAGCAAGCACCCAGACCAGAGCACAGGCCACAAGCCTTCTCTCTAATTTGTTCAATTCATTAATTTAACAATCCCTAACTGTATTTAGTAACCCTCTTGCACTATTTTAGTATTAATTAATAAACTACTCATAATCTCTCTCTCTCTCTAAAGACTCTCCTCAAGATTTTCCCCTAGTTAACCATCAGATTAACTTTTGTAGGGTTTTTCTTTTCCAGGCAAAAGCAAATCATGTATCCTCCTTCTTCCTCCTTCAAGTCCACAGCTCCAGACGGAGGCGACGCCGATAACAATCAATATGACTCGGCGGCCGGAGCTACCCGTGATTTCTCCTCCCTCGGCTCTCAAACCCACCATAATCCTCCGCCACCTCATCCACCGCCTCCGCCACAGCAGCAGCACAATCCCAACGTCGGCGGTCATTGCTTCTCCGGCGATCCATCTTCCTTCGGTTCGGATTCCAGCGCTTCTTCTTCTTTGTTCCGACACAGAAGCTCTCCTGCCGGTTTCTATGACCAACATCTTCCCACTGATCCCAACGGTAACATTTTGCGTTTCTTACATTTTTCACCCCATCATTTTTTCGACTAAACTTTTACCCCTCCTAACGTTAATCAATTTTGATTTATATATAGTCGACGTGATATGAAAATTACAATACACATTTTAACCCCAAAAGAATTACAATTACACATAGATAGATTATGTTAATAATAATAATTAGTATTCTTTTTTTTTTTGAGAAAGGGTTTAGTATTCGTTTGTTCAGTTTAATGTTCTAGAATTTTTATATTGTTTCACTGAGATATAAATTTAAGAATTATTTGAAATTAATGTTTCATTCTAATGTACCTATATAATTGATAATTACTTGTATTTACTTATATTTAGTATTGGAAATCGTAAAACATACGATTTGAAGAAACTAAGGAGTATGTTGTTAGTATTTTATTGATAGCGGTAAGCAAATTGGTCTAACACGTAATTTTGACTTCCTGGAATATCCAATCCAAACCATGCAATCTTGAATTTAAATTTCGATGACTTTATAGATTTGTCTATTGGTTTCCCTCCACATATAAAAGGATACGACTTTTGTTTTTCTTATTAGTTAACAAATATAATATCGACCACGTAACTGAAAATTGAAATCACATTAACTATCAAAATATCTATGAATAGATTTTATCTGTTTGGTTGATGGTTATTAACACCCTTTCTCTTTCATTTTCTGTTTGGAGAAACCATATGGTCAATCTTATATACATATATACACACGTATATATGGTCAATATACATGCATGAATAGTTAAACACGTATTTCCAGGAGTGGCAAGTTGTATATTTTAATAATGCAATTAAATGCAAATAGCATGTATTATAAAAACATGCACTTGCCAAAAGTATATGTTTTAAAAAAAAACGAATCATTACAAAAATAAATAAAAGTATAGTCCACTTGGCAATATTATATCCATCCCACTTGCTCTTTTTCTTCTGACAAAGCAGCCGTAAGGGCCCCACCCTGTTGACATGGCTTCATCATAGTCACTATTTTGATTTTTGGATACGCCTACTTGTCATTATAAATATCAGATTTATTACTATATTGTTGGTTGCAACTTGCAAGTAATATTCTATATTATTTTGCGCAATTTGATCTTCGGTTCATTGCATCCGTCCGGTTTATTTTCCACTGTAATCCATGTGCGAGCCCCAAGAAAATTTACCCATGTTGCATTATTATATACATTTATCTATAATAATAGGAATTCGAATAGTGAATATTTCTAAGATTCTTTTCATGAATCGCGTTATTCTCTGTCAAATTGGCGATAAATAAATCTAAGTAGAGACAAAGGAAGGGGTCCTTGAGCCTCGAACACGACCCATTCTCTTCTATTTTGTATATATACATTTTAAAAATCATACTGGTTCCCAATAAAATACTGAGATAATTACAAGTTATTACCCTACATTACATTTCATCTCTTTCTTTATCTGTTGATCTAAATTTTGTTGATGGAAGAGGGAACAGGTTTTTCTCTAGGACGGCCAAACGGAGGATACGGAAGAGGAGGAGGAGAGCGAGGGCCGTCGAGGTTGAAGTCGGAGCTGAGATTCTCCGGCGGTGGTAGTAGTAGTCATCAAGAACATAACTCTCTACCGCGAATATCGGAGGCTGAAGCGGCTGCGGTGGCTATAAACGGTGTCGCATCGACGAGTATGAGTTTTGGGAATGATCATAACAATTGGGACAACTCGTCTTCTCATATCAGTTTCACCATTGATGAACCCGGAAAACGGTCCAAAACCACCGACTTTTTCACCTTAGAAACTCAGGTATATATTATTGCTATAGTTTTGTGGTTACTATATGTATTATTATGCTGTATGAATATCAATTAGATCAGCCTTCTACACAATAAAGTTACTAATTCTTGGATTCTTCTAGATAAAAGG
The DNA here is from genome assembly GCA_020283515.1 of Alliaria petiolata. Taxonomy (NCBI): domain Eukaryota; kingdom Viridiplantae; phylum Streptophyta; class Magnoliopsida; order Brassicales; family Brassicaceae; genus Alliaria; species Alliaria petiolata. The sequence continues at coordinate 34,605,607 of JAHZTW010000001.1, forward strand.
GGGAAAAATGCATATGCCCAAATTAAGTTGAGTGTTTTTGTGGATTATAGTTTGTATAAGCTTAGAGAAGGTTTATGATTGATCTATATACGGCTCACAAGTTGTATGTTGACAAATGATGATATTATAGTGTGTGTGTGTGTCATATATTATGTAATTTATAAACCAAGTTTCATTTCCATAAAGTAAGCCATAGGAATTCCAAGTTGGAAGGCAAGTTCATGTATATACATGTAAACCAAGTTCATGTAAGCCAAGTTCATCTAAACCAAGCTCATGTAAACCAAGCTCATGTAAACCAAGTTCATGTAAACCAAGTTCATGTAAGCCAAGTTCATCTAAACCAAACTCATGTAAACCAAGCTCATGTAAACCAAGTTCATGTAAACCAAGTTCATGTAAGCCAAGTTCATGTAAACCAAGTTTCATGTCAATAAGAATGTATATATCACCAAGTTCATGTGTGTAGGAGCCAAAGTTTTATGGTTTTGTGTCTTACATATAAATAGCTTGGAGAAAATTTATGGTTGATTTATGTATCACAAGTCATTTGCCAACAAATGATTTTGTGCACAGTTTTACAATTGGTGTTTGCTTTAAATAATTAAGTGGTTATATTGTCTTTTATCAATTGACATGATATGGTTTTGATTCAGTTCAGCATGCCGCAAACGTCTCTGGAGATAGCGAGAATGGAGAGTTTGATGAACATCCCAGAGGACTCAGTGCCTTGTAGGGTTAGGGCCAAGCGCGGTTGCGCGACTCACCCGCGTAGCATCGCTGAAAGGGTTAGTTTTCATGTTATTACTTTGATACAATGATTATTGCATATAAGTATATACATGATCATAAAATATAAATTCATTGATCGAATACCAAAGAAGACAAGAGTCTAATAATATAGTTTTATATATGATTTGATTTGCGTGTAATATATATAGGAGAGGAGAACGAGGATAAGCGGGAAGCTGAAGAAACTACAAGAACTGGTGCCCAATATGGACAAGGTAAGGGAATTTTTTTTTTGGTAATTGGGTGTAATTGAGGAGATTATATATCTGTTTTTAGAGTTTCTGAAAATTCTGGCAGCAAACGAGCTACGCAGACATGTTGGATCTGGCTGTTGAGCATATAAAAGGTCTTCAACACCAAGTAGAGGTGCGTCCTTATACATATGAACATGAATTTATATATACTGAAGTAAAGGTGATCATATTCCTTCTCAACATTCAATCTATACTCAGACGTTTTTCGAAATTCACATGACAACTATAAATTATATAGTTCGTTGGTTTAGGTCTTGAACTAAATCCTGATGATCGTAAGAAAATATTAATTTGATCATGGATTTTGACTTGTCGTGTGTTAATTAGAAATATTCTCATGATCTCTTAATAGGGTTTTTTGTTTGTCTTTTAACAAGGTTTAAGTATGTTCATTTATATTCGTTCACCCAACTAACATACTCATATAATTAGTTTGTTTGTTTTTTTCATAAAAGAACTTTCATAACAAACATACTTTAATAATAGACTCTTCTAAATTAAGAATCATACATAATCTAGATAGGTTATGGTTCGATCAAAACACCGATTGTGTTTGCTTCCATATTTTTTGTGTGTGTTTTTTGGCATGAGACCAATCTAGTAGATAGGTTAAGCAATTTGCTAACACAATTTTTAAAACCTAAACTTTCATTTCAATATGATATTTACATTTTTAGCAAAAGAAACAAATGAATCATACATAATTGCTCTACGTACACATACAAATAGATGGTTATGTATACATACGCTCAATCAATGCATTGGTCTGTGTCATGTTTGATGTTAACCTTAATTATATTTTGAGGTGTTGTGGTTTTATTCAAGTAGCATATGAAGAAATAATCGAGTTGGACTTATAGTCCACAAATTTTATATCCATAAAAAAAAACCTTATAGTCCATAAAAGCCATACAAATGGAAAATTAAAAGAGATTTCAAAACATACAGACTTTTGTACGATATTTTACACACATGTAATTCTTTTTTTTTTTTTTTGATGAAATGTTTGTTTTCGATGATTGTGTCATGTGCAGTCACTGGAAAATGGGATGGAGAGATGTACTTGTGGGGCATGCAAGAAGCAATGATGAATGATACGATATGTTTCCAAACATGATCCAAGAAAGTATAGAAGAAAAAGAGACTAAGGAATCAATTCAAAGACAAAAAAAAAAAGATTTTAATTATATACTATGGTTTTGGAGGTCCAACGAAGTGATGGTGATAAAAATTAACGAAGTCTAGTTTTTGCACATTCTCAAAGTCTTGCCCATAATGACAACTTCTAACAACTAAATTCTCGATCAATCGAATATTCCACACAAAAAGTTAGTTAATTTAACTTGGAACAAAACCCATTATTTGAGATTTGAAAGAGATTTGTCATGTGTACCCGATCCTACGTTTTGGCCTGTGAATTCATTCCTCTTTTTTTTTTTTGACATCTCAAACATAATCATCATAGATTATGTTGATCAACTCCTCTATGTCACTCTCAAATATCATCGTTCTCGTAAACCCCATATTATCCAAACACAACATATAGTATATAGTATACAAGTCCTTATTGCAGTAGCTTATACTTCCAAGCAGCTGCGGAAATATGAGTTTGCCACATCCCAACATATACTTTTTGAGTCCCCTTAATATAAATTTAGACAAAGTAATATAAATTTGAAGAAATTTGGATCCCAACGTATGCTTAAAATAATAAAGTATACTATATATGTAATTTTAGACAAAGTAATATAAATTTGAAGAAATTCGATCGGATCTTCTTAATTACACCAATTTAGATTTCTTATAATAGAATAAGAAGAAGAAAACTCAACTTTTCTTTAAAATAAGAAATACAAACACTGTCAATCTCTTGATAGTGTGTAGGAATCAAATTACACAATTAGAAGAAAAAAAAATTAAAATTAGGTTTAGTTCATAGTTGTTAACGGTTACCATTTCGGTGCGTGATTTTAGTTAAATTTTTTTAAAAAAAAAAGCTTTATGATGGAAATCTACTTCATGCGCAGTGACATTTATTGCGCTCTTAATAAAGGCAAACCTCTCCCTTAATCACTCTCTCTCTCTCTCTCTCTCTCTCTCACTACAATTCGCTCTTTCTCTCTCGTTCCCGAAGTAGAAGAGGCGGCGACGGTGAGAGACATGTCGGACGATGAGAGAGGCGAAGAGTACCTCTTCAAGATTGTGATCATCGGAGATTCCGCCGTCGGCAAATCCAATCTCCTCACCCGCTACGCCCGTAACGAGTTCAATCCGAATTCAAAAGCCACGATCGGCGTCGAGTTTCAGACTCAGAGCATGGTCATCGACGGCAAGGAGGTCAAAGCTCAGATTTGGGATACCGCCGGCCAGGAACGCTTCCGCGCCGTCACTTCCGCCTATTACCGCGGCGCCGTCGGAGCTCTCGTCGTCTACGACATCACTCGCAGCTCCACCTTCGAGAACGTCGGTCGCTGGCTCGATGAGCTCAACAGTATGTTTCCTTCTCTCGATTCGAGTTTTGAGTGAGATCTGCAATTCGAGTGTTTGATTTTCGATTGGATTTGGATCAATTAAAGTAGCAACGGGTGTGAATTCTAGGATAGAATCATTCGCGATAGCGATGCTGGTACTGAGGAATTTTTAGATCTGAAGATTCGTGATGACTTGTTAAGACTTTGATTCAAAGTCAAGAGTCAAAATTATCTTACTTAGTGGGTTTATCATTATCATAATCTTTATTAGTTGATTCATGATCCGAAATCGAATTGCATTTTGATGCACAAACTATCATCAGCATTCTTCTTTTTGACATGTTTGCATCTCTGCTCCACTTAGCTTCGAACTAGTTTTGACGACAACAATGATGAATCTTGGCTGCAGCTCACTCTGATACAACAGTAGCAAAGATGCTCATTGGGAACAAATGTGATCTCGAGAGCATAAGAGCGGTGAGCATTGAGGAAGGCAAAAGCCTTGCAGAGTCTGAAGGTTTGTTTTTCATGGAGACATCCGCGCTCGACTCGACCAATGTAAAGACGGCCTTCGAGATGGTTATTCGCGAGATCTATAGCAACATTAGTCGAAAGCAACTCAACTCCGATTCTTACAAAGAGGAGCTAACCGTGAATCGGGTTAGCTTGGTCAAGAACGAGAACGAAGGGGCAAAGACCGGTTCTTGCTGTTCGAGGTAACATCTCTGAACCGGTTTCTCTCTTGTCCTGAGGATTGGTTTCGGGTTGCATCGTGTCGCTTTGTAACTTATAGAAAGACAGAAACATTCTTTTGGTTCTCGATTTAAGTTAAAGCAAAAAAAGAGAGAAAGGTGTTTTGAGTTTCTTTGTTACGGATACAGAAGAAACGTTAGCAAATTGGACAAGAAGTTTGGTCAGTGTATAAGTTACTGTCTCGTTTCTACTTGTAACTTTTGTAAACTTGCGAGTGTTAAAATCAATTTTGATATTTTCCAATTGCTCTTTTATTCGTCGGTGGCCCGCAAATTTAATAGCTAAACAAAACGATAAAAAGATATTTATTTTCAATTATGGTACTTAACTTCGCATATGTGGCGGTTGTAGCAATGTAGTCAGTGTAATTCATTGCGTCCACTCTTTTATCAATTATCAGTTTATCACCATAGATAAAATATTAAATGTTGAATCCAAATTATAGAAATTGTATTCAAAAATGGGAATGTCTCCAGGAGTTTTTAAAAAAAAATTTAAATCAGTAAGCACTAATTTTAAGCTAATAATAGAAACTTTTTAAATAGTAACAAAATGCGTTCAGGATGCATTAACCGGACTTCGCAATCAAACTTAAATGTAAGATGTTTAAAGTAACAATCATGTTAATGTCACTTCACCGTGTTAATACGCGTTCGGTATTTAACAATTGTTTCGTACATGTCTATTTCACTTTATAAGAATCACAGAAAGTGTTAACAATCATGTTATGCTTTCTTCATATGTCAATATAATACGATGAACAGTTATAATTAAAACTTAAAAACTGTGGAAAAACTTAATAATGATGACTAGGTTGGAAGTTGGAACTGAAAAAAAGTCAGCCTCGGATTTAATGGGTTCCCACCCACAAATTTAGCAAAGCAAAAAAAAAGAAAAACATGCTTGTTTTAAAACTTTATTATTGTCCCATTTAGAAACACACAGAAAGGCAAACAAATACGAAAATAAAATAAAACAGTGATTATTATTAGACTATTATTAGTCTCTATCTCATTGTGACCTCCAATACTTGGCCATTTCGAAGCCATTCTTACCGTAGTGGTAATCTTCAATGGTCATATCAATCTCGGCTTGAGTGTTCATCACGAACGGACCGTACTGAACCACCGGTTCACCTATCGGTTCTCCAGCTATCAACACGAACCTCAACTTCTTCGAGGATGACTTGTTCCACACGCTAACACCGTCATTTCCTGGTCCAAACACCACAACGTTGTGTGCTGAAACAGGGGAAGAGTTTGGTGAGCCGAAAACGGCTCCGCCTTCACCGCTTTCTAGAACGTAAGCGAACGCGTTCCAAGATTCAGGAACGTTCTGGTGGATTTGAGATCCTGGATCGAGAGTGAAATCGAGGAACATTGTTGGTGTTCTTGTGTAAACAGGGGATTGAATTCCCATTGATTCTCCTGCAATGACTTTGACTTGGACACCGTTTTCTTCTGCCTTTGGTATGTCTGAATTCGACAGTTCTTGGTAATTTGGCTCAATCCTGTCGGAATCAAATTAAGAGAATCAATTCCCGGTTTGGAAACTCCAAAAAAGTCTGAATTTGCAAGTGTTTTTTTTTTTTTTACATTTTCTCGTTGGAGGAAAGATTGATCCAAAGTTGTAAACCTTTGTTAACCTCTTCTTCAGGCATTTCAGAATGAATGATTCCTCTTCCTGCAGTCATCCACTGTAGGGTAAAAAAAATAAAATTTTTATCCAGAAGCTTTTTAGGGTTTTTTAAAATCGTTGGATTATCGAATAAGTTAAACAGTTAATTATGTTTTCTTTTCCCACCTGAACATCACCGGCATAGATTGTACCCTTGTGGCCTTTGAAATCTTGATGAGTAATTCCTCCCTATCGAAAAAAAAATATATCTATTAGAAGAAGATAACTAAAACAAAATTTATCAAAGATGTATGTTTCTTTTAGAAAACTAATTAACCAAAAAAGAAAAGAAAAAAAAAGGAGTTTCTTTTACCTCTAGTACATATGTAACAGTTTCAAAACCTGTTCATCAAAATTTTCATCAAATGTTAGAGAGACATTACATAAAGCGGATTTTGTAACTCATCTAATGTAAGTAATGTGTTTATATGTACATCTGACCTCTGTGAGGATGATCTGGGAATCCAGCTGGAGGCGAAACTGCTCAAAAGAAAAGAAACAGAGTAAAAACATATAATTAAAAGAATTATCAATAAATGAAATGCCTGCCTTTTTTTAATAGATAAAATAAATATATAAATAAATAAAATGTCTGCTTCCTAGAATTTACCGGAGAATTCATCTAGCATCAAGAAAGGATCTAACAACTTCTGCTCACTCCTGAATTTTATTATATACCACAAGAGAAAATCCAAGAGGATTTATGAGACTTGATCATAATCATTGAATTTTTCCTGAGATAGAAAAAAAAAAAGAAGAGAGACTAACGAACCTGGAAATGCCACGTCTAACGACGGCTCCATCGCCTTCTTTCTGAAGCTTGGCGAAGACTTTCTTGGTTACAGATCTTGACACGAAGTTTTGGGAAGAAGAAGACATGGATTTGATGTTTCTGATAAACCTGAATGAAAGAAAACTTGCTCTGTTTATGGCAGCTCTCATATACTAAACTATGGTCGGGTTTTTTTTTTTTTCTTGTTCTCGTTAATAAGATATTAAGATGAATTTGGGTTGTTGTGTGTTTTGGTTTTGGGATTGTGTGTGTGGCTATTTATAGAGAGAGAGAGACGAACAAGACGGCTTTGATTTGTGGGCCCTAATGGGCTTCAAAAAGCTCACACCGCCGCATTGTTTAGAACCAGAACGCTGATTGCATTGTGTCATGCTCACGTCATTATGATCCAACCTTTGACGTCTTATTATGATTCTGATAAGCTTCTGTGTTGTATACAAGTTTTTTTTTTTTTAATTCCAAATCTTTATCTCTAAATCTTGGTTGTGTCTAAATCTAGTTTCCACTTTGGCTTTTGAATATATTTTGTTGTAGGCAGTTTGTGATTATAAACAAGCGAAACTGATATTGGATCTTATTATTTTGTTCAGTTTTAAAAAGTGTTCAAATTTGGTTGAAAAAATGAAATGCATGAAAACAAAGAAGAAAATGCATGAACTGTTAAAATGAAAGCTAGATTTTATTCAGGTTTTTTATATCTTTTTGTATTCAGTTCAGTTTTAAGTTTTTATGTGGATCGAGTAGTACAGACAAAGTAAAAAGTTTATGAGTTATAAGTTAGCTATCAGAGTGAAAAGTACTAGACTTTAAGCTAATGAATAAAACAACGGAGATTAACTTTAAAAAAAAAATTAGTTTACTTTAGCCAATCTGATTTTAAAATCCCCAAATTTAGAAGTTTTTAAAATACTACTATGGATTAACCTCGAAGACCAGTTCAAAAGTTAGAAGATTAGCTCTAGACTTCTACTGGCAACGTGTAACTTAGGGACGTGACACGTGTCACTTTTGCATACATACACTCATACGTAACCTTGACGTCATAAAATTTTCGGGTACAGACAGACTACAGAGGAACCTTCTTAATGTCTATCTGTATATAAAAACTGGAAAGTATGCGTTATAAATGAATTTAAATGATTCATGCTTACGCCATCATAGTTTTTGCGAATTAGTTGTCACTTTCGATATAAATCAGATAGAAATGATTTGGCCATCATCAGAATGACTGTTTTTTTTTTTTTTTAGTTTGGATAATCAGAAACAAAAAGGAAGAGAATCGAATTGTTTTCCCCCCTTTTTACATTTGTGGTTAAAACAAATGTTTAATGCAATATCAATTGATTTATATCACCTTGTCAAATCTAACATTTAAGTATGGAATTAATAGTTGTCATCTTTTCTTACTTTTACTATACTGCAAAAGTTACATAAATATATTTTCTTATAGACTAAAATTACTATATCATTTTGGTTACAACATTACTTACACGGTAAATCTAAACAACATAATCATTTAAACGGTTCAGAGGATCAACTGTATTTGTATGTTAGACGATCTAATATGCATTTTAGATGTACCAACTAATTTCCTAGCCGTGTAGACAAATTCATCGGAATCCTGACAGAAGAACACATAGAACTCATTGATAACGTGCTTATTTGTAGTTATACCTTTCATAAATAATAATGAATTAATATAGCCATTGGTTTATTAATTTTGTCTTTCTATTTTGATGGATTGTTTTAATGTGATCGCTGGTTAATTTTTGTTTTTGTTTTTCACATCTTCCTGTGATTAAAAGGGTATTTAATAAAGTATAAATAGAACCGAAAAGTAAATGGTATATCACTTTCAGTTCCTATATTACTATTCGACTTAATCCAAATAAATGTGACATATAATATACCTAAGCAGTACGTGTGCTTAAATAAAATGGACATCGTTGTAAAAAATGGACATTAATTATCGACTTGCTGAATTTCGGTGAATTATATCGTCTTTTCATTTGGCAAGGAATTATATTGTTGAAGATATATATATATATATATATATATATATAATATAAGATGGATCCCCCCTCCAAATGTTAAAAAAAAAAAAAAAGATGGACCCTCCTAAAATATATATAATATTTGTACTTTACAATATAATTAAGAACGACCAATTATTATTACACACTTCCTCGTTTCTGTTTGCCAGTTGGCTACCTAAAAATATGTAAAAGGGTCTTCTATATCTAATTCATAATTGTATAACGATATCGATATACAATGGTTCCGTTTTTTGGTTGAGTGGGTGAGTAAAGAATTTAAGAGATTTTTTAGACGTTTCTATACTTATGTACTATGTTTAGTGTTCAAATTTCATTCTTCAATTAACACACGCATAATTTTGGATTTGAATCCGAATTACGACACAACAACAATCACACTATATACAAACACTCAACTACAAATGCCGATTATTATTGTGAATGTTAAATCATTACTTTTTTTGTTTGTTAAAGATTAGACCATTACTAATGTTATTTTTTAAAAAATAAATGATTTGTAACCGATGACTCTGAAGCATATTAAAAATTAAACAACATAATGTGTAATTCCATGTTGGAAAGTGTCATCCTTTCGTCATCGTACTTTCAATAAGTCGATAGACATAAGTAAGATACGGAAGAACCCAAAAAACCACATCCAACTCACAACCATGATTTGACTATAAATTTAACTATCTTTCACTCATCAGGAAAAAAACCCTTTTTTGGGGGTTAATTAGTGTAATTTACATATTAATCCTGTTTTATTTTCTTGATGGCCAGATATCCTAACCAAAACTGAGACTAATCTCGAAAATTGGGTGTCTTAACAAGCAACAGAATTCAGACAGAACTGTTTACGCTTACAGGCAAAGTCTCAAAGCCATGAGAAATCTACATTATCTTAAAGGTGTTGTTATAATGGGATCATGATGCATCAACCTTGACATTAACTTTGAATGTTTCTTGTTAAATGGAAAGTTCTAAAAAGTCAAACATTCTAGAAGTTTTATGGGTGGTGGTGTTTCCACTATTTTCTGCATTTATGGGATCTTCTTCCCCACCATCTATTGGAGAAACCCACAATCCCAAAACACACACACATATATCTGAGGGATAGAAGGAGATATCTACATATTATTAATATAAAGAGGACATACTTTTTCATTGATTTGACTTTGTGAGGATCTCTCTTTTCAGTGAATCTTTTAGTGCACTACTTTAGGCCCAAAAGAACACTAATTAACACAACATTGTATTTCTCTCACAAACTGTTCATGATTCACTCTCTGTATAGTAAAAACAAATCAAACATTGGAAGAATTAGAGCTAATATATCAAAATTTGAGCTGAAACAGTAAGTTCATTGTTGGTTTTATCTCTGCTTCTTATTGTTCTTAAGCTTTGGAGTTGGTGGCTTTGGACCATACAGACAGATACGTAGACTTCCTTCTAACACTCTCTGGTGGAAGCAGTTCTTATACAAATCCCAAAACTCATCTCTGCAAAATATCAAGATTTTATTTTTCAGAATTCTAACTCAAAGTATAAAGTGGAGTTTGATGATGATGGGAGCAACTTGTTGAACGAGTGGAGAAACAAACCTGACTTGGGGCAATGTGAATAAGGAAAATCCCTTGACATCTGTGTGCATGTCGAGCACAATCATATCTAAACGTGAAAGCTCTAATGCCTCTATGTCGATTAGCTTTTTGATTCTGCACACAGAAGCAATAGGAAAAATCAGCGAGAAGGATATGAAGATATATACAAATAAGTCAAGAATATTATACAATTTACTAACCTGCTCGGTGTGCCGCTCCCAATATTAACCCGTTTTTTCAACAGAGATACCTGCACACACAATGAACTTGAGTTAATAATTCGAGTCATATAACAGTGAGATTGAGAAATCTACAACAGAATTGAGAACAACACAAACAAAGATTTTTGAATAAGATCGTCTTTTTAATCAGTAGAAGCCATTGCTTCCAAGTTCCAACCAACAAAGAGAATACGACTCGAGAGTTTAGATATATATAAGATAAAAATAGGATCAGACTGACGTGCAAAATAAAGATTGCTTCAGCGGCAAAGATGCCATCAACACCTTTTTTTTTTTTAATCATCATATCCAAAAGATAGAAAAGAAAACATTCAAGGAAAGATATAAATGAAGGCAAAAAAAAAAATTGAAAACGAGAGCTGGAGTCAGACTGACGTGCAAATATTTTGTTCAGCATTGCATATGCCTATGAAATATCGATATATCTTATCATCATTCCACAGACTCTTAATATGCTACAGAAAACAAAAAATGATGGGTATAAAATGGGATCAGACTGACGTGCAAATATGTTTGTTCAGCATTGCATATGCCTATGACATATCGATATATCTTATCATCACTTCCCAAATCCTTAACACGAAATAAAGAAAGGGATGATTTACATGAGTATGAACTAACTCTCAATGTTATATATAATGGGATCAGACTGACGTGCAAATACATTTTTATCTGCAGAGCATTAGGCTTAGAGATTACGTATTTTTGTCATCATATCCAAAAAGTTTCACAGAGAGCAAGAAACAAGCATCCACGCGAGAGAATCAAAACAAGAATCTCACATCGCAATAACAGAAAAACCTATTAACGGATTGTTAAAGCCTTAAAGAGGAATCAAAAATCACATGAATCATTTCTGTGTGAGAACAAATAACCTATGTTTTTTCAATTTCTTTTCTTTCTCTATATGCATTTGAATTAACTTCAAATATTTAAAGACAAAAATCCTTGTAAGAATAGAACACTACCTGTTCCTCAACCTTCAAATGCTTTGAGAACAACTTCACTGCCGGACATTGCTTAGTTAGTGAATGCAAACCCCTATACATAACAGAAACAGGACTAATCTAAGCATCTTTGAATTCAGCCAAGCAAGAACAGATACAACAACACAATTTCACAACGTTACCTTAGAAGTTCCAAAGATCTCAAAGCAGAGGAACTGACAACGAGAACAGATGGGTTTCCGGGGTCCACTTTCCCTTCAATTGGCTCTCCTTCACAGAGAGTCTCTCTCCATGAAGACCCATAAGACATCTTTATATGCTCTCCCAAGTTGCTTACATCTTGGTCTAATCTTTGAGATAACTCAACTACACACTTATCTGCAATCACCAAGCCAATTACTGTTTATAAGAACTTGAAAATGTGGGCATTAATAAGCGGAAACAACATTTATAAGCTCCTGTTCTGTGATCTAAGCCCTAATCCCATAAGTACTTCCATAAACAGTGTTCACAAAATTATATGAGAAGCTAAGATAAAAAAAAAAAAGGATGAACCTTTGATGGGATCGAGCTCTAAAGCAGAAACACGGACACCAGTGGCGGATTCAAGCTGATTCAAGAAGTAGCTAAGCTGTTCAGAAGCCGATGCCGGTTGCGAATCCGGTTGTTCATCGCCGTCGTTCTCGCTCCTCTGGTCGTTTCTTTCAACGGTATTATCAAAGGCAAGAGATTCCGACTTCTTAGTCTTCTTCTTCTTCTTCAAATCTTTCTTGGGACCAAGTGAAGGTTTCCGCTTTTGTTTAGTAGGGTTTTTATCGGCGGAGGGTTTTACCTCTGTGGTTGCCATGTTTTCTGAGTTATACAAACAAAATGCACAAGAGAAGCGGCGTTATAAAGACTCGCAAATTTAGGTTTAGCAATGTCTTGCTTGTTTTTGAACCGATCGCTAAACGGTTAGTGTAAAGCGATCTGTTAAACCGTTCAATAACCAACAACCAAATGAAATTGGTCAAAATTTCAACTTGACATAACCGGTTCCGATTGGTAGTATTATAACACAAGCATAGTGTACTTTATGTTTAAAATAAAAATAAATAAACCATCGCCATATTCACATATTAGTAACTAAAAACACATTGATACATAGAAACACAATTTTTTTTGGTTTATTATTTCTTGGAAGTTGGAACATGTCTTCTACTTGGCTTTGAACAACAACAACAACAAAGTCAAAAGAATAGAGAACTGTAAACACACGTTGAATGTGGAGGGAGTTAAGCTAATGATGGAATCATTCCCATCTTCCTCGCATAAGCAAAGATACCACCAGCATCAATAACCGGTCCGGCATCACCGATCGCCTTCAGCTTATACTTTTTACCGGTCGTGTGATTAGTCAATAAACCACCACTATCTCTCAGCTCGATCGTCACCGTGTCTCCTGTCTTACACTCGTCGCATACTCTAACCTCTGACTCTAGCGGAAACACCTCTCCTGTAGCTACCGAGTTACGGAAAAAGATCCTCGCGTAAGTCTCAGCAACAACGGCTTTAGCTCCGGCTGCTCCTAGACAGACAGGAGCGTGTTCACGTGACGATCCGCATCCAAAGTTTTTACCGGCGATTATGATCGAGTATTTTGATTTGATCTCTCCTGGCTCAACGAACCGGGTTGTGTGGAAGTCTGGGAGACCGGAGAGAGCGTTAGAGGCGATTTCGTCACGCTCTTGCTGGTTCGATGGGAAGATGCAGGCTTTGTCTGCTGGGATGATCTGGTCAGTGTCTATGTTGTCTTTCAAAACGTAGCAGAGACCGTGGAAGGTGGTTTTGGCTAGAGTTTCGTCAGAGTCGGATCCTGCGGAGGAGGCCGCGGCACGTGGGATGATGAAGGATGTGCCACGTGAAGCGAGGGAGATAGAAGAAGGGATGAAGGAAGTGGAACCGTTGATTTTGAGGAAAGGAGATCGGAAGGGAATGGAGGAAGAAGAAGACAGTTTACTTGATGAGGAAGGTAAGGCTCGGGGCAATGTAGGAAGAGAAGACGCCATTGTTTTTGGCTCTTTGATCGAACTTGTCTAGTGTGAGTAACAGAGGAAGAAACACAGAGAGATTATAAAAGGAAAAACTGTTTGAACCCTTGTATTTACGGATGTGCCACTTGGGAATTCTAAACGTGCGTTTTGAGACACGAGGGTAGGTCGAGGTGAAACAAAAGGTGGTGCCTTTTTTTTGTTCTCATCCGTTTCTCTACGGATGCCAAAAAAAAAAAGTTTTTATATACATTTTCTAAACAAAAGTGTGTTATATTAGATCTTGTAAAACCTTTGGATAACACTTCCAGGGTAAATCGGTAACCGGTAAGGACATAAACTGGAACTGAAGACTAAACCGATAGTCATATATGTTCATATAAAGCATAGATTAGGTTCACAAACTCTTGAAAAAACATACATCTTACTTATTGTTCGTTTTATTAGACGACACGATGGAAGAGACGGAAAGCTGAGAATTACCCTTGAAGATATTTGTGGGTGGTAAGAGAACTCTCATGGGCATGCATGACCCCTGCAAAACAAATAGAGAAGAGAGTCTTAGAGAAAAAAAGAAGAAGAAGAATGGTGTGTTCTACTATTGGACACACTCAAGTCTTCAGCATGGTAAAACATGAAAAAGGCCAGCCAAAAACATACTTTTCTCAAGCTTTTGCATCTAGCTGAACCAGTAGAAAGACATAAGAAGAGGTAAGCTAACTCTTAGTGAAGAGAAGAACAAAAAAACACTGATAAAATGATTTAAGTCTAGCATCCCCCCACAAAATCAACGACTTGGCTCCTAACTACACCATCTTTTCACACGAAACCAGGAAAACAATCTTCTCTATGAGAACCATTGAGAACAAGAAGGAAGCAAAAACTATGTTTTGCATCAATGTCAAGCTTTTCCCAGATTATTCTACAATTTGATCTCTTTACAAATCTGTCAACAATCACCATTTCCATTTCCAGATATAAAGAGTTCGTTTACATCATACCTGACGGCGAAATCAGGCTGCTGCAGATGGAATCATTCCTGCTTTCCTAGCATAGGCGAATATACCTCCGGCGTCAATAACCGGTCCGGCGTCACCAATAGGCTTCAGCTTGTACTCTTTCCCCGTCGTATGATTGATCAGGATGCTATCCCCTTCCCTCATCTCGACCGTCGCAACATCCCCGGTTTTGCACTCATCACAAACCCTAACCTCTGAATCCAGTGGGTAGATCTCTCCTGTAGCCACCGAGTTCCTGAAGAAGATTCTGGCATAAGACTGTGCCACCACTGCCTTAGCTCCCGCCGCACCAAGACAAACCGGCGCATGTTCACGAGACGATCCGCATCCAAAGTTTTCGCCGCCGATGATGATCGAGTACTTCGTCTTCATCTCCCCTGGCTGAACGAATCGTTCCTTGTAGGCTGCTGGTAGTCCAATTAGGGCGTAGGAGCCGAGCTTCTCGTACTCGTCTGGGTTCGAAGGTACAAGGGTGAGAAACTCGGCGGGAATGATCTGGTCAGTGTCGATGTTGTCACCGACGACATAGCAGAGGCCATGGAAGGTCTTTCTCTCTTGCGGCTCGGCGGCGGAGCGAGTGACGAACGCCGAGGATGCCTCTCGAAAAACGAGGGGTTTGAAATTGAGAGAGGCGGGGGAGGAATCGAATCTGAGAAATGGAGATCGCAAGGGAGCGAAGGAAGATCTGTTCGGAGAAGCTAGGGCTCGGGACAATGTAGGGTTCGCAGATTGCAGAGAAGCCGCCATGGTTCCTTGTGTTGCTGTGGTCAAGAATGGAAGCGAAAGTCAAAATGTTGAATGAGTACAATTAAACCAAAAAAATGCGATTATATTATAATGGGAATGCGATTATTACTGTATTTACTTTGTTTTTATTTACCAAAATACCACACTCCTTCGTTATTACAGATGCGTTTCAGAATTCAGACTTTTAGGTGAATTTTTAAATATTTTTGTAACAGTTCCATGAATATTATTATGCCGCACTACGATGCTTACAAGTTACAAGTGATAAAGGATTTTTTTTTTTTTTTTTTTTCTGATAATAACAAAGGATTTGTTATAGTGGGAGCCTGGGAGGGAACTGAAAACACCCCCATATCCATGTATGTAAATGATAGATTCTAAAGTTGAATGGTCAAAAAGAGAGTAAATCAAAACTCTGAGATTCTATAAAATTTTCAATATAAGTCCCTGTGGTTCATTTGGTTTTATAAGTTAAGTCCCTCCTCAAGAAGTAGCTTTTTGCCTCATCCATTTAGTAGCCGACCATTTCTCTCCAGACAGAACTTCACATCCCCCATGTATGCTCCTCGGATCTGACTGTCCGTCCAGTCCCTGAATAACACAAGATCAAAAATGAACACAAACCAGTCCAGATGATTCATGTTTGTGTCGAGAAAGAGAGAGAGAGATTGAAGAAACAAACCATGCTCCAGAAGAGAACTGCGTCTCCTTTGTTGGGTTTCACAGATATGCCTTTCATGATTTTGCCACCACATGTGCATTCACTATCATCACCAGCCTGCATTGCCAAGAGAGAGAGAGAGAGAGAGAGGGATACACATTGGTTTCTTTTTTCAGAAAGTTTTCATAAACAATTGTGTATTAGATAATAACAATTTGCAGAGCTAAAGAGATTCCCCTCCAAGAGGAAGAAATTATACCAAAGGGAAATAAGTTTCTCCTCCTTCGACGTCATCTGTTAAATACATTAGCATCGTTGCTACGCGCTGACCACCACGCTTCAAATTGAACTGTGTGGAAAAATAAAAAAAAAAGAAACGAGGAAATATGATGAACACACCAGATAAACATAACTAAATGTTCTAAGATCATAAAGAAGAAGATGAAGTAACTATAGAATTAAAATTTACTGATCAAACCAAAAACTATACACTGTTCCATCCTCTTTTTACGATTTTATTGACCAGAGCAAGAGCTTTCTCCATCAATCTACTAATGATATATAAATGAAATAGCACCAAAGGCTTACAGTGTCAGCAAAGTAATCATGGTGCGGTTTGTAAAACTGTTTCGGCTCGTATCTGCACTGCAGCAGATTTTGATTCATCAATCAAGAAAACAGCTTTATTTGCTTTAATGTAAGAGTAGTAAGGTTGCACTTGTGCACGCACCTTAGGACTTGAATGAGTTCCCCATTTTCCGCCGGTACTTGAGAAAAGACTGAAATTCGCTTTTCAATTGCCTGATAGCAAAAGAAAGGAATATAATTACAAAAACGTCAAGTTGATCCAAATGAAATGACACGCCTTTTTTAAGATATTAGAGAGTGACCTACCTGTATCATTGGATAACTTCTTTCTACGTGAGTTAGAAACATTCCAGAGCTTGTCCTCACATCACTTTTAACTCCCTAAGCAAGCAAGAGGAAAATAATAAGATAATGGAAGAGAATGGATAAGACTTTGAAGGCAAAGGCATAACTAGAGCATTTCTACTTGCATCCAATGTTTGATTGAAACAACAGAACAATCTAAGGCAGAACTTATACTTCTTCGACGGACCAAGTGTACAATAGATCTCAATATTGTCCAGTACCTTTCCGGTTTTTACATCAACAACAGTGGAAATATGAAGGCGAGGCCGTGCGATTGCTTTTAGGTATTCACATTCCTGCAGATATATAAATCATAAGAAACAAAAACAGAAAATGTTAATGGCAAGACAAATAAAATGCCAAAAGCTCATTTGCTAGTTTTTTATATGACAATGCTCTTAGAACTGAGCCTAAGGTTTTGCTTCTCTTTTAAATCTTATCTTATCCTTACTAGAACGAAGAGGATAAGAAAAAGTTCAATCTCAAATGTAAGGCCTAACATCAACAAGAACAGACTATTCTACGATTAGTTAACTCATTGCAACAAAGTTAATAAACTAACATTAATCTAAGGGGCATGTATATACCTCGGAGCTTAGAAAGTTATGAAGCACAATAATACGAGGGGACCAACTAACTACTTCAGGCTTGACCTGCACTAAAGAAAATAAACATTAGCTGGAAGCAAACAAATGGCAAAACATGTGTTTAATAGAAAACTATTCGAAGTTTTCTTTCTTTCTCCTTTTACAACTTCTTTAAACTGTAGTCGCGTCCAAATGAAATTTGAAGCAAAACAGATGGCCATGAGAAAGAAAATTAGTTGCAAAATGGATATGATAGACTTACATAGCCAAGACGTAACATTTCTGCATCTTTGTCATTTGTCCACCGGGAAACATCTGAAAATAAACGAGCCTTGTCGTTATAATTTCCGTATCATATAATAAATCCACAAATTAAGAGTAGTCTTGTCCTCAAGCTAAGATTCCGATAGTCAGAATAGAATTTCTTGATATATGCAAGCATAATTTTGGTCAGAAATGATCACACGAACCTCGGAGATAACGGGCGCTCTGTCCCCGAAGGCCTCTTAGGGATGGAAATCCAGTTCCTGAGATAAGAAGAAGAAGAAGAAGAAGAAGCTACTGAGAAATCGAACGAAACCAAAACTGATCTAGTCTTGCGAATTCCACTACATATCAGTGTTTCCCCTGCAATGTCCTCTGAATCGTTTACTGAAGAGCTCACATCACCCTTACTTCCAGGTAAATTTCAGCAAGAACATAACAGATATTGCCAAGAATCAAAGACATTCAATCTAGGAAAACACATGTAACAATGATTGCAGTTCTATTTGGAAACACACATCAACATGTAAACACACATAAACGTATAAAAATTGGAAGAAAGGAGGAGTTACCGTACGAATCTTCCAATCTATTTATAAAGGCCAATTGTAACAAGGCACCTGCAGATTCCGGGAAAAAAGAAACACAATCTCCATGAGTTACCAAAGCCGTTTCAATTTCTCATAAAAGTCAATTCCATAGTCGTCTCCAAATAGAAAAAAACAACAACCCAATTTCGAACTAGAATCACCGAAATGTCAGGCCGGAGAACAAAAAAATATAAACTTTGAAGATGGAAAGGCGAAATCAAAATGTGCAAAGGCATAATAATTTGCGTACAAGCGTCGACTATAAATAGAGAGGGAGAGTACCTATGATCATTCCGACAGTGACAAATGTCAATAGACCGAACACGATCTTCATGGCAGGAGCCATGTCTCCCGATTCTTGATCTCCGACCCCAAAAAAAATTACAATTTGGGAGAGATTGAGAATCTGAGAGATTAGTAACAGTTCTTGCAGAAGGAAAGAAAAGAGAGGAGCTTGAGATTTGGGTGGAGAAACGTCAGAGGAGTTTCTTCTTTAGTTAAAGAGAGATCTCTCTCTCTCTAGCTCTTTCAAAAGTCTTTTTCTTTGTTTTTTTTCTTTGCGCTTCCTTCCTTCCCTTCTTTTCTTCTTTTCTTTTCTGTTTATTTATTTTCGTGTTTTTTTGGAAAAATATTCACTAAGATTTTAGAATTATTATGAAAATTTAAAAAAGTTTTAGGTCTTGTAATTTTTTTTTGCGTTTTTTCCCTAATTATTAGTCTTCCTTCCCTATTTTAAATTGTTAAATAAATAAATTCGAGTTCAAGATATTTTTAGTTATCAAATAAATAATTAAACACCAACAATGAGACCGGTACGATGACATTTCTAATTTTAAGTAGCCAATGATTTTCTGCTGAACTGTTCTAAATGGTTTTGGTCTAACAAGTCAAATACATCGTGGGGAAATCCTGCTCAAAACATTTTCTGTAAATTATTATTTTTTTCGTATCGAAATATATAATGGTTAAATTGATCAATGTTTTGCTAATTAATTGAGGAAAGTAAGTAGTAACGCACCAAAATAACAACTGTCGCATTTTATAATTTCACTAAATAGAAAATTGGCGTGTAGTTTTAATTAACAAACTAATAATTATTAAATATAATCGACCGTCTGACTCCGATATATATCCTATGCAACGCTTTGTCTCACTCTCCTTCTTCCCCTTTCTCTCCGATTTGTTCCGTCGGTTGCGTCATGTCGTCGTTTGATCTACCGAGACACCGTCGTCACCGATGCTTTGCCGTAGTTACGATTCTCCTTCTGCTAGGTCTCTCGGTAGTGGCGGCCGACGATGTGTCCTGGACTGACGAATCCGGCGTCGAGACTCCTGGCTGTACCAATAAGTTTCAAATGGTAATTCGATTTTTTTCGTTTCTTCTTTGGAGTCGTTGCTTCGCTTTTTATAATCCTCTGGTTCACTGGAGTTTGAATTGAGCGATTTTACTTTTTTCTCGCTTCTGGTTTACTAATTTTAAACATGTGAAGAAGACCTGAATCGAATCTTAATGTGTGTGGTGGTCTCACAGGTCAAGGTCTTAAATTGGGTTGATGGGGTTGAAGGTGACTTCCTTACTGGCTTAACTGCTCAATTTGGAGCATCGTTGCCTTCTGATGCTGATCAGAGCGTTAGATTTCCGGCTGCTTTTGTAGATCCTTTGGACTCTTGCTCCAATCTCTCTTCCAGGGTCAGTATCTCTTTTGTTGGGCTTAGAAAACGCAATCCATTCTCTCCAAGTTAATGGCTTTCACAGATTCTTGTTTCCTGAGTTTTGGCAATGTTCGTTGTTTTCCCGTTGTTGTTTCCCTTTTGGGTTAAATTGGCTTTCCATTGTTGTTCCAGTTAGATGGTCATATTGCCTTGTCGATCCGTGGCAACTGTGCTTTCACAGAGAAGGCCAAACATGCCCAGGCAGCTGGTACTTCTGCTCTGCTGGTCATTAATGACAAAGAAGGTTTGGTTTTTCAATGCGGTTTTGGATCTGGCATTTTCGTGTTTCTTAGCTTTGTATCATCTAATTTAGTCATGATCTCTTGTCAGATCTTGATGAGATGGGATGTATGGAAAAGGACACATCTCTAAACGTGAGCATACCTGTCTTAATGATCTCCAAGTCTAGCGGGGATGCTCTCAACAGGTCTATGGTAGGCAAAAAGAGTGGTGAGCCGTTGTGATTTTGCAGTTCAGTTTTCTGAGCCACTAAATATGCTTGTTGACTTGTTGATCCTTCTACGTCTAATATTCTTGTAAAACTCTCTCTTCTAGGCTAAGTCCATTTTCTTTATGATGCAGTTGAGCTTCTGTTGTATGCACCAAATCGTCCTACTGTGGACCTCACAGCAGGATTGTTATTGCTCATGGCTGTTGGAACTGTTGTCGTTGCATCACTGTGGTCAGAGCTTACAGATCCTGACCAAGCTAATGAATCTTACAGCATATTAGCAAAGGTTAGCATCTTTCAAGTCCTTGTTTGGTGTTCACCATCGGTAGCTATCCTAGGAAATTGTGGCTAAGATATTTACGTGCTATGGTTTCATATCATATCATATGCACGTAGTATACATTTCCCAGATACTTTGTCGTAAGTCTGTGGACTTGGTGATCACAACTTCAATGTATATGACTTGGTAGCTGTTATGATATTGAGGTACGATATGTCTTTTCAAAGAAGGGTGATTGAGTAAAAACTTAATTTTCTCCAGGAATTTTCTGGTGCTGGAACCAGAAAAGATGACCCAGAGAAGGAAATCCTTGATATAAGTGTCACTGGTGCTGTATTTTTTATCGTAACAGCCTCCATTTTTCTGCTGCTCCTTTTCTACTTCATGTCATCATGGTTTGTTTGGGTGCTCACCATATTTTTCTGCATCGGCGGAATGCAGGTAATTTTCATTAACATTCCTGTGGTTTTTATCATGTGTAGAACATGTATATTTCCTTTTTCCATCAAATTTAACAAAGTGGCTGTTGTTTTCAGGGTATGCATAACATCATTATGGCAGTTTTATTGAGGTATTCTAAATTATTCCTAAATATCTCACATTTTTCGTTTTCTGGTTAACATATCTTAACGGATATATGTTGTGACCCGCCTGCAGAAAATGCAGACATCTTGGTCGGAAATCTGTGAAGCTCCCTTTGCTTGGGACCATGTCATGGATGTCGCTTTTGGTGAATATTTTTTGTGTGGCGTTTGCTGTTTTCTGGTTTGTAAAACGGCACACATCGTATTCTTGGGCTGGGCAAGACATCTTGGTAAAGCTCTTCTTTCGCTCTCTTTTCTTCATGCACTCAATGGTTTTAGAAGCCATTCCTCTCACTGGTCCTCTTATGATTGCTTTATCTGTCAACTTAGTTTTATATTCCACTCTCTCCCTAAAACAAGAGGTCATGTAGAGAAGTTTCGGTTCCTTGGTTGCAGTATGTGTAATATTCATTGTCATATTGTTGACAGGGCATCTGTTTGATGATCACAGCCTTGCAAGTGGTTCGATTACCTAACATCAAGGTAGTTAATCTGGCTTGTTATGTAGTAATTTATGATGGTTCTCTGTTTAATGCTGATAGTTTTCTGTACTCCAGGTTGCTACTGTACTTCTTTGCTGCGCGTTTGTGTATGACATTTTCTGGGTCTTCATATCACCATTGATATTTCATGAGAGTGTTATGATTGTGGTGAGTTTCTATCGCAATGTCCATAATTCTATTATTTCGATTGTTATAATCAGTTCATCCAGAGTTGCAGGGTTGTAGTTTCTTTGTCGTTTTGTCAACTGCTTACGCAAATAACTTTGTATATGATTATTATAGCTGAGTAATCTTGTAGGACATGGCAAGTTAGCTAGTTGTTATTCTCATTTTGAGTTCCCTTCTTTGTAGGTTGCCCAAGGAGACAGCAGCAGCGGGGAGTCCATTCCCATGTTACTAAGGATTCCCCGGTTTTTTGATCCGTGGGGTGGCTATGACATGATTGGTTTTGGGGACATCCTCTTTCCCGGTCTGCTCATTTCCTTTGCTTCCAGGTACTTTTAGTCACTTAAATTCTTAGAGCTTCGAAGAACAAACTTGGAATTCCATCTTTACCGTATTTTCTCCAGAGTGTCTTCCAAATCTCTCAACACCATTCTTTCTCGACGATTCTCTTATGTTTGTTCAATCCTCCACTTGCGTCTCTCTTTGATCTCAGATATGACAAGATTAAAAAGAGGGTCATATCAAATGGGTACTTCCTTTGGTTGACTATCGGCTATGGAATAGGTGAGTCCATGCATTACTAACTCTGTGAAAATAAATGGTGTTATATAACTCCTACAAAAGACGTGAACGATCAGGATATGTATAAACTAACTCGGTTTGGTTTCTTCGACAAGAAATTAACATAAATGCACTTGCTAATCGAGATGGCGGCTCACATTTACAATCTCGAAACTTCACTGAAACACTGTTTCTTCTTGTTCTGTTTTTGTAGGTCTGTTACTGACATATCTAGGTCTGTATCTAATGGACGGACATGGCCAGCCCGCGCTACTGTACATCGTACCCTGCACACTCGGTAATACCAGAAGCTTGAGTTTCTGTTCCTCCATCTGACCTTGTCCATCGTTTTCAAACAAAAACCTGATGTGTTTCTCTCTAGGTTTGGCCGTCATTCTTGGGTTGGTAAGAGGAGAGCTCAAAGAACTATGGAATTACGGTATCGAAGAATCAGAATCTCACACAGCAGCAGAGGATCCTCTGCCTGTTGCATAAGAACGAACATGATTCAACAATATAATGGTGTGTTATCAATCACATCAGATCAGCTTTCCTCTGAACATCGAGCAAAGCTTAGCAGATTTAATCTGTGAGAGATGCACTAAAGCTGATGTAAGTTCTCGGCAAATCTAAACTTAATCGGATACCAAAAAAAGTAACTCGAGGCATATTGGAAAAATGTAGTGTAACGTATTTTCTTGTGTTGGGGAGAAGAAACAAATCTTCTGTAGTATGACTCATGACATGTTGTATAGAGTCTATATTCTCTTCTCTCGAATTCAGACTCGCACAGTAACCATCATTTTGTAGTATTTCAGGCAACGCAAAATCCCTTTTGTTATTAATTCTTTTTTCGGATGCAGATATTTTGTAGTATATAGTCTCTACCAATTCCATAAAAACTTAAAAAAGTTTGTCAAAATATAATTTGACTCATGGAATGAAATTTTGGCGAAAAGAAGAAATGCACGATCAGTATTTGGTGTGTAACTGTGGAATTGACCAACCAGTTGTCCAGTTTATTTACGTACACGTGTATAATTATTGATAGAGTAGGACAATCGTATGAAATATATGTATGACCAACTGCATAATATAAATATGACGTGTAGATAATCCTTCCCACGAAAAATGTGATTAGAAAGAATACAAATATGTTTGACCCCCCCCCCCCAAAAAAAAGAAAGAATACAAATATAACTGGAGTTCAGTTTGGTAGTTTTTCTGTGTTAATTATGTGATTGTGTTGTCATTTGAGCATGAATACTGTAGTCTGAGTCAAATAAAGAAACGGGTAAAATCGATTTTCTACAAAATTCTTTAACCAATAAAATATCCAACAAAATTATGTACTGATTTTTTAAAAAGATACAAAAAATTGGCACTTGTTTAATATAAGTATATAACCATATATTAGTTAAATTAAAAAAAATCATATATTTATAAGATACATGAATTATGTTTTATGATAGTTATGATGGCAATATAATTTATATTGTAAGTTATAGTAGTAGATATATAATCATAGAAACATCATATTAATGAGTTCTAAAATACGGTATATATATCTGCGCGTATACAGTAAAATCTCTATAAATTAATAATGCTGAGATTTTAAGATTTTATTATCTTATAGAGTTATTAATTTATAGAGATTTTTTCAATTTAAACTTTTAACGTTCATCAATAAACAATACAAAATATTTTTGAAATTATAAAATTCATTTAAAAAATATCATATCAAAGAATTTAAAGATAAATCAACAATATTTATAAATTTAAAACAATAATTTAATCATATTTTACTATATTACTTTAGTTATATATGTAGATATATATATTTAGATGTATAATTATTAATTTAACTTATTATTGGGACCATATATTTATATAAGAGTTTCAAAAAAATTATTATCTTATTATCTTATCGAATTTTGCTAATTTTTACATTGACCCGACTCGGAACCAGCAAAATTTATAATGATTATTAATTTATCGAGTATCAATTTATAAATGTTCTACTGTGATCGTTCAAGCAATGTACGGTAGTTTACTGTATCGTATTTATGCTATACGTATTTTTAAACAGAAAAACGAACATCCATGTATACGACAATTAATGAACAAGCATATGGTTTTAGCACATATGTTTTACAAAAACAAATTAAATAAAACTATGTTTACACAAACTAATTAAAAATGAATAATTTGTCTCGAATAATTTGTCTCGAGTATAGGAATGTAAATGTTTGTGATCTTATTTAATAGTTCATATAATTATTATTTATTACCTGAAACAATTTTTTAACTGTCATTTCACTATTTGAGTTGAAACTATTATTTTGATGATTAACTATTTAGAGTTTATGATGTTATTAGTGATAATAATTTTCTATTATCTATTAAAAATACATATTTTTATATATATTTACAGAAAAATATATACCGTATATATCCTGCGTATAATTAAGTGTATACGCTATAAGGTGGTTCACCGTCCGGCTATAGCGCTTACCATATTTTACAATCAAGACGAGCTAAGTGCATCGCTATAAAGGAACATTTAATTTACAATCAAGACGAGCCAAGTTCATCGCTAAAAAGGAACAAAAGAAAGAAGTAGTGCGTCGCTCCAACGGCAAGTTCCCAAACCCTAATGTTTATAAGTTTTTTTTTTTAATACACAAAAACAATACCAACTTAAACCGGCGATAGCTCGATAAATATAAAACCCCCTTTTATCAAAATTCAAGAAAAGAAAAAGAAAACAAACTTTCGTTACTTATCGACTAATACATATATCCACATATTTCATATATGTATCCTATCTTACACGTATGTATACATATAAGAATATATATATATATATATGCGTCATTATCACCCCATTCCAATACTATGTGCGTCGTATCTCTATATGCATCAACGATGATATCATGATGATGATGATTATTGATGATCATTTCGGAGATAAGCCATCAACGAGACACTGCATGACCTTCACCTGCATACTAAGGCACTTGATGTAATGAGCAGTCTCTTCCATCAGCTTTGAAGTCTCCATTACTCCACCTCCCGGAACAAGATTCCTCAGCCTCTCCGCCACCTCCTCCATCT
Source organism: Alliaria petiolata (assembly GCA_020283515.1). NCBI lineage: Eukaryota > Viridiplantae > Streptophyta > Magnoliopsida > Brassicales > Brassicaceae > Alliaria > Alliaria petiolata. The sequence continues at coordinate 34,631,381 of JAHZTW010000001.1, forward strand.
CCGGATTTCTCCGGTTCCTCCTCCTCCTCCTCAGCCACGTGACCCTCTTCTTCCCCCTAGGAAATCTTACGATCTTGTTGTTTTCTTTGGCGGCACGGCGCAAGAGGGCTCTGCTCCACAGCCGATTGGTCCCTCCGGCTGCTCTGGCCATGGATACGTACGCAGCTTTCTTGATCTTCGTCACACGATCGTTTGTTTTGTCAGGAGAATTGAAAGGGTTTTGTGTTCTGAGATTTGAGAGGGTTTGGAGGAAGTGGAGGGCAAAAACGGCCTTTTCAGGGACTTCTGTGTTTATGGGTTTGTCTGCAGAGGCCATTGTTTGGGTTCTTAGAGAAAGAAGAAAAAGAACTTGAGTTGAGAACCTTTATAAAACTTTTTTTTTTTGAGAATGACACAATATATTAGGGTTAATAAATAACGGAGAGGCGCAGTGAGAGAGAGAGAGAGAGGAACAAATATTGTTTATATTTTCCTTACACTTAACTTCTTTTTTCCAAATATGGTTTTTTATGTCACAAGACACACAACTATTCAAATCCTCTCTAAAGTTTAAACTATATGTAGGCCTAAAAGTAAAAAAAAAATTAGATATGTATTCATTCATTTTGTAAATATGATATTGAAAGAAACAAAAAAAAAAAAAAACATGAAGAGATGAAGAAAATCAGACCATGTGCTATATTAGCTTTGATAGATTGAATTTGGAGCTTAATTGAGTCAGATTAAGTTGCATTAAAGTATATGAGAATATATGAAGTTTTACTGGTAGTTTTCTTCAATTGTGAAAAAGATACAGTTCTATATTAAATGTTTGGGAGTTTAATAACAAAATTTGAAAAAAGAGAGTATAATATTAGCTCAATGTTTTGGAGATTCGTCTATTGTGGTTAGTATAATAATTTATACTAGCAAAACCTATAAATTATTTGGATAAGTATAATATATATTTATTTTTTTGAACTTTAGGATAAGTATAATATACACCTAGGGTTATAAAGTCATGAATAAAAAATGGGCATTTAGTTGAAAACGATGTTTTGGCTTGAAGAAAAAGGGTGATGCCCAATAGATTAACAGAACTTGGCTATTTTTTGACCAATTTGAAATATGTATATATATATATATATATAACATTAATGTTAGTACTTCAACTAAAAATAATAATAATTCGGATGATGTTTACGTAGACGCTAATTAGTTTAGCCCTTTTGGTTCATAGCTTTGTATAAACGGAAAAAGGAGCAATTAGGAGCAGACATCAGATTATGGAATAAGATTCCAACCTCGTTTTTATGTTTCTTTGTTTGTTTTTATAAAAGGTAATTTTAGCGACGAATGCGTATGGATTAATTAACGTGAACAGCTAATAGAGACGATTATGATAGTATTAGGTAAGCTATATGTATTAATATATGTTAACATTAGTTGACAGTTAATGACGATTAGTGTGGAATGATTTTGGAAAACATATTTACCCATTCTCATTGCAAAAGAATTAGAAAAAAGAAATCCAAAATTTTCAATTAATTGATTAATATTTTTTTGAACAAACAAAATTCAGCAAAATCCAACGCTCGTAAAACAACCGATTGAGGATTTTTATTCAGTCCCGAGTTTGAACTATATACGTTAGTTCGGAAAGTAACCTAGTTGAATTTATTGGGGGAGAGAGTGTACGTAATAGGCGCTCCCATCATCAAAGATAAAACATGATAGAAAGTGATCAAAGATATAAAAAAATATTCCTTTTTAAAAAAAAATAAAAAAAAAATATTCACCATGCAAGAGCAACTGCAAAACATATAAACATATATTCATCTTTTCGTAGTTATATGAGATAATAATTTAATTAGTTTGACCAAAAGATGACACCAGCAATTTTATGAACACAATACAATAAAACTAATATAGAAAATACAGCCAAATTAGAGAAAGAAAAACAGAAAAAAGAAGAGAAGAGAAACTTGAGGAATAAGATTTGTGTTTGGTTAAGGCTATAATTTAGCATTAGTCCCCATCTCTTTTGTGTTAATCACTCTCTCCCTACCGCTTTGCCGCCGGACGTATTTTTCACGCCATTAATTTTTTATTTATATATTATCATTATCATATTTCCTCTCTTTAGATTTCAGCTCCAACAATTCCCTTAACTATTCCAAAGTTTTTGTGTAAGGTTTTTAATCATACATCTATATTAAAAGGTAACTAAAAATTTCGGGATGTGATAACTTATACACGAAACACAAAATTGATGATATTAGGAGTCTCTAACCATATGAATAATAAGGTTTAAATTAAATAATTCATATATTAACTAAAAGAAGGGTGTTGAAGAAGTGGTAGAGTGGGCCCGCTAATGGGCCAACCACCACATGAAGGCACATGGCTATGGCCTTTACCCACCCCCACTTCGTTTCTCTCTTATCTTTATCTTTTAATTTTTGTTTTAGTTATTTAATTAATATTAACTACGCCATTCGTTTTATTTGATTTCCTCTTCATTTTCTGTAATTAATAATAGTTAGTCGTTGGGGCTAACTTTAAAATATTCAACTAAAAATTTAAACCAAAACAGAAAAGAACAAATGCTATTGGCCCAGTAACAGTGACAATTCTGGAACTGAAAAAAGGAATTATTATATTTCGTGTTCACGTTTAGAAACGGAAACGTGTGAAAAGCCACGTCATCACTGACGCCTCCTTTTTTTCTGTCAATTGTTTTATTACGTTTTGTAAAAAAGAAGACGGCTGATTAAACTTGACGTTACAACTGTCGGCGAATCTGTTCCGTAATGGCCGACGTGGCTCTGTGATTACTTTCTCCGGTGAAAAACAAGACGGCGCTCCTTCTTTTTTTTTTCTTTTTTTTTTTTCACACCTCATAAACAAAGGTATAAAAATCATATGGGCCAAAGTTCAAACCATGACTCAAAAGTAGTGCAAGTAATTTTAACACACACAAAATATGTTATATTGTAAAATATTATATCCACAAATTTGTCGGTAAAATATCTTTATTTGAAAGAAGTTGGATAGAGGCAATATAATTGTAAGATTCATTTTCATTTTCTTTGCTGAACTTTTAGATCAAATTGTATACACAAAACACTCGCTAAAAATATTACAACTAGTTGTAACGGGATAATCTTAAATCAAATTTTATACTTATTAATACGTTGAACACTGTCTTTTTTAACTGTTTACAACTAGAATAGTTAACTAAATTCAAAATTAACGTTGTTTTTTAAACGGATATAAAATATTTGATATTTTTGCATGGTTAACTAAATTCTATTTTTAGTTTTAATTTTTAACTAGCCGGAAGGATTAACGACCAAAACACTTACTGATAACACCTATAATTGAAAAATGTCTAATTTTTAATTGTATATATATTATCTTACATATAAATATATATATATATATATTATTTTTTTGAATGGTGATTTAATTGAAAAAACATATTATCTTACATATAAATATATATCTTCTTATTATATAAAGTAGGATGCATCAAAGTTAGTTTTTAACATGATCGTGACACGTGTCAAGTTAATCGATTAGATTTTGACACGTGTTAAAAATTCAAATATTAGATTTTAAGATAATATTGACATAAATCTAAAAATTAGTTTTAAAAACAAAAGGGGGAAATAAGTTTCTTTTTCGATTACTAATACAAAAAGGAAAAAAAATGGAAAAAGTAAAGAAGAAAATTAAGAAAAAGGAAAATAAGTTTTTTATGTTATTCATTTAAATTAAGGAAAGGAAAATAAGTTTTTTTATGTTTTTCATTTAAATTAAGGAAATTGTATGATCAATTACTCATAGAAAAAAAATCAAAAAATTAGTTTTAAAAATAGAAAAGGAAAATAAGTCTCTTTTTCAATTACTAATACCAAAATAAAAATTAAAAAATCGAAAACATAAATAAAAAAATTAAGAAAAAGGAAAATAAGTTTTTTTAATGTTTTCATTTAAATTAAGAAAATTGTATGATCAATTACTAATACTAAAAAGAAAAAAAAGAAAAAAATGTAAATAATAAAAAGAAATTTTAGATGCTAATGATATGGCATTAAACGAAGGTGAGCTCAATAAGGTGGAAAGTATCAAGAATCATGTAGAGAGACTTTTGATACGAGTATTGAGAAGCATAACTTCTCTAGAGAGCAGAGATATCATATAAAAAATATATATAATATACGAGAGAAACAAAAAAAATAAATTTGATTAACTATGATATATTTCAATTAAAAAAAACAAAATTGGTTGCTAATGATATGGCATTAAACGATGGTGAGCTCAATAAGGAGAAAGATATCAAGAATCATGTAGAAAGACTTTTGATGCGAGTCTTGAGAAACATAACTTCTCTAGAGACACAAATATCATATAAGGGAGATGAATGTAAAGAGAAAGAGAGACTTTACTTGCTTAAAGAGAGTTAATGGGGAGATTGTTAACATACTCGAATGACTCGAATTGCATTCCCAAGTTTTTTACGCAACGGAACAACAACAAAAGTTGATAAAGTGTGTGAAATATATGAGAAATATGTCTAATGTTGCTTAGAACCCGCAACAGATTTTACGTTTTGAATATTTTAATTAAAAATAAATGAGAATTAAAATAAATAAATAACTCTTAGGTTTTGAAATTGTGTTTTTCATATCATTTTCTCAGTAGTGATCAGATTTTGTTTTCTATTTTCTTATTAAACATTTAATGATTTTTAAATTTTATTATTATAAATCTGGCGGATTCTAATCTAGATTTTAATTAAAATCTAATTATGATAAAAGAAGGATAACTAATTCATCAAAATTTTAGACTAAATACATAAATTTATATATATATATATATATAGGTAAACCATTAGAAATAAACATAATTCATATAAGAGTATTAAAACATATATATCTCGAAATATTAATAAAAGTAAATTTTATTTTTTCTTTACAAATTATTCAATTTTGTTTTTAATTTATTTTTACGGGTTGAAAATATTTTATTTTAACATAATATTTACATAAATCTAACAAAAAATAAAAATAAGGTTTCTTACAAAATTCAAAAAGGTTCAACAAAATCAAGAAAATTGAAAATAAGTTTTTTAATGTTTTTCATTTAAATTAAGAAAATTGTATGATCAAGATCAACTACTAATACTAAAAAGAAAGTCAAAAAATCAAAAAGGTAAATAATAATATAAAGTTTTTTTATGTTTTTATTTAGATTAAAAAATTATATGATCAATTACTAATACTAAATAAAAAATTTAAAATTTAAAAGGTAAACAAAAAATTAAAAAAAAAGGAAAATAAGTTTTTTTTGATGTTTTAGTTGTTAGAATAGATTTAAACATTTTGGTTATTGGTTTGGTTCGCTAATAATTATGTTTAAAATTTATATTTGTATTTTTCCAACAAAATAACTGTTTATTTTTTTATATCAAAATTCTATCTGAAAATAGTAATACAAATTAATTACAAAAAATAAAATAAAATAAAAATAAAAACAAAAACAAATAAATTTTATATTTCTTTTTTAGTTTTATTTTTTCTTCACAAATGATCTTATTTTATTTTTAAATATTGTTTTATCGGTTTAAAATATTATATTTAAAACCCGCATTTTTATGCGGGTCCTATTCTAATATATATATATATATTGAATGGTGATTTAATTAATATGTGTTTTTACTCTACGTGTTAAATATGTTTATTGTGGTTCAAACACATTGTTCACAAAATCGACAAAGAGAAGTTTAAATAAAAAGGATAGAAGATCAGGTGTCTGTCAAAACAATTTTTGAAGAGAAAGTCCATGTTATGAGTTTGAAACTAGGTAGTATGATGTTCAAAAACAAAAATAAACTCGATCGGTAGTATGAATTATGAAAGATCGTACGTACGTAATAGTTAAACATATTCGGATTTCGGTCCAAATAAATTATAGATTGTATGACGGTAAGAATTTTGTTGGTTACTAACTTATACATATGTAATTAAATAAACGGACAGAGACAAAAGGTTGCACGTGGGATAAATTTATTGTCTACATACATATTACACACGTACATGCAAATATACATATGTAATTCATTATTTGATTATATGATTTAGAAAACGGAACCATCGAAAAAAAAAGAAGGGTGGGCCAATCTTGCCTATTGTTAGAGAGGCAAGATTTTAATACTCAAAACGAAGACCACTTCCTAATTAACTCTTATTTTCATTTAAACATTTAATTATTGTTTATCACTATTCGTCAATTATGGTTAGTTGGTATATGGCTCTCAACAAAATAAAATGATATTATATTTTTTCTATCGTTTACAAGTTACAAGTTTCAACGAGTGCTTACATACCTGGAAGTGCATGCAGGATGTTCAAATGTAGATTACGAGTATCCAATCGAGACTTGAACAAGAAAATTGAACAAGAAAATCTTTAATAAGAATTTGTCAGGAGGAGAAGTTATTTTAGATGGATTTATATAGAGTTAGTAGATTTTAAATTGAGAAATTTATTAAATTTGTAAATAGATTTGTTAAATTTGTCGAGAGTTTTTATATCTATAAAATCTATCAAAATATTTTAGTATAATGATTTTAAGAATTTAAGGGATATATATACATATTATTTTAAAAATTATATTTTATAAGTTAAATTGTTTAAAATACATATCCCAATAATACAAGATTTTAATAGAACTGTAGAATCATTAAATAAACCAATTTTTTTTAATAACAATGGATTTTGTATGAAATTTAAAAATCATTAAATCAATAACAGTAGATTTTATTAAAATTGTCAAAATCCATAAACCAAAAAAAATAAAATTTTAAAATTTTAAAAAATTATTTAAAATATATCTACCAATAACTCTACCTAAATATATTTATTTACATTTTTCATCTCGCATGTCCACAAGACCAAAACATACGAATTTAATTAATTAACTACTTCTAGTAACAAAAAAAAAAAAATTTAGCTAACTACTAACAGTTAAACAAATAGTTTTTTGTAACATGTGTGTACACATATTATATAGATACAAACTAATCCGCATCATACATAATTTTGATATTTTTTTTTGGCTTATGCATGAAATATCTCCGAAAAAACTTAAAACCATCGCATGTAGTAGCATCTTTGAATAGTTTGGAATTTGGACTAATGTAAACACTGTTTATTATTAGAGCAACGATTTGACCAAAATTATTCTATAAAAAAATATTTAACAAAAAAATCACAATTAATTCGTTCGTTCTACCAATAGTCCAATACGGATACAAATAACGTCTTTTTCACTAACAGAAGATAACAAATTAAGTTGACAAAATAGCACAATCCAATTAGTTCTTATAGGTCTACAATTACAAGTATGGGCTTCAAAAACTCCTTTACCACCGCTTATTTGCAGGCTTCAAAACTATTAATGGATGGGGCTAAGCCCTTATCAACAGGCCATCACTAACAAGTTTTTGTTTTTTGTTTTTTTTGTAAAGGACTTACTTACAAGTTTCTTTCGGGCAAAAATGATAAATGTCTTTATTTGCAGTTACCACAAATTGTAAAATTCTTCATACAAATGTCCATTTATTTGCACTTACCAATTACACAGAAAAATTGAAACGAATATCGACAATCGTAAGCATATATATAGAGAAATGGTGAAATAGAACACATTAGTAGTAACAGGTTTTATGCGGCAACTTTTTTTTGAAGTTACATTTACATAAACAAATAATAGAAAGAAAATGGATTATTTAATACACAATTGTAATTAATTAACAAGTAAATAATCACAATTCAACTAAAGTATAACAGTTTTGAATTGATAATTGTCAAACCAGCTTACTTATAATAAGCTTACTTCACAAGGCCAGAGTCGAAACTAACGCCCGTTGACGGCAGCCACATCGTCCCGTCAATGAAACCAGCGACAGTGAATCCTTCCGCTTCATTCACCGTTAAAGACGAATGATACCCGGGCCATTTGACCCGACCCGAAACCGATGATCCGGGACCCGAATTCCCAAATTCCCCATAAAACAGAGTTTTGAGACCGAAACCACCCGACCAAGGAGACCAACCCGCCGGGTGAATCGACCCGTCGAGGAACGATTGCATCACCACCGTCCTCGAATACTCCTTCCACGGTCGGCCAAGAAAAGTCATCGATTGCGCCGTGATCTTGCAGTTCTGAATCGAGATACCGCTGTTCTGATTCGGGTTGCTCCGCCCTTGCGCCGTCACGAAGTTTCTCTGACCCGGTAAGGGTTTCCGGGCGACGATGTTGCAGGATTGGAATACGACGGCGGAGTTTCCAAAGATGAAATCGACGGTTCCGGTGATGTCTGTCTCTCGGTAGAATTGTCGCTTCGAGTGTGTGTAGAGCGAGTCTTGGTATCCTACGACGGAGCATCGATACACGACGGATTTATCTGCTCCGACCCGGAGTGCCACCGCTTGCTCCGATTTGGGTCCGGCGCTGTTCACGAAGGTTATGTCGCGCGCTATAAACCCCTCTCCCATAGCAGCTTTCAATTGTTTTAAAAAACAAAACTTAAATTCGTTAACCGATCCGATATAATCAAAAATTTCAAGTCGAACCAAAGAAGAAAACCAACTGATTCAGTCTTTGTTTCAAACTAAAACCAACCGAGCGGAAAAAAAGGAATACTGAATCTTACCGACGGTGGCAGTTTGGTAAGTAGTCCAGCCGCCTCTATTTCTTCTGCTACCCACAATGACCGTTTTGCCCTTCCCATCACCAACTAACATAACGTTCTTCTGCTTCGTCGGAATCTTGATGTTCTCATTATAGGTCCCAGCTTTCAGGTGAATCACGGTCCTGCCACCACTACCCGCCAATGACGCTGCCAACAACGCTTCTCCCACGGTTTTGTGGGTCCCACTTCCGTCTGCAGCCACCACCGCATCAATCTTCAGTTCCTCCACCGAAGCTTCTAGGAGCCTCCGCTCCGTCGAAGTAACAAACGTCGGAATATACTCCTGTTCCGACAAGAGCCTCCGGCTTCTTGGTTTCTTCACGGATACGAACAACTCGAGGGAGTTAGTCAACATACCTGAGAGGTTTCTTGCAACGAAATCCACCGCAAATCCGTTTTTGTATGACTTGGATTTTTCTTGAAGACTCTGCTCGCAAGTCTCTTGGTTGGTGAGTGCTGCGCTTAGCCATGTATGAACATCCTCATCATCATCTCTTGAAATGTTGTCTCGCATCACGATGATGCGAGACAACATTTCAAGTGTGTCGTCGAGCAGCTCAAGGCAGTCGAGGACGGGATCGATCATATGGACTTGTGCGGTACGTTGAGAAATTGTGAGATTGAAGGCGAGAGAGCGAGCCAAGAGAGCATGGTTCATACTCTCTTGGACCGATGCAAGAAATCCTTGTTTGGTTCTTGATGGTGAACTTCGATGTCTCGAGAATCTTGCAAAGTGGGAGTTGGAATTGGAGTTGATCAAAGCGGAAGTAGTTTGAATTAGGTATAAGAAGCTGAGCAAAATCATTAGTGTTTTGGGAATCTTGTGATTTGATATTGATGATGATGAAGCCATTATAGTTATGAAACTTAATGATTTGCGAGTTGTTGTAGTAGCAGCAGCTTAATGATACATGGATATATATATACACTTGCATTTTTATGTTTGTTATTAATTAATTTTTAAATTGTGTTGTTTTGTTTCTTACAATCTTATACTACTACGACTCTTAAGTTTCGAGCAAAATCATATATCGCAATGAATAACGCACGAAATCATATACACGACTCTTAAGTTTTGACTATTAAACTATATAGTATAATGCATCCATATTAACCTATTGTATAATGAGACGGTACCTAATCTAATCGCTTCCATCCTGTGATAACTAATGACTTTTTAAAAAGGTTTGTGATGTTTCAGAACATTAACTGATGTTTTACCAAGCTTAATTAAGGTTTTATAATCTATAATGAATTAATTTACTGCTCTCCAGCATAGGCTTTATAATCTATAAAAAAAAAAATTATTTGACATGATCTATATATTTTGTTGGATTTATTTATTTATTTATTTTGGCTAGAACTAGGAGAAAGAAATAGCCACAAGTAACTTGTCTTATATGTTGTTGACAAAAGAAAAACAATATGTATACATCGATGCTATCAAATTAACATTTCACAAAAATGATGATTAAATTTACATTAGTGTTCACATATGTATGAAGTTAGTTCTTTAAACGCAAACCTTAAGAGTGAAGCAACGAAATATAAAGGGCATTTAAATTGCCAGACTGTGCGTAATATTCACAATCATCTGCTGCTTTTTAATAATAGAGCTACGTATAATGTATGTGCTTTCTTTAGTTCTTAAAAAAAAATGTATGCGCTTTCAAAATATTCCATTGTTGTATGATACGGTTGATCTATGTGCCTGCAAGTGTAACGTTTAAGTGAAATTCATTTATTTATTTTTTTGGGTTAAAATTCATTCCTTTATTTATCGACCAACAAAAAGTGAAACATTCTAAAGCAAACCGCGTTTAAGTTCGTAACTTTTCACAAACAATTCATCATAAAGTATAGATGTTTTTTTTTTTTAAAGGGTTTCTAAAGTATAGATGTTATGTATTAATTAACAATTAAATACGGTATATTCATTTATGCATTATAATTTATAAGTGTCAAAGTATGTAACTACAAAATTCCCATGACATACATAAAACCAAACTAATAAATCCTCTTAATATATATGTATCGAGAACAAAAAAGCTTGCAAAAAAATTGAGATGCTTCGCGACAATTATATAAATACCAAAAGAAAAGAACCAAACTTAATTATATATGCTGCCGAAAAATATATATATATATATATATGCATAGCTGCTTAATTTAAAGTTATATGTTAACTTTTGAAAAAAAATAGGTCAACACAAATAATAAAATTGTGCTCTAACAAAGAAAATAATAAAATTGTGTGATTTTATTTTGTGCATGGATAATGATACTGCCAAATTTAAAATAGACAAAAACATAATAATGGGATCCATCTTATGTAATCATCAGAGAAGATTCAACGACCGACGTCACTACTTGCCCACTTGTCATCAGCCTCGGGAACAAAGGAGACAATAACACTTATGTTCAATAATTTTAAAGAACTTGCATTACATATTAGGTTATATACAAAAATTGCAAGCAAGAACAATTCACACTTCTGATTAAAAAAGAGAGCTTCATGCATATGACCGAAAAGGTAAATAATTCATACATCTTATTAATACTCATGTTACAAAAAGCTCATGCAGTATTTTTTTTTTTAAATTAACTTTTCGATAGTTGTTTTCGGTAGTCAAATAATAATATTAGTGTAAATGAACATTCAAGGATATACAGCACATGTTATTTGAATTTGACAACGTAAATGGACGAAACCATTGCATGTGTGTTGTAAGTTATAATTTATAATTTATAACTTATGAAACTTTTTAAGCCACGTAACTCGTTCAACAAAAAAAATTATGCTTGAGTAGTTTTTTTTGGGGGGGGGGGGGGGGGGTTGCATGTGAAACCAGAGTACCAAACTATTATCATAGACTAAAACCAAGACTGAAGAGGTTTCTAGATCACAATACTTAATTGAATTGATCAAATTAGACGATTCAGATCATCTTGTAGTTGTAGAACACCAGGTTTCTTCGATAGTAATGTAGCTTGTACTTATATATTAAATAAAATGAAGGTGAACCTAGCTATTGCTAATAGGGATTAGGAGACTAATAATTTGAAATATCGAGTGGTGGGTGTTTGTGGGAGCGAAGAAAAATTAGAAAAAGTTAGGTATTTATTTCATATGGCGTTGCTAAGTGTCACGAAAAATTAGATAATGATAAAATTTTAAAATAATTTTATATATGAGAAATATATGGTAATTGGTAAATAAATCCAAAAACAATATGAGCAATGTATGTACTCTTTAATGAATGTTTCAGTCACTTCTTGATTTTTTATTTTTTTTTTGAACTTTTTTTTCAGCTTAGAGTTAGTTAATACTAGTACTTTATATTGGTTAGCTCCTATACAATTTTCGTTCACCATATTGAAATATTATTTTCTGCACCAATAGTTTTACACTAATTAATTACAATGAATATCAGTAGTACATAACGTAACGTACATGAATCATACCGTTTATTCCACTATGTATAAATATTCTTCTCTTAATAGTCAGTAAATTATTAATCAACCTTAAAGCATGGATAAGGATGCCACTAAACTCATATATGCCTCTGAGGCTTGAGCTTACGAATGACTTTAGACATCGTATATCTATATATTATCTATATTAATAATTGCTAAGTCAAGAGGTCTTGTCTAATAAATGCATGCATAACTAATTCACGCAATAATGTACTTATATAATACTGCAAATAAATTCAAATTAATTGGTCTATTGAAAAAACAAATAAGTAATTTAATTCGGATTATGGTCTTAAATTTTATTTTAAATAAAACTAGATATATCGTTACTTTATTATTTATAATATATATTGATATATAATAATGATGATAAAAAGGATTTTGATAAATTTAAATATAATGTGGTTACGGATGATTTGATGATTGACTTATACATAAGAACTAACTTTGATAATAATTTTGAATTAGGACAAATCAACGGAGACCTTACGATAAGCTTTCGATGCTTCCCAGTGCGAAAGTAGAGTGAAAAGGACAGACTATCAGTGATTTGAGTACTTAACACGAACATGTTTGTTTTTATGTACGTTGAGTTTGATTCTATGAATAACAAATTAAAATCCAGCTTGAAATTTTAAAGCTGTCGATTATTATGTGAAAGTAAAACCAATCCAATATAGTAATTTTTAACAAAAAAAAGAAAGGAATATATAAAGCTTTGCAAATTATTCGAAAGCTAGAGCTGGTCCTTACACCTTTGTAACAATACCTATTCCGTGGGTGTGGGGAACTCTAGCTAGCCAGCTACAATATCCTTACAATTATTTCTCTACTAAATTGAGATTATTGCTGTCAAATAAAAATGCTTTTAAAATTACTTTCGAGGGTGAATTTTATTTTAACAATTAAGTAGAATTTGAGTTAAGGGTTTTGACATTTGATTGGTTTGAATCGTCGTTTACAGAGGACCAAGAAAATGAAAGTCTTTTAGAAGTGCAAATGTCACCTAACGCCTTTGTTGTATAGTATCATTTAACAGGAAATGCAAAAGTCTTTAATACTCTTCTCAATTATATATTTATAGAAAAAATCCAATAAGAAGCTGCTGATTATTATTGGCAAATCTAAAGAGATGAAGAAACACCCATAATTGGTGTAAAATGTAAATGGGTATATATGTCATATGTGTCAGTGTTATGTATTATGTGTTGTGTTTTTGTGTGTAAGTTCATCTTTTTTAAGTCAAGCCAGTTATGAACAAAATGTTTTAAACGAAACAGAGAAAAATGAGTTCTCAATTATTAACTATCGAAGTTGTGATGGACTTGTGTACGTCTGTTTATTGATTTTGGACAATTTATAATTGGTTTGTATTCGATAATTTATGAATCGATAGAAATATTATTATAAAAAACAGAAATTTTACTTCAATAGTCGAGACTAGAGAGTATTAAACCCACACTTTACCATTATCGGTCCTCAGGAACAACATTTTAATAGCTCTTTCATTGTTACGATTTCTTGTATCAAATATCTATCTATTTATTTATATTTGTAAGATATTACCTGTCAATGACATTTCTTATTTTTCTAGTTAAAATATTTATTTTCGTAAACATTTTAATGAATTATTTGTTTTCTGAATATTTTTAGTCAATAAGTATAAGATGCTGTCATTAATAACTAAAACATATATTAAAAAAAAAAATATTACAAAACAGTAAGTCAGTAACCTTATACTAATACAAAACAGTAAGTCACAAACCATTACACACGTACATACACTTCGCCTGTTTATGCGACTCCTCTCGTACAGCTTCCTAACCCGTAAGTTTTGATTTCCGTGCATCGTAAGTGACCAAACCCAGAGTCTCAATATAGCTTTATCGCCCAAGTATTGTGGCTTTTCCTGACCTGCTTGCATATCGGCTTAAATCCTCCCATACATAGCATTATGAGGCCATGAAATCACAACAACCGTTATTTCTACACACGTTATTTTTCTTCGCACTTGTCCTTTGGGGGTACACTCACGAGGTGCGCTCTGTTTTGGTCCGCTGTTTTTCTTCGTTTCTTTACGCGCGGGAGTGGGACCGTCTTCACGTTTTTCTGTCTTGTCGCTGTGCAATGGGCTTCTTGACTTCGAAGGTTGGGCCTTACTTTAACAGAAGTAGATAGTTGGGCTTTTGGATTCCACCTACTCTGCTCCCTCGATTCTCAGGAGGATATTACATTTATATATTTCGTGAGGGTTTTGGATCAAGTATTTCAAATTAACCCTTTTCTATTAAAAAAGCTTTAGCAAACGTTTCTTAATTTTCATGCTGCAGCCAAAAACGCTCAATAATTCACATTTAAAGAAAAAAAGAAAAAGAGTGAAACCCCTCCCTCTTCTTCCTTATTACAACAGAGCTAAATGAAGGAAGGACAAATATACCCCTGGTGAACGAACGGAATTACATAGGGAGAGTCTTTTTTTATTAGACAAAACAGGTGTTTCTCTCTCTCTCTCCGTTCACGTTCTGCAACATCGGAACCACGTACGGCTCCTAAGACTCCGTTCCCTTTTAACTCAGAGACACGCTTTTAATAATACAGTAACAATTATCAAAAGGACGGAGTGATAAAGTTTCCTCTCTTTTTTTTTTTCTTCTCGTCCTTCGTCAGACAGATTCACATTTTGACTTTTTACTATTTCCCTGTGCTCAGATCCGATTTCTCGCCGCGAAATTTTGTCCGTGCACCTTCTTCTTCTTCTTCTTCTTCTTCTTTTTGGCATCGTTGATTCGATCGGCTTTCCTGGAATATGAAGCGGATGATCGTAGGTACGGTATATTTTATTTCTTCCCGAAATTGGCTTTGTTTTCTGATCGAAACCAGACGATTTTGAATGTCTATGAGATTCAGTTTCAACGTTGTTTACTACAAGCAATGGCGTTGACAGATTTGTTTCTTTATGAGGACCCACATTGCAATTTGGCACAACATTGTTCTTTGATTTCAAACAAGAATTGTAAATTCATTTTATCAGAATATATATCTTGCTGAACATATAAAAAGGATTGCAGTGTCGAATTGTTTTAAGGTGAAATGATTCCAAAGTGAAAAACAAAAACAAACAAAAAGGCAGAAAGATGACAAAGTTGAAGATCTTTTTTTTGTTTGTCTTTGAAGGTTCCATTTTGGTGGGTCCTTTGAAGATAATGATTTTAGTTCTTGGATTTACACAGAAATGGCTGCCTTAGCAAATGTTGTTCTCTTTTACAATTTTTGATTGTGAGCAAAGGAGTTTGCGTTGACTTAAACTCAATGATAGAGTTAGATTTTTCGTTTTGTCACACTTTTTGATTACTGTGGAATGAGTTTTAATTATTGTTCCAAGTGATGCAGTTGCTAGTATCGAAAGGATAGGGAGAGAGAAACAGGACGCAGGAATTTGATGCGGTCGTCTAGACTATAAAAAGGGTGAAACAATGCTCGGGAATCAATCCACAGAGTTTAGCGAGGACGGGGAAGATGAGAATTTCAGAAAACTATGTGCAAATGGGATTTGCATGAAAACAACCGAACTCGAAGCAAAGCTTGATGAGGGGAATATCCAAGAAGCCGAATCTTCTTTGAGAGAAGGCTTATCACTCAACTTCGAGGTTTGTTTCTCATCTTCCAAACTTTTTACAAGAACAGGATCTGTTGTCTCTCTCTCTCAACTCCGATTGTTTTTTATGGTTGCAGGAAGCAAGAGCACTTCTTGGGAGATTGGAATACCAAAGAGGGAATTTAGAAGGCGCCCTTCGTGTCTTTGAAGGTATTGATCTTCAAGCAGCGATCCAGCGGTTACAGGTTCCCGTGCCTCCTGAGAAACCGGCTACTAAGAAAAACCGTCCCCGTGATCCGCAGCAATCGGTTTCGCAGCATGCTGCTAGCTTAGTTCTTGAAGCTATCTACTTGAAAGCCAAATCCCTTCAAAAGCTTGGGAGAATAACCGGTAAATTTTCCATTTTACATATATGTGAATGCAGACGTTTTAAGCAATCTAAATCTTTCCTTTGCTGGTGGTTTCCATTTGCAGAGGCTGCGCGAGAATGCAAAAGTGTTCTTGATTCCGTTGAGAAGATTTTCCAGCAAGGGATACCGGATGCTCAAGTGGATACCAGGCTTCAGGAAACCGTTAGCCATGCCGTGGAACTGCTTCCGGCGCTGTGGAAAGAATCCGGTGACTATCAAGAAGCCATATCCGCTTATAGACGCGCGCTTTTAAGCCAATGGAACCTCGACAATGACTCTTGTGCAAGGATTCAGAAAGATTTTGCAGTCTTTCTTCTACATTCTGGAGTCGAAGCGAGTCCGCCGAGTTTAGGCTCTCAGATCGAGGGCTCCTACATACCTAGAAACAACCTGGAAGAAGCCGTTCTTCTTCTGATGATTCTTGTAAAGAAGTTCAACCTCGGGAAAGCGAAATGGGATCCGTCTGTGATCGAACACCTTACCTTTGGGTTATCTTTGTGCAGTCAGACCTCGGTTCTCGCCAAGCAGCTCGAAGAAGTAATGCCCGGTGTGTTTAGCCGTGTCGAGCGTTGGAACAATCTGGCTCTCTCTTATAGTGCAGCGGGTCAAACCAGCGCTGCGGTTAACCTTCTTAGAAAGTCTCTGCATAAACACGAACAGCCTGATGATCTCATGGCGCTTTTGTTAGCTGCTAAGCTTTGCAGCGAAGAGCCTTCTTTAGCTGCAGAAGGTGCCGGTTACGCGCAGAGAGCTATAAACAATGCTCAAGGGATGGATGAGCATTTGAAGGGCGTTGGTTTGAGGATGTTAGGACTTTGTTTAGGGAAGCAAGCGAAAGTACCCACGTCGGATTTCGAAAGATCCAGGCTTCAGTCAGAGTCATTGAAAGCATTAGATGGAGCTATAGCTTTTGAGCACAACAACCCTGATTTGATCTTTGAGTTAGGTGTTCAATACGCTGAGCAACGGAACTTGAAGGCTGCCTCCCGTTACGCCAAGGAGTTCATCGATGCAACGGGAGGGTCGGTGTTAAAAGGATGGAGGTTCCTCGCGCTTGTTTTGTCGGCTCAACAACGGTTTTCAGAAGCCGAGGTTGTGACCGATGCTGCTTTAGATGAAACCGCAAAGTGGGATCAAGGTCCTTTGTTAAGACTCAAAGCAAAGCTGAAAATCTCTCAGTCAAATCCAACGGAAGCCGTTGAGACTTACCGTTACCTTTTAGCGTTGGTTCAAGCGCAAAGGAAATCTTTCGGACCTCTCAGAACTCTGTCTCAGGTTTTTTTCCAAATCTCCTTTGTTTCCTATTCTGTTGAGATCATCAAAGACCTTTTCTTAACCCTTTTTGCAAATAACAGATGGAGGAAGACAAAGTGAATGAGTTTGAAGTGTGGCATGGCTTAGCTTTTCTTTACTCGAGCCTTTCGCATTGGAACGACGTAGAAGTCTGTCTGAAGAAAGCCGGCGAGCTGAAACAATACTCTGCTTCAATGATGCATACGGAAGGCAAGAACAAGAAACCCACTTTTAACTAATAATCTCTTAAAAGTCCCTCTTATTGATTTGCTCAATTCGGTTTTGAATCTTGGTATGATCAGGTCGAATGTGGGAAGGACGAAAGGAGTTTAAACCCGCTTTAGCGGCGTTCTTGGACGGTTTGTTACTAGACGGATCATCGGTTCCTTGCAAAGTAGCGGTTGGAGCGTTGTTGTCTGAAAGAGGGAAAGATCATAAGCCAACGCTTCCCGTGGCGAGAAGCTTGCTTTCTGATGCATTGAGGATCGATCCGACGAACCGAAAAGCTTGGTATTACTTGGGAATGGTTCATAAGCACGATGGACGTATAGCTGATGCTACCGATTGCTTCCAAGCTGCTTCCATGCTTGAAGAATCTGATCCTATTGAAAGCTTCTCAACCATTCTTTGAAACCCCCAAAAACATTTGTTACAAAGATTTATATTTATATATATATATCTTCATTTTTTTTTCTTTCATCATCTCATGTAAAATTTTAACCTCTTCGTTTCTTCAAACTAATATGGTTTATGTTTAGATGATGAATATGGTGGATACGATCGAAAGTTTTTCGAGTTTTGTAAAAGAATATAAATTTACGTCTATATATCAAAAACGATATGCGATTTTCACAGTTTTTAAGTTTTAAGCATCAAATGTTTGTAATATTACCGCAAATAACATGATTTCAAACATAAAAATCGCATTACTATTCCTTTTCACCGCATCGAATCGCCTTTTTAGAACCGCAACTGTAACACGAAACTGTGATTTAACATTTCTACAATTCCGACTAAAAAATCCACAAGATTCCGCAATTTCGAATACACAAATTTAACGAATAACAACAAGTCAGAGAAATGCATATAACACAACACAAAAGTGAGCCTCTCTCTCTCTACTAGTTCTTGGGGATATTAACTCCGACGATTTTGGCCGGAGTTATACGGAGAAGATTCCCGGGCTTACCAGGCAAGGCTCCTTTGATCATCACAACGTTAAGCTCCTTATCAACCTTTACAATCTTGAGCTTCCTGATCTTCGTCCTGGTTCCTCCCATTCTTCCAGGCATTTTCTTCCCTTTGTAAACCCTTCCCGGAGTAGTTCCGGCACCGATCGATCCCAAAGCCCGATGACTCTTGGAACCATGAGTCATCTGACCTCTCTTGAAGTGATGCCTTTTGATTCCTCCTTGAAACCCTTTCCCAATCGTCGTCCCAGCGACATCAACGAGATCCCCTTCTTTGAAAATCTCTTCGAAGACGAGCTTCTGGTTGGGCTCGAATCCTTCGACGTTTGTTAGTCTGAATTCCTGGAGATGCCTCATCGGGATTACACCGGCTTTCTGGAGTTGACCGGTTTCCGGTTTCGTCAGCTTCTTGTCGCGGACACGACGGTACCCGATTTGAACGGCGTCGTATCCGTCGGTGGCTAGGGTTTTGATTTGGGTGACGATGTTGCCTTCGCGGAATCCGACGACGGTTACTGGAACCACGGTGCCGTCTGCTTCGAAGAAACTCATCATCCCGAGCTTTGAGCCCATCACGCCGATTCCAGCTTCCATGGACATTGAGACTACGAAAGGTCGTTTGGTTTTGGGAGATGATTTTGTAAGAAGGGAAGAGGATTTCGATGGGAGGAAGGTTGGGGTGAACAGTGAAGAGGACAAGGTTGCTTTGTGGAGCAATGATGGGAAAGAAACAACCGCCATAGCCATCGCCATTGTCGGAGATATACAGAGAAAAAATCGAGAGGATAAACTCTTGTGCCACTCTTATCTTCTTCTTGCTCCAACCTAAAAAAATCGAATTTTTAGCTTCGGAACTGAAAAATTTGTTTATCATTAATACCCCTGAAGATACTCGTAATAACAATACACAGCTCTTCTATTTTGCAACATTGGACCTAAAAATTAAGTTTTATTCATTTTGTTCTTTTCGTGGTCCTCAGATACGAATTTAAACTCCGAATGTTACGCCGATCGAATTTATTCGCCAAAACTTCCAAATAACAAAATGCTCGCACATTGCAAGGTTTAATCTCTAGTAATAAAAAAAAAAAAAAAAAAACATAATTATCTTACATAGTTTTGAAATATTTAAGTGGACGTAGCAACAATAGTCTAACACACATCTAGAGAGTAATCAAACTTATGGTTTACGCACAAGTGCATTCCACACAGATTGACCTACTCGTCCATGTCGGGGTTTAAAAATCTTCACAAAAGTCTTTGTGATACACAAACTTAGATCAGGATTTGCTGAACAAATGATTTCTATATGTTGGAATTAACGATTTCTTCCATGTGTACTGCGATAAAGCATACAACATAATTCTTCAAGATTTTATCTGAAGGGATCGTGGACAGCTCAAGGATGTCGAGAACGTTGCCAAATTCAAAGATAATATGAACTGGTCTCTGCAAAGCTCTTGGAGATATGGTATGTCAATTTTGCTTCTTCCACTAAATTGACTTGAACCAATCGCAGTGGATAGTATTTTAGTGAATAACCTTTTGAGTTTTGACTTTTGAGTACAAGTTCAAGCAAAATTTCCTGACTTACCATGTACACCATTTTGAAAATATGACTTTTCAGGGAGTTGTTGTGGTGTGCAGTGCATAAGTTCGATGGTAGTGAAAAAATGGAAACAGCATTTGATTGGTTCTAATTGATCACTTAATTTGGTTCTTCAACACAATGTAATGCAATTTCGTAGCAAATATATGTTGTTAGACCGTGAACGTAGAAACATTGACTGCTTTATTATGTTTATCATAATTCGTAACTTAATCAAATTCTATAAGCTATAAGTTATTTATATAATCCAATTCTAACCGATTATATATATAGACCATAGACAGATTTTTCCTTTTTAACGTATACTTCCTTTTTCCAGGCCTTCACCACCAAGTTAAACAATAACATCAGTGTGTATTCTGTTTAAACGCCATAACATAATCACCGAGAAAATCCATTTTAAAACTCAAAACTGCGGAATAATGAAAGAAACAAAAGCTTCCAAATTGACTAAAACCAGAGGGACGCGACCGCTCAAAGTAAAAGTCTTGTCTAAAAAAAAAAAAAAAAAAAGTAAACTACTATCTCAACCAACTCATTTTAAAGCACGAGCAACAATGAGGGTCCCAATCGTCAAACCCAACCACATCCAAAAATCTTCTGTGTTCGTAGCTTCCACGTTGAGGGCCTGTTGATGTGCTTCAGCAAGAGTGAGAGGATTCAACAATTTAAATTTGCGTTGGATCACTCGCCTCAAACCGCCGACAAAACGGGCCACAATCTGTTGGTCCGTCTCATGCAGATCAACACGCGTCAATAGAGAAAAAAACTCGGTATAATATTTTTCTACTGATCGTTCTTCTTGTCGCAACCCGTGCAAACGTTGAAGCATCATCTGATTATAGTTGAATGGTAAAAACGTTTTACGCATCTTTTTCTTCAACTTATCCCACGACAAGATTCTAGGTTTACCCAAACGTACGCGTGACTATCTGTGCGTCTCTCGGTGCCGGAGGGGCCATTGGCCAATGAACGTGTAGCTACTAGCGTTTGGAGAGAAGTCTCTCTTGAAGGCTCTAAACCTAGGGTTTCAATCGGCTTTAAAGGATCCGATTTTCCGATGGGCTTTGGAAACAAAGTGAAGTCTAGCTAAAACGAAAAAATTAAAACATATATATATTGTTAAAAAAAATGGTCTACCTAAAAAGTACTTGAATCCTCAAAGATGATTGTCATATAAAAATATATATCACAAGGATATGATGTTTCATTTTATTGAATAGAAAACACAGAAAGAGGGTTGATCCAAAAAAAAAAAAACACAGAAAGAATTTTATAAGTAGGATCCAACACTAGAATAATTACTGTTTTCCCAACAACACAAACCAGAGCACTTCAGGTTCTTTCTAGTAATCGATAGCATGATAGAAATATAGCAGACGAGAGAGCAGAGAGTGATAATGGTGGATTTAGAGACGAGATATAAGAAGCGGAACAGAGGCAGGTCCTTCTTCACCCATCACAGGCTGAAACAGATCCAACTCGCCATACCGCTCCAACACACGCATCCTGCAATCTTCAGCCGCCATCAATCCAGTTGAATAAGCGCCGTGGACCGAGCCCGGGAAGCTCGAGCTCGTGGCTTCACCGGCAAAGAATATGTTATCCACCGGAACCCTAAGCCTCTCGTAGAGATCATGAGATTTGCCCACTATGTCATAGCTATAAGATCCCAGTGAATTCACATCCGATCCCCACCTCGACACGAGATACTGTACCGGAGGCAATGCGTCGGGAAGAATCCTCTGGAGTTGCAAGACGGCGAAATTCGCAGCTGCTTCATCAGACATTTTCTCAATGTCTTTAGCGAGCTGACCAGCCGGCATGTAAACCAGAACCGGATGACCCGTGGCCTTGTGCAGGTTCAAAAAATAACTGCAACCGTAGGAGGTTTCCGCAACCACTCCTAGAAACTCTACTTTTGGCCAGAAGACTTTTTCGAAATGCAGTATGATCTTGTTCTCGATTCCTACTCCCAGGTCCTTGATTGCTTCTTGTTTCCACTCTGGTAGCTTCGGTTCGAATTTTATCGTTCCAGATTTTAAAACACCTAGGGGAACAGCGATCACTGCAGCATCCGCAACAAATGTTTCCCCGTTCTCTGTCGTCACCTTCACTCCATTATACCGCCTTACGATCTTAGTGACCCTGAGAAGCCAAAAAAAAAAAACGAAGTTATGACAACGAAAACCCTAAGAAAATGCCAAAACTCTTGAAAAAAAACACAAAGCGTACCTGTGGCCTAGTCGAATATCAAGCCCTTTAGCCAAAGTATTGATGACAGGACGATACCCTCTAACCATAAGACCGTGTCCACCAGGCAGCAATTCCTCCTGCACATATATCGGTATGTTAAACAACAATTTTTTTAAAAAACGGTGTGTCCTTAAAACTGTTCACTCCAAGAGGAAGAATGTAACTAGCCTGGTCCCAACACTTCGCAGAGATGGTTTCAGCATCGGCAGCAAACCATCCTTCCATGCGGCACAAGTACCACTGAAGTACATTGTGTGCAAGCCCCTCTAACCTGGAGATAAATAAAATAAAAAGCCGAACTTGGGTCATGAAATGAAGCTTAAATAGTGATGGAAATTAAGAAATGGGACATTTATGTATACAAACCTCAACTCGGGATTCCTTGCAAATACAATTGAGAAAGCCTGAGATATTGACATGTCTGCATCCTGCTCATCCCTGACTTTATTGATCTGCATTTGTGAAAGAAGAATCTAGTTAAGACGAGCGTAAACAAAGGCTAACACAACAATCAGAATATGAAAGAAGGAAAGAAAAAAAACGCAAAAAGAATGTGAAGGACACATACCTCTTCCAAAATCTGCTCAAATGTTACGCCAACCTCAGTTACCAGCTCTTGAGGAACTTGGTTGCCATCCATATCAAACAGAGCATAGCTACAGAAATGAAGAATTGCACCATGAGTTCAAAGGTGCCAAATATGAAAAAAAATAGAGGATCTAGATAACAAAATGGGAATATCCAAACTGTAGTACAGACCTCTCAAGATCATGATCATACAAGACCGAATTGTCACCGCTAGTACGATACAGGGGCAATCCCAGTCTCCCAATCACTGGTGCCAGAGGATTCTCTTTGCATACTCCGTGCAGCCTGTGACAAAAAAAAACGATGTTGCTATGTTAGCAAAAGGTAACCAGAAACTAAAACATCAATCAAGGACAAGATCAAAGACCAGTGATTCACCATGATGCACCAAGATCAACGGGAAAACCGAATGAGTAATCAGTGTGAACTCGTCCACCAATCCTGTCACGGGACTCCAGTACAGTGACCTACATACAAAGAGCCACACCGTGAGAAAGAAGAAAACACGAATCCAAGCTCCAACTTTACTTCTCGAGGAGGTCATAAGAACATCTTCCTAGGACACTGTATATAACACCAAACTTGAATTGCATTGGTGGTTGTTACACAAACCTGAAAGGAAGCATCTTGAAGAGTGCGAGCAGCTGAGATTCCACCGAAACCACCTCCGATCACTATCACGGACGGTGACCTTGTCTTCATCCTCTCACCAGCTGAAAAGCAAATAGCTGTGACACCGAGAATATATGATAACAAGAGACGAGTCAACGACCGTTCGAGTCCGATAAATTAACGACTTTAACAGAAGAAAAACTTGTGATAACTGTAACAAGTACTTTCTTTTAAGCTGTTTATGTATAAAGGTAAGAACTTTGAGTCAACACCTACTTATTATTATCAAAGATGCCCAGAAAATTACAAAATTAAAAAATAAATAAAAACGATTTAGCCCCACACAACAAAAATCTTGTGGCAATCGGCAAATACAGCCAAACAAGAAAACGCCCCACCGGAATCAAACCACCGACAGAGAAATCGGCACGAGGAAAACAAAACTTAATTTTTTGTCAAATAAACCAAATTTCCCAGCTCATAATCCATATGTTTAAAACAAAAGCCCTAGATTCTTCGTATACATCAACGATTGCAATCGACAAACAATTGCGCACACAGAGAGAAAGACAAAAAAAAATTACGATTAGAGAATACAATACCTCTACGCATTTGACGATCAGAGTTTTTCCTCGACTCCATGATTTTCAATTGACCAAACGAGATTATTAAAATTACGATTACTGTTATTATTATTATTACTACTACTATTAGACCGAAGCTGAGGAGAAAAATGAAGGATGAAGATCAGAAGACAGGTCGTGAAGTGGCTCGAAATCGAAGATGAAAAAATCAGGCTTCCAAACAAATTCATGCGATTTCTCTTTTCTTCCGAATTTTCTGCCCCCTGTTTGGTTTTTTTTCACTCTGCCTACTCAATCCGGCCAGAATCAACGTAGATCTATGAAGATCGGCGAGATCGGATGCGTAATTCAAGCGAAACAATGGGGGAAAACAAATATCAAATCGCTGAAACCAGAGAGAGAGAGAGAGAGAGACAGAGCCAGGCGAGGTGATTTGTTGAGAGAGAGAGAAAGTTGAAGAAGAAAGAGACTTCTAGGGAGAGAGAACAAAACGGAGTTCCAGATTTTTTCGGCTTCGAGTCCTAAAGTCGGGAAAAGTAGGTTATTAGGTGACTTATAATTAAATCCCTTAGACCACCTCCAACGCATAAAAAGTTGGGTGTCTTTAGCATAAAATATATTATAAAAAGAGAAAACAGTACAGATCCGTGTCTCTGCATAGACACGGTAGACACCGAATGATCTCTTACGTGGCAGCTTGTAATTGGAAGCAAAAGTAATTATTTTTCTATTTTATTTAATTGTTAAAATTTTTGTTTGTTGTAAAAAAGTTTTCGATACCATCTCCGTGATATCGATTTTGAAATCGATGAATCGATTTGGATGAATCATTGTGAAAGGGAAGGAAAATTCTCTTGGGCAGATCCATGCTCAGATTTGTCGATTTATCAGCTTGTAGATTCATGGCTTGTTTCGTCGACTGCTTCCGCACCAGAGACGACCGATCTTCTAGTAATCTCGTCTCCCACTCTTCACTCGCCAAATCCCAAGTAATTCTTTCGCTTCTCTTGCTTTTCGCATCTTTTCTTTGCTTGATCGTCTCCCTTTTGGTGGTAGTTTTCATGTTACAGTGATCGTAGATGAAATAGATCCTTCCTAGATAAATCCCAATGCCCTGTTCGATCTTTGAGCTGGAGTTTGTGTATTATGCATGTAATTTGTTGGCTTCTGATGTCTAAATACTAAAACAAAAATCGTTTCATTGCTTTTCTTGACCTAAATCATATCGATTTAACCCTGAATTTCGTCTTTCTATTTCTTAATCAGACGTAGAAAGGTCAGGACTCGCAGAATCATTTGTCGGCTTTGTTTCTGTCTGAAGGTAAATCTCTTTTTGATGTGTGTGTATCAGGAATAGAGATGATTAGTTGTTTTCGTACCATCCTTGCTAATGTAAGTGTGTTGTTCTTGATTTTCTAGAAAATTCAGGCATGTCAATATCTTATTTCTGCATTTTACCTCTTTTTGTAGGCCTTGCTTGAACTTCTAGATCAAGTGGAGGATGTCATCTCAGTTGATGACAAAACAGCGGATGATGGAGGTACAGTTGGGGTTTATCCTCCTTGGGGTTAGCTATGTGGTTTTTCTGTGAAAGTTACTCATTGTCCCGAGTTGTACTTCAGGTATCTGAGAAACGTGGTCCGGCTGGCTCATCTAAGGTTCAATGTCCTTATAAGGTTTGTCACGTATATAGATGGTGTCTTTCTTGTTCATGCTTATATTTTCTGACCAGATTTCTCTCAGGTTCTTCGCCTGCTAGACGAGCACACTGGAAAAGAATGCGCTTTGTATCTCTGGGATGAATGGTACGTTTTTAGATGGAATTTAGGGAGATCTCTGCTTTTTAGATCAACTTCCTGGCATTGCTGCAAAAATAGCAAGCGGTCTTTGCTCCTCCATTCAATGTTTGATGAGTCTACTATGCTTTGTTCTTTGATGTCTTGGTCTCAAATTTTCATGCCATTTCTAGTTTTTTAATGGTGGGCGGATAGCTTACTTCACATATTGTTGTTGCTAATCTTTCTATTCTCTTAGCGTATGGGGTAGCTAAATATCATGTATTCAGTTTCCATATGGTTGAACTAGTAGACGCATGTATTTCTTTGATGCCGATTAAGATCTGTGCCGTTCTTGCAAGTCTTATGACTACCACATCTCTTCTTACGTAATGAGACATTTTTAATAAATAATTATTTTTTATTTCTTAAGACACTTTTAAGGGTATTACTAATGGAAGGTGAAAAACTAGCAGTGGATCTTACAATAAAATATTATTAAATTTAATATTAATTAATTCTTAAGACATCTTTAAGAGTATTACTAATGGAGATGCTCTTATGCTTTTCCCAATAATCATCTTATTATATAAGATAGCAGTAAAAACCTTCAGCTTTTTTCCTATTGGTGTATTTGGTTTTTGTTATCTATTAAAGATTAATATTTAGTAATAGATATCTCTATCAAAAGTTAATATTTGATAATATATATCACTATTAAAAATTAATAATTATTGATATTGAATATATATATATATATATATATATTATTAAAAATTACTGATTAAATTATCCAAATTCGTTAAATTTATTTAAAATATTTACTGTTATCTATTAAAAAATATTACATATTTGTTTTTGTGTCTTATGACAATAATGTATATATAGATTAAAATAAAATAATTTTGAAAATTATTAATAATATATTAATGAGAAATTTTTGAAAGAACAAAAAAACTTAAAAATACTTTGAAAATTTTAACCAATGAATTGCTAATTAGTCATTATACTATTAATTTGTCAGATATTTTGTAGTTTTTGAATATTCATATTTTTAATTATAGTAAAATAATATTTCATTTTTTTTGTTTGAATAAATGTAAAATTGTATTCAATCAAAAACACTTTTTACATTGATTGAATGTTTTTAACTGTAAACTGAGATTGCTAATCTATGAAAGAAAGAAAAAATCTAATACTAAACCAATACATGAAGTTTTCCTTATATTTTTGGTTTCTTTGAAGTCGTATCAGTCGATTTCGAACAACTTTATCAATGGTTTTCGCTAGCTGCATTGGTGGAAATGGTTTATTCCCATGTCTTCTGTAGTTTTATTCTCTCCATGTCCCATATATATCGCTTCTTGAAATACATATCAAAAGGTGAAAAAATGAATCTACTTATGTGATACTCTCTCCATTTCTCATAGTTTGATGTTTTAGATTTTATGTTTGTTCTTAATAGATTGATTTTTTATATTAGATTTAATATATTCATTTTTTCAAGATAATAAACAAATAAAAAGTAATAGAGAAAATAAATTTAAATTAAAAACAAAAACAAAAAGTAATAGGAAAAAGTAAGTAATGATTGTTTCTTAATATCTGTGAAAAATTTAAAAAATCAATTTTTGAAGAACGGAAGAAGTATTTTATTAAGTTGATATTTCATGTATAAATATGTACATATAGTATTAATTTGTGTATAACAGCAATCATATAGTAGTATTAATTAATTAGATCAGATCCATTTTAGCAAGCTTTTTCATAGAGTATAAATAATTTGGCTATACCGTCCAACTTGCACGCCAGGCGGTTGGTTAGAGAGTCTATGCATATTGGTTAATGGAGTTTTGTCGTTTGCGTTTTCCTCTTTATTGCGTCTGCGTTTTAATGTGATGTCATTTGGACGCTGTCGTGTTGTTCCATTACTCTATTCCAGACTTACAGTCACTACAAAAAAAATTAATATTCATACGATCATTTTCGTCATGAATATTCCGTCACAATATATTTATTATGACAAAAATGTTACGAATTTTAGAACATCACAATAAAATCGTCACAAATCTATTTATGTCACAAAAAACGTCACAACATTTTGTGATGATTAACAATGGTGACGAATATAATATTAAAAGAGTTACAGAAACGACACAATTTGTGACGGACAAAACTGTCACAACTATGCCACAAATTGTGACAAAAATTTGTCACATTTATTACCATATTTAAATCACTGATCCGTTACAAATTACGACAAAAATAATATCATAATCCTGTCACAATTAGTGACTAAATTATAGTCACACAATTGTCACAATTTGATTTTTATTTGTGACGTTTTTGCTTACCGAACTCGTAACAAATTGTTACAAAATTAAAAATGTGTAAAACTATAAAAATTTAGTCACAAATAGTTACCAAATATTTTAAATTAATTTTTGTACATTTCTTAAAATATATATATATATATATTTATACAATAAAACATCAAAAGTATAAGATAAATAAGCAAACAATAATATTACTTTAACAAACTAACATTCAAAACAAAGTTAAGAAAATAGTTTTAACAAAATACAAACTAAACAATAAGGATTAATAAAAACTATAGAATGCACGTCTCTGTCGCAGCTGCTGCATTTTCTCCGTGTCTTTAGACATAAAAGCATAAGTCTTTTCTTGGAGTTGGGTTCCTGGGCTAGGTTCGTCTTCGTCTCGAATCACAAAGCTCTCTTGGATTGGCCATGGAGTTGTTGTGCTAAATGCAGCTGATTGTTTCTTTGTCCCATGGTACTGCTGAAAGTTTGTAGCTGTCTGCTTTTTTCTGAGGATCTCCATAACGGAAACCAAGCATTTGAAGCGAGATTTCCCAGCGATACCAGGAAGCTTTCATCTTGTTTCTCTTGCTCCTCGTCTCCAGTTGGAATCAGAGACGGTCTAGATGGTTTCATAGGCTTTTGATCAGATATAACATTTCTAAGGAAACCAAGTTGCAGTACAGAAGAAATACCTCATTGGCACCAGCAGTATCATCAAAATGAAACTCCAATAAGACGAGATGTAACCCCTTTTGCACTTACAAGGTCACAAATGATGAAAAACTCGGGATTTCGAAAACGAGTGTAACCAGAAAACAACACAAACACAAGTTGTTGACACGAAAATCACACATTCGTCGCCTCCCGAAGAAATTAGGGTTTCGAAGCAAGCGGAAAAGTTAAAAGCTTAAAGGAAGTGAAAGACCATAAAAAACTGGCGTAATAAGAGAGATAGACAGAGAGTATCGCACCGCCGCGGCCGTTGAGAGAGATATTATTGAAGGTATGACCGTCCGTCATGGCTCCGATGAGAGACGAGAGAGATGAGCGAGAGAGAAAGAGACTGTGTGAGAAGATGAATCGGAGCGGCGAATCGAAGTTAGTTCCCGGCGATGCATATAGATCCAAATCGCCGCCACGAGAACCTTCCATTTCCGACATCAACTGAGCATGTGAGAGGCGGTGGGTGTTTCCGATGAAACTTTGATTTGTCGTCTTCATCGTTAATGGAGGAGGCTCGGTCCGCTCGGAGAGAAGAGAAGTTGGAAAGAAAAAGAAGACGAGGAAGAATCTCTATCAGAGAGAAAGAAAAGCAGAGTAAGGAAGGAGTGAGATTTGACCACGTCATCGATCCGAGGGCTCTCCATGTTTATTTTGTTTTTAATAAATAATGTTTCTTGAAGTTTATGAATTCTTTATTTTTCAATAAACTTAAATTTTGAACTTTTTTTTTTTAAAGTATTTATAATAATAGATTTTATATTTTTTTTAAACAATAATTTATACGATTAGTATTTTTCAAATGTAAGAACAAAATATCTTATAATTTTGAAATCTTATATTTAGAATCAACTACTCATAGATCATAAATTGGTGAAAAACTTATATCAAATATTTTGTAAGTATTGTAATATCACCATAAACTCTAAATAAAAGATTCACTAACTTTTTTTATTTTATATTTTGTAATAGTTTTTAAATCTATATTATATTCTCATTAATTCATACTCCCTCTGTTTCTAAAAGAAAGTTGTTTTGCAATTTTTACACATATTAAGAAAACATATTAAAGTTTGACTATAAATGCATAATTTTTTATGATTAACAATTTCCTATATATTTAAACCAATAGTAATTCAGTAAATTCAATTAATTCTCTTGAAGTTTACAATTTTTCATTTTTTACTAAGAAAACATGCATTGAAAACTTAAAACAACTATTTTTGTGAAACAAAAATAAAATCTAGAAAGACTTTCTTTTAGGAACAGAGGGAGTATAAAATAATATTATATTTCTATTGTTAATAGATTTAGGAAACAAAAATATTTCAAACCTTTACCCAGTACTCTTATACCATAAACTTCAAACCCTATGCCATAAACCCTAAATCAAAGACTCATTAACTTTTCCTTCTTATTTTGTATTGTGTAATATTTTTTTTTTATATTCTATTTTATGTTCTTAGAATGAAATAATAGTTTGTTATATTTTTTTAATTGATAAATAGAAAAAATATCTTACAAGTATGAATCCCTATACCCTAAATCAAACATTTATTAATCAATAAAAATATATCATATTTCTATTGCTAATACAGCTAGAAAAAATTATATTTCGAACCATATACATTATACCATAAATCTTATGCTCTAAACTCTAAATCAAATATCATGACTTTTCCTTTTTATTTTGTAAATTTTAGTTATTGGTTGTGTATTGATATTAACCACTTAACACTAAATCCAATTCATGTTATTTATGAAAAAAATAATATTGCAACACTACGAATATTGACATTTTCATGTGAAACGGATTAAGAGAGCAGTTTCTAATTTGATCTGAATATTATTCTCTTATTTTATTTTTAATTTACATATTTTTAATTTTGTCGTAAAATGCTAACAATTATGTCATAACTTATGATCAAATACAAAAGTCACTAAAACAGTGACTAATTGTGACGAGATAGTTACAAAAAAAATTGTAACTATGAGTGCTTTAAGTTTACTCACCAAAATCGTATAATTTTATTACCAGATATGGTTTCAAATCAGTAATAATATTTGTGACTATATATTTTGTAACAAATTCGCCACGATTAGTGACAAAAATCTGTTACATTCAGTTCGGTCAATATTATGACGAGATAGTTACATTTGTAACTATGAGTGACTTATATTTACTCACCAAAAACGTATAATTTAGTTACTAAATTTGGTCATAAATTCGTAATAATATTTGTGACTATATATTTTGTAACAAACTCGTCACGATTAGTGACAAAAATTTGTTATCTTTATTTCGGTAACAATATTATGACGAAATGATAACGTTTTTATGACCAAATAATTTTGTCACAGTTCCGTATGTAAATCATCACAATATTATGACAAAAATAATTTGTCACAATATTTACTTTTTTTTTGTAGTGAGTAGTCAAGTTGTCAACACGATATTTGTTTGTTTACCATGCAAACACTAATTTAACATCAAATCGTCTTATGGAAATAAACTTGGAAATATATTTGTTAACAGAATGTTTTTGCTCTACTCAGAAATTTATGTATTATTTACTTATGAAATTCATTTATGCTCATGAAAAGTGGTAACATCAAATTTATATTTTGCTGGTTTCCTTAATTTCAATGCCAATATTAAGGATTTTATTTCAAAAAATGCCAATATTAAGGAATACTATTGGGTTATGTATTTGCATTGATTTTGGAACTCAGTCATAATCTTGAATTTTTACTAGTATTGTAGTAGTTTGAATATGACATTTCAAGATTTAAGTAGTTACGACAGTTATTTTAGATATTTTAATCCTAAACTATATATATATTAATTATTATTTTGGTTAAGTTGTAAATTTTTAATACTGTATGCTGTTTTTTTTAGCATTCCTTTACGTATACATCATTTGGAGCAGTTCCAAAAATAGAGAGTAAAAAAGAAGAGTAGAGGACAACAAAAAAATCACACGCTGGATAACAAAGAGCAGAAACGTCAAGGAGTGGAAAAATGATAGGAACCGAACCATAGAATGAGGTATTGAGGTATGTGTCTTGTTCTTGGCGATTAGGAACATGGAGAGACGGAGATGGACAATATACGGAGTGAGTCCTGCAAGCTTATTTGGAAGAGTTTATCGAGTAGTGCACTTGTAAGGATAGTTTTAAAAGCCTTGAAATGTAAGGATAGTAATAATCTGATTAAATTTTATAAAAATCTGCTAAATAAAAAACTTTGACCAAAAAGGATGAATTTATTGAAGATAGAATATTGCGTATTCTTTTTGGCAGGCTTGATAAG
This sequence comes from Alliaria petiolata, assembly GCA_020283515.1. Lineage (NCBI taxonomy): Eukaryota > Viridiplantae > Streptophyta > Magnoliopsida > Brassicales > Brassicaceae > Alliaria > Alliaria petiolata. The sequence continues at coordinate 34,663,870 of JAHZTW010000001.1, forward strand.
TTACCGAGCTTATCAAGCAACGTGGTCCAGTAGGGAGCACGTGCCATGCGACGATACGTTGTCCATCAGAATCAAGAGTGATGAGACGTCAGTTTTTTTGTCAGAATCTGACAAATAATAAATATTTTTGTACTGTAAACTTTGAATATTCTAATCTGAAAAGAAAGGGAGGTTTTCTAAACGTTTCTAAATGATTTAATATGATGTTGGTAGTTATGACTTATGAGGGGTCCCGTAGTTTATGAGTTTGGTTAGAATTGAAGGCAAAACCTTCGTTAGTTGTTTTTTATTTTAAAAACTCAAAACACCACGTTGATTGTTTATCCTCCGTTTATTTTTTAATTTTTTTTGGCAACGTTTCTATCCTCCATTTTAAACTTCAAACATTATAATACGATAAGAGAGTATATGATATATCAAAACAGTTTTTTTTTATATACGTACGATATATATCAACACAGATAAAACACAAGTTTCAAATAATTAATGTATCGTACTGATCTACAAGATGAGCCATATTTGACTGATTTGAATAACTGCACATTTTGTACTCAATCTCTACACTTGTTATATGGCCTATATAATGGTTGTGGTGTCCATAAAATGTCAATAGAAGCATGTTTGTACCGTACACAAATCAACTGTAATGGGTTTCGAAAGAGGTAAATAAGTCACCGTTATACTGTGACCAAAAGAAATGCACCGAACATTCAATCACCTTCAAGCGAAAGATTTTCATTAGTTCATATTTATTAGTGAAAAGCAGCCCATTTTCTTTATTCCTTAAAAATCAACATATTCGTTGATAAATATTGACTTATAAACGTCCTGGTTAACATGGACGATACTCGTTAGCCATGGATGTGTTTAAACTTTAAAGACTGGCGTAGAAAATATTATGTCGAAGATAAAATCCAAATCCATACTATAAAATAATTTGATATTTTTAAAAAGATAAAATAAAACAATTGATTTTTGCGATTAGATAAGATGAAAATGGATACAAGTTTGGCTTAACGAGTATCGTTTAAACATATTACAACGAAATCAAGTAGCATTCAAAGACTATTAATTTTAATCACAAACACGAATTATAGGCAGTGAAAAGTCATCCATACGTTGTTGATATTAAAAAAAAAATTCCATTCATTCGATTGGCGATTAAGAAATATTATTTTATAAAAATTGACAAATGAGATCCGAAGATGAGAATAAAAATTGATTATTGTTTCTTTAAAGCCTGTGTTTGTTAAAAATAATCTGTGTTTGTATAAGTAAAGTACTATTTTTAGACAAGATTTGGTTTTTTTTTTTAAATGGCTTGCCTCTCCAAAAATTTAATCACTATTGATATGGCCATATGGGTGACTGATATTTTTGTCTATTTTGAATATGAATATAAGCTTTGAGATTTTTTCTCTTTTACAAAATTTACTGTGATTAACTGTTTTTAACGTCAATTTTTTTCTCAGTTAGGTCACTACAAGAAAATTGGTTGGCTTCCAACCAAAATTTTGACCAAAATGTTGGTAGAAAACAAATCTAATTATTTAGTGATCAATTTCCAACCAATATATGAATTTGGTCAGAAAATAATCGATCATTTTGATGAATGCTAGTGGTCAGAATTTGAACGAAATTTTCTCACCACATTATGATCAAAATATTGATAGAAAATAAATCTGACTATTTAGTGACTAATTTCCGACCAATATATGAATTTGGTAACAAATTAATCGATAAGTGATGAATGGTAATCAATTTGAAAAATAATAATAATAATAGTAATCAATTCACAAAAAAATATCTACGATATTTTACTCAATTATTGTTAGAACATATTCTGACCGGTGGAGCACATGACTAAAAACTTAAAATGTCGATGTTTGACAAATGACAGATGACTTTCAGTGAACTCTGCTCCTTCACATGTGACTTGCCTTTTCCATCTCTATATTATTAAACAATCAGCAAAAAGAAAAAGAAAAAAAAAGCATACAATATGACATCACAAAAGATTAATAATTTATTACACTCCGGCCAGAACTCTGCAACACTATCCTCTGTACTTCTTAACTAGATAGTGTTTTTGTGTTTGTTAGGGGAACATAACGAAAATAATGAAATCCTAAATATAGTTTCTTCGATCAAAAACAATATGTATGGTATGATATGGGTTATCAAGATAACGATTCTACGGGTATATATGAAATTAGGTAATTCAATTTTTAAAATGTTTTCAGCTACTATGACAAATGCATAGTTACGATCGGTTTATCCTCAACTTTATTTCTTTTTATTTGTCTACGGTTCCATAGGATTACAAAAATCGCATATCATTTTTACATAATAGTTAACATACATAAACTCGCATATACAGAAAATAGCGTAATGAAAGATGTACGTTGTACTCTATAATAATAAATATATCCTTGAACGTTTTAACCATGTTCATAGTTTTATATAGATAAAGAAGAAGAATTGCAAAAAAAAAGAAGGAGAAGAATTGCCCCAACAACTAAACAAACCAATAAAGAAGTAAAAATTGGCCACGTCAGCAAAGTGGTCCTAACGAGGACCGTCGGTGGTCTTCGTCGGCGCAGACGGTTGTTGACTTTGCTGTCCTGCCGGCGAACCAAATCTCAACATCTCCATCGGCTGCGTTTTAAATATCAAACCACACAACGCGTCAGATTAAACTACGTCGTTTAATACTTAAGAACGTGGCGTCGTTTATTCTTAACCAGAATCTTAAACTACGCCGTTTAACTCTTTAGGTGAAACGTCGTCGTATTGTCATTACCTGAGACGCTACCTGCATCGGTGGGAATCCGCCAATGTATCTAGCAAACCGATCGGAGAAGACCTGGTTTTGTACCGGGTTTTGACAAATTAAGCCGGGATTGTTCTGAATCGCACACCGGTCCATTACCGGAAATCGAGGCAACTGTACCGGGCTCTGCATCGGACGGATGAACGGCGGAGGCTGTACTCCGGGAAACATCATCGGAGCCGCCGCCATTCCACTTCCCATCCACATAACTTGAAGCTGTAGCTGAAGTGATTTCAAGTAATCTATGGCTTCATCCAAAACCGAAGCTTTATCAGTCTGCAAAACAAATCCAATTAACACCAAATTTTTGATTTAATTAATCAATCTCCATACCAGATTCGATGTTGTAACTTACTTTACTGCAGTGAGGAATGATTTCTTGCAAAGCCTTCATTCTCTCATTGATCCTATCTCTCCTCCTCTATTTTAATTTAACAAAAAACAGAGTTTTGAATCTGTTTCTCTTTGTCTGAATACACAATCTACTAACATTAAACTATATATATATGACGAACCGATGAAGTACCCTTTCGGAGAGGTTATGAACCTCAGCTGCTCGACTCCTTCTCGTTGATCCTGATCGTTGGTTCGACTTGTTACCGATAGCCTGCAAAACGTTTCAAGAACTTTTGAGCAATGGACCAAAAAACGTTTCAAGAACTTATCATCATGAGTTACAAAGTAAAAGCATACATCTGACTGAGACACGGATTCATCAGTGTCCATTATATGTTTTCTCTTACGGTCTGTTGCGATGCTTCTTCCACTAGTCATTTCTTTTATGTTCTTGCCAGAGCTGCAACCAGAGGAGCCACCTGATGATGAACTTGCGTTCGGGGAGAGCCTTTCATCGATAGTTTTGCTTCGATCATGACTCATTGAGACATCGAGATCGTTCTGAGATTGGTTGCTCACGCAATGGCTCGGTCCAACGGTCACCACCGAGTACTGTTCCTTTCCTAGTTCCCTGACTCCTGATGATGAATCATCCGTTAACCTAAACTTAGGAGGAGGCATGACCTGAGGAGGGTTAGGACCGGCCTCGTGCTTAACCGTCTGTGAGGCCGGTCTCTCGAGGGGATCTAAGGTTGATAAGAAATGGGAGGAGAAGTCGTCGGTTTCGAATGGGTCTTCATCCGGAGGGTATTGGATCCAAGAGACGGTTTCTTGATCTTTAAGAAAGGTGTTAGGTCTTAAGGTTTCTTGACGATGATCTTGTTTCTGAGTTTGGGCTTGGGTTTGCTCTCTATGAGTTTGGCTCTGCAGAACCACTTGCCCATCTCGCCATAACAACTCCACTAGTTCATCTTGTGGCCTACACATAATAATATACACATAAGAGACTATTATATAGTTCTTTTTTTGTTTCTTAAAAAAGGTAATGCTAAATGAATACATTAATTAAACATTATATACCTAACAGATCTTCTATTAGCGGAGAAATTGTAATTCTCCTCAAAATTCCAACCCTGTTGCTCCATGTCAGATCTCTGGAGACATATCAAACAATTTTTTAATAACCTCAATTATTATAGATATACTATAAGTGAACAGAGAGCTAATGATAACTTATGATTAAGAGAGATACAGAGGAGCATAAAGTAGGATATTATAATTCCGGCTCCAATAATCATTATAAAATGTTTTAGAAAATAGTTAAATTAAAAGCAGCTCCATGAGATCGTTCTCCTGTTAAATTTTTGTTTTATATAATTCCAGCAATCTAGGAAAGACTTAAAACAAAAAAATGAGAAATAAAAGAAAAGGAAACAGATTCCAAATATAGCAACATGTTTTTAAAACCAAGAGACCGTATAAGAGTACTTACCAGATTCGGAAAGGTTATGGGCGGATCAGAAGTTGAAGGAAGAGATCGAAACCTGATTTGTGTGGAAGTCCAAGTTCCACGCCCAACAAAAATTTAAAAAAAGGAACAGAAACTTTCTCTCTCCACTCACTCGTTTTTCTCACTCTAGATATAAACCCAAAGACCAGAGTTTGCTGAGAAACTCTCATAAAACATGAAAGGAACAGAGAAGAAGAAGAGAGAGAGAGAGAGAGAGAGAGAGAGAGAGTAAGGGTTCTTTTTTACTTGTTTTGGGTACAGACAGAAAGCGACAGGAGCATAAAGAGGGGAGCGAGAGAAAGAGAGATATTACAGCGAGGGAGGGAGGGAGATAATGATTCTGTAAGGATAACAGTACTGCAACCTTTGAGAACGAACGCCACTTGGCAAGTGCTGGGACATTATGTTTGAATCAATGGGGACTCACTCGCACCAGTTCGAGATCTTCTCTTACTTTAGCGACGATATCTATTGCTAGATTTCTAGAGGTGGCTTCTGATCTGTATGTACCTTATCTAAAAAATACTCTGCAAACAATGATTTGAGGGTGTTTTTGTCAAATCACAACTCCTATGGTTTCTTTCTCTGAACATGATTTTTTATGTTGACGTTTTACTCTTCACTATCCGCCAAAATCCCTTAAATTACGTTCTCTTTATTTTATTTTATTTTTTGTTATCTACGGTGTAAATTTAGGTCGAAATGGTTTCATTGAATTTGAGGCAAAAAGTCTCAACAAATTTATAACTGATCAAATATATATATATCATAGTTTTCGGCGTTTATCAAATCGCATCCAACGGACCTCTTGGATTAAGAAAAAAAAATTGTTTGATAATTACCTTAATATTTTTTATCCTTTACCTAAGAAACAGTTATTTTTCTTTTGTAAATTTGAATAAGATCTAGTGTTTATTTATTTATTTGTTTGACAAGTTTTTTATTTATTTATTTAGAGTATCGTTTTGCAATCAATTCATTTATGTTGTCTTTAATAACAACTATTCGTGGACCGTCGTGCCTACTGGCAATGGACCACATCCCACACCGCTTCTCGGATTTTATTTCTAACATCATCACATTAATATATATACTCCATGATTTTTGTAAAGGTATATCATTTTCTCTTAATTGCACCGTCAAGATAAAATCTCAATCAATCTCTAGCAACATGGTTTCAAAACCTTTATTTTGGTATGAATTTAAAGATTTCTTGGATTCAAACTGTGATAGCCAAACAAACGGGAATCAAATAAACGGAATAGACATAATAATTGACAACACAACAAATATTGAATAGCGTAAGTGGTCTCCTCCATTCATGTGTGTCTTAACGTGTAACGGTGATGGAGCATGGAAGAAAGATGCACGTGTATGTGGACAGGGTTGGGTTTTGAGAGACTCGCAGGGGACCGTACGTGATATATGGTTTGGAACTAAAGCTATACCAATTGCAGTCCTCAAGTCTTCATACAGAAAATTCAGAGAATCAAATGGGTAATGGAGGAGTGTGAAGAGAACATGATATTGGGATTCACTCGTGTTTTTTTTTTAGACGGATCCATCGAGTCACCGGAATTATGGCCTCCTACGAAGGTTCTTGTCCAAGATATTGGGAAGAGTAGTTTTGATCGGGCCGATATTCAGTTCAACCAAAGAGCATCTAATCAAGTAGCGGGGACAACCTTGCGAAACATGCTTTACAATACGACTTGTATAATTTCTCGACCGAGTCTCTAGCTTCCCTAGTTGGTGATATAATAGCTTTGCAAAACAGTGGCCATTAATGAAGAAGGGATGTTGAGTGAAAGAAAAAAAATCGATTATTGAATGGTGTCTTAAATTTGTAGAAGATAACAATTAAACGTAAACTGTATTTTATTAAGATCTTGAGTGACCATACACACAAGTAAAAGAAAAAGCATTTCCTTGCGACTGTTTTCAATTATCTGTATCAAGTAAGTGGAGTGGGGTACGCCTGCTCATGCTTCATTTCAAATGCATCTGCCCCAAATGTGTTAAAAATAACTGTTATCAATATCTCTTTTTTGTACTAGTATTATATAGCTTATACAATATTCTGAGAATGGAAAGAGTTATAATAATATCATCTGCTGTCTTCTTCTATTTTTGGCAAATGGTGATCACTGTACAGTCTCTATAAATGATGTATTTATCTACTAAAATATATTCGAAATCACTTAGAGCAACTCCAATCAGACGGTATACCATCAAATTTGATGTGCTATTTCCTCCAGCCGAAAATGTAATTAATTTTCTATCTCTGTCTCTTGTGCCTTGCCGAAGCCTCGAACCCACTAAGCATTGCACATTTACTTGCCTTCACTGATCAGACGAGCTACAAGAGCCTGGTATTCGATTTTGTTTGAAGAGTCGATTTTTCACGTATGGAATAGAAGAAAAAACAAAAAAAGTTTCGGTGAAAACAGTGACAAAAAAGACACTGAGTGACGTTTGTAGTAATGGGCCTGTGGTTAAAGCCCAAAGAAGCCCTTGTTTTTGTTTTACCAAATTGATTGATTATACGAGAAATAGCAAAACGCAACCACTTTTGTAAGCAGTGTGAAAACCTTCAAGCAGCGGTGGCGGCGGAGAATCGACGGTTATTATTTCCGTCACACTGATCTATTTCAGATATGGAAATACCAAATGCCGACGTTTCTAACTGCCGACTTTCTAATTTTGATTGTTGTATATTTTTTTCTTTGTCGAAGTATGAACATGCCCTTTATAGAAACCTGATATTGATAGAATCCATTCAATGTTTTGTCACTTTTTTCATGTCGAAGAAATTCAAAAAAGTTATGGAGTTGAAAATTTGGAAATTATGTTCCTTTGACTCTCTTCCCCATTTGAAAAGTTTTAATTTATTTTTTCTTTATATTCCCGAGAAGATTGGATTCGTACTAAGATTGTTGTAGGCAAGTTTTGTTACTTGTTTCTTTATTGGATTTTTATGATAATATTCAACAGTCAAAATCTGGACTTTGAATGTTATATACATCAAACGAGTCACTTTCCCATTTGGCACAAGCTAGAGCTAAGTTATCGTATGTCCTTTACTTTGTTTCTCCATGTTGTGTCGTTTAAGTTTCATCTGCGGATTTCAAACCTTTTATTTTTTTTGTTTTGTTTTTTTGTTTTTTTTTGTTTTTGCTTTGTATTATAAGTAAGCTTCTTCTTTTTGTTTTGTGGTTTTTATTCATTTACTGATCAGAAATTAGAACGAGCGAAACAATCTGTAAAACACATCGCCACAATGCAAACCAATCCTTCGTATTCATAATTTTAACGTCCTTCCGATATGTTGATAGAGAAAAATGAAAAATATAAGCCATCCTTATAGACTGACACCTATTTTTTCTTTTTATAATAAACAATACTCAAAATGCTATATTAAGCTTTGAGATCAAATAACTTTGTCGCGTCGACTACACTTTTTTCATGGACTATTTTACTAATCAGTCAAACTATTTTACGTTCTCGTAAGATAATGTTAAATTGAAGCGGCTAATGACAAATGACATCATGTGTACGTCATCTTTACCCTCATGCATCCTTCACTACAGAGTTGTTTAGTAATGAATACCGATCGGCAAAACTATAGGCCGGTTAATTCTATGTTGTTTATTGTGTTATTACTTATTTTTTGTTATCTTGTTTTAGTTGGATAAAATTCTATAGAAAATTGTCTGTTTATTGGTCCGCAAAATAGTTATTAAGTATTTTCAATTATAACAAAAAGTTGTAAATCAATCTTCCTTTAACTAAGTGTAACTAACACTTTGGAATGCAGTTGAAGTTGATGATAGGAGAATGGTTATTATTTAACAGATTTGGTCTACCATCGACGTTTGTGTTTGGCTTTCCGGCTATTAAAAATAGCTGAGTCCAAAATAGGATGCATATTTAAAAGTTATCTTTTGGTTCGTATGAGAATCTTATTTTAATAGTATATATTTACATCTTTTCAACATTTTGGAAATCTATAATATGGTCAAACCACGTGAATTCATCTATACGTATGTATTGAACTTACAGTCTATCGATAATTTGATATAATTACTGTGTATTACGTAACAACTACCGATTACGATATGTTTGAATTTCGATAATATTACATCATACACATATTTTCTATTTGCCGGCAATATTACATCATATATAAATTAATTAGTTGCAATCAACGATCTAATTGTCTTCTTTCCCTGGACTTTTCTGCGTACTAATAAATGGGACACCGATATCTAAGTTACAAAACTATACAACACTTATTCTTTGTCTCGTTATTAAATTAAAATATAAATTATTCAAAGTCTTATATGTTTTTTAGATATATATTTTAATACAACAAAAAAATTCTTAAAATTTTAAGAAAATATCAAAAACTTTAATAGGTTTAGAAAAAGTATAGATTTTTCAAACACTACGTAAATTATTAGTTTGAGTTTCAGCTTAAAATATCCTGGTTATATAAAAAAAAACATTAGTTAATGATCACAATAATTATAGAAAAAAAGTATCGCATTTAAAATAAAAGTATATTGTTATCAAATCACAAAGACTATAAGATACATGGATGAATAATTGATATTATGTAAAAAATAAATATTTATCAAATGAGTTTAGTGATTATGATTATACCCGTAAAAGATCCTTTATGCAATATTTGGTTGAATTCTATAATAGTAAATATTAAATTAGGCTCGGCTTTCATTAAGATGTTGTATTGTATGATAATAGTCAAAGTCATTCGTAATTGACCCAGCACCAATTAAACGGCATTAAAATAATCTTTAAATTGATAAACATTTACATATATATATGCGTGTGTATAGAGAACTTTTTATTCAGAGAGGCTTGATTGGTGTTATAAAGAGATCGATGTAGCGAAGATGAGTGGTGAAGGTAAGGATCATGAAGAAGAAGATGAAACAACACTTCCTGGATTCAGATTTCATCCGACAGACGAAGAGCTTTTAGGGTATTATCTTCGAAGAAAAGTAGAGAACAAACCCATCAAACTCGAGCTTATCAAACAGGTCGATATCTATAAGTTCGATCCTTGGGATCTTCCTAGTAAGTCTTTACATTGGATCACTCTTTTTTATAGATATTGATATCCTATATTATGATCATTTTTTTCTAAAATGATCTGTTTTTTTTTTTTTCATTTCTTTCTCCGATCATATCATAGGATAGTATTAGGGATGTCCAATCAAATATGATTCAGAACGGATCAAAACGATACAAAAACAAGAATCTACCTAAAAACCATTCAGTTTCTTTTCAATACATATAAAAAAAATAAAAACACACAAAGAGATAGATATCTGATCTAGATTAATTCTTTTATGGAATTAAAATATTTTAGTTGATAACCGGATCAAAATTTTATCAAACCAAAAATAAATTTGGATTGAACACCCTTGCTAATTAATCGAATCTCCATAAACCGAATTTTCAAAAACTAAAATCTGAATTGAACACCTTGTTAGTCAATTGAAACTTCGTAATGCGACATAATATAAACACATATATTATATAAAAACAAATATCGGGTGGTCAATTTTGGTTTTATAATTAAGAGACAGTTTATGCTTTCATATATTAAAAGATATGGGACCATTCATATGAATAGCACACAAATATCTTTATATATGCATGATTCTACACTCTATATGTGCCCAATATCAATCGCATGAAGATACTGAAACACTAGCTTTAGGTAATCAAACCCGAATTGTAATGATCGGGTGTGTTTTCTTTGCGAGGAAATAATTAATTTTCTTTGTCTATATATATACTAGCTAGTATCTAAATAAATTTATAAAAGAGACAAATTAATATGAACATTTACTATGGATTTGATTAGGAGTGAGCAGCGTCGGGGAAAAGGAGTGGTACTTCTTCTGCATGAGAGGCAGAAAATACAGGAATAGCGTTAGACCAAACCGGGTCACCGGTTCAGGTTTCTGGAAAGCCACCGGTATTGATAAACCGGTTTACTCCAATCTGGACTGCGTTGGTCTCAAGAAATCTCTGGTTTACTATCTTGGTTCAGCCGGTAAAGGCACCAAAACCGATTGGATGATGCATGAATTCCGCCTCCCCTCCACCACAAAATCCGACTCGCCAGCTCAACAAGCAGTGAGTTGTTTTCTTTGAATATTTCTTTTTCCTGTTGTTAATCCATAGTACTTGTTTTATGAAAAATATATAAACCGGCTTATTTAATAAAGAAAGTAAGGTATGCATCAGGCTAAACCATCTTGTCCATTTTTAGTGAGACAATTTCGTAATATTCGTGGTTGTTAAAATGCTTTTAAAAAGTCAGTCACGAATGCACATTTCCATACGAGCTATTGATCACATATTTTTTTCCTCAAAATGGGACCAATTTTTTTTTTTTTGTTAAAAGTTCAAACTAGACCGAATAACTCTTAACTAAACTTTTATTTTACAATAAAATCATGAGAAGAAAGATCAGACTAATTTCCAAAAAAAAAAGTGAAAACGTCCACAATAGACTAATTTTTGTTATAATGTGTTCATCCATTAAAAAATTATATTTGGTCTCATTCAGCAAAATCATAACCACTAGAATAGTTATGCATTTGTCTTTGAATCAAAAGGCGATCAAGTAGCTAGCTCTTGTGGTTCGAATCGGATTCGCTTAGTAAAATATCGATTGAATCAATGACACTTGATAGTTAACCAAAATAATCATAATACTATATAAAAAAGTTTCACGCAATATCATAAATTGCTTTCAGATAGTATTACAGTAGGAAAAGAGATTAATGGGTCGGTCTTGTTATTCCGCAGGAGGTATGGACATTGTGCAGAATCTTCAAACGAGTCACACAGCATCGAAACCCAACCATCCTACAATCAAACCGTAAACCGGTTATCACCTTAACCGATTCGTGTTCTAAGACAAGCAGCTTAGATTCCGATCACACCAGCCACCGCGTCGTAGATTCCTTGTCCTACAAGCTACACGAGCCGCCGCTTCAGTCACAACAGACGCAGAATCCTTATTGGAACCAGCATACGGATGGTTTCAATCAACCGACATATACTTGTTATGATAACAACTTCCTGAGTTTTTGGAACATCAACGGTGGAGATTTCACGGGAGACGCAGCAAGTTGGGATGAACTTAGATCTGTTATAGATGGCAACACTAAACACTTGTAATAATTTTCCATTATGAGCTTTGTGTAAAGGATAAAACAAAACCATTGTTTTTGTTTGATAAAATAATTAATAATATACGTATGACATTACTGATCACCATATTTATGATCCCCTAAAACTATACATTTAGGATCATATATATCGTTTGCATGGTTGCATCATAAGTCAAAAGGAACTCAAACTATATGAGATCAAAGTTAATACTTAAAACGAAAAACAAAAACTGCGGGCTCTTACAATAATATTAAGAATCACACATATAAGACGAGTCTTTAACAACAAAAAAAGACGAAATTACAAAAAAAAAAAAAAAACACTCTGAAGACAGAGTACTTATTCTTGTGGCTAAAGCAAACAGTCTTTGTCTCTCTCTTCATTTTTCATTTTCTTTCTTTGATCAATCCTCTGCAGTCTTCACTTCCTTTCAAAGGAAAACATTCTCTAATCTTCGAAAAATGAATCTGGCGACATATAAATGAATACACTCATAGAAAAGTGAATTAGGATCAACGAAAGAGATTCTTGAGATGTTTAAAGAAGTAATCAGAGACAATCTGATTAGTCTTCTCTGCTTATACACATCTAGATGTGTATAAGAGACAGATATGTGCCCAGTATCAATCGCGTGAAGATACTGAAACACTAGCTTTAGGTAATCAAACCCGAATTCAACTGATCGGGTGTGTTTTCTTTGCCAGGAAATAATTAATTTTCATTGTCTATATATATTAGCTAGTACCTAAATATAGATTTATAAAGAGACAAATTAATATGAATATTTACTATGGATTTGATTAGGAGTGAGCAGCGTCGGGGAAAAGGAGTGGTACTTCTTCTGCATGAGAGGCAGAAAATACAGGAATAGCGTTAGACCAAACCGGGTCACCGGTTCAGGTTTCTGGAAAGCCACCGGTATTGATAAACCGGTTTACTCCAATCTGGACTGCGTTGGTCTCAAGAAATCTCTGGTTTACTATCTTGGTTCAGCCGGTAAAGGCACCAAAACCGATTGGATGATGCATGAATTCCGCCTCCCCTCCACCACAAAATCCGACTCGCCGGCTCAACAAGCAGTGAGTTGTTTTCTTTGAATATTTCTTTTTCCTGTTGTTAATCCATAGTACTTGTTTTATGAAAAATATATAAACCGGCTTATTTAATAAAGAAAGTAAGGTATGCATCAGGCTAAACCATCTTGTCCATTTTTAGCGAGACAATTTCCTAATATTCGTGGTTGTTAAATGATTTTTAAAAAGTCAGTCACGAATGCATGGGACCAATTATATTTTTTTTTTTTAAGTTCAAACTAGACCGAATAACTCTAACTAAACTTTTATTTTATAATAAAATCATGAGAAGAAAGATCAGACTAATTTCCAAAAAAAAAAAAAAAAGTGAAAACGTCCAAAATAAACTAATTTTTGTTATAATGTGTTCATCCATTAAAAAAATTATATTTGGTCTCATTCAGCAAAATCATAACCACTAGAATAGTTATGCATTTGTCTTTGAATCAAAAGGCGACCAAGTGTAGCTCTCGTGGTTCGAATCGGATTCGCTTAGTAAAATATCGATTGAATCAATGACACTTGATAGTTATGTTTTTTTTTTTAGTTTTCTTTATAAAACCAAAATAATCATAATACTATATAAAAAAGTTTCACGCGATATCATAAATTGCTTTCAGATAGTATTACAGTAGGAAAAGAGATTAATGGGTCCGTCTTGTTATTCCGCAGGAGGTATGGACATTGTGCAGAATCTTCAAACGAGTCACACAGCATCGAAACCCAACCATCCTACAATCAAACCGTAAAACGGTTATCACCTTAACCGATTCGTGTTCTAAGACAAGCAGCCTAGATTCCGATCACACCAGCCACCGCGTCGAAGATTCCTTGTCCCACAAGCTACACGAGCCGCCGCTTCAGTCACAACAGACGCAGAATCCTTATTGGAACCAACATACGGTTGGTTTCAATCAACCGACATATACTTGTTATGATAACAACTTCCTTAGTTTCTGGAACATCAACGGTGGAGATTTCATCGGAGACGCAGCAAGTTGGGATGAACTTAGATCTGTTATAGATGGCAACACTAAACACTTGTAATAATTTTCCATTTTGAGCTTTGTGTAAAGGATAAAACAAAACCATTGTTTTTGTTTTATAAAATAATTAATAATATACGTATGACATTACTGATCACCATTTTTCTTTTTCTTTTTCTGATCATCACCATATTTTCGATCCCCTAAAACTATACATTTAGGATCATATAGTTTGCATGATTGCATCATAAGTCAAAAGGAACTTAAACTAGCTATGAGATAAAAGTTTAATACTTAAAACCAAAAACAAAAACTGCGGACTCTTACAAGAACATTAAAAGTCACATATAAGACGAAATTACAAAAAAAAAAAAACAACACTCTGAAGACATAGTACTTTTGTCTTATTCTTGTGGCTAAAGCAAACAGTCTTTTTTCTCTCTTCATTTTTCATTTTCTTTCTTTGATCAATCCTCAGCAGTCTTCACTTCCTTTCAAAGGAAAACATTCTCTAATCTTCGAAAAATGAATCTGGCTACATATAAATGACTACACTCATAGAAAAGTGAATTAGGATCAACGAAAGAGATTCTTGAGATGTTTAAAGAAGTAATCAGAGACAATCTTATTAGTCTTCTCTGTCGGGTGAAAAGCGTCCCAGAAAACGAACTTATTCGCATCACTGCAAGTTAACGGATTGTCCTGGCCGCAAAGAAATCCCATCTCGAACAATCCTGTGCCGCAACACGCAGAACTAGACACTTCTAGACCGTAAACTGATGGTTTTGTAACAATATCCCA
>JAHZTW010000001.1:34682192-34723065 GCA_020283515.1 Alliaria petiolata
GACTTGGTGGTGCCGCAAATCTCTTCAAAGTTTTCTATGTGATCCATTGGGTTTTCAGCAGGCAACCCATGGAACATGTGCTGCTTCACTAGAGCGATCATCTGCGGTTTGATCTCATAATCTGCCCTTTCAGGAGGGGGTGGACAGATTGCAGCTCTGTTCTGGTAGAAGGTGTGAGGGGTATCTACATCCCCAATAGCACGCGGCTGTTGTTGCTGCAGTTGTTGTTGTTGCAGGAGGAGCTGTAACTGTTGTTGCACATTCTGAAGTTCTGCAGCTTGAGCAGCTTGAGCTTCAGCAAGTGCTTGGTTGTCTTGTACGTCTCCCATGATGACGTGAGTAGACTTCTGTTTTCTGGCCTTGTTGTTAGTTCTTTCTGCCCTTGCAAGTTCTTGGTTATCGAGACGAAGTAGGTTGTCAGAGCCTTCACTTCTTCTCTGCATACACCTGAAACACACAAGAGAGAAAGAGAAAAGTTAGTGAATCTTAGACTAAATTCCAATCATAGATTCGAAGGTAACACACTTGAAACTTGGCAACGGCGCCAAAAACTTGATACAGAGGTTTTAACCCTATATAAACTACTGCAAGTGCACAGCAATGTCGTAGTATTTAGGGATCGAATCCACAAGTTCCAAAGGCTACACTACGATTCTTTAGACCAAAATTAAGCTAAGACGAAGATATGGTTTGTTGTTTGCAATGTAAAACGAAAATAGCAATTAAAAACGGTTAAAGATAAATAAAACAAGCGTTAGGTCAAGGGCAATTCGCAGGAATTCAGAGATCACGAATCAGACAATTATTCAGGGAATGGATTATGAACCGTTCTAGAACTCAAAACACAGTTGTATAATCAATCCACCGTCGTGGTATCAATTACTTTGTCTAACAACCTAAGTATCTAAACTGTCGTTTGAACTTAGAATTCTAGACAAGCATTAATTTCGAGTTTGATATGTTCACAAAACGCCTTAACATCAGCTTTCGTTGGCTAAGGACGTTTTGCTCATCTATGTTCTTTCAGGCTTTTAAACAAACACTTTTGATGCGTTAAACAACCTAAGATCAGAAACTAGGTAGCTAATCAAGTTTCAGCAATGAGATCAACAATAGATGAAGAAACCACAAGATAATTCCCTATCTATGTCTAATTCAATGATTCATAAATTCCCTTGAAAACCCTAAACCTAACTATGGATCTACTCAGACATGGAAGCAGAGAACAAGCAAAGAGATGAAGAGAAATTCATTATCAATAAATAAGAAATCCAAAGGGGTTCAGAAATCTTCTCCAAAGATGCAGCAACTCGTCTCCCCAAGCTTACAAATCACAAAACCCAAAAGTATGAATAGAATAGAAAGCGTTGGCCTAAAAAATGGCCAAAGATAAGTATTTATAGGTCTAATCACGTTCTGGGTCGAAATCCACTCCAAAACCAATCGAAAATAGGAAAAACCGAAATTTCCTTTTCTTCTGCGTAAGTGAACCGGTCGGTTTGGGGTCGGATCGATCGATCCAATATTAGATCGATCGATCTAAAAAGCTCCTGGAATCTTCAAAACACTGGATCGATCGATCTAAATATGGATCGATCGATCTAATATCCTTCTGGATTTTTTCTGCACATGCTTCATCTTCTCGTCAGGATGGACAGTCTTCACGAAAACCGGCATAACGTTTGATCTCACCGTTGGATCGACTTCAAACCACTTTCAAATGAAAGCTAACTCAATGGTCTAGGTTGTGCCAAAAATTCAGCTCGATCCATCGGTGGGAAGTGCTTCAACGAAGGTCAAACTTCAGACATCTCTGCATGGTTCTGCATCTCCATATGCTCGTTTGTACCCAAAATGACTCCTTTTCTTCCAAAGTGACCTAAAACCTGAAAAGACTCGATAAAACACTAAAAGACTCTAAAAACACACTTTGACTCGAAAAACCATTGAAAACTTTGGGTTAGAATGCGTCAAAAACGCAATATATCACACTGTAGGTTTAAGACCGTAAGCCTCGGAAGTGAAATCGGAGGAGAGACGGCCGGTGGGGCGGCCGCCGGGGAAATCACGACCGTAAGGTTCGAAATTGGCTCTAGCCACGGTTTGTATGAAGTTGTTATTGCCGGAGTCTACGGAAGAGTCGCCGAAGACAATGATCGCCGGGACTTTTGCTCCGGCGATGAAGATAAGAGTGGTAAAAATAATGCATAATATTGATGGTGACAAATAATGTGCTGCCATACCAAACCAACAACTTGCTTTAGCTAGACGGTGATGCTACCTAGGAATTTCATTCAACATATATACATTATATAGAGTATTTACTACTTAATATACTTATTGTAAGATATGTACGAATGCTAGTATATAAATTGGGTTAATTCCAGTGTACTATAAGTTGTTCGAATTCGGTGGTATATATATAAAATCAAATGGTTTTTTCCTTAAGAACGTAGGATTGATTAAGATATTGTCGTTATTTGAATATACTTTTTATTTGTATCATAATTGAGTATTTTTGTTGAACTCTATATATAAACTTGATTAGAGAACCATACCAACGAAAAAACTAGACAGAGTTGGAAGTATTTATTGAATTAGAAGTTTGGTAGGTGTATGATATAATGCGTGCATGCTCACTGCGCTCATGAACAGATATCTACCTAAAAGCAGTCTCATGAGTATATAAAAACTTTATATTGGTAAAAAACACTATTTTTTTCACAGTTCTACAATACCACATTCAAATTTGGTTTAATTCTAGTATTGAGACGGTAATATCTTAGTGAAAACCGTTGGATGACTTACAAAATCAGGCTAGAAACAATATGGTGTTCAAAATGAATAATGTTTCAATTGTAACAGACAAGTAAACTTTACTTAAAACATTACTGTATATAACTAGGGTAAAGGCTCCCATCTACCAATGGTGTGTTTTCGTGAACGATGCAATAACTCTTTTATATATCTTATATTATCTCTTTCGAATATCATAAAATGCAGTAATGTATAGTGAAGGTGAGAGGTCTGTTATGTTATAGGTAATTTTTAAAAACACATACTATAAGGGAATATGGAGAAGGCCAAAAAGAGAGAGAGTAGAAATAGTGTGGAAGTGGTCGGGTCCAAAAAGGGATATTAAATTTTGGTTATAGAGAGGGGTGATAAAAGTGGGTGGTGAGGTAATAAATGAAACGGCACATGTAGAAGAGATGTCCTCTGATCATTATTATAATTACAATAATGTAGTTTCCGGTGGTTGCACCTCCACATAATTTCGTCCGACCCCGTGACCCGCATGATTCCTAACAATCATATCATATAGGCAGCTTCATCAATTTCGTTTTTAAAAGTTTTGGTAGCTGTAGAAAATTAGGTTCCAAGGTCAAGCTTAGAGTTTACTAGTTTAGAGTTATTTCAAACCCTTTTATTGCTCGCACGCATGTGATATAGTGGTAGTTGATATAGTTGTAAATTTGTTCTTTTTTTTTTTGGATTCAGTTTTTATTAGAAATAAAAAGATTGCATGCGGATAGGGAAACATGAACAAGATCTCTCCAGTCTGGTGTTGGGATCCAGTTAAAAATCCGTTGGACCAAGCTTTTCTGTCAGGATGGTTCATTCTTGAAATTAGCCGAACGGTTTAAGTCGGATATGGTTTTAGCACATTTGATAACAATTTTTGCGTCGGTTGTTAATTGACAAAAAAAAAAAAATGTATCACGGCTGTTAAAAATGTTTTATATTTCAAATGCTATTGTATGAAGATCTCATAAGATGACCAATATGTTTTTTTTTGTTCTCTTCAAATAAATCATAACTTTGTGATAAATTGTAAAGTTGTATTTTTAATCGTTTTTAACATCATGTACAGAAACATACATGGCATTGTAATTTTGCTCAAACATGATTTCATAGTCTATAAGAGAGTACTCTCATTTACAAATTGATTTCTCAGTTAATTAATGTGATCCCATTACGTGAAATCTTACAAAAACAGGTTCTCTTTCTAAATTTCGGAACAACTAATCAAACACTCCAAGTAAGATCGTTGAAGCTAAGCACTGGCCATGTGTCTTGTGCAGAACTGTCTTTTTTTGGTTTTTCTGTTTGATCGGTTTGTTCCCAATAGTTATCGTACGCATAAACCCATTCATGATGCTTTCACATTAGGAAACAAAAAAATCTGGCTACAATTCGCCAAAAATGATTACTTATATAAAAAACAAAATTTGCCAAAAATTTTAATGTCAAACAAACCGGCTACAATATAATATCACCGATAAAACTATATTTGGGATGAAATACTTATCAAACATAGGTAGCATTTACTTTTAGAATACGAAAGATCGATTTGAGTGATGATAAACATGGAGAGATATATTGTAATTACGTGCACACTTAGAAATGAATGTTTGGTGTGGATTATATAACTAATCGAATGTTAATCTGCTCTTTCATCGCAGTCTGGTTAGGAACACGTTACACTTACACACAACTCTCAAAGTCAAATTAGGATCTTTTGCTTTATTTCTTTATTTGCTAAGTTTGTATAAAATAGTATTTTATATCAATATATATACAACTAAAACTGAATTGTTTATCTTATTATATAAAGTTGGATGCGTCAAAATTGCTAATTAACATGATTGTGACACGTGACAAGTTAATCGATAAGATTTTGACACGTGTTTTGATTAAAATATATTATAAAAAAAAAATATACTAATCTTAAAAAAAAAAGAAATACTGCTATCTTAAAGAAAAATAAATAAAATAAAAGGAAAGATATCTTATTATAAAAAAAAATATACTAATCCTAAAAGAAAAAAAGGAAAATACTATTATTTTTAAAATAAAAATAAATAAAATAAAAGGAAAGATATTTCAATATTACTAAAAAAAAAAAAATTAACGTCAAAGTTAGTAATTAATATGGTCGTGACACGTGACAAATTAATCAATAAGATTTCGACACATGTCAAGTTTACCGCTTTAGATTTTGAGAGGTGTCTCGGTAAAATATTATTTTTAAAGAAATTCTTTTTTTTTAAATGTCAAATTTATCGATTAAGATTATAAAAGTAAAATAAATAAACGTCAAAGTTAGTAATTAATATGATCACGTGACAAGTTAATCAATAAGATTTCGACACATGTCAAGTTTATCGCTTTAGATTTTGAGAGGTGTCTCGGTAAAATATTATTTTTAAAGAAAAAAAGGAATTTTTTTTTTAAAATGTCAAATTTATCGATTAAGATTATAAAAGTAAAATAAAATTAACTAGGATATATTCAATTTAATAAAAAGAAATTAAAACAAAATGATCTATTTCATTTTAAAAAAAAAGGAAAATAAAAACAAAAAGTAAATTAGATTAACTAAGATATATTTCGAATAAAAAAAAAAAATTCTAGATGCTAATGATATGACATTTGACGATGATGAGTTTAATGTGGAGGAGGATAGCAAGAATCATGTAGAGAAACTTTTGATGTGAGTATTGAGAAGCATAACTTTTCTAGAGAGCTAAAATCTCATATAAAGGAGATAAATGTGAAGAGAAAGAGAGACTTTATTTGCTTGAAAAAAGTTAATGGGGAAATTGTTAACATACTCGAATTGCATACCCAAGTTTTTAATGCAGCGGAACAGTAAAAGATAGTTGATAAAGTGTGAACTATATGAGAAGTAGGGTTAATGTTGTTTAGGACCCGCAACAGATTATGTGTTCTGAATATTTTAATTGAAAATAAATAAAAATAAAATAAATAACTCTTAGGTTTCGATTTTGTGTTTTTCATATACTTTTTCCAGTAGTGATCAGATTTTGTTTTCTATTTTTTTTTTGATGCGAATCTTGAGAAACATAACTTTTCTAGAGAGCAAAAATATCATATAAGGAAGAAACAAAAAAAAGTAAATTAAAAAAAAATTGATTAACTAGGATATATTTCAATTAAAAAAGAAAATTTTAGCTACTAATGATATGACATTAAACGATGATGAGCTCAATGAGGACGAGGATATCAAGAATTTTAGAGACTTTTAACTCGAGTCTTCAGAAACATAACTTCTCTAGAGAGAAGAGAGATCATATACGAGAGATGAATGTGAAGAGAAATATAGACTTTATTTGCTTGAAAATAGCTAATGGGAGATTGTTAACATACTCGAAGAACTCGAATTGCATACCTAATTTTTTAAAGCAGCGTAACAGAAAAAGATAGTTGAAAAAGTGTGTGAACTATATGAGAAGTAGAGTTACTGTTGCTTAGGACCTGCAACAGCTTCTGTCTTTTGAATATTTTAATTCAAAATAAATGAAAATGAAAATAAATAAATAACTCTTAGGTTTCGATTTTGTGTTTTTCATATATTTTTTTAGTAGTGATCTGGTGTTGTTTTTTATTTTCTTAAAAAATATTTTAATGGGTTTTAAATTTTATTATAATAAATTCACGTATACGCGGATCCTAATTTAAATTTTAATTATGATAAAAGTAGGATAATTAATTCGTCAAAATTATATATATCTTCTTATTATATAAAGTAGGATGCGTTAAAGTTACTAATTAACATGATCGCGACACATGACAAGTTAATCGATCGGATTTTGACATGTGTCATAAGTATATATCTAAAAAAGAAAAATAAAACAAAAATATATATTTCAATTTAAGAAAAGGAAATAAAAAGTATATATTTCAATTTAAAAAAAAGAAAAGAAAAAATAAAATAAATAAGATTGCGAATTAACTTTATCGCGACACGTGGCGTTTCATTTGATTCAGATTCTGTCAGGTGTTTCGATAAAATATTAGAATTTATATTAACTATGAAAAAGATCTATTAGAATTTAAGAAACAAAAAAATAAAAAATAAAGTAAATAAGACTAACTATGATATATTTCAATATTCTAACACGTATCTCGATAAAATATTAGAATTTATATTAACTATGAAAATGATCTATTAGAATTTAAGAAAAAGAATAAAAAGTAAATAAGATTAACTATGATATATTTCTAATAAGATTAACTAATAACTTTGATATAGAGAGTGAGAGATCACATACGAGAGATGAATGTGAAGAGAAAAAAAAACTTTGTTTGCTTGGAGAGAGTTAATGGGAAGATTGTTAACATATTCGAATGACTCGAATTGCATACCCAAGTTTTTAATGAAGCAGAACAGAAAAAGACAGTTGATAAAGTATGTGAACTACAAAAAAAGTAGGGTTAATGTTGCTTAGGATCCACAACTCTTACGTTTCGATTTTGTGTTTTTAATATATATATTTTTAAAGTAATGATCCGATTTTATTTTCTATTTTGTAAAAAAATCATTTTAACATGTTTAAAATTTTGTTATTACAAATCCGCGTAAAAGCGGATCCTAATCTAATATATATATATAAATATGAATAATGAGGAAAATAGCAATAATTGAGTAATATATTAAAATAAAAAGCTAATAAAATATGATCTGGCGCCAACTTATTAGATAGTACACACGAATAGTGGTGGAAACGGAAAAGTATTAACTTTTCTATTTTCAAAATTTCCAAAAATTTGGTGTATTTCCAACATAAAGTTCTGGTTCTCTCAAACTTTTTTTTTCTTGTTTTAAAAAGAATTTGAATGACTGTTTACATTTCGTTAGTCACGGTCAAACACACTTAAAAAGAAACTTCTACAATCAATTAAAGTATGATAGTCGTCTAATTGATCCCTAAAGTGATCCTCAATTAAATATATTTTTCTGATTAATAAGTCGCAATGCGGATGTGATATTGATTTAACAATGTGGCTACTGGCTAATACTTAAAAGTCTTACACAACATATAGAATCGAGTCAAACCTAAAACTATACAACTTAAAGTAAATATGATTTCTTTGCGGTATTTATTAAAAACCAAAAGAGCAATCAAAACCCATTGAATTTTAAGATATTTATTGTACAATTTGAAATGTTTTTATGTACACTAGTAAATAAGATTTGATCAAGAGAATAACCTTTATAACAAAATAGAATGTATTCAAAAGTAAATTGTTCTCTAGTTAATCAATAAAAATGTGTTTGTTGAAAAAGAAAAGTATAGCATGTCCGCTTTTTTTTTGTTAAATAACTTCTTATCGATTTATTAGATACGAGATGCATAGATAATCGTTTGATAAATATCATAATTTATGATGATGATGTAATAAATAACAATTGCGATTTAATATTTTGTAACCACCTATAGCAATTCAACGAAAACCTACGAATTTTGAAAAAGAAAAGGTTTAAGAATTCTATTTATTTGAACCGGTCTCACTGAAGACCACCTACAATATTCTATTAACTTGACTTTTAAAATATTTTCTGCAATTGTATTTCTTGTTTTTTTTTTTAGTAGGATATAGTGGTTTTTCGTCTCAGATATCGAACTGTTTGGTATATATATATATATTTTTTTTAATTTAATCAATCTCGACTCTGTTTGACTTTCAGCAAATCTTCCCTTTTTATGTTAGCTCCTCTTTTGTCCATAGAGAATATAACTCAACTCTCTCATAGGTCTCTCTCTCTTTCTTTTATCATTCGTTCATTTATTATTCCGAGCTCCATAGTCGCCGGAGATCTCTCTCTCTTTTATTATTTCTTTAATGGTTTGATTAGTAATCTGAGCACTCAGCAGCTTAATGTCGACCAAACTTGGTATAATTATTGCCCTGATTTTCTTCACCGTCACACCATTTTCTGGCGACTGCAGAACTCTTTCCGGGAAACATGAGCATAATAACTCTTCGTCCCTTTACGGCTTTGATTTCCAAGATTCGATGCGTTCAAGTGCCGTTTCTTCTTCGACAAGCAATGATTGCGGTATCTCCTCTACAGAACATGATCCTGCCAATGATCATACCGGAGAATCTGCGAGGCTTCGATTAAAGCGATGGCCGATTAAACAAGAAACAAAGAGAACAACACATTCAGCTGTCGATCTCAAAATCCAGGACCTCACAAGAATCCAGACCCTTCATGCACGGGCTAAGAAGACGCAGAGACAGAAAAACGAGAAAGTTAAGAAGAAGGAGGTTACCTCGGTTATTTCTCCCGTGGGAGATCCAGAGGCTTCACCGGGGCAGCTGGTGGCCACACTCGAGTCCGGTATGACCCTCGGTTCTGGTGAATACTTCATGGACGTGCTTGTAGGCACACCACCAAAACACTTCTCTTTGATTCTTGACACAGGGAGTGACTTAAACTGGCTCCAATGCCTGCCTTGCTACGACTGTTTCGACCAAAACGGTCCGTTTTATGACCCGGAAACGTCTGCTTCATTCAAGAACATAACATGCAGTGACCCTAGATGCAGCCTCATCTCATCACCCGATCCTTCAGTACAGTGCGAATCGGATAACCAATCGTGCCCTTATTTCTACTGGTACGGAGACAGATCGAACACAACTGGAGATTTCGCGGTTGAGACCTTCACCGTTAATCTCACGACCACCGGGGGAGGAAGCTCGGAGTACAAAGTGGAAAACATGATGTTCGGGTGTGGCCATTGGAACCGAGGTCTCTTCAGTGGTGCTTCAGGTCTGCTTGGGTTGGGAAGAGGACCTCTTTCGTTTTCTTCTCAGCTTCAGTCTCTCTACGGTCATTCCTTTTCATACTGTCTTGTTGATAGTAACAGCGACACCAATGTAAGCAGCAAGCTCATCTTCGGAGAAGACGAGGATTTTCTGAACCACCCGAATCTGAATTTTACATCTTTTGTGGACGGGTAGGAGAATTCTGTGGAGACGTTTTACTATGTACATATCAAATCCTTTCTAGTCGGCGGCGAAGCTCTTGACATACCTGAAGAAACATGGGATATCTCATCAGATGGTGCTGGTGGAACCATCATTGATTCGGGTACAACCTTAAGCTACTTCGCGGAACCAGCATACGAGATCATCAAAAACAAGTTTGCAGAGAAAGTGAAAGACAAGTACCCGGTGATTAGAGATTTCCCGATCCTAGATCCTTGCTTCAACGTGTCTGGCATAGAGGAGAACAGCGTCAAGCTGCCTGAGCTTGGGATTGCTTTCGCAGACGGCGCAGTTTGGAATTTCCCCGCGGAGAATTCCTTCATCTGGTTGAGTGAGGATTTGGTTTGCTTGGCAATTCTAGGAACTCCTAAATCCGCATTCTCGATCATCGGGAACTACCAGCAACAAAATTTCCGTATACTCTATGATACAAAGAGGTCTAGGCTAGGTTTTGCACCCACAAGATGTGCCGATATATAAACCTCTTGTAGATAATCTATCATACACATAAAGTAAACTGTACACAAGGTAACACATGAAGATCCTATTGTCTTTCATTCTTTAGGATATTCCTATTCAAACAACACAGAAAACCAATATTTGAAAGAGAAGATTATGCAACCTATGTTCATTATTGGATATACCAATTTGTGATTACAAGCGAATCTTGGTAGCTACTATATGCATTTTGAGAAAAAATTATACTTATGGGAAGAGTTGAACATAGCCAGTTAAAATAGCAATCCCTAGGATCAACAAAGGGGGAAGGATTACAAAGGCCCCGATGGTAGCAAAGAAGACGGAATCATTCCTCTGAGAGACCTCATTGAGGTAGCTTTGCCTCTTAATGTTCCTTTTCTGAGAAATGGTCAAGAATTTAGGACTCACTTTCTTTAGGTTTTTCCCCAAGGGAATGGTGAAATCATCGTCTCTGTCGCCAACAAGCCCAGCCAATTGGTCACGGACTGTGACTCCTCCCCTCGAGCCACCACCACCACCACCATCGCTCACGTATCCTGATGATTGACATAAACCCTAAGTGATTCTACGATTGAATCAAAAATTCGAAAAACCCAAGTTCAAGAGTATAATAGCAGTCTATGTACCGTCGCTTGTGGAGGTTAGCTGCTCGAGGAGATCTAGTTGCGTGCGTACTGATGAAGAAGAAGAAGAAGAAGAAGGACCTTCAAGGAAACGAATCGATGGTTATCAGAACTCAAAAGACGAAATTCGTTTCTCAATTTTCAAGTTCACCGAAGAACCAATTGGGGGAAATTCCACAGCTTCACGACGAAGCAAAACCCTTATTGAAATCAGAAACACCTAAGCTCATCGACATGGGAAAACAAGAATCAAACAGAAGAAATCGGATCATTTACCAGAGAAATAAGACGAAGAAGGATCGCCGTTGTTGTCGGTGGCGCCGCTTTCGCTGCGCTCAGAACGGACGCGTGTTGCTGGAGGAGCAGAGAGTTGCAGAAGGATGTGTTTCTGCTTCGATCGAGACGAAGAAGAAGAGGAAGATGGGTTCGAAATTGGGTGAAGAGAAGCGGAGAAGAAATTCAAGGCCATGATGATCTGAGAAAGCTTGACACTTCCACTGCAGAATTCGATTTTTTTTTTGTTTTTCTTCTTCACTGTTCCTCTGAGATTCCAATTTTGTTTGAGAGGCCAGGAAAATTTTCAAATATTATTTGGGAAAAAAAACAAATTAAACCGCTTCTATTTGATTTTTTTTTTTAAAAAGAAAACGTATTTAGAAGAACGACTCCACTGGGGATCGAACCCAGAGTCTCTGGTTTCGTAGACCAGCGCCTTATCCATTGGGCCATGGAGTCATTTTTGTTAAATTGTTTGGTTCAGTTTTGAAGTATTTCAATATAAACAAAGCATCAACTAAACTCTAATCCAAGACCAACAAGACACAGTGCATGACGTTCTTGTTAAACAAAAAATGTTTTATCTGTCAATAATCCTTCAACATGAGAGATGAAGAAACATAGTTAGTAAAAATAAACTAAAATAATGTTCCAAAAAAATAAAAATAAACTAAAATAAGATTGCCGTTGTTTTGGAGCTTAACTCACATGTACTTTTTACTCATGAAACCTTAAGATTTATATGATTAAAGCGAAATTATCTCTAGTTTCTTATAGATTCAAACAGTAGATTTCAACTACTTAATTTAAAGCTAAATTCAATAATTGGTAGTATTAGGTTATTAAATCTCTTTTGTTTTAATTTCTATCGAAACTTGAACACTTTTATTCTCCTTTGTTCTGATGTCCGATTTGCCAAAACTCAATGCCAAACTTTTATGGATTCATCATACATATATCACTAGATGTTTTTTTTTCTTAAAAATGAAATTTTGACAAATGGGTGTCAATAATAGCCACAAATCGGACACATGAAAAAAAAATTATAATGCATTATATCTTTTAACTGATCAAAGAGTAATCATTATTTTTTCTCACTTTCCATCACAAAACTTGGGAGAATATAATACTGAGGACGAATCTAACTCAAAGGAGGTGTAAGACACGTGAGGAGCACGTGATCACATGGAGGCAACTACAATAATAATATTCAGGAAATTGTCCAATTCTTCTTCCTCTGCAAAAACCTGGCCATTGCCTGTAAACCCCACCCTTCGTCAACCAATGAGACCACGACCAAATTTGCAAGTGCAACTTTTTATATAATTATTAGGGACTTACCATATCCCAAACATCTTTTTATAAATTAAAATGAATATAATAAGTATGTAAAAAGCTGATAAGATTTTATTTTGTTTGTTTTCTTTGCAAGAAAAAAAAAAGGAAAAGAAAACACTTTATCCAAAAGTTATGCTTCACAAAGCCTCCTCCATCAAAGGCTTTTAATCTCTGTCTCTCTCTCTCATGGATTCATTATCTCCAAGAAAGGCACATTGGTTTCTTTACTTTAGAGTTGTAAACATTCCCCAATATTAATTATATAAAAAGTTTCTCGTTCCAGAAATCACAATAAAATTTCTTCAATACGTGTTTATAAATTAATTAGCTATTTTCTAAAAACATTATTGAGTAAAAAAAAATAAAAAATTAAATTTCTAGTTAGAATCCAAACTTCACATGTGAAAGGAAGAAAAAAGGGAAATACCAATAGATGGTAACAAATAATGCCAAAATTAGTTCTCTCACATCGGGTACTATTCATCATGGTAAGTTTACTATTAAAAACCTCTTTTGCCCTTATATTTTCAATCTAATTACAATTTTCCTTTTCTCTCTTACAATAACAGTGTTAAACGATAATGACGAAAATATTAGTAACAATAACGACGATAACGATCATGATAACGACTATGCTATTGACGATAACGGTATTAACAAGGTAAGTTAGTTAATAACGAAGTTGTTTTAGTGATTATCAATATAATTTTACATAATTTTGTTATGTTAGCAAAGTTAGTTAACTAATTACAAATATTTTCTATTATACAATAATTGTATTAACACTGTAATTTTTAATTTTAAAATTTTGTATTTTTTATTTATTTGATAATTCTATTAATATGATAATTTATGATATGATAACTAGTGTAACATAACAATTTAGTAATTTTTATTATAGTATAACTAGATTAACTCGATATTTTTACAATATGCTAACTAATTTAACACGTTAATTGGATGAACAGTATTGTCATAAGGCTGTAAACAGTGTTATCGGACTGAAGGTAAACAACGTTATCAAATTTTATATCACAAACAAAATTTCCTGTCAAATGGCATTTATGTAATTAAGTAAAATAAAAAGGATATTTTTGGATGAAAATTTATTTCTCTCTGCTAAATAACTTATTTTCAAACATTCATTAACTTTTACTTAATTATGAAGTTATTTATGTATATTTATTAAAATCACCCAAAAAAAAAAGGTATATTGAAGAGTGAGAATAATGTTGACCTAAAATTCCAAGCCTGTGTTTGGGAATTCCCTCTTCTGTCTCTATGATTTATCCACTTCATTTCCTTTTTCTTTTGCAATATATACTAATTTTTAGAATAATAATTGTAAAAATATCTTTCTTTTTATTTTTCAACCAGCTATAAATGTCACAGTTGACAAATCCACTGTCTTTGCTTTACCTTCACTGCTCACTACGCTCTCTTCTCTCTCTCTCTCTCTCTCTCTCTCTCTCTTGTTTCCTCCATTGCAAACAAAGCTTTCTTTCCAGCTTTAGTACAGACCCACCAACCATCTTCACCAAACTTTTTTTTCTTCTCCATTAACTCATTACTGTGTAATTTTATATACACTTCCTTGCTATGTTATGATTTTTTTTTTATAGATTTTCCTTTGATTCTTTATTGGAAAACCACAACCCTTTGTTGAGTTCCTTCTGAGTAGAGGAGTTTAGCTTTTGTAGGCTCGAAGCTTAAGTTCACGAGGAACTTCATCTCCAAATTCATCTATCCCAATTCCTTTCTGTTGTTTATTTCACTTTCTTTCTGGTTACTAAAAATGGAGCCTTTTTTTCTTCCCATTATCTCTTCTGTTCTGAGATGAAGATAAATCAGAAGGGTAACCTCACATTCTAAGGTAAATTTATGCTCTTTTTTTAATTTTGTTTCATGAGAAAAAACGTTTCCTTTTTTTTTTTTTACCTGAATGTTTTCTTTCGATAGCGTTATGTGATTTGATTCTCTGTTGATTGTCTCTTCCTTGAAACTTAAGTGATGCTTTTTCGATGGTTTTTAAAAGACGGGATTCTCTTCTTTCTCAGCTCCCATCCTTTGTGGGGACACGTAATGCCCATTACTTGTTTGTTGATATGTCGCAATTTAAATTACTGAAATACCGATCAAAGTGTGCGTTTTTTTTTTACTGTTTCTGTGAAGGGTCTTTGTACTTACTACATTCATTAGGTTCTTCCATTTGACATCAGATTGAGTTATACAGAAACTGAATTAAAAAAGAAACTTCCTTTGGTTTTAAGATTTATGTTTCCGTGTATACATGATGAGTGTGAAAGTCTGATATCTCTTTAGTCCTAATATGGTGTATGCAAGTGTTTAAATCTGAGACAGTCTCTTTGCTGTCTAGGTGATTATAGTGAAGTTGTAAGAGAAGCAACTAGATACAGGACCAGAGATGCCACCTGAGAGTTCTTTAAACGCTGAGATGTCGAAGAAGATATCTTTCTTTGGTTTGAAGGGTTTGAAGTTGTGGGTATGGGTTTGTTTGGTAGTTGGAGTATTCATAGTTATGATTCTCTGCATCCTGTCTCTGTGGATCACATTCCGCCGTAAATCTAGAAGATCTTCTATCAAGTTTCCTTTCAGCCAAATACCTCATGTGTCCAAAGATATCAGAGTCGACAGGGCTGGGTTTCAGAGTCACAATCCTCAACCTGAAAGTTTATTTATCGCTATGAATGATAAATCCACTGATAGAATTTCTGGTAAAACGATGATGTCTCACTTAGGAAGAACCAAGTCTAGTGATAATGATACTCTGAGTCAATGCAGCTCCGTGAACCACCATGAGAGAGCTTGTAGTTCTCATTCCGGTGAAGAAGGAGGATTTGTAAGTGCTGGGAGACAGTATGGAGGACTTGTAACAGCATCTCCTTTGGTTGGTTTACCAGAAATATCCCATCTTGGTTGGGGACACTGGTTTACTCTTAGGGATCTTGAGCTAGCCACCAACCGTTTTGCTGCAGAGAATGTGCTCGGAGAGGGTGGTTATGGAGTAGTTTATAGGGGTAAACTCGTCAATGGTACCGAGGTTGCTGTAAAGAAGCTTCTGAACAATCTGTAAGTTTTCCAATAGCAAATAGTAGATGTTTGTTTGTTAATCCTGTGCTTCGTTTCCTTAATAATCATACATTCACAATTTTGGTTTGTAGAGGGCAAGCTGAGAAGGAATTCAGGGTAGAAGTTGAGGCTATTGGTCATGTACGACACAAGAATCTTGTTAGGCTTTTAGGATATTGCATAGAAGGAGTTCATCGGTGAGACTCACTCAGTTTAGTCGATTACACCTATACTTCTACTGTCGAAGGAGAATGAATGGTTTATAGTATCTAATCAAAAACTGATTAATGCAGGATGCTTGTTTATGAGTATGTGAATAGTGGTAACTTAGAACAATGGCTTCATGGAGCCATGAGGCAACATGGCACTCTCACTTGGGAGGCACGGATGAAGATCATTATTGGTACTGCACAAGCGTAAGTGTTTAATAAGTCTCTGTGTTAAAGCTATGTTGCTTTTAATTGGGATAATATTAAAAGGGTCTGCAACGGTACAATTTTACAGGCTTGCATATTTACATGAAGCGATAGAGCCAAAAGTGGTCCACAGAGATATAAAAGCAAGCAATATATTGATTGATGTTGAGTTTAATGCAAAACTCTCTGACTTTGGGTTAGCTAAGCTCTTGGATTCGGGTGAGAGTCACATCACAACCAGAGTCATGGGAACCTTTGGGTAAAGTCCAAAACATTGTACCCTCCTAAGGCCATAATGGTTAATTATTGTCTTCTTCAGATGCTGACCTTACAAAGAAATCGTTGACGTGTTTTGGTTCTATTGTTTCAGATATGTAGCACCAGAATATGCTAATACAGGCCTGTTAAACGAAAAGAGCGACATATATAGCTTTGGTGTTTTGCTTCTTGAAGCTATAACTGGACGAGATCCAGTTGATTATGGACGTCCTGCTAATGAGGTGAAGGCTTAATTAATTTGGTTTTGCTTTTTATTACTGTATCGAAAAAAGTGCTATGAATATTGAATGGATTTTGTGTATTGGAAGGTAAATCTTGTTGAATGGCTAAAGATGATGGTTGGAACAAGAAGAGCTGAAGAAGTTGTGGATCCAAGACTTGAACCTAGACCGAGTAAAAGTGCTCTAAAACGTGCACTTTTGGTATCGCTTAGATGTGTTGATCCTGAAGCAGAGAAACGTCCTAGAATGAGTCAGGTTGCACGGATGCTTGAAGCCGATGAACACCCTTTTCGCGAGGTATAAATATATTTTTTTTTTACTTAAAAGAGTGATGATAATCCAAAGCTGCAGCAAAATTGTTTATTTGTAAAAAATCAAAACAAAATCTTCATGTATTGGCAGGGGAGGAGGAACAGAAGAAACAGAACAGCGAGCATAGAGATTGTTGAAACCAAAGACGAATCTCTTGGTCCTAGCGGCGAAGAGACTCGCATTACAAATACAAAGCCTGAGAAGACTTGTGAATAAGAGGAAAAATAGATGAGACACAAACGCCATTAGACCTGGGCTCAAGTAGCTTCTTCAAGTCTTGATGAAATGCTCTGTTTCTACTTGGCAACTAATTGTGCATTTGGTTGGAGTGATGACTGATGCAATCCTTATGAGTCATCATTTTTGTTTATTTTTTATTTTCTTTACAAATCAGATGGGTTTGATAAGAATTCCTGTCTTGTTTGTACGGAACTTTTGTCAGTCAAAGACATGTGTTCAAGATGCTGTAACGTAAGAGATAGAGAGAATTTAGTTACCCACGTGTTTGTGGACTGATGACGTGAGCAGAAACAGAGGATAACGACAGAGGAAAGAGACAAAACTAAGTTCAATTTTAGTGGCTAACTTAAAACCCTCCTTAGAATCATTATTAGTTTTTTCAATTCGACACAGTGTTTGAGACTTTCGGTATTGAACCAGGACAAAAAAGAGAGTAAGAAACTGAATAATTAATACAGTGTAACGTCCATAAAAATCACTCGCTTTTCTTGCATTATCTGTCAAACGTTGCGTCGTATTTGTCGTATTGTTTATGTGATTCTCACTTTCTCATAGTCATTATAAAAAATGTAGAAATTAGATTCTTTGACACGTTCCCATCACGTGGCTCTACACTGATTCCAAATGTAAAAAATGTATTAACTCTGGCACCTATTTTGATTCCAAATAGATCGATCACAATTGTAAGCAAAAGACCAAATCTTCCAAAGATTCCTAAATTGTGTGCAACCAAGAGGCTCGAGCGTCCTAATCAAACCGATAATGTTCAAATACAAGATTAAGAAGAGTTGGAGAGTTATGTACTTATGTTAGCATCTCTGAATGTGATATACAACAATACACCCGATTTTGATTAAATTGGTCACGACTATTTCAACATAAAAAAAACTCAATATATTTATCTTGCTGCTTTGATTTCATTCAATGAGAACATAACCATTCGGATCATGGACTATCACTCTACTACTACTAGCCGAGCGTTCTATGTTCTGAGGAACTTTTTTACAGACCTGAACATGAGACTCAGCTTCTCGTTGAAACTTCTTTACCATTTCGTCAAGCTCTAGTTTTCTAATCTCTACATTCTCTTCTGCCTCTGGCTCCTTGAGTCCAAGGTAGAGCAAAGCTGCGACCACTAGTACCAAACCCGAGAAGAAAAGAATGGCTGAGAAAAGTGCAAAGGCTTGAGGATAATCTTGAGCTCCTGGTATGCCATCTACGTTAATTCCAAATAGACCAGTCACTATTGTAAGCACAAGACCAACTCCTCCAAAGATTCCTAGGTTGTGTGTAACCGTGAGGCTCCGGTCCTAATCAAAAGTCGACAAGGTTCAAATAAAAAAATTAAGAAGACTTGGAGAGTTATGCGCTTATGTCATCATCTAAATGTGAACTATTCTACCTGTAACCATGCTCGAACAGTGTTTTGCATGACGTCTTGGATAGTGAATAAGCGACCACGGACGGCTTCTTGTTCATTGATCATATCGCGGGTGCTCTTTCTTATTCCTTCTAGCAAGTCTTTTGTTGTATTGCCTTTTAATTGCTGAAGAAGCTCGAACACGATCTCTTCTCTAGCATGAAGCGACCACTTCACCCGTATAACCTGATTCAAAGAAATCAAAGACAAATGATGAACAGAGCGAGCCCGGAAACAAGTTCTTTCAAATAGATTGTTGTGGTTCTAAGAGTATTATCGACACTTATATTAAGTAAACATAAACCCCAGATGATCTGATCTCCTCCATGGTAATCTAACAAGAAAGAACGCTTTACCTGGGTCGAAAGCCTTCTGATTTCTTGATTCAAGATTATAGTAAATAGATTTAGATCCTCGTACGTTCGCCTTATTTCAAGAAAAACAAAAATTTCCATGCTCCGTCAGGCTTAAGGAGGAGTGGTTATGCAAGATAAATATTGGTTTAGTAGACGTACTTGTTCATAAACATCAACTCAACTTCATCGGCTGCACCAAATATATACTTCCGGAATAGCCTACATTACAGATATGGATAGTATCAACCATCATTGGGTTAAGTCCACAGTGTGAAGAATAATCAAAAGGTTCATACATCTTGATAAAGAGATAACTCATCTATAACTGTCATCTAGCATGGGAGTGAAAGAATAAGGCAAGACATATTGGTTTATCCTTTTCTAGATCAAGGGAAGACAAATACCTATCATCCCAGCGTGCAAGGCGGGTTGCAAGGTGTGCTATCAGTTCATGAACGGTTCTTGGAATGCAGGCTCCACCAGCAATGAGCATTTCCTGGTAAGACAGAGTACATCAGCTTAGACAACAACAACAACAACAAAAAAAAGCCTCAGAAAGACTCAAAAACAATGATTCAGGTGAGAAGAACAAACCTGAACTTCTGTAATACCCAACACACTAATGTTAGAGGCAAAGCCTTTAACGTGCAATGCAGTCACCACAAAATTCTGGGCCTGCCATGACCTTAAGACAACGGGTATGTCATCTTCCTCGATGAACGGATCACCAGCTGATTGTCCCAACAGCTCAAACAGCAGCCCACCAGCAACTCTCACAGGAACCTATCATCCAAACGTATAACAAGCTTCATCTATTTCAGCTATAGAACAGGAGCACAGTCCCACATTACAAAGCAACATATTCAGATCATACCTCATAGAAAAGATGTTTCATCCGTTCACTAATCAGCTTGCTTTCGTCCCGCAGAGCAACGCTTATAGCCGGATGTAACCACTGCGCGTTATGCAACCACGAGGCGATACCTCGATGGCTAGCATCCACATGGCACCACCATGTTGGACCCGCAAGTGGCCGTTCCCAGTAAGGAGCAGCCAGCTCAGCAACCGTGGCTTCATCATCCTCGTGATCCATAGCAGTGTTTTGCAGTTCCCAGTCATTATCAACGTTCACAGTCTTAACAAGCTCAGAGAGCCTGTCCCATCCGATTGGTCGCCAGTAACTCCTCGAGGATTCTTCTTCTCCGGCACCAAATTGATCTGATTTACATTCCTGTTTCTTGCTATCACAACAACACTGTTCACAGTTGGTTAAAAGTCGACAAGAAAAAGCCCATTAAGCAAAATTAGTATGTTAGCAAACTATCATACATTTGGAGCAACGTATCTGGCGAATCTCCTCGCTGTGAAGACTGAAGAACATTTGCGTTGTATTTGGCTATCTTACGACGACCTCGACAAAACTCGAAAGCACAAATTAGGCCATCCGTCCAGAGATTATGATAACCTTGATTCCCGTTGTGATTCGCATTCATACTTCAACCTAATTACAGATGTCGAGTCATATCACTCATCTCGTTTCTGAATCAAAAACAGCATAAATCTCAGAATCAAAATTCAAAGAATCAAAAACAACAGAGAGAGGGAAGCGAACATAACAAGCGTACTCGAATCAAACGCAGCATCAGCGGAAGAATCAAACGCGCCACATTTCCAAGAACTTGCCTAAGTTTCTGCACCGATTCGAATGAAGAAGAAAAGAGATTGACCTTGAGAGAAACAGAGAAAGCGATGTGGCACTCGAGTCGAGAAGAGAAGGCGAGAATAAACAAACACGTGTGAATACATCAACACACGTATTATTCCAAATTTGGGCCTTATAGCTCTCTATCACGGGCCCAAATTAGATTCTCATCCTTCTTCCAAATTTGTAATTTGACAGAGCAATTAAATGACTGTCATTTTATTTTGTTTTTGGTTCTCAAACTCTCTCTAAACAGTATTTAATTTAGATTTGGTCCCAAAAGGATAAAAATTTGGTTGTAGATAGCTACAAGATGTTTAAACATTATTATGAATCTCTCTGCTAAAGAAGACAATCGTCATGAATCATCTGTTGAGAAGTAGGCTGCCAGAAACTTATTTTTGCAAAACTAATTTGTTAATTATTAATCACAATTTTGATGACAACTTAACCATCTCCTACTCTTCACAATCATTCTTTTGGTGTCTCCACCATATAATAATTCACCCAAAATTCCCCTTACTTAAACCCATAAACTCCTCACAAAATCTCAGTAGAAATCTAAACATTTCTCATTAACAATGGCTGGAGGCACAGCTCTGACTCCAACCTCTGTAGGATCTAAGTCACTTCCATTGAGGAACCACGAAGCAGCAGAGAGAGGCAATAACAACAACAGCAACAACCTGAAAGCATTACCCAAAGCGGTCCAACCGGTTTCATCGATCGAAGGAGAGATGGCTAAGAGGCCACGAGGCAGACCAGCTGGCTCCAAGAACAAACCCAAACCACCAATCATTGTGACTCACGACAGTCCAAATTCCCTCAGAGCTCATGCCGTTGAGATCAGCTCGGGTAATGACATTTGTGAGACTTTATCTGATTTCGCAAGAAGGAAACAGAGAGGTCTCTGCATACTAAGTGCCAATGGTTGCGTCACCAATGTGACATTAAGGCAGCCAGCTTCATCAGGAGCGATTGTGACATTACACGGACGTTTCGAGATCCTCTCGTTGCTCGGATCAATCTTGCCTCCACCAGCACCGCTTGGTATAACCGGTCTGACCATTTACTTAGCCGGTCCTCAAGGACAGGTTGTTGGTGGAGGAGTGGTCGGTGGGCTAATCGCGTCTGGTCCTGTTGTTCTCATGGCTGCATCATTCATGAATGCTGTTTTTGATCGTCTTCCTATGGATGATGATGAAGCTGCTTCTATGCAGAACCAGCAGTACTACCAGAATGGAAGATCCCGTCCTTTAGATGACATTCATGGACTGCCTCAAAACCTGCTCACTAATGGAAACTCCGGTTCTGATATCTACTCTTGGGGGCCTGCACAGCGTGCCATGTCCAAACCTTGATATTACTCTCTAATCTCCATGTTTCATCATATCAAAGTCCCTTAGCTTTATAATCTAATTTACCTTGGAATCAAAATATCAAATATCAATGTTTCTGTAGGTAGAGAGGAACCATATAAGTTTGGTAAAAGGGCTGATACTGATCTTCCTCTGTAGTTTGTACCTGCAACAGTGAAAAGAAAAGAAAAAACATAATTGTTAATGAACTCAAGTAGAGTCCTCTAATTTTAATACAAAAATATGAGAAAATGATCCCAACTCCCAAGTGAATGTTCTCCACTAATAACAAGATATAGCAGAACAAGGTGACTAGTACAATTTGTGTTTGTGACAATATTGTGCTGATTGCTCACCAATGGAATAGGGCGGCCATTGTCGTCAAGACCTGCAAAATAGGACAGAAGAGATCTTTTATATATGTACACTATGACTGATTGGCATTATGATAAATCAGTATAATAAATTACCTAAATGACAATCTTCGGCTACATCCGCTCAACTATATGAGAAAGTGAGTGAAACTTATTCTAGTAGAGTCAAACAGTTTCGTATGGTGTCTTTATATGACAATGTCGTTTAGCCAACTTCTGATTTTAGTGCAGAGACATCCCAGTTTAAAACACCTAGTAAACTGTAAATCTCTGATGATTTACGATGTCTTTTCCCGCAAGATACAAACTCATGAACTTCGCAATCCACTTCAATCGAGCTGCACCCTATTTCCTTCTCCATTTGTCTTTCCTTCATCAAAACCCTCTGCTCAACCGCCTCTTCGAACAACCCATAAGAAGCATAAGCATTAGACATGAGCACATAACCACAAGTTTCATCTGGATCCAGCTTCTCCAGACATTTTGCTGCTCGTTTAGCCATCTCAACATTACCGTTTTTCCTGCAAGCAGAAAGCAGACAACTCCATATAATAGCGTCTTCTTCCACAGGCATGCTCTTTATCATTTCTTCTGCTTCTTCGAGCAGTCCCGCTCCACCAAGCACATTAACCATGCATGTGTAGTGTTTTATCGATGTCTCGATCGAATATTTTTCTCTCATCAATCTGAAAAATTCGCCAGCTTTATGTACTTTCCCGGAGTGAGCACACGCTGTTAAAACACCAATGAAGCTGACCGGATCTGGCTCGAAACCAGAGCCCTCCAAATCCGAGAACAAATTCATGGCTCTTTCCTCGTATCCATTATTAGCTAGACCAAGAATCATCGAGTTCCAACACGATAATTGCTTCTTAGGAGCCCTCTCAAACACCGTTAAACCTTCCTCGATGCACCCGCACTTGCAGTACATATCTATGAGTGCAGTGACAATTATACCATTCAATTCAAATCTGTTCTTCGCTATATATTCATGTATCCATCTCCCTTGCTCGCTTGCTCCCAGATACGCGCAAGCATTCAACATACTCACCATTGTAAACCCATCAGGCTCCACATTTCTCTCATGCATCTCTCGGAACATCTCCAACGCATCCTTAAATCTACCATTCCTCACAAACCCACTGATCATCGAATTCCACGAAACTTCATTCCTCTGCGGCATTTCATCAAACAGCTTCTGGGCCTCTTCGATCAACCCGCATCTAGCAAGACCCGTGATCATCGAATTCCAAGCAACGACATCGAAATCCGTCATCCCAGTGAAAATTCTCCAAGCTTCAACGAAACACCCACAAGTCGCGTACATATGAAGCATCGTGTTCCGTATAAACGAGTCGTCTTCAAGTCCCTCTTTGATAACCCTCCCGTGCAATTGCCTCCCATCACGAGCTTTCCCGAGACTAGCGTAAGCCTTGAACACCGAAGGATAAGTCAATCTCTGCGGTTTCACAGTCGGAGAGCACAGCATATCGACGAAAATCGAAACCGCCATCTCCGGAAACGAGCTCCGTAAGAAACCACGGATTATAGTGTTCCACACAAATGGGTTCTTGTGATTGATCCTTGTGAATAGCAAATAAGCGTAACTAATGTCAGACGGAGACGTGCAGCAGAAGGCGAGGACGCGGCTCGCGGCAATAGTATCGGAAATTAAACCGGTTTTGATGAGATTGGCGTGGATTTGCTTGAGTTCTCTCATCGTGCTGCATTGTGTGTCTATCAATCTGAGATAAGAGTTTCCGTAGACGGAAGCCGTTGACGGGATCGCTGGCACCGTCACACCGGAGTAGCATAAGATCGTCGGAATCATTTTTTACCCGCCGAATCAAATTTAAAGGTGGGACATTAATGGGAAGAAAAAACTTATCCTTTTAACAGAGATTACACACGTGTGCAAGTCATTGCCACTGACATTAAGATGAACAAGAAGACACTCACACACGTTTGAATTTCTTTCCCAAAACCTGTCATCATTTCTCTCTGGTTTAGGCATTTTAGGTTTTTTCTATGAACTTAAGTACTTGAACGATTCTTTTCGTTGCAGAACAAGATCAATCAACAAGAAGTCAAGAACAGCGGACGAGGTTCAACAATCTGTCTCAGCAAAGTGATTTGATTATTTCATGAATTGATCATCTAGAGGACATCTCTTAAAGAGTACAACACCAAAGGCAAAAACCACCAAAGCGAGCAAAGAAGACCAAGGCTTTATCATCTCGATTGCTTCAAATCTGCAGAGCATCAGCAATGGATCCCGCGAGGCTCAAGACTTCGAAAGGAGCCTTGTTTCCTATGGCCTTAACCGTCTGTGGGCAAGAATCCGTGATCCAGAAGTAAGCAAACGCTTCTTCTACTCCTAATTTGAAGACGATACAACAAAAACAATACAGACTTCAGTTTAAGCTACAAGAAGATATAGTAACAATTGACAAAGTCGGTTACTTTTTCTTCTGTTTTTTTTATAGGTAATTACCGTTGTTCTTGTGAGTGAAACGCTCCCAGGAGCTCTTTGGGAAGACACCATGAGTTACATAAGCACTCACCTTCGCGGCTCCATGAGCTGCCAATACTTTCTGCGCCAAACAAATGAACAGTTAAAAGTTAAAACATCATCTGCAGATTTAAGAACTAACAAAGATTTTTCCATCAAAACTTGTTTGAGCTTGGAATATTAACACAATTCAGCCTGAAAGCCTAAAAGCATCTCACAACCATTTAACTCATAATCCATGGAAGATTGCTAACGGTAAAAGCAAAAACGCAGGGATCTCAATACCTGGCATTCAATGAGTGTACCCCCAGACTGCACAAGATCATCGACGATAACAACGTGGCAACCAGAGGGGTTTCCTTCCTTAAGCCTGACAATTCTCTTATCGCCTTCGCGAACCTTTGTGCACACCACCTATTATGATTCAACAGTGGGTTTCATCAAGGTATTGTGATGCTCATAAAGTTCGTTCAAGTGACAGATTGATAAAAACATCAGTCCAGATCGCTACAAACCGTGGGATACTGATCCAACAGCTTGTGGAAACGCTTCCAGGCTCCATCATCCGGGAATGCAACTATGATCTGTAAAACAAGAAGGAATCAAATTTAGCCAAGGGATAGAACACAAAGAAGTAACTTTCTAATCTCATTTATCATTTCAGCTATAAACTAACCTTTTCATTCTCAGGAAGCTGTTGAAGACGTTTGGTCAACAAGGGGATTCCAGTATCAAACAAAGGAAGAACCTGATCAGCAAAGTAAAACCTTTCCT
Source organism: Alliaria petiolata (assembly GCA_020283515.1). Classification (NCBI taxonomy): domain Eukaryota; kingdom Viridiplantae; phylum Streptophyta; class Magnoliopsida; order Brassicales; family Brassicaceae; genus Alliaria; species Alliaria petiolata. The sequence goes on from JAHZTW010000001.1 coordinate 34,707,768, forward strand.
GCAGACACAAGAACAGATAGAGATAGTGATGATCAAAAGGAATAACACTTGCAGGTCATAGGGAACTACTAGTTAAAAGTAAACAAACCTGGAGAGCGTGAATGTCATAGATGACAACACTAGTAGGACCTCCACGTGAAATGGGGATATTGGACACAATCCTTGCCATGGTAAAAGCGGTTGCCACATCTCCTTCCTCTTCCATTCTCTCAAAGGAGCCAGTGGGGAAGAAAGGCAACACCAAGGTGAAGGACGCGACAAACAAGCGAGGGAGCAAGTAAATGACAGAGATCTGCTCAAAGATGACAGCGGGAGAACTGAATGAAGCAAGGAAGGCAACGTGCTGGCCTCGGATTTCATGTGCGTTGTTAATAAACAGATTCGGGAATCCATCAGCAAAGCTCCTGAAACCAAATATAAACCAATGAACAATTCAATTCACATATCCTCAATCCCATCTATGAATCACCAAATACTATTCACACTGCCGCACAAGCAAAACGCAGATTCCGGCGCAGAACAACAAAAGGGAGTTTGTTGGCAGAGTGAATCCAAATTTTTTCACAACAAAGATATGATTTTTAAGCTTCACCCAGAAACTCAAAACAAGAGAAGCCAGAAAAAGAGGGAAAGAGTTAAGTTTTTACCTCCAGTTGATGGATTGAAGGGTAATATGATCAGATTCAGCGGCGATATTGCGAGCAAGTTCTTCGCACTCTAAGCAGTAAAAGAGATGAACTTTCTTCTTCTGTAGTTCCGACACGATGGCGTCTTTACAAATTTTGGTCTCCATGATGCTGTTGGCTGCGTTCTCAGACATTGACGCCGGGAAGAGTGTCTTTTGCTACGGAATCGGATACGCAAAAAGGGTTTAAAGTTTTTTTTTTCCAAAAGCCCTTGTTTTGTTCGGCTGACAATTTTGATTCCTTACACTCTTTTTTTTTATTCCTTCACCCCAAATCTACATGTATTCCAATCCAATCCAATCCAGGTGATACGTAATATATTTGATTTTTCCAAAAAGAAAAAAAAAACTAAAAATTCTTTTTCGTTATTATTTATTGAGTTTTGAAATGGTTTATAACGCCCTTCACAACTACTAACACGAAAAATATAATTTTATAATTATATATCTAAACTGAAACAGAACAATTTTTATTTTTAATTCCTGAAATTGTTATGTTGTCATTATTTCTAATACTGAATATTTTGAAATATACAAAAGTATCATATCAAAATTCAAACAAATAATATTTGGAACTTGTAGAACCTATTATTTCATGCAACAAAAATCATTTACAATAACAAAAAAAAAAAAAAAAATTCAATTATTGCGTCTTAGTTTTTTTAATAGAGAAAATCATGGATTTCTGTCTGTAATATCTTTCATCGAAGGGCTAAATTCATTAGTCGTTAGTGTTTTCAAAAAATTTCTTTTTCTGAGTGGTCAGATAAAGTGATAAACCAATTGAGTTATCAACGCTAAAACGAAATTATCTTAATTGATGTTATTAAGCATTTTAAAAATCATAAGAAAACAATTGCCTAGTGAGTGGTCAGATAACCAATTTTGTTTTCATGTTATTATTATTTTGTTGTTGTTTCAGTTTCATAACTTTATCCATAACTAAGTCAAACTTTTATTATTCTTTCAATAAGATACCGTGGAACTTGTTAAAACGGCATGAACCAACGCAATTAGCCGAAAATGTATTTAGTTATATATTGGAAAATGAAAAATTGACTAGCTAATAGATCCTGTCATATTTTTCTATAAACTGATAAATTTATTCGAGTTTTTCGTTCTATAAAGCACTTTATTGTGAACCGACGAAATGGTGAATGTAACAAAAGAAATTCAATCCAAGTTTTTCGGGGTCGCTGTCAGCTCGATCTGACATAGTTTATAGGAATACTGCCTAAAACATTGATTATACTGCAATTTAAAATTAAAACTTGACTAGTGTGAGTGTGAGTGTGACAGTAATTTATACTGCAATTTAAATTTAAAACTTGCCTAGTGTGATGGTGACAGTAATTTTTAGTCAAATTGTTGAACAAGGCTTTGGCCCATTTTCGAAAATATTAAAATCCAAAAGTATCCAGCCACCAAAATTGGACTCCGATAATTAACAAATCACAAACATATTAAAATCCATTATTTATCCGAGAAAAAACATCATTTCCACACAAAAGAATGTTGAATTATATACACTGAATAATGACGTGGAGCCATGTGTGCTACCGCTACGATACGACAGCACGATAACCAATCATGTTCGTCTCTCAATTATCAAACCCATTGTCGTCGATCTTTCGCTTACGCAACACAACCTTGCGTGAATCACACGCACCATTCGAAGCTAGATCCACCGTCCGATCATCCCACCTAAGTCTCATCCCATGGTTCAACCTTCTGATGAAACCCTCGCTACGTCTTTCACAGTAACCCAAGAACCTAACCACAGACACAGACTCCTTATCCTTCCAATACCCACCTAACTCATCAAAACGACGCCGTTCTCGCCCCTCCACGGCCAAGTACTCCACTATGCCGGCCACAAGCTCCGGCGAAGCTCCTGACTCGTCTCCCCATAGCCAAATCCTAACCATAGAACGTCGCAATGCTGAATTCACGGCGTTACCAAAGTCACGTCTTTCCATTAGAGATGAGCTTAATCTGATCACATACTCTCCATGACTTGCACCGGAAGTTACCGAGACCCTCTCGACTCCGTCACTTCTGTTTCCGTAGAAACCGACGGTCACGTGGCTTACAGGCTTCCGGAGACGATGAGGAATACCGTCGTAGAGAAACCTCTCCACAAAGAAGCTCGTATCGAGCAAGACCCGTACCGCGGTATCATCCGATTCGAAGAAAAGGGTAAATCTTTTACCGGAAGGAGAATCTTTAGCCTCATTGATGATAGTTATGGAGAAGCCTTTCGATGCCTCGTGGTTTGCCCACAAGGAGATTGCTCCGACGAGAATTACAGAGATTAGCCGTAGAAGAATACCTAAATCTGACCCCGATGCTGAGCCATTTGTGGCGGGTTTGACTAGGAAAGGTTGAAGAAGAGACTGACTCGCCATTGAAGCCATAGAGAGAGACGTGTAACGGTTTCGTAATAGTAATGGACCTAATGGTAACTAATTGAGACAGAGACTTATAACGAGTCTGTTGTGTAATGAAAGAACTACAATTAAACACTGATCATGTCTTTCACATGGATAGGAAGATGTACACGCAAGAGGAATGATATATATATACATTACTGATAAGGAGAAGTTTTGAATAAAGTATATCACGTAATATACTAATAGGGATGTTTTTAGATTGTTTTTTTTTTTTTGTTTTCCGTGTGAAGTAATCCCTAAAAAACGGTTACTCTGTTCCGAGGAAAAACAAGCCTTGGATACTGTACATCTGCTTCTTCCATATCAGCGCCTGATCTGTACACTTACCTTTGATGGTGGGTTAGAGTTCCCAGCTACTGGTTTAGTTGGGGGGTTTAAGAGGACTCTTCTGCAATGTTCTTGGAGTTAACGTTCTCTCTCCGATTCTCGATAAGATTCATTGTGTAAGACCAATCTGAATCAGGCGCGGTTATGTTCCAAATGCTTGAAAAAAGTTGCTCCTGTATGATCCATAAATGAAAGGTGAAATCGGTGGAAGCAATATTTGAAGAGAGTGCATGTGCATTTGGAAGGCAACCAAGATTCTGGATTTAATAGACTACCTGATCAACGGAGTCTTGATCATCATCATCATGGTGGTGGGAGACTTCTGGAAACAAATGCTTTTCTTCCTTCATAGGACTTGGATTCTGCATGTACGAAGCAAGAGCAGACTTTCCTTGAATCTCTGCATATGCCAATGAAGCAACTTTCCCACTGTTGAATTTCTCCCATATTTTACCATTGAAGGTCTGCAGAAACAGGCAGAAAAAACATTACTAGTCTCTTGACTGACATATCAGGAAAAGAGCAGATTCCTAAAACAATAATGAAGAGAAGAAAAAGTAAAAACCTGTTGGAAGGGAACAATGTGCAATGGAGAGACCATGTTGACAAAAGCGTGACCCATGTTGCACTTGTTCTGTATCAAGAAAGAAAGCTAGATCGTCACTAAGTTCTCAGGTCATACAAGAGCATCATGAGTTCACTCTCTTATAGTATATAGTACCTTAAAGTCTATGGGTAAGCACAGAAAGTCATAGTCTCCCTTGTGCTTTTCGTCGATTTCAGCCACCAGCATCTTGTAAGTATACCTTACAAAGCAAAGCATTTGAGAGTTAAACACTGCCCAAAGATCTTAGATTGAGATCAATGAAAGGCTTACTTGTTTGGGATGTTTTTAATGACTACTGTAGTCCGGATATCATCTCCAGTAGCAATTCTATCCAAGTCAATATGATACCGCCCACCATCGACGAGTTGATTTCGATTGTGGCTCTCGAGGTGTGGGATCCTACTGTGATCAGCAAAAGGTTCATGTCTCACTGATTCTAATCCTCTAATCCCACCAAATGGAACAGCAGGCATCGTGGACATGCCAAAGCCAGTGAAATCCCGTTCGTTATGGTTTCCCTGTAGACTCACACCAAGGTTCGCTTGTCCATGAGGATTGATATAGCTTTTGTTCATTCCCATATCGCCAAATCCAAGGGGTATCCGAGAGGATGTCTCTGGTGATCCAGGGTAGAAACTAACTTGGGTATTAAAATGAATGCTTGAGGGAGCAGAGCCCACATGATGCTGGTATTTTCCAAGCAATGAACCTTGCCTCTCAGCAAACGGAAAACCATGCCTCACAGCAAAAGGACGTTCAGTAGATGATGATGACGACGGCGACCCTCCAGTGTAACCAGGATAATTCATATGCTGAGGAGGGCTTCCCCAGCGATAGCGGTTATCAGATGAAGCTATAAACCTCATGGAGTTGGAAATCCCCCCTCCTATATGCTCTGGCAACGAATGAGGTTGCCCATAGGGAACGTTGTGCATCAGTCCCTTATTCAGTATAGTTTGGTTTGGATGATTTAATAGCCCTTGGTCATTACTGACTGGTGAAAATCCATGAAAGCTAGAAGGCTGACCAGGGAGAATCGAAGCCAATCCCGGCACATTATCGGGGTTAAATGGCCTGGCGATTCCTAGACCATGTGGCCTCGGAAAGGCATGCGAAGGAGAGCCATTCACTGGGCTACCAATTGGCCAGTTACCTGTTAAGTAGATCGAATGAAATTCATGACTAACCGGTGGAGAAAACAAAAAAAAAATGTATAAGAAAATAGAAATCATCAATATGAGATTACCTGGTGGAGAATTGGCAACCTGTGAAGCTACTTGATTGAAGAAATTCGTAACTTCGTGTCTGTCCAAATCTTGACTTGCTAACGGCACGGAGCTGCATGCAAAAATAGTTTCAGTTCACTGTGTATGCAATTCTTTGAAACATACAAAGTGCAGACAACTCACACTCGACGGGCTCCTCCAGGACGGCTAAGTTCGAGCTTTATACATTTTCCACCTATCTCGCTTCTGTTCAGTGCTTTCAGGGCTGTCTCTGCATCTCTAACATCATAGTACTCAATGAACCTGTGGAATCTCCTGTTTGGGGTTTCTCTAATCTGCATTTTACAAGTCAAGAATTAATACAAACAAAGAGAAGAATATCTTAAGACATAAAGATAAGCCATTGCATAGCATATACACATTTGAAGGCACAAGCAAACATAAATTACCTCTCTTATTTCACCATAGGCACCGAACAGCTGAAGTAGCTCATCATTTGATACTGTTGTGTCCACGTTAAAGATCACAAGAGTTCCTTGATTCATATCCTTCTCTGACGGATTTTCCTATCATGTGGCCAGGCAGTAAACTGATGATTACAAAAGTGCTAAAGAAAGCTGAAACTTTAAATCCAGAATGTTTCTCTCAGTTCATACTTTAGGAATGGAAAAGTGAATGTCCAATGTCCTTTTCCTTAAGAGCGTATTCTGTAGTGCACGCATTGCGGCATGAGCAGCTCGGATATCATAGTAGGATATCATTACAAAACCCCTGCTTTTGCATGCGGTGTACAAACTTCTGATCTCCCCAAACGGCTGGCGACAAATAGAAATCACGTCAGCAAGAGCAAGCATGCCTCAATATACTCCCAAGTTACAGATGCAACGTGGGCCTCAAGCAGATAGATATGATCATTTTTTTGGTTGCAAAAGAATGAATTAAGGGTAACGACAATTTACTGAAGCAGACAGACAGTGTGCATACCTCAAAGAGAGCGGTTAACTCAGAATCCTCGACACCGCTGTTGATATTCCTCACAAATAATGTCCTTGAAGGATGTTCACCGTTTGGATGCTCTACTGAAACTCTGCCAGATGTATTGGGGCGTTTACGAGGAACAAACGCATTTGCAGCACCGCGGTCAGGTATCTGCATCCCCGACGCATCAACAGCATGGCTATCTTGGGATTCGACATCCAATTCCATACCCCCTCCAGTGCAAAAAACATCACACTCTTCGAGATCTTCAAGTTCATCAGGCAGACCGTTAAAATTAAGCTCATCAATGAGGCCAGGAAGGAGCTCATTTTCATCCTCGGGAAGCAAGATATCTAAAGAATCGGGTTCAACATCTTCCAAAGAATCCTTCTCAGAGTTTCCTATGACAAGTTTGTTCAGATTGGGCGAGTTATCATCAAGTGAGAGCCAGCTATCTGAATCAGTCATATTCACTGCAAGTTTGTCAAAAGAAAAAACAACAGAAAGATATTAGCACTGCCTTAAAGCAAATCAAGAGTTGATATCAAAAAAAGAAGAAGCTAGGGGACATACGCTTTTCATGAAAAAGTGTGGGCAGAGAGCTTGAGAACATGCTCAGATCACTTGAAGAACGATATCCACTGCCTCCATTAAAAGTTTCAGATGATCTACTCAGCAAGGATGGCATGTCTACATTTGAAATAGCCAAAAGATTAGATATAAAATATATATATATTGTTAAAAACAAAAAAAGCAAAAAAGTATCTTTTCGTACCAGCAGATAGTGATTCCTTGGGTTCTAGCTCCATCTTTTTGGCGTCACCAACTGCAAACAAAACAGGAAATAACTCTGATGTTACTTCCTAAGATCATTTAGCTGTCAATCAGACATGATATAACAAGCTACTGGTGTTTCCTCGTCCAGACATGAAGAAAGGCTAAACAGACAGATGGAATATTCCAAACAGAAAGATAACCGAAGGAAACCTCTCAGTTGGTCAACTCGATGAACTCCAAAAGTTTTACTTGAGAAAATTTTGCTGCTTGTGGCGACAAAACATCATCGTAGACAGAAATCATTTGTGCAATAAACTCAAATTCAAAGCTTACAAAATTCGCAATATCCCAAAAAAAATCTGAAACATGTAAAAGACCGGCTCTCAAGGACCCGTGAATTCCAACGAAACAAAAGAGTAAGCAACTGGTTTTCTCGCTGAAATCATCATCAGGTGAGTAAGAAAAAGTGAAAAACCCCGAACAATCACAATCAACTACATGAACCATAAAGCAATCAAGCAAATAAGAAGAAAGGGAATACAAATTTCATATGAATAATAGCAAGAAAATCAACCGATTGGAGAATTTCAGCGAAGAAAATAAGAGAGAGAGAGAGAGCAGTGGTACCTGCGATGGAGGAAACCATGGACAAAGAGCTTTGAGTAGTCGATCAAACTAAACAGGAAGAGAATCGGAGAAGCAAAGAGGAGAGAAGAGAGAGCTATGTTTCGTAGAAGAAGAGGAATTTCTTGCTTACACTCTTCCTCCTCCTTCTTCCGTTGCCGGGAAATTACACAAACGAGCGAGAGAAAAAAAATATTGGAGGAAACCGAATTTTATTTTATTTTCTCAGGGTGAAGCAGAGAGACAAAAGGGATTTAGGGAAGTAATAACAATTAGTAAGAGTAATTACTTAATTTTAGGAGTCTATAATAGTTTTTGAATATCGTTTTTTTTTTTTTTTGGCGTCAGGCCAAGTGCCCAACCGTTGACACGAACCCAAACCAGCTTGATGACATTGATTGTTTATGCAAAATCAAAATTTCTATAAGAAAATATCTATAAGCCGTGGGCATTCCTTTATACTATGTTAGACATTTTATTTGTTAACTAGAATAGGATTCGCATATATATGCGGGTTTTTAATAAAATATTTTAAATTTATAAAAATAAATTTAAAACAAAATCGGATAATTTATAAAGAAAAAATAAAATTTAATTTTATTAATATTTCCAAATATATATGTTTTAATATTCTTATATGAATTATGTTTACTTCTAATGCTTTATCTATATATAGATATAATAATTTATTCTAAAATTTTAACGAATTATTTATCCTATTTTTATCATAATTAAAATCCATATTAGGATCCGCGTATACGTAAATTTATAATAATAAAATTTCAAACCCGTTAAAATAATGTTTTACAAAATATAAAACAAAATCGGATTACTACTGAAATAAATATATGAAAACACAAAAAAATCTAAATCTAAGAGTTATTTATTTATTTTATTTCTTATTTATTTTTAATTAAAATATTTTAAACACAGAATCTGTTGCGGATGCTAAGCAATATTAACCATATTTTAGCAACTTTGACGCATCCAACTTTATATAATAAGATATTTTTACACGAATATATATAAGTTTTTGGTAAGATGTTCTCACGAATTTTATGCATCGGTAGATAAAAAATTATTCAAAACTTTACCGACAAAAAAAAAAATTCAAAACTGATAGCAAATCATATGTACGATAAAAACTAAATATTTGGCTACGCCATCACGCAATAACATATTTATATAACTTTTAATTTAGTTAATATTCATTTTTTTGGCATTGCATCACACAAGCTTAATCCTTCTTTGTTTATAAAACACAAATGTCGAGACAATCATAGAAGCGATGGTATGATAAAATTAGTTTAGTTTTTGGAACTTAATAAATTTGTTTTATTTCATTGAAAAGCTTACATGAATCTTATATTAGAATCGTTATTGGGCTATGGTTTTGTCCAATGCAGCGTAACTTCTCATATTGGGCTTAATTCACTTGTTGGGTTGTGGAAATTAAGAATTGGTTCATTTGGGTTTTTTTTGTTGGGTTATACAATCTGGGCACCTTTGCCTCTTTTATTTTTAATACAAGCAAAAGTTCAAAAAATAAAAAATAATAATAATTCAGTCGCTCAAATCACCAGGTATAAAGTTTAGGGTGAATTTGTTGTATAACCATAAACAAAGTAAAATTTATAAACTAACCAAAATGCCTAGAGAGAGATAGGAAGAAATAGAGAGAAAAAAAGGGGGAAATTGGTTAGTTTTTAAATTATAAATTTTTGGGGTTATTGAACCAAATTTCTCTAAAGTTTATCAATCACCACAGGTATAAAGTTTTTTCGCTGTCTCGACCACTGTAACATATATATATGTATATAAATCGGTTTTGTATTTTGTTTTCTTTTTCTTTAAAATAAAATATTTAACAGTTTTTTTTTAAATGATCAAAAATAATTGGATAGTAACAACATACTCGATGAAGCCAATACGTCAGAGTTGGACAATGATTTTGTCAATATCACTACAAGAAAAAAAATCACATAAATTTTTGTGATATTCATTTTTTTTTTACTACTAACCATGGTGTTAAACAAAAAAAAATCTCTTTTTCAAAAGGAAGAAAAGAAGAAGTGTACTTCTCTAAATCTTTACAAAAAAACTTTATTTATATACATTACGAAAGAAGTCTCAAAATTCAATCCAGTTATTTATTTTTATTTTTACCTTAAATGAATCTTCCATATTTGCCAATAACTTTATTGATTTGAAATGGTTACATTGCTTACATTTAGCTTTGTTAAAATGGTTACAAACAAAAATCCTTTGACCGTATTTTATTGATTTGGCATCAAAGAATATAGAATCATACCATATATGCTAATGTTGACCCAAAAATTAACATCTCTATATATAAGACTTTCTGCTTAATGAAATCTCTATTTGACAAACGTATAGAAACAATATGTATTGTATTACTGAAATGGTTACAAACAAAAATCCTTTGACCGTATTTTATTGATTTGGCATCAAAAAATATAGAATCATACCATATATGCTAATGTTGATGCTAATGTTGACCCAAAAATTAACATCTTAACTGTAAGATTTTTTCTACTTAATGGAAATCTCTCTTTGACAAGCGGATTCTCCACTTTTCTCATCTCCCTTTAGTTCACACTTCACAATCATCAACAACATTACTTAAATGGTTACCAAAAAAAACTTTGACTGTATATTTCCATGATTTGGCACCCTATAATATAGAATCATGCCATACATGTCAATATATAACTATATACGTTAATATTCTCTTACCACCAAAATAATGTTATCAGCAAATATGGAAGATTCATTTATGGTAAAAAAAATAACTAGGTTGAAAATAGAGACTTCTCTAGATAAAGAGTCATACTATAAATTAAATAAAGCTTTTCGTAAAGATTTAGAATAGTATAGATTTCTTCTTCTTTTTCGAAAGAGATTTTTTCTTTTCAACAACAGAATTAACAATATAAAAATAATGAATATCACAAAAGCTTATGTGATTTTTTTTCTTATAGTGATATTGACAAAATCATTGTCCAACTCTGACGCTTTGGCTTCATCGGGTATGTTGTTAATGTCCAATTATCTTTAGTTATTTTAAAAGTAATTGTTGAATATTTTTTTTCTTAGAAAAAAAAATGTAAAACCGATTTTAATGTATATATATGTGTGCGTATATATTTTATTTTTCTTTGTCATAAGCTTACATGTGTTGCAGTGGTCGAGACAGCGAAAAATGATAAGTGCTATATACCATGTACAAAAAGGTACGGAACTTTTGAATGCTACGATGACTGTCTCGGCAAGGGGTACGGTGATGGAGACTGCGTTGCTGGACGATGTTGTTGCAAAAAATGAGGAAAATTAATGGTGATTTGTGCGGTTAAAATATATGTTTCTATTACCAAATTTATGTATGTTTTTCAATGATATAAAACAAATTTTATTAAGTTACAACAAAAAATCAAAACTAATTTTATCATACTTTCTAGTAAACAGCAATTTAAACGGTTGAATTATGTTTTTCTAGTATCAGATTTAAGAAAATGTAAATTCAATCATTCAAACAAAACGTTTATATGGTAAACAATGAAAACCAGCTTAAAAAACTCAATCATATTATAACAAGACTTAATTAGAAGAAAAAGAAAAATAAAAGAAAAACATCAAACGGAGGATTATTTGAGGATTGGTTGAACATCTACAATACTATTTTAATATATTATCAATTGAACTGAACCTAACCGAACTTAATCATATCTTATTATATAAAATAGCATGCGTAAAAGTTGTTAATTAATATGATCGTGACACATGGCAAGTTAATCGATAAGATTATGACACGTGTTAAAAAAAATTCAACCAATTAGATTTTTACGTAATGTTTACATAAATCTAAAAATTAGTTTTAAAAATAAAAAGAGAAAATACTTTTCTTTTTCGATTACTAATACAAAAAGGAAAATAAAAAAACGAAAAGATAAATACAAAAATTAAGAAAAAGGAAATTTTTTTTTTATGTTTTTCATTTAAATTAAGCAAATTGTATGATCAATTACTAATATTAAAATGTAAATCAAAAAATTAGTTTTAAAAATAGAAAGGGAAACTAAGTTTCTTTTTTAATTACTAATACCAAAAGAAAAATAAAAAATCGAAAAAGTAAATAAAAAATTAAGAAAGGAAAATAGGTTTCTTTTATGCTTTTCATTTAAATTAAGAAAATTGTATGATCAATTACTAATATTAAAAGGAAAATAAATAAAAAATCAAAAACGTAAATAATAAGTTTCTTTTATGTTATTCATTTAAGTTTCTTTTATGTTATTCATATAAGTTTTTTTAATGTTTTTAATTGTTAGAAAAGATTTAACCATTTTGGTTATCAAAAGGATATATTTTAATTAAAAAAAGAAAATTATGTTTTTAATTGTTAGAAAAGATTTAACCATTTTGGTTATCAAAAGGATATATTTTAATTAAAAAAAAAAAATTTAGATGCTAATGATTTGACATTAGACGATAATAAGATCAATGAGGAGGAGGATATCAAGAATCATGTATAGAGGCTTTTAATGCGAGTCTTAAGAAGCATAACTTCTCTAGAGAGCAGAGAGATCATATAAGGTAGATGAATGTGAAGAGAAAGAGAGACTTTATTTTCTTGAACTGAGTTAATGTAAATATCGTTAACATACTCGAATGATTCAAATTAAATATCCAAGTTTTTAACGTAGCGGAACACAAAAAGATAGTTGATAAAATGTGTGAATTATACGAGAAGAGGAGTTAATGTTGCTTAGCATCCGCAATAGATCGTGTGTTTTGAATATTTTATTTGAAAATAAATGAGAAATTAAATAAATAATTTTTAGATTTCGATTTTGTATTTCTAGAATATTTTTTTCAGTAGTGATGAGATTTTCTATTCTATTTTCTGAAAAAAAAAATTTTAATTAAATTTTATTATTATAATACACGGATCCTAATCTAAATTTTAATTATGATAAATCTATTATAATAAAGTATGATAATTAATTCGTCAAAATTTTAGAATAAATATATATATATATATATGATCATGACAAGTGGCACATTAATCAATAAGATTTCGACATGTGGCAAGTTTATCGATTTAGATTTCGATATGGGTCTCGGTTAAATATTATTTTTTAAAGAAAAAAGTAATTTCCAAAAAAAAAATTCAAATTTAATTATTGATTTAGATTACAAAAGTAAATTAAAATTAACTAAAAGATATTTTAATTTAAGAAAACAAAATAAAAACAAAAGGATCTATTTCAAAAGAAAAATAAAAACAAAAATAAAAAGTAAACTAGATTAACTAGGATATATTTTAATTATAAAAAAAAATTTAGATGCTAATGATATGACATTAGACGATGATGAGCTTAATTAGAAGGATGATAGCAAGAATTATGTATAGAAGCTTTTGATGCGAGTTTTGAAAAGCATAACTTCTTTAGAGAGCAGAGAGATCATATACGAGAGAAACAAAAAAAAAATTAAAAAAAAAATGAAAACCAAAAAAGAAATTTGATTAACTAGGATATATTCCAATTAAAAAAAATAAGATGCTAATGATATGGCATTAACCGATGGTGAGCTCAATAAGGAGGAAGGTATCAAGAATCATGTAGAGATGCTTTTGATGCGAGTCTTGAGAAGCATAACTTCTCTAGAGACCAGAGAGATTATATAAGGGAGATGAATGTGAAGAGAAAGATAGTCTTTATTTGCTTGAAGAAATTTAATGGGGAAATCGTTAACATACTCGAAGTACTCGAATTGCATATTTAAGATTTAAACGCAACGGAACAGGAAAATATATTTGATAAAGTGTGTGAACTATATGAGAGGTAGATTTAATGTTGCTTAGGACCGGCAACATATTATGTGTTTTGAATATTTTAATTAAAAATAAATGAGAATTAAAATAAATAAATAACTCTTAGGTTTCGAAATTATGTTTTTCATATATATTTTTCAGTAGTGATCAGATTTTCTTTTCAATTTTCTTAAAAAAATATTTTAATGACTTTTAATTATTATTATTATAAATCTGCGTATACGCGGATCTTAATCTAGATTTTAATTATGATAAATCTAATTAAGATAAAAGAAGAATAATTAATTCGTAAAAATTTTAGAATAAATATATATATATAGATAAATCATTATAAATAAAACATAATTCATATAAGAGTATTAAAACATATATATCTTAAAATATTAATAAAAGTAAATTTTACTTTTTTCTTTATAGATTATTCGATTTTATTTTTAATTTATTTTTACGGGTTTAAAATATTTTTATTAAAAATCCGCATATATGCGGATCCAATTCTAGTACAGTATACTTTGGTGTGATATGGGTCGATTTAAATTTGGTTTAGCCGTTTAGCTCGGTTCGTATTTAACCGATTTAAATTTGGAAACACATCCTTGCGTTGGCGGACCCAATTGGTCGGAGAGCGCCTCTATCGTCTGTTGTTCTGCCACGTAGGTAAGATAGGAAGATGGTTAGGGTTTTGTATTTTAATTTGGGAATTTTTTTTGTATTGTAATATTTAAAAATGTAATTTGGCATTTTTAATATATGTTGGTATCTAAATTTATTTAATGATAGAATTGAAGCCTTTTGTGGCCCTTTGTAAAACTTTGGTATTTTTTCTTTTTTTTTTATCAACTTAAAACTTTGGTATTTAAAATGGCATATTTCCCTTTTATAAATATACATCTGAAGTTTGAGATAATTTTTTTAACATTCTCATATATATTATCTTTTTGTCAAAGTTACAATCAGTTTTACTTACATGATAAATTTCAGTCAAACTTCATATCATATTTTTTTTACTTTCACTAGTAGTTTTCCAGTTAGTCAAAGTGATAAGTTATGAATCAAAACAAACTTTGTCTTATATTTTTTGGCAATTTACTTAAATAGCATAAATGAAGTTTGTTTTTCAAAAATAGCGTCATGCTCACTTTTTTCATAAATAGCATTCATTAAAGTTATAAAAGTTTTCATAAATGTGTCTAACAGCTTCCTAAAATTCATTAAACACTACAAGAAAACATGACATTTGCCACGATTTTTTGCGAGGAAAATAAATCGTAGTAAATTAGCATCGAATTAACGAGGTATTTACGAGGAAAAGTAAAAACCTCATTAATTCGTCGGAAAGACCAACGAAATAAAATCGTCGCAAATTCGTCGTAAAATTCCAACGAATTAACGAGGAATTAACGACGAACATAAATTTCGTCGCTAATTCGTCGTAAATTAACGAGGAATTAGCGACGAAACATGTTTGACGTGTATTCCTCGGAAATCCGTCGTTAATTTCCGACGAATTACCGAGAAAAGTGTTTCGAAGTAAATTAACGACGTATTAGAGAGGAAAAAAAGTTAGATGAAAACGTGTTTTACTGGTTTTTTTGCCACGAAAATATTCTTTGTTAATTCGTTGGCAATTCGTTGGTAATTCGATGTAAAAAAAAAAAAATTGCCTATATATAGAAGCAACACTTCATTATAAAAACTACAAAAACAAAAACAAACTCTCTCTTCACCTACAAAAAAAAACTTTTCACCATAAAAACACTTTTT
>JAHZTW010000001.1:34732342-34958995 GCA_020283515.1 Alliaria petiolata
GCTTTTGACTGTAGAAAATTCGGCTGTAAAAACTGTGACTGTTACTTTATATATTTTAAAAAGTCTGATTGGTAGAAAAAACTGTAGAAACTGTGACTGTTATTTTTAAATATATTATAATATTTTAGGATCAAAATTTTTTTTTATAAAAAATATAAATTTTAAACAAATCATTTATATTTTTCTATTAAACTTTTTTTTAGTTAAATTTTTAATTTTTTTTAGTTTAATAACTTTTTATGATATAAAATATTATAAAATGGATCTTAAAAGAATAAGAAAAAAAGTTAATCATTAGTAAGGCAAATTTTGATTGTGATAAAATTAATATAATGTCAAATATAAAGTTTTGATTTCTTTGGGGAAAAAGAAAAATAATAAAATTTTAAAAAGAACAAAAAGAAAAAAGTTTATGTGAAGAGAGAGAATGAGAGTCTTTAAAACGAGACTTTGAGAAAAAAAAATGAAAACAAAGAAGAAAAGATAAAAATAACTGAAAAAGTGACTTTAAAGGCTCTACAAATAAATAAAGTAACAAAAGTATGATTGGTGAAATATAAACTGTGAGAACTGTTAAATATGTTTAAAGTTTTCACATTCTTAAAAGTTTTCACATTCTTAAAAGTTTAAATGCCAATCGGCCCCTAACTCATATCTTTTTCAACAAAATTATGATTCTCCAAGAAAGGTTGCAAAATTATGATTGTAAGATTTTCTCCTAAACGAAATCTTTATTTGATAAGCGTATATTAACAATATGTATCGTAAAACCCTGTTCGTTTGGTGAGTTGGACGCGTTATATGGATGTAGATGTTCGTTTAGTGTTAATTAAGAGTATGAATTGAAATCTGTATTCATATGCGTTTCCAAAACTCTTTTAAAAATCAGGATTTCTGGATGAGTTAATTTGGTGCGTCTAACTACACTAAAATCATCCAAAAATAATAAAAGTCGAAAATACTCTTATTTTTATTAAACAATTACAAAATCGAAAATACCTTTATTTTTTAAAACAATTACAAAGTCCAAAATACCCTTATTTTATTAAACAACAACGTGATTTCACGATTTTGACGGAAACGCGATTTTGGGCATTTGACGGGAAAACTCGATTTTTTGGTGATTGCGGAAAACGTAGTTTTGGATTTTGGTAGAAAACGTAATTTTGTGGGTTTAGCGAGAAGAACATGATTTTGCTGTTTTGACAGAAAAACGTGATTTTTAAGTTTTGGCGGGAAACGGTTTTGAGGGAAACTCGTCATTTTGGGTTCTGGCGAAAAAACGTGATTTCTGGGTTTTGCCGGAAAAACGCGATTTCTGGAGTTTGGCGGGAAAACGTAATTTCTGGAGTATGGCGGGAAAACGCGATTTTTCGGTTTTGGCGTGAAAACGTGATTTTGCGGTTTTACGGGGAAAACATGATTTTGCGGTTTTGACAGAAAAACGTAATTGTGCGGTTTTGACGAGAAAACGCGATTTTGCGGATTTGGCGGGAAAACTTGATTTTTGGGTTATTACGGAAAACGTAATTTTAGATTTTGGCGGGAAAACGTGATTTTGCGGTTTTGGCGGAAAAACATGATTTTGCCAGTAAAACGTGATTTTGCGGTTTTGACAGAAAAAACGTGATTTTTGCGGTTTTGACGGGAAAACACTGTATTTTATATAAAAAAATAAAAAGATAGAGGATAACAAAAAAAAATAAAGAGTTTTTGGTTATTTAACATAAAATGCGTTCAAATACAAATATAAACATACAAAACGAACGTAGCTGCATCGAGATACAATTTCTGGATGCATAACCAAAATCGCAAACGAACATCATCTGATTGTTACGTCTAATTACTGCGCTCAGACACTGCGTTTAGAAATTTCATCATCTTCACCAAACGAACACGGTCTTACTAAAATGGTTACACAATATATCCTTTTGACTATATTTCAATGATTTGGCACCAGAAATTATAGAATCATACCATACATATAGATGCTAATCAGCTAATGTTGACCCAAAAAATTATCATCCCTATATATATATAATTGTTATTTCAACTTTTCTAACATTACCTTCTGCATTCAAATCTTGCATTTAATATGGTGTACTGATATTAATTGTAAGATTTTTTCTCCATTTTTCTCTTCTCCATTCGTTCAAAATCATCAACATTACCTAAATCATAACCCCAAAAAAAAGATTTTGACTGTATATTTCCATGATTTGGTACCCTATAATATAGAAGCATGCCAATATATAACTATTTCTTAATATTTGTTACCATCAAATTAAGCTTATTAGCAAATATGGAAAATTCATTTATAGTAAAAATAAAAATAAATAACTAGGTTGAAAAGTGAGACCTCTCGTAAAGTATATAAATAAAGTTTTTCGTAAAGACTTAGAGAAGTATAAACTTCTTCTTTTTTTTCATTTTGAAACACACTCTTTTTCACAACAGAATTAACAATAAGAAAACAAAATAATGAACATCACAAAAACTTATGTGATTTTTTTTCTTGTAATGATATTGACAAAGTCATTGTCCAACTCTAACGTTTTGGCTTCATCTGGTATGTTATTATTGTCCAATTATTTTTGGTATTTCTATCTTAAATATTTTTTTNAAGAGAGAGAGAAAGAAAAAAAACGTAGGGTCCACGACCTTTGTAAAAACGAAAAATTGAAATTTAAAAAAGCACCTGATGCATAATAGTACTCCCTCATGGTTGGTATTTCTTTTCCTGTCTCTTATACACATCTAGATGTGTATAAGAGACAGGAAATTACTAATTCGCCAACATTGTTACCAAACTTTACTTTACTGAATTAAATTACATCCATGATTCAAAAATAAATCTAAAATTAATACAACATTTATTTTACAATATATGTAGTGTTAAATCAAAGATAAACTAAACGATACACAAAAAAATGAAACTAAAATAAAAGAAAAGCGAACTCAATACTAGAGAAGAAACTCCCGAATGCATACGACTAAACCCCGGTCCTCCATAAAAAACAAAATCACCCCAATCTTCTCTAGACATGTTTCTGATATTGTAGAATTCAGGTTTGCTTACTATTATTTGTACGTCTTGCATCGGCTGAAAACAATTGTTGTTATCTACAATCTCCACATTGCGGAAGTAGCTGGCTTTGCCAAAACCTTCGTTGGGGAAGTGACCAGAACCCATTTGTGTCGTCGTGTGTCGGCCGAAACTTTGTGAGTTCACGATCTCACCACCCCATTCCACCACGTTTACATAAGATAAACTCGTAAAAATTCCAGCTGGCCAATATCCAACCAATGAGTGGTTGGATCCCAAACTCAGCCACCAATTTCCAGATTTTTGATCCTGCATAATTTATTTATTATTAAAAATAATATATATTTATTTATTTGAAAATTATAAAATTTGTAAATTAAAATAATTTAAAAAAATAAAAATAAACAAACCTTCCATACGGAAATGGTGATTTCAAATTGCTTGCCCTCGAATGCTGAGATAGGAGTAATAGCACCTCCAATAACAATGTTGTTGCTGGTTTGTATAAAACCAGGACACTGGAGATTGTAACATCCAGTAACATTGTATGTATCGCTCCTGTCTCTTATACACATCTAGATGTGTATAAGAGACAGACTTTATATATTTTAAAAAATCTGATTGGTAGAAAAAACTGTAGAAACTGTGACTGTTATTTTTAAATATATTATAATATTTTAGGATCAAAATTTTTTTTTATAAAAAATATAAATTTTAAACAAATCATTTATATTTTTCTATTAAACTTTTTTTTAGTTAAATTTTTAATTTTTTTTAGTTTAATAACTTTTTATGATATAAAATATTATAAAATGGATCTTAAAAGAATAAGAAAAAAAGTTAATCATTAGTAAGGCAAATTTTGATTGTGATAAAATTAATATAATGTCAAATATAAAGTTTTGATTTCTTTGGGGAAAAAGAAAAANTCAGATAAACATTTATCTATCTATTGATTCTAAGGTAGTTTAATATACATTTTTCTTATTAAAATAGATTAGATTTTCATATAAATAGGGACTAGATTTATGTGCACTCGAATATGCAGATATAATAATAGTAATTATATACATAAACTATAGTAATCTTTTTAAACAAAAGTTTCGTAATACTTCATATTAATTAACTTTGAAATTTTAGATTGATAATAATAATAATAATAATAACAATAATAATAATAATAATAATAATTTTGATGATTTTTAATGTAAAAATGAGATAAAAATGATAATCAAAATTATTATAAACCATACTTACCGTCCAATAAATGAATAGTCTTGGCTTATTGTCTTGATACAAATTTGGTAAAACCTAAAATGAAAATTTTAAATAGTAGTATAAATGTATTAGTCTTTATATATACATTTAAAAAAAAAAAACACATAATAAATTTGGATCATACCTGCCAACCAACTTCAATGCTGTTAATATCGTTATTTTTGTAGCTTCCCGAAGTAATCCAAATCTGGGATAAGCTTAACTCGTCTCCTTTTTCTACGAGAGGGTCCCACACACTTATTGTAGCCTTTGCTCCGTACATTTTCGATGGAGTTCTCGAAACTCCGACCGCATACTGTATGTTGTTTAGACAATAAATATGTTGTTTATCTGTTTGTAAATGCTTTCTAATCCACCTCAAAAAGAAAAATGGTATATAATATATATCAGGCCCGGTCTAAATGGTTCGTAGAAGTAGACAAGGCCCAAATTTTGTAGGAAAAGTCCATTCTCTCTTCTTTAAAACAAGACCCTATAATATATTAGTGTTATTTATCAACTAACACCCAAATAAACATTCTATAAGAGCTCTCATAGTTCCATTAAAAAAAAAAACTTATTTCTTCATACATAATAGTTTGATAAATGAAAAAAACGAACAATTATAATATAGTGTATATGAAAAGTCGTTCCATTGATTAATATATAAACTATAATAATGAAACTATGAGTTATTACTAATTACTAGGTGGTAAAATAATATTGTAGAACCCTTTCGCAAAAAAAAAAACAATATTGTAGTTAAAACGACAAAATTTGTTGTCACTTAAAATTTTGATATGTATATATATTGCTTATATAAATAATAATACTTCGTTTGACCCCAAAAAAAAACAAAAAAAACATTATACCTCATGTGGGGAAGATGCATCGGTAGAAGTAGTAGCAGCTCTTTGGATATTTGTCTCGTTTCGTATGGGCACCGTTCCTTCGGGACACCTGGCAGTACTCACGTGCGCTTCCCAAGTTTGCCACTTGTTATTCTTCTTGACTTCGACTGATTTTGGAATTTCTGATGGTCGTTCCTGAATTTTGACAAATAAATTTATTAGTTTCGTTCAAAAATGAATTATTAACGTCAAAATTTTAAATAAAAATATTATCAAAACATAAGATAAATAAATAATTATAATTAACAAATTAATAAAACCTGAATTTTGTGGTTCTTCAAAAGATCGTGTTGAAATGCTGGTTGTTTATATATATCGACGCAATCGATATTATCTTCACCTGAGATCTGTAAGAAAGAAAAAGAAAAAAAAATATTTGTTAGAAACCGTAAGTTCATTTGTTTTTGGTTCTTGATTGCTAGTTTTTGGTTTCTTAGGATTCTCTTTATAGCTGACATTCTATCTAAGAATGGATCTTTAGTTCAACGTTTAATTGCAATTACTTGTTTCTGTTACGAATTTACTCGCACAATAGAAAATTTTGTTATTTGGTTTTTTTTCATTCTCGTGATTCTTCTATGTTAACTAGTACTATATGTTTATCTACTTAATTATTCGTAGAGTTTTAAACCTGAATGAAGCCAGCAATAAGGATGAACGACAGAAGACGGAAGACCTGTACGCGGCGTACCATGATCTGAAACAACAAATTAATTATTAATCACATTCAAAGCCATTTCAATTTTGATAATTGACACCCATACCAACGAAGAAAATAAATAGCTTCGAAATGGCCGAAATTCTTTCTTTTTTTTTTTTTTGGGTATGAATGGCCGAAATTCTAAATTAAGCTAACTGAACGAAATTCCCCGGAAAAAAAAAAGAGAGGAGAAAAGTCGAGGAAATGCGACCAATCAAACGAGACTTGATGCAAACCAAATCAAACTATAATCACAGCAAAACCCTAAATAGCGATTTAACAGTAAAGAGGAAGAAAACCTCGACGAATTTCTCCACGAAATGCAACAAATAAACGAGACTTGATGCAACCCAAATCAACCGAAATACAGCAAAACCCTAAAATGCGACCCAATTAACAGCAAAGAGGAACAAGTAAGAGCTTTACCGAGTCGGAGATCTGAGACAAAAGCAGAAGTAAATCCAAGAAGTGAAGCCGTTTGAGAAATGGCGTCGTCGCTTAAGTAAGAGCTTTACCGAGTCAGAGATAGGAGACAAAAGGAAAAGTAAATATAAGAAGTGAAGCCGTTTGAGAAATGACGTCGTCGCTTAAAAGAACCAGGACAAGAAAGCGCACCGAACGACTCAATTCCTACTTGTATTTCTAAGGGCTAAATATAAACTGTATATTAGCAGCTTTGTTTAAAAAAAATAATATACAGTTTTTGCAAGCAGAGAAGAAGAAGAAGAACTGAGATGAATTTTGGAAAATCTCTTTCTCTCCCAACAATTATTCAGACACTCTCTCTCTCTCGCTTCGACTCTGTTAATTCTTTACTAAATATCGTCATCTCTATCTCTCTTTTGGTTTCAGTCCTTTTAGGGCAAAGTAGTTGTGGGTATAGGTTTTACTAGAGACGGTTGTTATTTTTTTCATACGATAAAAATGTAATGCTTGTTTACAACATAAACGAAGAAACAATAAATCTACTGTGAAAATCAACGGTTTCTCTTCTTGGTTTTCAGTATAATTCCTTGTTATGATTTTTAGGTTTTTTTTAGTTGACGAAAGAAGAAACCCATGCGAAGAAGACATTAAACAGTCCGTGATGATCACTTTAACGACAAAACAATCATGGTTTTCGAAAACCTCTTTCACAAAAAAGGAATTGTTTTCGAAGACTGTGACATTCCTATTTATAAACTTTTAAGTTTTATAAATGAAAACGAAAAATATTTAAATCTCCTGTGAAAATCAACGTATCATCTTCTTGTTTTTTTTTTTTTTTGGCGGCATCCTCTTGGTTTTAATTATGATTCCTTGGTATAAGTTTTTTTGTTTTTCTTAGTTGACTAAATAAGAAACCCATGCGAAGAAGACATAAAATAAACCGTGTTCACTGTAACGACAAAACAAGAATGATTTTCGAAAACTGAGACGTTCTTTCTTATATTTAATTATTTACACATGGACTATAAATAAAAATATACATTCTTTTCATAATTTTGAAACATTCGAAAATAGAAACCTGCGGACGCTAGTCTTTCTTCAGTTATTATTTTTCTATCTGGTGTAGGCGTGGAGCCCTTTATTTCTGTCGGAACTACTTTTTCCTCTAATTGAATTGGCTAATTAGGAAATGGTAACTTTTGCCAATGAGTAGTATTGAATAATTTTGCCAATGTAACTAATTAAATAATTTTATTTTATTGACGACATAAAGTAAACTTTTTTGAATTTAACATAACTAAATTTGTCAACAAAATTCAAGACTTGAATTTAATCCACTATAGAAACTTTAACTTGGTTTATGATATGATCAAATATGTCTTTTGAAAGTCTAAAACTAAATACGTAAATTTGATCTTTACCATGAACAAAAATGAAGATTTAAAGTTGGTTCACTATATAATTTCATTTCTACAAAAAAAACTTAGATTAAATTTAGTCCACGATATGATATACACTACAACAAGAATTAAGCTTGTCAACAAAACTTTTAAGACTTAAAATGGTTCACTAGTTAAACTAAAATTTTCCACAGCTTCGTCCACGATAAAGACTAAACTTGTCCATGAAAACTAAAGATAATTATTTGTATTTTTTTAAATAAGTATATTTATTAATACTCGTTTTTAAGAGAAAACTTCTTTCGTAAAATAGAAAATAAGGTGGAATGGGGAAAAGGTGGTCTAGACAGTAATGGTATTGAGTTGGCGACAAAAGAGAGAGAGAGAGAAAAACGTAGGGTCCACGGCCTTGTAAAAACGAAAATTTTAAATTTAAAAAGCACCTGATGCATAATATTATAGTACTCCCTCATGGTTGGTATTTCTTTTCTCTGGTTCTTTTGCGAATTTGTCAAACAATTTGTGTGTATTTGGTGTTGCTTCGGAAATTTTCCTTAGGTTTTGGTTGATATAACGTTATGGTTCTCATTTCTCATGATTCCTACATAAAGTTTATCTTAGTCTGAATTTGGTGTTGTTATGCTTGTTGTTTGTTTGTTTGTTTCTATGTTTCAGTAAATGTTCTCATTCATTTGTTTGTCTTTTCTGTTTGGGGTTTTTGATAATGGGAATTTTACGAATTCTTCGACTTTTGTTCCGAATGGTAACCACGTTTTACGGGATTAAAAAAGCGGATTTTAAAATGCGGTGCGGTTAAAATGCGAATCATGTGTTTTGCGGAACAAGTGCAGATAATGCTAAAAGTGCGGTACAAAATAATTTATGATTGGTGAAAAAGCTAGCAAGCGGTACGGAATTCAAATTATAAAATTATTAATATAAAATAATATTATCATTATAAATTAAAATTGTTTATTTAATAAAAAAATATAGTTTCATATATTTTGAATCTTAATACTAAAATTTATTTAAAATAAAAATTTAGTTATATATATATATTGATACATCAAATAAATAACTACTTGTAATTTAACTCATTTTATATTAAAAAAAATATTGTAAAATTATTTTTATGAAACAAATTATTTTTTTTATCAGCTAATTTTTTTAAATATAAAATCACAAATAACAGTATGTTATCATAAAATTTAATTTTTACAGATTTTTGGAATTGATCAAATAAAAAAAAAACTAAACATTAAAAATAAAAAACTTAACGTTGTACTCCTACTATTGACAAAGACAAACATTTACCTTTGAAATAATAACCTTTTTTATCGTCTATTCGAAGTAATAACTAATCCTACTATTGAAAAAGACAAACATTTACCGCTTTATACCTTACATATATATAACTAGATATTATTATTAGAATAAAAAAATATATATATAAGTGCATGCAGTTTGGTTGTCCCACACCTTCTTACGTGGATGTAGATGTTGGAGATGCGGTATTTACTTCTGTGAGTAATCAAAAATAATTCGCGTATTTCAAATTTTTTTTTTATAGTTTAATAAAAAACGTAAAATTTTGAAACAAACTGTGATTGGTATCATTAAAGCGTTTTTTAAAAACCACACTAAAAAACGCACCGCATTATGGTTTCCATTAAAAATAACAAAGAAAGGGAGTGGCATGACAATGTAATTTAGTAGGAATATTAGGGGTATAGAGAGATAAGAAGAGAAACAAATTCTAGAATCAGAGACCCAATGGGCCATGCCGTTTTATTACACGAACACAAAACGCATGGAGTTTGGTGTCTGAACGTGTCCCTTCACTTCTCTGCTTGCCACGTCACTTCTGACACGTATGTACTTACAAAAGATTTGTTGTCAAAATGTGAAAATCAGCTAATAATTAAAGCCTGTCTGCTTCTTTTGCGTCATCTGTGGTAAATCCAAAGTCAAACCAGCTCGTATGAGTGTTAACTATTTTAACTAAATTTATTATTATAAAAAAAGGTGATGCGTTTGATTAGCGAATCACGTGACGATTGAGCGAATCTATAATTTATCTTACGCGACTAAATAAAAAGATCAGTTTACGTAATCCCAAATCATGTTGAGTAGATCACTTGAAAACCAGAAAAAGGAAAGGGAATTGCAATCTTGGAATGGGCTTATAGTGTCAATGCCGCCACGTCTATATTTATTTATTTTTATTATCGAAAGACGTATATAGTTTCGTTGTTACTTTTAAACATGACTTTAATTATTTTAATTATTTACATAGTAAATATGTGTGTATTGACATATTAAAAATAATAAATCCGATATTATTAAAATTTAGATTTAATTTTTTTGTTAAATAGTTATAATTTATAAAAGGGTTAATTAACAAAATGCAAAGAAATAAAATGTTTAATTTTGGTTGTTGTTCGGTTTTAATTTTGAATTTTCCGTCCGACGTTTTGGTTATATTGACCATGTCTAGCCAGCGAGTCCTTTTAGAGAAGTTAATGAATATTGACCAAAATGTGTAACCATGATAAAAGATCTAAATCTAAGAACCTTTCACAATATA
Source organism: Alliaria petiolata (assembly GCA_020283515.1). Classification (NCBI taxonomy): domain Eukaryota; kingdom Viridiplantae; phylum Streptophyta; class Magnoliopsida; order Brassicales; family Brassicaceae; genus Alliaria; species Alliaria petiolata. Next base: position 34,742,673 of record JAHZTW010000001.1, read on the forward strand.
TGTAATTTGAAAAATGCTTCATCTCTTTATATGTGTTAGAAAGTTATCTTGAAGAAGCCAAAGAAGTGGGAGATTCCTTGATCCATCCACATGTACTTACTGTCAAGAAAGAAAATGTCAAATGCTATATGACAGTTGATAGTTTGGAACCAGGTGCTCCGTGTACTCTTAAGTCTCTGACACGGTAATTCGCAAAGCCATCAAATTATTTCGTTGTGCCTAATTGGGCATAATCCGAGTCATCTTCGACTAGTGGATTGATGATTTGAAAGACAAAATAAATCCATAACCGCAAAAGGAAAATCATCAATTCACGGTTGAAAGTGACAATGCATGGGGTTCTAATCAATGGCTTGAAGAAGAGATTCGGCTGCATCAGTCCCATAATATTCATTAACAACATAATTATACAAAACTTAGTGAACTGGTACAATTCTGTTTCGGTTTTAATCAATAAATGATCATCTCAAAAAGAAAGTTTTGTATTCAATTTGTCGTATATATATCGAATTAGTTTATCATTTTCAAAACGTTAACCATATTAGGAAATTTTATTCATTTTTAAACAAACTATTTTATTTCGAATTGGACTGGGTCACTAATATGGATTGAACATTCTTAAATATTACTATTGAATATCTAGAAAAGGATTTGAAAGTTTACATAAAATGTCGAATCTCTGGATTGGATCGGTAATAAAATTACTATTAAATATATATCAAAAGATTTGAAGAAAGATCAAGTAGCAACCAGAAGCCAATCATTTTGCTTCTCTGGACTTTTCAGAGGAAGATGCTTTCTTATATGATGGCTCAGATATGATGAATCTCAGCATGAGAAAAATCAAATGATGGCTTCGGCTCATAGGATTTTGAGAGATCGTCTAGTGAAACCTTCTCAAAAGGTTCAAAAAAGGTCTTTTCACCTCATGGAGGGGATCGCGGTTCCCGTGGTCATGGTGGAAAAAAGAGGTCGTGGGGGTCGGGGCTAGTCCCGAAATTCTCTTTCCTATCTCTTTTTTTCTATTGCTACTCCCTCTGTCTCATTTTAATTGATGTTCTAGAAAAAAGCACACATATTAATAAAAGTAATTCACATTTAAAAATATCATTTTTAGTTGAAGGAAAAGAGATAAAAGTGAAAGTATTCTTGGGAAACTCAAATAGTAATATTTTTTTAATTAAAATTAGATTAAAATAAAATGAAAATTTGCATAGATATATGAAAAAATCAAATAATTTGGGACAAAACAAAATCTCTTGAACATCAATTAAAATGGGACAGAAAAAATATTGTTTTTCTTGTCGGTCTGGTTTTGGTTAGAAACAATCTTTCTCTTAAACTATCTTCTTGTTTTTGTGGTTTCGACCAGCTTATTACTCTCATTCTCTCACTTCTCTCTCGCTTTGTAATCTTCTGTATGATCTAAGTATCATAGCTTGTATCTTTTTTAATTTTTATTATAAATAAAAATCCTTTACAAAAAAAAAAAAATCAAAAGATTTGAAGTTTACATAGAATCTAATATTAAAATTTTAAAACGTCATGTACAAAAACATCTTTGGTTCATTTAATGAGTGAATATATAAATAAAATGGGTTTGATCTCAATGCGATTTAAATAAAATAACTCAAAACATACCTACTAGTATGATCTTGGTATGCCAAAATGGAGGTTGTTGGAGTATTTGTTACCGTGATTTTGAATGTTGGCATTAAAATGGAGGTAGTTGGAGACCATTGGGCATGAGCTGCTTCTTATGTTACCAACCGGATAGCGGATGAAATGAACAATTATAACGAACGGTTCGAATAAATAATTGACATACACAATTAAAAATTGAAATGAGCTGGTTCGTAATATAGATGGTTCACAACTTCTTCTTTTTTTTTTTTTTGTGGTTCACAACCTTATGTTTGCCAAACAATTTGTCATAGTGACATATCTAGTGGTATCAACCAATTTTATGTTCCGATTAGATAACGCTAGCTAATAAATATTTGTTTAATATGATATCATTTTCTTAAAACACTGTCTTCTGGCTATTACTGGCTTAGAAAATCGAAAAGATGAAATTTACAATATTATTGAAATAAATGACAAATGGAATTAGTATAAGGTTAAAACAATTTAGAAAAGAATGAAAACAATGAAATATACTTTTTTTTTTTTATCATCTCCAATCTTTATTACTTAAATGTTATTACAATAATCATTTGATACAAGATTTCGAAGGAAATTTGGACAAATTTGGTATAAACTCCAAAAATGCATTGATGTTACTCCTTTCTTTGCGAGGAGATCGGCATACTGATTCGATGTTCTCTGGCGGTATACAAGTTTTATACTCGTGAACATTATCGCCCAACCTTGTATCGTGTTAACATAATGTCGGAGTTTCAAGTTGGATGTCTCGCCGTTAAGAAATCGTACCACATTGATATTATCTCCCTCAAACACAATTTTAGTATATCCTAAGACCCAATATAATTAACTTTTAGTAATAAATTTGATAGAGAAAATATGATTTACAAAAAAATAATAATTTTTTGAATTTTTTTTTTTGGAAAAACAAATGTTTGGCAACTAAAAATAGTAAAAAATTCGAACAACATAAGTATGTGATTTAACACTATTTTTATCAGATAAGTCCCAATTCTAATTTTTTTTGGTTGGATAAAGACGACATGAATGAATGAATGGGGGGAATAAAGATCAACAATAGATCATACTAATAATGATTTGATCAAATAAGGTGCTAAATTTATACTACAACACTTGATGGAATAATTGCGTTTGATTATCACAGTGGCAAAAAAAGCAGCTCACCAAACGCGACCACCATAAAAACTCAACTCCTATATATAATCCCTTCTAGATTCCTTCCTTATCTCTCTCCTTTCATTTTCACTCTTCTCTCCTTCTTCCTTCTCTATCCTTGTGTGTGTGTGTGTGTCGGTGATCAGATCTCCTCTCGATTTCTCCTGCCGACGAAAACGTGCGTTTAAAGCAATGCTGTTCGCACTCAGCTTTCAGCAATTGCTCGATTTAGCTTAAGCTGGGTTTTGTTTCGGTTTTCGTGGGTTTGGTGAGAGAGAGAGAGAGAGAGAGAGAGAGAGGGGTTTCTTCTGCGGAGGCGTAAGAGGTGAATGAGAAATTCGCCTGCGAGTCTGTCTCTGTCGGTGAAGGATTGCCGGAGCAGAAGCAGGTGGGATTCAAGCCTCGCGATTTGGAGCAGTGGTAGATGGGGCCAATGCGGCTGATCTGATTCCTTCCTTTCTCTTCGATTTCGTTTTCCCCCAAATTCAGATCGGACCTGATTTCCCGGAATTTCGGTCTTCTTAGGGTTTTAATTCCGGGGTTTTGCTCAATTTCACCCGTCGAGTCGTCGTCGATACATCACGATGCAGCAAGATCACCGTAAGAAGGTGACATTTCTGCATCTTTCCCTTTTAGAAATCTTCCGTTTATTCGATCCAATGGCTTGCGGTGAGATATTTATTTATGTGTGTTTCGGTTAATCTTGTTTTATTTGTTGTTGTCTTTAATGTTGCCGTTTTGGCCATTTCTGTTTATGAGTCGATATGTTTTGGTGCGATGAACGTTACAAGTGTCAAAGAACAACGCATAATGCCATAATTCAAAAGACAAGATGTGTTGTAGAGAGATTTTATTTCTTGTTCAGGGATTGCACATTAATCCATTTTACCTTTGATGCTTCATTTCGGCGTCCCTTTTAGCATTCTACCTGCTCTCATCATCATCATCTCTCTCTCTGAAATCAGAATTTATTCGTGTATCTGTTAAAATTTGGGCTTTGCGTGAGTTTTGAACTCAAAACCCTTTCGATCATGTCTTGGGTTATTTCCTTCCATCAGTTGTCTGAGTTTTTTTTAGTGGTGTCTGCGAGTTTATGTGTTGGTTCATCGTTGTTGGTCTGTGTAGCTTACATGGCATTGTGTTTTTATTGTCTTGAGAGAAGCATGAGTTTTGTATTGTAGCAAATTGATGTGTTATGCGTTCTAGTTTCTAAAACTACAATTTTTTATGAATAGTGTGTCATTTGTTAGAGTGTTTTCTGACTTAAAATTGCTATTTGTGACAGAATAATCTGGAGATGGAGTTCTTTTCTGACTATGGCGATGCCAACAGATTTAAAATCCAAGAAGTAATTGGAAAAGGCAGTTACGGAGTTGTTTGCTCAGCTATAGATACCCTTACGGGTGAGAAAGTGGCCATAAAGAAAATACATGATATATTTGAGCACATATCTGATGCTGCGAGGATTCTGCGCGAGATCAAACTGCTCAGGCTCCTAAGGCATCCAGATATAGTTGAAATTAAGCACATTATGCTTCCTCCTTCACGAAGAGAATTCAAAGATATTTATGTTGTGTTTGAGCTCATGGAATCGGATCTTCATCAAGTTATTAAAGCCAATGATGATTTGACGAGAGAGCATTACCAGTTTTTCCTGTATCAGTTACTGCGTGCACTGAAGTACATTCATACAGGTAGTCCATTTCTTTGGGTCTCTGACTAGTTTTTTCGTCTTTGAATCTCTCTTTATGTCTCTCTCTCTCTCTCTCTAGATGAAAATTTTGGACTTGCAAACTGTAGTGTAAGATTTGTCTTTTTTAGGACTTTACTTTCTACAGTACTATTTCGTACATTAATGCACTGGATTGGATTCATACGGTTTCCTAATGTCTGGCTAAATGTTTGCCTTTTGAAATTTGGTCCTGTCAATATTTCTGAACTTTACCTCAGCTGGAGATTTTAGTCTGTGTTATAATATGTTGTATACCTTGGGTGTTGCAGCTAATGTCTACCACCGAGACCTGAAGCCAAAGAACATATTGGCAAATGCAAACTGTAAACTTAAGATTTGTGATTTTGGATTGGCAAGGGTTGCATTCAATGATACTCCCACTACAATCTTCTGGACAGTAAGTTGCAAAAGATGGCTCTCTAAAGAGTCTTTTTCTTCTCTTAAACTAAGTTGTTCTACATACTAATCAATACGTTGCATGAGCTGATACTCTTCACCTTATTTTCTATTAAACTTACAGGACTATGTTGCTACAAGATGGTATAGAGCTCCAGAGCTTTGTGGATCATTTTACTCTAAGGTGTTTCATTTTTTCTCTATATAACGTTTTTTTCCTTGGTGTATTGCTGCGAGCTAACTTTTGGTGGATTTCGCTTTGTAGTATACACCCGCAATTGACATCTGGAGTATAGGCTGCATTTTCGCGGAAGTATTGATGGGAAAACCACTTTTCCCTGGAAAGAATGTGGTTCACCAGCTGGATCTTATGACTGATCTGCTAGGGACACCTTCCCTGGACACCATCTCACGGGTACTGATCTTCTTTTTAAACAGAGTGCATTGAGTTTCTGCAAATCTTAAGCAAGGACCATTGACGAATACTCTGCTTTTATGATACTATACAGGTAAGGAATGAGAAGGCAAGGAGGTACTTAACAAGCATGAGGAAAAAGCCACCCATTCCGTTTGCTCAGAAATTTCCAAATGCAGATCCTCTGTCTTTGAAGTTGTTGGAGAGGCTTCTTGCTTTTGATCCAAAAGACCGGCCAACTGCTGAAGAGGTTATTATCTTCAACTTCTAATATTGACTAATCACTTCAAATCTACAAGTTTCAGCCTTCTGGTTTTTATTCTCTTTAAGAAGAGAGTATCATATATGCCTATGCTAGGTCTGTTGGGGTGACCCACTAAACTGCTTTTTTTTTCCTAATACTTGCATCAGGCACTCGCTGATCCATATTTCAAGGGATTGGCAAAAGTGGAAAGGGAGCCTTCATGTCAACCCATCACGAAGATGGAATTTGAGTTCGAGAGAAGAAAAGTCACTAAAGAGGATATCAGAGAGCTAATATCAAGGGAGATACTTGAGTACCATCCTCAGCTGCTAAAAGACTACATGAACGGGGCTGATAAAGCCAGTTTCCTCTACCCAAGGTCTTATTAGTTGTGATTGCAATTCTGAGCGAGCATTGTGTCACACCCAACCCCTGACATTGATTTATACTGTGCAGTGCTGTTGATCAATTTAGGAGACAGTTTGCGCATCTTGAGGAAAACAGCGGGAAAACTGGCCCCGTGGCACCTCTAGAAAGGAAACATGCCTCTCTTCCCAGGTAAATCCTCATTTTTTTCTGTAATGTCTGTTGTCACTAAATCTGATTTCGGTTATCTCCTCTGTTTCTGGCCTGGTATGCAATTGTTAGACTAGTTGTAGTATATTTCCATTGACATAATCAGAGCCTCGACTACAATTATCAGTGGTTATGGCACCAACAAGGATAAAAACGCTTGAATACCGTGACCATCTCTTTCTTGTGTTGAACACTAATTTCTTTGAGAGTCATGTCAATTTCATTCATTTCATATTTTCTGTAGTTGGTAAATTGGAAGAAAGAATATATCTTTCTGACTCGGTGTTTCTATGCTTTCAGATCAACAGTTATACACTCAACCGCAGTTGCACGAGGAGGACCACCAAAATTTACGAACAACACAAACACATCGAGCCCTGAAACTACTACTCAAAACATTCCTTTTAATCATCATGCAACATTACAAGCACCTCAAAGAAACCTCTCAGGTACTTTTAATCACTCATCCTGAGTCCAACAGCAATGTTTCCAAACCAAACTCTATAAACACTAAAACGTATCTCTAACACGCAGCCGCCAAACCAAGCACGTTTATGGGCCCGGTCGCCCCTTTTGACAGTGGCAGAATTAGCAGAGATGCATATGACCCGAGATCATTCATCCGCAGCACTGCTCTCCCATTTCCACAACAGTCAGCAGCAACAGTCGTCATGGGGAAGCAACAAGAGAGGAGAACAACTATGGAGTCTGAGAAGCAGGCAAGACAAATATCTCAGTGTAATAGATACGCACCAGACGTAGCCATCAACATAGATAACAATCCCTTTATCATGGCTCGAACCGGAATGACCAAAGCCGAAAACATCAGTGACCGGATCATAATCGATACAAACCTGTTACAGGCGACCGCCGGAATAGGAGTTGCTGCGGCGGCTGCAGCAGCAGCTGCTCCTGGTGGTTCTGCTCACAGGAAAGTTGGAGCTGTTCGGTACGGTATGTCAAAGATGTACTAGTCATCCTCCTTAAGCGGGGATTTGATCACACAGAACAGAACATCGTATGTTCCAACTTCTGGCATAAAAAGGAAATTGTCTTTGTTTATTTTTTCTATTTCCGACAGATAAATAAATGGATGTTATATTCTGGCTCTGGCATATAGAATGGACAGGAAAGATTCTGATTCTTCTCACGTTTAAAAGAACCGCTGGCTACAGAAGATGGATCAGTGTGGATGCACATAATGATGATGATGATGGTTTCATGGCACATCCGACGCATGTGATAGTGGGAGCCCATTTCACAGGCACCACTTTGTTCTTCCCATGTCTTCTTATACTCACGTTATAAAAATTGTCTTACCATTAGTACTCCCTCCGTTTCATAATAAGTGTCATTTGGAGAAAATGTATCTCCAATATAATTGGATGTATTTGGATGTGTTTTGAGTTTAATACATCCAGATACATTGCAGATACATTTTCTCCAAATGACACTTATTATGAAACAGAGGAAGTAGTAATTAAGAAACTAATAGAAGAGCTAAGAAGTCGGTATCACATAATACAACATCTACATAATCTTGATTCGATTTGTAATCCGTTTCGATTCATTATCTGTTCCCAATTTAAATACTCTTATTTTTTTATGCTAAAGGAAACAGTGTAGGGTTAATGATTGTTTGGTACTGCGTAAGCCACATAAACCATGCATGTGTTAACAATCGTATTTTAAAATTCGTGGATCTACGAGAATAGTCGTGTATTAACAATAGTCACACTAGCACCGGAATTGTCTTTAGCTTTTTCATTTCTAAATCTCTTTACTATTATTACACAATTCTAGAGCAAATTTTCTTCTAGCTGCAAAAGAGAAATTAATGTACAAAATTATAAGATATATGATATATCTCACTGCAACCAAGTAAGGCTAAGAAAAGAGACAAATAACGCTTGGAGGTGGGACCACAAGCACTGTGAGCATTGTCCTAGAGATCACCCATCATGATGGGCCCACTTGTTTGGCCCATATCTCCAGCCTTAGAGAAAGGGAAGAGAAAAAGCTTCTTCCCTTTGAATTTTGTAAATTTGTAGCTAAACAAAAACCATTCCCAATCATCTCCGTCTTCTCCTTTCTCAGCTCTTGAAAAAAAAAAAAACATATCTTATCTTAACCAAACCCATCATAATCTCTGTTTTATCTTTGTAGCAACAAAAATGGTACTAGTAATCATCTTAAGTAAAAATAAAATCTTATGAATATAAATAATTTAGTTTTTTCAACATCAATAAAAAGACTTTTGGAAAACCAGAGAAGGAAAAAAAAGGATACAAAAGGACATGGAATTGATTATTCCAAGACGAATGTGAAAGCTGGCTGAAAAAAGCTGAAATTAAATTTTTTTCAGTGTGTTATTTTTGTAACATATTTAATGTAAATTGAAACACATAAATAAATAGATACTAGAATTGGGTAAGTGTCAGTTTGGTAGATGGTGAAATGCGAAAGGCACCCGATTTTTGTAAATCTCAATCCCGAGAAACCAAACCCCTCTTCGTCCCCTCCTCGGAAACATCATCTACATCCTTTTTTTTTTTTTTTTTTTTCTCACATCTTCGCAAACATCTAAACAACAATCCATTTAACTAAAAGCCATATAATACCTTAAGTAAATAACGTCTGTGTCATTCATATATTCTCCAACCACAAAATCGCTTTATATTACACTTTTAAATTCGGTAACTTCCTAGGCTTTCTTTCTTGTTTTTTGGCGGATTCGTAAACAATTTTTTTTTTTAAAAAAAAAATCTCTAAAAATTTGTATATTGTTTTTTTTTTGGTATTTTCAAAAAGGAGTTGACAAAAAAGAAAGAAAGAAAGAAGGACATTGGTGGGTATGGGGACCCACGGGAGTGCCACGTGGCCACCATGCCCGATAGATATGCATGTGGGTGGATCTTATGAGCAAGTAGTAGATTAGATCCTGAATTGTACGAACCACTTCACTATCTCTTATTAGTAGAGTATCTATTTGATCTCGATCTCATCCATCTATATATACATACAAAGTCATGTATGAATCGGTGTAATGTAAAAAAAAAAAAAAAAAGAAATTATAATAGAGAGGAGAGAGGAGCACATGGGGATGGGGCTTCGAAGATGGAGATTTTCATGTGAGAGCACATGCGCTCTCTCATTTCCTTCTCTTTGGGCTTTCTCTGGGTCCCCTTTTTTACACTCCCTTGTTCCTATGCACATGTCGCAGTGGATCATTCTCCTTCTCATCTCCACGCGCTGCTTCCTCCGCGCGTGTTGTCTCATTTCGTCCGTACTGCGTAGTTTCACACTTTTACTTGCTAGGCATCGTTTGTCGTCCTCTAATTTATTTTGTGGAAGGTTACAATATTTAATTTTTTATATTTTTTTAAATTATCATATAGTATCAATTCTTTGTTTTTTTTGTTTGTCTTGATATATTCATGCATGGCTAAACCAATAAATCTTAAACCTATAAAAGTTTAAATAAATTAAAAATGACAGTTTACTATAGCTAAACCGGCATGTAGTAACAAGTACAATACTAAATTATTGCTGCGTAAAACTAGACCAAACAACCTCTAGCTCTTATTAAAAAAAAAAGGGATCAAATCTCTCATTTATCAAACAAAAACAAAAGAAATCCAATTTAGATGTGAGAGCATGATCCACTTAAGTGAGTGACGTGTCCACTAAAGTCTACTAAACCAGTCGACATGGCGCGTGAAAAAACTTAGCTCTTCCTCAAGATCCATATCTATGCAACCCAAAGTAAGAAAATAAAATCTCCACAATACGAAACACGAGGATAATAAAATAAAATAAATAACGTACAACTGGACCCAGCTTTGATGGCAATAACCATTTTTCGTTTCTAAATATAGAGTTATTTTCTTTCTTTTTTAAAATCAATTTCAGGTTTACATCGGTTTTTTTGACACAAACCAAACAAATGCTTCGTTCCCAACCGAGCATCTCACTAAAATAAGCCAAAAATGTAACAAATAAGCGTAAGAAACCAAACCAAACCGATATAGCAATGCCTCTAAAGTCTAAACCCAACTCATTTTGTTAATTAAAAAAACCAATCAATTCACGATAAATCAAAAGTAAAATCGGACTGAACCGGCCAAAATTTAACAGTCACCATTTTGTCCACTAAATCCATCATCACTCCTATATATATACACACATACACACATGCACTTTTCTTACTTCTTCATTATTCTCTCAAACACATCATTCCTCCCTCTCTCTCTCTCTCTCTCTCTCTCTCTCTCTCTCTCTGTCAATGGAGAAAACTCTAGCCACTCCCGATACCACTAGACGTTCTCTTTCCTCGTCGCTCTCAGCCGCCGTGAAATCACGGGCAGCCAGCTTCGAGCGCAGAACCAAACGGAGATTGTCGGATACCAAGGCAATCGTGTGTATATCCGGTGAAGAAGAAGAAGAAGAAGAAGAAGAAGACGACGAAGAAGAAGTGGTGAAGGAGAAGATCTCTGCGTTGCAGAGGATTATTCCCGGAGGAACGGCGCTTGGTGTGGACGCGCTCTTCGAAGAGACAGCTGGTTACATAATGTCTTTACAATGTCAGATCAAAACCATTAAAGTCCTCACCTCGTTTCTCGAACGCTTAGATAAACAAGATATGAAGTTCGGAGGTTGAAGATGATGACACCAAGATTGTTCTTCTTTTCTTTCGATTCCCAAAAAAAAAAAAAAAATAAATTCAGTTGTTTAGTTTTTATTTTTAACTTTTTTTTAATATGGATTTTAGCTTTGATATATGGAGAAAGAGATCTCAGAATTTTTTTTCTTCGAAATCTTTTTCTTTAGTAAGACTATAATCGTTATCAAACAAAAAAGTAAGACTAATCTCTGATGTTTAAGTTCTCGGATATTTAAGCCGTTTCGTAGTTGTTAGTACATATTAACGAATCTTACTAGTATTAATGTAGGGAGTGTAGTTATATAACTTATTTAGTTGGATCGTATAGATATTAAATTGGATCACGAGGTAGCACCTTGCATTTGAGATTTGAAATTAATGATATTGAGAAAGTTAATGATACGTGGCCCATTTTTAATATTTTGGGTGAGCTCATGTCTCACACATGCTATGTAACAAAAGATTTCCAATGTCGGTCGATATTTATCTAAGCTCATGACGAACATGCATTTTCGATTTGAGTTTCCGTGGTCCATGAATTGTTGTGTTGATGCTTATTGTCCTTGTACATCAAGACGATCTTTCTATTCGTGTAACTAGAGCTAGCATTTACACAGACACAAGTACACAACTAATAAAATCAACCGCTATAAAAAAATTCGTACATTAATAGTATTCATAACAAATAACTAGTTTAGTTTTAGGTTTCATTAATTATTACGTATTTTCTCACCTACAATACAACTATATTGAAGAACACTATAGATCTATTTATTCCTCACATAGCGGGAGCCCAGCCCGAAAGATATTGATTCGTTATTTTATTACCAACCATGTTTGTCCAAATTATAAAGTACTTGAAGAATTTTCGAAAAGGAAGAAGCTAACTGTGTTAATGAAGTTGTTATAAATATTAATTAACTATAAATTAAACTCATAAGACTTACTTACTACATCTTTAATATTTACGTTTATTCAAAAAAAAAAATCATTAATATTTACGTATGTCGTTAATCATTAATGTTAACTTTAAATTCTTTACTATTAAAACATTTGATTCATTATTTATTACTTCCTCCGTTTCACAAAGAGTGTCGTTTTAAAATTTAATTCTTGTTTCATAAAGAGTGTCGTTTTATATTTTCAATGCAAAATTTTAAAGAAAAATCCAGTTTTAACCCTATTGTTTTAATGTATTAATTAGAAAGAGAAAGCTGTTTAATAAATTTATAAGGGATAAAAGAGACTTTTTATAAAATTTCTTAATTTGTGTAAAAAGTGTCATTTTTGACACTTTTTGTGAAACAGAGGGAGTACTAAATACTAACTACACGTCTACAGAACTCGACTCCACAACGAGTTGCCGTACTTATGTCATAGTTGGGCTTAAACTAATTGGGCTTGGCCCATAAAATACTGAAGGTATTCTCAAGAGTGTATAATTGGAACTTGTTTAACAACTCTTAACAACGTGCGCGGCAACAATTGTCATCTACCCTCGGATCGATCGTCAACCATTTGTTAACCGTCCGATTTCTCCATTCTATTTGCTCCCACTAAAAGCTAAAACCTCAAAAACAAATACTTTTCCGACGAATTCGATTCTTCCTCCCGGAAAATCAAATCTCGTTTTTTTCTTTTCCCTGAGAAATCAAATCATTGAAATACTGTTTGGGTTTGATCATCGTTTCTTTAGGACCTGTATAGATGGCGGATGAAGTGGTCATTGAAGATCGGGTGGAGAAAGGGATGTTCGACGCTGATCAAGTAGGTGGAGATAGGAGGAAAGTTCTAACAGGGGAAGTTGAAGAACTGGAGAAGAAGAGACATGAATTGAAACGAGACATGAATTGAAACGGGATAATCGAGAACTGAAGGAGAAAGTAGAGAGATTGTCGAGAGAAATCGAGGAGCTGAGAAGCACGGAAGCGGAGATGAAACAGAGGATCGAAGAGATGGAGCCGTTCAAAGAAGAGAAGAAGGCTTTAGAATCTATATCTGCGAGAGCGGTGGAGCTTGAGAGCGAGGTAATAAGGATTCAGGAAGACCTCGTCAACTCATCGAGCGCCGGAGATGAAACGGCGACGGAGGTGGCGGAATTGAAGAAAGGGCTAACGGAGAAAGGCGAGAGGTCTGAGAGTTACGAGAAGGAAGCGGAGAGTTTGAGGAAATCGAGAGCTGAGATTGAGAAGAGATTTAGGGATTTGGAAAGGAAAATTGGGGTTTTGGAAGTGAGGGAAATGGAGCAGAAGAGCAAGAAACTTAGAGTAGAAGAGGACATGAGAGAGAAAGCTAATCATAAAGACGAAGAGATAAACGAATTGCAGAGGAAAGTCGCCGACTTGAAGATGGAATTGGTGAAGGATGTGGGAGAAGTTGATAATTGTAATTTCGAGAAGAAGCGCACAGAGGAAGCTCTGAGTGAATCACAGAAAAGGGAAACGAAGAAGGAGTTAAACAAGGCCGAGTTGTTGAAGAAGGTTGAAGAAGCTAAGAACACGTTAGCTGTGTTGAACGAGAGGATCATGGAGCCTGCTAATGGAGTCAGAGCCACAAAGGATGTTGCTAGTGATGGTGACCAAAATACATTTTTGGAAAGACAGTTACAGTGGCCAGTGGTTGCTGCTGGTTCAGTTGGAGCTATCGGTTTGGTGGCAGCGACAGTGTTTGTATGCTATTCAAAACGAACGTGATTCGATAGTATTGAGCGGAGGATTAGCTGAAGACCATACTTTTTTTTGCAGTGTCACAGTCATATAGGTGCCCACGATTTTGCCTAGCTTTGATTTCGAGTTTGTGATGTTTTTGGTTGTTGACTTGTTGGATATCTTTTGTTTGTTTGTTAGAGGTGATTGATGAGTCTCTGGATTTTAGGCTATGAATGCATTTGATATCGGTTAGCCATCACGTATAGCTGCTTTTCTTCAAATATTTTATAAGTATTTCTGTAAACTGAATTACGAAAAAGGGAAACTTGTTGCTAATAGATTGCTTGACAGTGCTTCAGTACACAGATCCTAAGCATTGGTTGTAAACTGAAGAAAATGCAGAACATGAGCAATAAGAAATCATGATGTGGTCGTTACTACTTACTAGAAGAACATGTGACATGTCTATTTTCTATGAATATGTGGCTCTGGCCTCTGGCTGTAGACCTGTAGTGGTTATGCTTTTATTCCTTATTTTCTGCAAAGTTACATTCATAGCAGATTAGGATTAGTTACCAAAAGATTCATTGCAGATTAGGATTAATGTTGGTTTGCTCTAGGTCAACTTTTTCTCGTACCTGAAACCCTATGGATCAGCAGCTCGGATAAGCTCAAGGAGCCCGCAGCAATTCCTCCACGAAGTTGGTTGCTGCACAGGTTGCTTGGGGCACAGTAGAGGCCTCTGGAAAATGTAATGGCTAGTAGTGTCTTAATAAACAAATGAGAAAAGCTAGAGCTACAACTATATTGTTGCTTATGGAGAAAGATGCGTCATTTGTTTGTTTAGGGTTGAGATGCGAACCTGATTTTCGTCGTCAGTTTCTTCAACATGAGCTGAAACCGGTAAGGACCCGTCAAAATAATACATAAAAAGTCCGGAATCAAGGTCTGAGTTACTGGATGAATCCTCGGTTTCTTCAGCTGAAGCTGTTGATGATCTGATTCCTTCAAGTATTTCCGGTGAATTCAGATTCACTGCGCCTAGATCGGCAACCTCGCTGCTATCATTCAAACTGTGGAACACTGCATTTGTTTGTTCTGTTTCTGTAGGAGTGTCTTCTTGGGACTGAGGTACCATCCCTTCAGACTTGTTCAGATATGGGAAGTTGTTGCTCTCGGCGACCTCAGGTCTCACACCGCTATTACGTCTGAAAAGCTGGAGAACCTCCTCATCCTCCATATCATAGTCATTGACATCATGATCTTCAAAGGTGACTGCCTGTGAGTTAGATGGATCCGTGGAGCCTTCTTCTTCTGCGTAATCTACTGGATCAATCTGTTCAGTGATTTTATCTCTGATCCTTTCATCTTCTTTATCACTACTTGTCTCCTCAACCGAGTTGCTTGCTTCTTCAATGGTCTTCTCCTCGTCTTCACCTACCTTTTCCATTCCTATTCTGGTATGTGTCCTCTCTCTCTCTCTCTCTCTTTCCTTCTACTTCGAGCTGCGATGCACTGGATCTTTTGCCGGTTTAAAGAACACACTGTCCAGAGACTTATACTATCTAGGAGATTGTTTCATATTCTAGTTGCAATGTCATCATTCAAGCAACGATTGCAATACCAAAGACGGACTAAAGCCAAGACAGGAAGGAATAAAGTAAATTCTATGATGGAAAGTTTGAAGAGTAGTTGTCAACTAATAGTTGAGAGAAAGAAGGAATGGCTGATGACCAAGAAAGAAGACGTCCACACGGTTATTTTGACTTGTTGGTTCGAAGTGGAAAGCAAGGCATAAAAGAGAGACACAACAGAGAAAAATATTCCGTTCCGACAATAAATTGGATCAGTAATACATTGGCTTAGTTTATGTCCGTTCATATTTAGGTAAGCGTGTACAAAGGCAAGATGAGTCTTCTGTCTTCTCCAAGAAGTCAGCTGTGTTTCAAAAGAACAACTGAACAAGTATTTGTCTTCGAATTTAAAAAAAAAAATTTCTAAAGACTCAAAGCAGATGATTGGATCATCACTTGCTATCTGATGTGAATCAGTGCCTTAATGATCCATCAAATTTTGTAAGAAGGATTCTCATTTTGCAATAGCAATTTATACACGTAATACTTTTGCGAGTTACAAGGAAACATATGTTATAGCATCTAGTCTCGTTCGTTGCTTTTCAATTCAATGCAAGTCTAGAACTTATGAAGGATTTTTGAATATTGCATACATTCACGCTACATCATTCTCATGGCTCTTTATCTCTATGAAACCTTGGGAGAAATTTTGATTGGCATACCGAGGGACGGAAATGGGAGAGGATCCATGCTGATTGTCTCATCTGGATAGACTAAGGACCAGTCGTAACGGGTCACGACGAAATGCAAGAAAACGAGAATGCTGACTTTTGCTAGTTGGTGACCTGCACAAAGCCTTGGTCCTCCTCCAAACGGTAGATATGTATATGCTTGTATAGGCTGATCAAACCTTGAAGGATTAAAACTCATTGGATCTTGAAAAATCTCAGGATTGTAATGAGTTCCATAAGTTGTCCAAAGTATCTGCACTCAACAAAGAACCACAAGGTATTATTAGTATTTCTTGAATGAAACAGAGTCTTGATTTTAAGAGATGATGTGTTGTTTCACCTTCCAGCCTTTGGGGATTGTGAATCCTCCATAGTCGATATCAACAACTGCTTTTCTAAAAGAACCGAAGATTGGAGGAGATAATCGCATTGTTTCACGAACAACTTGCCAGCTATACTTCATCTTCTTCACATCATCCACTGTAACATTTTCTCCTTCCCCTTTGTTTGCTTTTATTTGAACATGCTCTGAGATGAATCAAGAGAAATCTGAGAGTTGAGTATGGTTTTTTTTTTGTTTTGCTTAAAATAGGAAAAAGAATTATTCCAAGATTCGTTATTGTTTTGTTTGTTACCTTGAAGGAGAGTGTCACGACAAGTTGGGTGCTGAGCTAACATCTTGAAAGTCATGGCCATGGCGTAAGAGGTTGTGTCATGAGCTGCAAACACTAGCAAAACCATATTATCTACAACTTCTTCTTCCGTTATCTCGCCTTTGATCAACCCTTCTACTAACTTCGAGAAAAGCGTTGTGTTTGGCCTCCTAACTTCTTCTTCCTCTTCTTCCATTTCTCTTCTCTTCTCCCTAACCTTCTTAACCAGCAACGTCTCTATCTCTAGCCTTGCCTTCTTTGCTCTAGCGAACCTAGAGCAAGGAAACTCAACCGGCAAAGCGAAAACACCTTCTAAAACCCTCTCAAAGATCTCTAACATCCCAAGCTCCACTTTGATCCCATACAAGCACTCAAAGACTACAGTGAAAGTGAGAGCTTTTGTCGAACGGTAGAGGCTAATCTCTTCCTTGCCTCTCCATTCGCTATCAAGATGAAACCGAACAGTGTCACAGAGCTTAGGTACTAAGGACTCTAACCCATTGTAGCTAAGGCTATTAGCTACAATCCCTCTAAGGACACGATGCTTCTCGCCTTGTTTAGCCATGATGCAGTTCATTCCCATTAGCTGAACAGAAGACGAAGGCCATGAGCTCACCACTAAGTTAAACTCGTTAGACAATATTAGCCTATTGGCTTCAGCTCCATTGACTACTATCGTTGGTGATCCCATGATTTTTGTCTTGAAGATGCTCCCATGTTTGATGATCCTTGGATTTACGAAATCCTCGAACACTCTGTTGCTTTTCTGAGCTTTGTAGAACTCCATTGTTTCGCCTATCCATGGAAGCCCCATTTCTCCAGGAGGAAGCTTCTTCTTCTGCTGCTGCTGCTGCAGCTTCTTTGATGTGAATTTGTGAGGTTTCTTGCGGAAGAAGAAAAGTGTGCTGGAGATTGTTGCAGCTATGCATAAGAAGACCCATGAGAGAAGAAAGTTTGGTTCTAGAGCCATTTTGTTTGTTTACTTGAAGATTTGCAGAAATCTGATTATGAGCTGAGTATTTATAAGTGGAGATTTTGTGAACGTTTAAGGTCAAAACCAAGTGGGATTATTCTAAGTTTCTTTCTTTGTTTTGAAACTTTATTTGTTCTGACACATGATTGATCTTTCAAGATACAGTTCCTTAAGAACTCAGGCTACAATATTTTTTGTTTTTTTTTTTGCAGCGGACGGTGATAAGCAGATGCATACACATGTACAGAGTATTATAGTGATTACGAAATTAAATATGGCTAGAAACACATATATCCTTATACGGAAATCATTAAAGTAATAGAAAATACCATATCGATATGGATTGCTTCATGTTCTTTAATGTTTATCATCTCTTTGGCATTTTCTTACTTTAAACAGAAAGTTATGAATTAAAAATCCAAATAGTTTTCCTCTAAAATAAAAATTAGAGGAGAAAAATGTTAGGGTGAATTTGTTGTATAGAGAGAGATAGGAAGAGATAGAGAGAGAAAAAGGGAAAAATTGGTTAGTTTCTAAATTATAGTTTTTTTTTTTGGTTATAGAACCAAAATCTATCTCAAAAACAGCTAGTTGATGGAAATAAAAAAAAACAAAAACAAAAAATCTATATGGCATATACAAAATCTACTATATGTATCTCGGAAAATTTTGTAACTCATGTTTGTAGATCTACTATATGAATTATCTACAAACGATTTTGATCGAAATATATTAATTAAATTTTCAATATACCCAACAAAAATTTTCCTTTTTAACAAATTAACAAAAAGTTTACACAGGTTGACTTTTGAATTGTTTTTGTTTTCTTGTTTTTTGTTGAATTTGGGTGAGAGAGAGAGAGAGACAAATGCATGTGCTTGAAAGTTGGAATATGCTATAACCAAGATTGCAAATGAATTTATAACATATGAATCGATCCCCATAATCTCCCTGTTAAATAATTTCATAATATTTTAATATTTTTTTGTTTTTTTATTCATAATAATAGTACAGTGGAATTTAATATAACTATTTGTGAACACACTTGCTGACCAAATTCTCATTAGATTTATATGATTCTTTTGAAAACAAAGAAAAGAAAATTTATACGCGAATCCCTAAAGATCTGCTGTGGCCGGCTGCTTCTGTTATGTCGAGGTTACGTTGCAAACTGCGTTTATAGAGAGATCTATGTGTATATTCATTTAATTATACATCTCATACATTCAAACTAATCTTAAGATGTGTAGACGTCCAACTAATCGCATAAATAGATAGTCCTTTGTGTATACTTTTGGGAACTTATCTTTACATATCACTCTCGAACGTTACATTTTCCAGATTGATAATTTGTGTGTACAGTATTAATTCTTGAAATTTGGACATTTTATCTTTCATGGTATCGTTCATGCACCTAAGATAAAGTTATATAATTTTGATAGAAAAAGGATAATTTGGAATAAGTAAAGACGAATATTTGGTTAAGAAGTCGCTTTTAATAGATTCCTCCTATAAAAACGTCCTATCATCTCAAAAGAATTTTCAAAAGTTAATTAATCGTGTCGCGGCATTAAGCATACATGATGCTACTTTACGTCGTCGGTTTTGTTAAATGACTTGCAGAACAAAATAAGTTCTTATAGAAATAACAAAAAACAAGAAAGAAATTTAGTGAAAATTATTCAAATTATGCGCTTAAAAAGTTAAAATATAGTTTGAACTGTAAACTATAATTAGAATATTGATAAGAATGGCAGCCGCAAGAAATGATGATGATGGTTGACATTGACAACAACAATTATACAACGTTATGATCGAATATGATGGTCAGCAATCATCATCAACGGTATTGTTGTATATATGACCCGTTCGCGAACCTTATTATATGACCAAATTAAGAATTAAGAACGTTTTACTCGAAAAATATAATTATAACTTTTGCATATAGATAAGCACACACACATATAGACATGCGTTTGTGTATATTTGGTAGTTGAGACTTTGATTCTTCGAATGGTCGGGGCTTTTAGTGCGTTTGGTTGGTCAGATCGATTTGACCGCTTAAATTGAAACTTGTCCGTATGTGTTGTTGCACTAATTTTGGAGTAATTTAGATTGAAATGTTGTAACCATTAGGCATTAGTGAAAACCACCTAACTATTATACTGTATCTATCAAATTTAATTCACCGTTTAACATTTCCGTTTCGCACCAAATTCACCTTTCTATTGCTTTGACCTATTGTTCGACCAATATATATACACGTTACAATACGAATAGAAGATAGATACTATATGAACATATTCTGTATTTATCCTAATAAAGAAAGCAATCATCTATTGTAGAAGCCAAAGGCATCTTTAAGTGTCAACGAGTTTGAATTGATATACCAACTAATATACTTTCATCTGTCATGTATTGGCTCTTGTTATACGATCTCAAAAACGGTATATTTAATTGGTATTCGAAGATGGAAATGATATAGTTTAGTTTCTCATCAAAGTTACAATTGAATGCCATACCGTAACATGGGATATTTGAATATTCACGTGGTGTGTAAGTCTCTACTCTACACTCTACGTGTGGTGTCTAGTGTCTACACTCTACATTAGTCATAAATTTGTATTAACAAAATTTGTCGTAATCCTTATGGCCATAATCAATATGTCGGAAGCTACAAGATATATTGTTTCCGGACCACCGAGTCATTGCGCCATTTGCTTGGGGAATTAGCTCGTTAATATATAGTAATAACTTTTGAGGACTGTTTTAAATATTTTGCAAAGAAACGCAATCACTATTGTAAATATCATCAAATGGCATTAGCGGAAAACAGTTTGTTGTTTCTTGAACTAAAGTGACACAAAAATCAATTGATGTTTTAGCGGGTTTTGAACTGAAATGGTCGAGAAGTGGTTGAGTAGAGTTTTTTATTTATTTTTAGTTTATTTGCTAAAAAAAGTAGACAAATATCTCAAAAGAAAAAAAGACTCCAAATAACTTAAATGAAAGAAAATTAGAAAAACGTCAATATCATGGCTTATCAAATTATTCACATTACAATCATACAATGTAGTATAAAAATGCAGAAGCCAGAGGAGCAAATCCAGAGAAGATACACAGTAAGAGAAGTGAAAGAGTTTGCATTATTTTTGTGAATCATCACCTGGTTATATAATTCTCAGACCCACCAAAACCTACCACACCATTACATTAATTTATCTCTCTCTCTTTTTTTCCATATTTTTTAATCTCTAATCAAAAAATTTCATCTCTACTTGTTTTTCTTTGTGGGTCCTCTTCTCCCTCTGCATCTCCACGTGCTACTAATGGCCTCGCTGTATCAACTATTTACCACTCTTATTGTTACTCAAACTTAAATGTCACTTGAATGCAAACTATATATTTAGGTGAAAACCAAATTCAATAGCTTTAACTAGATCCCTATTTTAATTGAAAACTTGAAAAACACTATCCATATAAACCAATGATTTCTATCTAATCTTGGGTTTTGCTGTCCATAAAACGAAATCGAGAAGAGAGAAGTGACCTTATAGGTGTAATAAATGTAGATTGACTTCTCTTTTAACGTCAAGTGACTACTAGTTTAAGTATCTCCTTAGCTAATCTTAGAGAAGCACAAAACAAAAGGGTCTACGTTAGTCTACCTAGATTTGAGGCTTGCCTTACATTTTTAAGCACTCAAGAGTGGAAACTTACTTGGAATAATTACCTTCACATGATATCATCAGAGCTATAGCTTTGCATTTTAGATACAAAGATGTCCTGCAATAAAACATAAGCAATGTACTGAGTTAATTGATTGAAACGTAAATAGTAATGCTGATAGAGAGAATAAATCATCTACTATATGGGAGACAGCTTCTCTTACGCGTCCATGCCTTTGCATGAAAGATTAATTTAAACTCTTCTTTGTATTTTATTTTATAATTTTATTTTTTTCAGAATTCCCAAGTGTTATTGCAATCACCAGGGGTATTAAATGGGATAGTGTAAATGCACCTGCAACACATCAACTAACCACACACTCCTCCACCTGTTTGTATTTACTTCAACACTTTCAAAAAAACCTTTGCTTCCCTCTATTTATAAACCCTAGTTTCCGGTTTCATTCTACCAACAGCATTTGCAAAAAAAACTTCTGCTTTCTCTCTTGTTATTTCAGTGTGTGTTTTTGAAATGAGAGGGATGAAGAGTTTTACCATTTGGGCTCTCTTTGCTGCTTTACTCTCACAGCAGCTGTTTGCTTTTGTTGCTTCCATAAGGTTTGAGGATTCGAAAACATACTACTCTCCTCCTGACCCAAATGCAGGTAAGAATTAGCATACACAAACTCTCAATCTTTTTTATGCATTTTGATGTAATAAGAATCTTGATTTTAGCATCTTTACTTGAATCCTTGTCTTTGCTTGACATGCAGGAACTCCTCCATCACACGGAGGATACACTCCAACTCCTTCGACTCCATCACATACCCCTCCTTCTAACTGTGGAAGTCCACCTTACGACCCAACTCCATCAACTCCTCCATATCACACTCCAACTCCTTCAACTCCATCTCACACTCCAACTCCTTCGACTCCATCTCACACTCCAACTCCATCGCACACTCCAACTCCATCACACAGTACTCCTCCTTGCAACTGTGGAACTCCACCTCACGATCCTTCCACACCTTCACACCCTTCCACACCTTCACACCCTTCAACGCCCTCACACCCTTCGACACCTTCTCACCCTTCAACGCCTTCAAATCCTCCTTCTGGTGGATATTACTCATCTCCTCCACCAAGTACTCCAATCGTTGAGACTCCACCAACACCCATTGTTGACCCAGGCACACCCATCATTGGAGGAAGCCCACCAACTCCTATTATTGACCCTGGCACTCCCGGAACTCCTTTCGTTCCTGCTCCTTTCCCACCGATCACTGGAACTTGCGAGTAAGTGACAAACATTCTTTCTATTCAACACATACATTGAAGACATATGATGGTTTCACAAATTCACGAGTCTTATCATCTTTGCTGCAGTTACTGGAGAAACCACCCTACATTGATTTGGGGTCTGCTCGGGTGGTGGGGCACTGTTGGAGGAGCTTTTGGTTCAGTCAGTACTCCAAGTAGCATCCCAGGGTTTGATCCTCACATGAACCTTCTTCAGGCACTCTCCAACTCTCGCACCGATGCCATTGGAGCTCTCTACCGTGAAGGCACAGCGTCTTGGCTAAACTCCATGGTGAACAATAGGTTCCCTTTCACAACCCCTCAAGTCAGAGACCACTTTGTGGCAGGACTTTCTTCAACCAAGGCAGCCACAAAGCAGGCCCACACCTTCAAGCTTGCCAATGAAGGTCGCCTGAAGCCCAGAGTCTGAAAAGAAGAGAGTTTCATATCTCAGTTTGTTTGTTGGTTTGCATTAAAACAAATCTTTTAATTAATTATCCTATGTTGTGTGTGCTCAGTAGAGTTTTTAAGTGTTCTTATAGCTTCTAGTAATATTTATGATGGATACTCCTTAGTATTTGATGTTGCTGTTTTAAAAATTTCTTGATCTTAAATAATATTTAGTAGTTCCCCTGTTTCTCAATCACTGTTCAAGATAAAACAGAACAAAGACGAACAAGAAGCTATAGATAGGAAACATTAATATCAAAAGAGACTGGAAGAAAAGAGAAATTTTCATAAATAGAGACCAAGGTACAAAGAAAAAGTCAAAAGTCTAGAGATAGTTTGACATGCCTACAGAGCAACACAATGTCATAACTGCTCCATTAAATTGTTCATGAGCAAAATTTTAAAAATCAGGCCTAGGTGATGTGTCTCACAACTGGATGAATATCCAGAAAAAAAGACAAGTCCATGAGAGAGAGAGAGAGAGAGAGAGACCAAACATAAAGATATAGCATTAAAGAAGGGGGCAGTATAACATCAGAAGTGTGGTGTGTTGTGGTGGTACTGTAATAAACTCGTGGAGTAAATATTGCAAGATGGACTCCATGCATTCAAGTTTCAAACCCCAAGTTCTACCCACCAATGAATAACCGTACGTCTTTAGTGACTCTCTCTACTAATGTCGGAAATTGCATTAATGGATATTGAATTAGTAGTGCTCATGGTTAATTGGTTACAAAGGAGACAGCATCTTTAGAGGTTTAGGATTAATATCTCTATCCCAAGTTATTGTTTTTGCTTGCTCTATAATCTTATGACTGATGATAACTTAGTAACAATCTCACAATCCAAATGAAAACTGATAGTAACGGTCTCTGCATTTTCTAAGGATAATAAAAAAAACAAGCCGTGAAGCTGCATATGAAAATAGCAAGGAACTACCTGTTTGCTTGAAATCATCATTCTCCATGGCATTATCATTGATCAGCCTTGTAAAAGAGATGATCCGTTTCTCATGCCTTCAACATAAAAATAGAGTGTTTAGTGGTAAATCATTTGCTAGTTTAAGTGTAAACAAACCTGCAAACTGAACTTAAGAATTGAAGAAAGAAAAGTTTCATATGTGTATCATAACATCTCTCTCAACACATGGGGATTTTTGCAGATTACGCCACGAAAGAGTGATCTTTCCACATAGACCGTTGCTCATATATGAGTTAATGCAGCTGCATCCAAAATCCTGTGGAAATTAGGTTAGCGCAATGGCATTCTAAATTCAATCTTCAATATTCTGTGGAATATATATAGCTACTCAGCACATACGCAAAAAAAAAAAATTGAAACTTCATCTTGATATATGAGAATCTTAATATCTCTAACAATGACATTCTCACCTAATCAGAAACCCACATTTAGCAAATAATCAGCCAACGAATAGAAAGCTGGGCCCAAAATAACAGATATAAAAAAACCACATTCTCGTATTTGCAATAAACATCTTTAGAGAAGAGATCAAACCCCTAATTAACTCCGGCCAGTTCGTCGATCTAGAAACTTTGTGCCGACGACCGGCGAGGGATTAGCAAGCGTTTAACGGCTGATTTCGAGAACACCGTTCCGTTTTCCTTTACGTTACTCATAAAAACCACTTTTATTCGCTGGCGTTTAATTAATTAATTAATTAAGTCTGAACAAAGCCAAAACGCGCTCCGTTTCGCGTTTTCTGACTCAGAATTCATGCCGTCTTCCTTATTTATCCTCGAAGCGGTTCTTCTTCTTCTTCTTCTTCAATTAAAATCTTCTGCAAAGTTTGAGAACGTACTGATTTCGAGTCTCATCCCAACACGATTAATCATTCCAAAATTTACAAAAAATCGCCTTGAATCTCTCCGCCTTTTGATGTGGATATGAATGAATTAGCTAAAGCTTCGTGTTGTTTCGGATACGAAACTTCAAATTGTTCTTGGATCCGCAGCTTGTAACTGATTGACTTCGAATTGCTTTGAAGAGTCAAAAGCATCAATGCTTTCTCTTGGAGGAGTAAAGTTGTGATCTTTCCTTGTCAAGGTCAATGTATATGAACAGAGGATGAAGATTTCTTTAGGTGGTGATTAAATCAAAGAAGATTTGCTATAGTTCTTGCTCTGCAATTACTTTTCTTCTACAGTTTTTACTTGGTAAATTGGATCCATTGGTTGATTATTAGGCTTTGATTTATCACTAGCAAGTTGGGGGAAGAGAGCTCACTAAGTGGTTTCTTATCGTCTTGATAAAAGTTCATCTGCTTTAATCTAAATCACATCCTGCAATTGAGTGAGCTACAATTATTGTTGTGAAAAACAATTCTCCACAGATTAAGACAGATGCCAAAACACATGTAGCAAACAAACAACATTTAGCTATGAGAGTCTTTCACTCGGTTTGACCGCTGAGAGGAGGACACGTTGCTTGTTTGGTTGCTCTGTTGCAGTAAAAGTTAGGTCTTTTATGTGGTTTTTGTTTTGTTTTTTGTCGTTGCTTTGTAACATGGGATTTTGGTTTACTATTATAAAACATGGTGAGAAATGAATGAATGTTCGTTCTATCATCTCTCGCGGAAAGTAAGGAAATTGAGGAAGTGAGGCCTCGTTGAAGTCATCATTAGAAGATGGTTCGTCTCTTAGCTCGATTTGATTCTAATATCTTGTGCCATTTCTCTAGTTTGATCAGGTTTCTGTGCGGAATGAAAATGATCTACCGGGTCAATTATTCTGAAATCTCCAAAGAGACAGAAACTATATCAACTTCTCAAATCCACAACCATTTTGCATTGCAGTGACCCTGCTTAGCCATGTCTTGAGATTAGTAACCCTGAGGTACGATCTACTATCTCTCTGTCGTAAATTCCTGCATTATTAGCTTCATTACAAAGTGGAAAATCCTGAGTTTAGATTTTAGAAAGATCCATGTGTATGCAGCTTTTGCATATCAATAGTGTTGTAGAAATTTTTATGACAAGATCGTGTTTATTTGGTTAAATATCTCTTGTCCAGCTAAATTATTAGCTGGAATGTTCACATACATATAAATAATCAAGATATATATGTAAATTAGGTCCCTCTCAAATCGTATACCCGTCTTCTGCATTTTAAGTTTTTAACCGTAACCGTAGCATGAACATATATGCATAAGATCGATCTCAGACGAGCTTATGGTCATTAAACAAGTTGGAGAGGTGGTTGGTCTTGGTCGGAGGAATTCTGATTTGGTTCGAGCAGATTAACCGGAATATAACTCCGGTTATACTGCTCCGACTGATGAGAAGATGATACACCCGACTCGTAAACCGTCCCTTGATGTACAACACTCGATTCCTGCTGCTGTAGTCCCACCCTTTCACTAATCTGCAGAAGTAAATATAATTTTCACATCAACATACATTTCGTACTAGTTACAAAAAAATTAAATGATAAAAAAAAATTATACAACACCTTGGATCGGAGATACATGTTATCGTTTTGCAGCTCGATTTCCTACAAGAAAACAACAAAAAAGTAAACCGAGGATAAGAAAGTCAAGTAGGAGTGAAGTTACTTGCTGAGGAAGATAGGTTTTACCCTTTTTTGCATGTACTCTATCTCTGCAACTAACATCTCGTGCTGGGGAAAGAAAGAAAAAAACAAACGTAACGGGCAAGAATCAGATAAAGTCGTGAACACAATATATCCAAGCATAGGAGGAGATTGAATGAAACTATATAGTAATTAACCTTCTTGGAGCGGACGCGACTGATGCCTTTCTCAAGCCTACCTTCGAGGTTCTTGAGTTCCTTGAGGTTCAAGGAACCAAGAGACTCACCAAGAATGTGTCTGTTCAGATTCTGAATGTCCCGGATCTGTCTCCGAAGCTTCGACGACTCTTGCTGATAGTACTTCAATTTTGATCCATGGTTGACACAATAGACCAATTTAAAGTCAGAATTAAGATCGATGAGGAATATTGTAAAGATGAAGAAAGTACAAGTGGGAAAAAAACAAAACAATTAGAAAATGGTGAACTGATTAATGAAGCTTACCTGAGTATTAGCTTCGGTGACGGAAGGAGGATTAACGGCGTCAGAGCAAGCCTTCTTGTACCTTTCGATCGTTCCTCTTACACTTTTCATCGTACGATCCACACAAAGGGAACAAATTATCATCAGCCTAATCATAATTCTACAACCGGTGAAAATCAATTTCCAAACTTAAACCCACAGAACTATATTAAACATTAGCGGAAATGAAATGATTTTGATACTTTTACCTTTGGATATATATATATATAACCAAAAAATAGGCGGATATTAAGGATTTGAAACAGAAAAGTTTTGTCCGGCCAAAACCTTAAACTCAACGACAAAAGAGTGATTGGACTGCTTTCAAAAAAAAAAAGAGTGATTGGACCGGTCTACTACGTACCATATGATTGGTTCTCCCTCTTTTTTTGGGGCATATTTTTGTTATTGCCTATTAAAAACAGCGCCATTTCACAAAGTTTTTTTTTATATATTATATAGTATGTATAATCAAACTTCAAGAAGACCCTAATTTGATCCCACAAAAACTGTAGTCCTAATTTGAAACACATGAGAAAGAAAAAGAATTAGCAAATCGGAGAGGGGTTAAAAACACTACTAGACTTTTAAAAAAAAGAGATGATATCTTTGTATATGTTACGTTTTCATTTTCACCATCTAATTCACATTGTGGTGTATGATGGAAAAGAAAGTTGAGGTTGAAAAATGTCAAAGACATTAAAGCATGAGGATGTTTGATGTAAGAAAGAGAGTATAAATTTAGCTACACGTTTTAAAATAGAAACCTAGAAACTACAATTTTCTACATACCTAATGCATCCCCTCTTTTTGTTAATCAGATTAGTTGGGTATTTAATTAAAGGTACTTTTATAAGTCATGTCACACACGCAGTTACTAAATATAGTTTCTTTAGTCGTTGTGAAATTCACATTGTAACTACAAATTTTCTAATGTTCAAAAAAAAAAAAAAAACTACAAAATTTTTAGTTTGATCTTAGATCCATGAGATGAGATTTGACTAAGAAATAGATTATAGTCATATCCTCTGATCTATAGTATTAATTAACCAAAAAAGCACTTAAAATTAATATCTCCAAAACAATAAAAATGTTGAAAAGAACATGAGCTGTTAAATAGCTGGAAACTTTGAGAGAAATCGAAATGACAAGTCCCCAACTTGGAGTGAGGAAAATAATAAACCAAAAGTCAAATTTCCCGTTTTTTTTTTTTGGTTGTGTGTGATTGATGGGTGTGATTAATTAGTGACTCAACAATAAGCTTTGTCCCCGAAATATTTCTTGATTAAACAGACCAAATCACCGAAAGATCTTAGAGAAGTGTCAGAAGGCAAACACCCTAGTCTTCCCCTAGTGTATCATTTTTTTAAGGAATCTATCTACCTTAGCTTTATAGCCATATAATAGCATACAATATTATATTCTGTCAAAAAACCCTACTTTTTCATTACTCGGATGGAACCTAATGAATATCAATCTGCAGAAATAAACCTGATGGGTCATCAAATTTATAAAAGTGTCTTGTAGAAACTGACATACATAGATAGATACATAAACTGACATACATAGATACATATAGATTCTGTTTTTTTAAGGATTTAGTATAAGAACAAGAAAAGTGACTGAAACAATGTATGGCGATGCTAATTAATTACCAGAGAAAACCTCACAGCTTTCGCAAAGAGAGAGAAGAAAAGAAATTAAAATTTTCCCCAAAGCAAAACTAGCTAGGGTTCCGAGTTCAAACAAACCCTAATTTTGGTACACAGATATAAATCAAAGCTTTCCAATAAAGAAATATTGAGGCTCAGAGAACTTAAGAGAAAGACCAAAAAAAAAAAACTCCTAGATAGAAAAACCATCAAGATTGATGAAAATCCACCCAAAAAAATCTGAAAATTTTATTCCCAAAAAAAAAAAAAGATATCAAGAAATCAAGATCTAAAGAAGTTAATAGATGTATCTATCTTACCTGTTGTTGGCGTACTCGTAGAGACGACCTCGAGTGGAGAAGATGACGAGAGCAACCTCAGCGTCACACAAGACAGAGAGCTCGTAAGCTTTCTTGAGCAAACCATTGCGTCGTTTGCAGAAAGTTACTTGACGATTCGTAGTATTCTCTATCCTCTTTATCTCTATCTTCCCTCTCCCTATCTTCTTGCTGCTCTCTGCTACTTCATTACTCGCACCACCCTCCATTTAAGTGTACCCCTGGTCCCTATAGCTTTTATATAAACCACACACAATCAAACACTTCACACACAAGAGCGAGAGAGACCAGATGATTCAAATCTTTTTGCACTCAAGCTACTATACAGCTACTATCAGAGTTTCCGAGATTTCATTAATGGAGAAAAGGGAAGAATCCTTGGTTACAAAATTAAATGAAATCAAACCCTAAAGTGGATCACTCCAAGATTCATGGATTGAATGAAGGAAGAAAAAAGGTAGAACCTTTGATTACAAAACTTCTGATTTTAGGGTTAAATCAAGTGCATATCATCAACAATTATACCTGAGTTTGCAAGATTGTGATAAGAAAGAAAAGAAGGAGAAGTGAAAAGGGAAGATGAAATCTAAGAGATTTAAATTCGTTCTTGCCTAATGATACTATTCTTATTAAATCAGTACCACTTAACTGCTGCTTCCTACTTTATTTTGTTTTGATTTCTGTTTTGGTTAACAATTTCTTTTAGAGGAATATTTCTTTGAAAGTATATAAAAACCCACTTGCAGAAAACAGAAGGTTTGGTAGTTTTTTTTTTCAAACTCAAATGTTATAAAGGAAAAAGAAAGAAAGAAAATGGACCATGCCTATTAGTATAACATTTTGCCAAAAATCTCATACCTAATTTTTATAATTCTCTATATGTGTATATTTAGATTGAAATTTGAAATTGATGGGAATTAAGTGGTAGAAAATATCGAAATGGAAAAAGAAGAAGAGAGAGTAGAGTTGGGTTTGGATTGGGTGGGGAGAGCATTGAAGGAGGACCATCCAATTTTTCTTTCATGTCTAGGGAAAAAAAGAGAGGTATGGGCTCTGTTTCTCATCAGAATCACCTTTTGGAAATTTTACATTTTTGGTAATCCTCGTTAATATTAGCCTGGAATTTAAAAATAAAATATATATATTCTATTCCAGTTTAATCAAATATTCAACTGACATGATATGATAAGAATTTGGTGTTTTATAATGGTGTTAAATGAAAGTCTTATAACTTATCAACTACAAAGCGAGCCAATGAATGAGATTCCAGATTTAATTGTTTTTAATATTTGAATTTGTGATTACGTTTAGATGATTGATAAAAATAACATTTTGGTATTTTTAGCCAAAAAAAAAACCCCTACAAATTGTAATCGCACAACAAAAAATAATAAATAACAAATCGTTTGTGTTAAAACAAATTGTTTGATAAAAATGACAACCTAATATTATATAGTTTTCTTCTTTCTAAAGTCTTATGTAGTCTTATTCTTGGGTATTAGCTAAGTCCATCCGCATCTTGAATATGAAAGATTAATTCAATTATCATTACATCATATTTATAATTTAAGCAATAAACTGTATCATATAGGCGCCAATATAATTAGGAAAGATGAAACTAATCAAGCTAAGTAAATGAAAGCAGAGAGCCCCGGAGGATGACTAGTATATGTATAGTCATTATCCATAATCCCTTTCATAGATTTGCATTAATTAATTTTAGTTACGAAAGGAAATCACTCTTTTGAGTCTTGCCCATTCCCCATCATTTTCCTTGTGCTTAATTCTATTTAATTTCCTTCACGAGCAACAACATTCTACATACACATATATATATATATATATATATATACGCATTCAGTTTCATGTCAAATTAAGCTTAAAATCGTGCAAAATCATTTCATGAAGGAACTTCAGAGTTGGTAAGGCTTTGATCGACTTTCGTGGTATATTTTATTAATATTCTTTGAAATTTGACTGTTCTGAAGATATGGTTCTCTTGTTGAGAGTTAGCGTGAAATAATACAAAATATATCATATTGGGTGTTTATTTACTAGCTCAGTGACAAAAACATCTTTATCAAATTATAGACCAATGAAAATATGTGTAAGAAATAAGCATATATAATAAATATTACTTTTACTAGCTCAGTGACAAAAATTTTTTTAATCTTTATCGAATAAAACATCACTGATGAACTATAATTTAATGACAAAGCAGTACATAAATGGGTAGGAAAGAGAACTTAAATAAAGACTCCAATTTATGCTGGTGGATTACACAATTCACAAAGTGGCAGACCAAATATCGCAATCAAATTGTGTAATGCGTCCAGTTTCATTAATTAATGCATAAGTTCTAGCTTGATGTCTAACTCTTGTGAAATAAGAAAATGATTTTGTTCTAAAGAAAAGAATATTCCGAATATAATTCATAGGAAGTTATACTAAACCCAAGACTTTAGATTTCCCTACATGTGATTTTTTTTTTCACAGCTACTTTGATTTTTTTTTTAGAACGTATAGAAGAAATAAGTTCATGAAACGTATCAACAGGTTGGAGATTCTTTACCTGACTTGTTGCTTTAACTCACACAAAGATTCTTGCTTGAAGAAAATCAATCGTTTGTGTATATATCCAACGCCATAGTGCTAAAGACGTTTGTTCAGAGAGATCAACAAGAAGAAAGTTTCAAGCCAGTTTCTATTGAAAGAAGACAGAATAAACACTAAAAAAAAAATGGGTGTCATTCTTGTGATTGCAAAACGTTTTGATGCTCTAATTGGGTAAGTTTTGATGTCTCTCATAAGATTAAAATAAAATAAAAACTCGAGACTTTTTCAAGTTTTTAACATCTTCAATTCTCGGTGCATGCAGGCCTGGAGTTATGCTTCTCTATCCTCTGTAAGTGAAATAAATTTTAAACTTTTTATTATGTGGTTTATATGTATATAAATTAAAAGTAATGGAATGATTGAGTAGGTATGCATCGTTACGAGCAATAGAGAGTCCAACGATGTTAGATGATCAACAGTGGCTTACATATTGGATCATTTACTCCTTAATGACAATATTCGAGTTATCCGTTTGGAGAATCCTTGTCTGGTAATAACAGCAATATTCCCACTAAATTCTGTTACAAATTCATACATATATAAAATTATGTCATTAAGGTACTAATTTAAAAAGACTGTTCCTTTTTTTTTTTGCATTTTTCAGGTTACCATTTTGGCCATACTTGAAGCTTTTGTTCTGTATGTGGTTGGTATTACCAATGTTCAGTGGCGCGGCTTACATTTACTCCAATTTTGTGAGAAAATATGTTAAAATTGGGATGCATGTTGGAGGAGGAACGAATTATACAGATGAACAGAGAAGAGTTTTACAGATGATGAGTCTTGATGCTAGAAAATCGGTTCAAGATTATGTTGACCGGTTTGGATGGGATTCGGTTGAGAAAGCTATCAGAGCGGTACAGTATATTCTCTCGTCAATCTTTTATATATATCATCATCATCCAGTAACTTTATTCGTGTTCGTTGTGTTTAATTGCAGGCTGAAAGAGAAACAAAGAAGCATTGAGATGGAACTAATTAAGAATCAAGAAACATTGTTATTTGCTTTCTTGATTTCGAATGTGTTTGCATATGTATAGATTCATTAATGTATAGAGCAAAACTTCTATGGAAAAAAAAAAAAA
The DNA here is from genome assembly GCA_020283515.1 of Alliaria petiolata. NCBI lineage: Eukaryota > Viridiplantae > Streptophyta > Magnoliopsida > Brassicales > Brassicaceae > Alliaria > Alliaria petiolata. The sequence goes on from JAHZTW010000001.1 coordinate 34,775,275, forward strand.
GAGAAGGAGATACGATTGCAAGATTTACGGTGACAAAATTGTATTCTTCTTCTCTATATGAGCAAAGATACTATTAGAGAAGCCATCTCTTTCAAAAAACACAAATCGGATTCAATTTGGATGGCTCTCAATTTGATTAAACAAACATCAGGAGACGATTCGAATTAAAACGAGAATACAACATTTCAGACTCTTGTGCGGTTGTGCCTTAAACCCAAAATAATAAAAGAGTGTTACTGTTGAATAAATTACAATTTGAGCATCACTAAATAGATAATAGCATAATAAAATAACTCACACGAGTATTTAAATCCTCGGTTCGAAAAACTATAGTCCTAAAATAACAATTTGTTTTGAGTTTTGAAAAGAGAACCCACTATAAAATAACTCACAGGCAGTAACTTTTTTTTGTCTAGGATTTATGTAAAAAATCACATCTTTACAACAAGTTAAAAGTAAATCATTTTGTTTATTATGGGATTAATGGGGGTATTTGACTCCTGACTTTAAAACTATAGAGATCCGTGATTTTTAATCCCCAAAGCCTCTTAATGTCTATCCTCACCCGAAGAAATATTGTACGTATAAAATAAAGAGTTATGTTTTTTTTTTTTTTTCCCATATATGAAATAAATAATACTATACAATTTTGAGATTCGACATCTCTTCGTCCCTTTATTTTACTGGATAGTGGGCAAAGTGAATAGTTTTCCAAAAACCCTTCTCATAGATTCAAGCGCATACTCTCTTTTGACCAATCTAGGGTTCTGGTTACCACAAGCTTTTCTCTCTTAAACCTGTCAACCTCTTCCTCTTCCGCTGTCGCCAAAGCTTGAGCCTTTTCAGGTATAATTCTATCTTCTAATTTCTGCGATTTTCCCGACAAAACACGTTGGCTTCCTTCTGTTGCTGTCCTGTTTTGCTTTTCTCATATCTGGGTATTACTGCAATAGATCTTTCTCGGGATTTATCTGTAAGTGATATTTTCGACTTCTTACGGCCATGAATTCGTCGTAGCCGATTGTCCAATTTAATTGTTGTGCTGTTGAGAAAACGATGCACAATTTGAAAGTTCGCAACTTTCTCGCATCTAACTTATCCGCTTTACTCATTAGTAATTCGCTTACATCTGCTATACTCCGTGTTCTTATCTGGGTTTAGTTTTCTGTGCGTTTGTCAACTTAATTGATGTGTACGAATGACTTTGTGTGAATGAGTTCTCTTCCTGCTACGAAATCTCGTTACATGTGTCTAAAGTCAGTGGCTGTATTACGAAAAAAATTTGAGCTTTATTTAGGTCGAGTATGATTCCAATCTTTAAAGCTCTTAAACGAGCTCCCTGTATTGATTTTGAGAAAAATGCTCATGGAATTGGCTAGCTGATTGTGATTATTGTTCTTTTGCATGATGCAAGTTGTTTGGGCATTGCGAGATAAAAGTTTAATGCCCTTCTTTTTTTGGTCAATCAGTTCTGGCTTCACTGGTTAATTAAGGCGACAAAATTGAGTAAGAGATAAGCTTATTCTGAAAACATGGAGGCTAAGAATGAGAACTCTGATGTTTCACGGGCCGAGGAGATGAAGAATCAGGCCAACGAAGCTTTTAAAGGTGTGTACTTTTGCTTGAAACGTTAACAGAATCTTGTGGAATCAGTATTGATTTTTCAATTTCAACTCTCTTTTAGTAGGATACTCTTTTTTATCTTTTTTTTATTTTAAGAGCAGCTCGCTAAATATTGTTAGTTGCTTACAGGTCACAAATACTCCCATGCTATTGATCTATATACACAAGCTATAGAACTCAATGGCAATAACGCTGTGTATTGGGCAAACCGTGCATTTGCTCACACAAAACTGGAGGAATATGGCAGTGCAATACTGGATGCATCAAAGGCCATTGAAATTGATTCAAGATACTCCAAGGTATCTTTCTGTGACGATGTGTTGCTTATTCTTCTTCCCACTTACATTACATTCAGCCATGTTTGCTGATTGTATACTGAATTACAGGGCTATTACAGACGTGGTGCTGCGTATCTTGCCATGGGGAAATTTAAGGATGCCTTGAAGGATTTCCAACAGGTTATGTTTGTAGTACGAGCGATTGTGCCGTTTAAGTTCTTGTTTCTTTCCTCTATTGTTTGGTAGCTTGGTCTAATATACTCACCGAAAAGGTCATAGCTTGATGTTTTGATCTGATCAAGTGATAAGATCCTGGAAACTTGATAATAATCTGTTTGACTCGAGTTTGGTGGTGGACTCTCTTTATCTGTTAAGAGAAATTTGTGTGTGCGGTATTGCTGACATGGTCTGCTGTTTATATTTTAGGTAAACAGGATTTCTCCTAATGACCCTGATGCCACAAGAAAGCTAAGAGAATGTGAGAAAGCGGTGATGAAAATGAAATTTGAAGAAGCAATCTCTGTACCTGTTTCTGAAAGGCGATCAGTCGCTGAGTCCATAGACTTCCACACCATAGGTATCCTTCATCTACTTGCTTATCTTGCTGTTGTCTTATAGCTTGCAGTTTTTTTTTCCTGTCACCCCTGGTTCTTTCTTCACTTGTTATGACATGCCTTTGATTCAGTAGTTGACAAATGGTTGAGTGTAGCTTTAGACTAGTAATCATTCTTCTACCTATTGTCACATAATAGGGAACAAACCCAGATCGTCGTTCATGCCCACCAAAACGGCTTTAGCAGCAGTTGTTGCAGCAGTAATGGTGGTGGCGGTCCGGGGATTTGCCACAACTGAGATACTCATGGTGTTGGTTTCGGTGGTATTAGGGACATTTTGGTGGGGTAGCTTCAGTGGTAGTAGTGTCTTTTCTCTGGTTAAATCCTCATCCTAGGATCAATGTAGATCGTTTTTATGCATATCAAAGCCTGAATATAATTCCTCTCTTGGAGTCTCAGTTGAGAATTAAAACCTCCAATGGTAATGATGTCAAAACCATCTGAATATGAGTGTAAAAGTTCATAGATTTACAAACTTTTCTTGTTCTGGCTTTTTTGTTTTTTTGTTCTCTTTTTTCTTTTGTCTTAAGATGGCATAACTCTTCTGCCACATTTTAACTATTACTAATTTTTATCATTCATTGACTGGTGTTCGTTGACTTAGTCACTGATGTTCTTCTTTTCTGTTTCATTGTAGAGGTTGAGCCACAATATTCTGGTGCTAGAATCGAGGGAGAGGAAGTTACCTTGGACTTTGTGAAGAAGATGATGGAGGATTTCAAGGACCAAAAAACATTACATAAACGGTGCGTAGCTTTTTGGTGGTGTTAACCTTAATTACGATTGTGCTCATTGTTCATGCATTGACGCCATGTTATTTGTAGGTATGCATATCAAATCGTCTTGCAGACAAGGGAAATCTTGCTAGCATTGCCTTCTCTTGTTGACATTAATGTACCCAATGGCAAGCATTTCACCGTCTGCGGTGATGTTCATGGTCAGGTATGCGTTCACAATCTTCAGTTATGTTGTTTATATATTTGAAATTAACCACGCACATACCAAGGACACGTTATTTTTGCCTTGCAGTTCTATGATCTCCTAAACATTTTCGAGCTTAATGGTCTCCCTTCTGAGGAGAATCCATACCTCTTCAACGGTGATTTTGTGGACAGAGGCTCGTTCTCTGTTGAGATCATCCTCACCTTGTTTGCTTTTAAGTGCTTGTGTCCTTCATGTAAGTTCTTTTAAGTGCTCTTTGATGTTCACGTTTATAATCGCTTTTCATTAATATGGGGTTAAAATTTGCAGTTTATTTGCTAATTGCCGTTTACCCATATTTATGTTTGGAAATTTGCAGCTATATATCTAGCGAGAGGGAATCACGAAAGCAAGAGCATGAACAAAATATATGGGTTTGAGGGCGAGGTTCGGTCCAAGCTGAGTGAAAAATTCGTGGATCTCTTTGCTGAGGTTTTCTGTTACCTACCGTTGGCTCATGTCATTAATGGGAAGATATTTGTGGTGCATGGAGGTCTCTTCAGTGTTGACGGCGTGAAACTCTCGGACATCAGAGCTATTGACCGTTTCTGTGAGCCTCCCGAGGAAGGTATGTTTCATCGTACACATCTTTTGTAAGATTGCTTTCTGTTAAAAAAAACATCTAATCTTGTTAATGGTTTTTTTCCAGGATTGATGTGTGAACTGTTGTGGAGCGATCCTCAACCTCTCCCTGGAAGAGGCCCAAGCAAGCGAGGAGTTGGTTTATCATTTGGTGGAGATGTAACAAAGAGATTTTTGGAAGACAACAATCTAGGTTAGTTTAGTGACTTATTAGATCTTGGTTCGGGCAATTGTTTCATTGAATGGCTGTTGACTATCTTTTTTGAATCTTGAAGATTTGGTGGTCCGATCACATGAAGTAAAAGATGAAGGCTATGAGGTTGATCATGATGGTAAACTCATCACAGTCTTCTCTGCACCAAATTACTGTGATCAGGTAATTCTTAGACTCCATTTTGAAACAGCATCTAATTAATCAATTCTTGCTTAACTTGGAACAATAACATGGAACAATATTGTTGCAGATGGGTAACAAGGGTGCCTTCATTCGCTTTGAAGCGCCAGATATGAAGCCAAACATTGTAACATTCTCAGCAGTGGTGAGTGTAGTTAGCTGGAATCATAAAAGTGGTTCATGGTTTGATTTAGATTCATTTTGAAAACTCTTCTGATATTTTGATATTGTGATTTCACAGCCTCACCCGGATGTGAAGCCAATGGCATATGCAAACAATTTTCTCAGGATGTTCAACTAACCAAGCAAAAAGCTTCTTCAACTCAAGTGCTATGCTAAGGACTCGAGAGTCCAGAAGTCCAGACCAAAAGTGTTCCATAAACATAATGATATAAGTTTTTTTTTTACCCTCATCTTCTGCAGTTTTTTTTCATGTTGTGTTCCAGAAAAGGGAGCCCGTGATAATTAAAAGGTACAGTATCCGGATTTAATCGGTTTTCTTCTTATTTTTTGATAAAGATGTTTCCCTCTTCTCTAAAGCTTATCCAGTAACTTTTGTCTCTTTTGTCTTATGTTGTAAGAGGGGGTAATGATGGTTCTTATGTTGTAAGAGGGGGTAATGATGGTTCATTCTTATTTTTAGATGAATATCTTGTGATTACACAACAAAAGAGTGACCAAATGACCCTCCCAAAACTCTATGTTCTTCAAACATGTTTTCTCGAGTCAAAAATGAAAAAAAAATCAAAGTGTGGTTTCTTAAAGCGTCTTGTCTGCCTTCTTTAAATTCTTTTTGAAATAGGATTTGACTCACATATTCAGACAAATACAACAAATAAATAAAGGCAGAAGTCTGTCACAGTGTGTATAGTTCTTCCAACAGTGATTATCATGTAGTAGAATTCAGTTTTTCCCCTTCTCTTATTTTTGAGTTTTGTACAACAAATGGTGAGCTGTATAATGCAGTCTAAAGAGAGCTATTATTTTTTAGTAACTATTGTTTTCTCCCCTCCTCACATGGAGCTGTTTCAGATTAAAATAGCTTTTGTAAGAAGATACCTGCAGATTCTCATAAAGATTCCTCCATGAATTTTTGCAGAGAATTTGACCAAGTATGTGCTTTGTTTATCAATCAACTGCTACTGAATCACAAAATTATAAGCCCTCTTTTGTAGATAAACATAGTAGCATCTGGTGATCCGAGGAATCATCATCATCCAGTGTGCATACTGTAACTAAAATTTATATAATAATATGTACATGTACATATTGATTATTGAATGTCTATGCATAGATGCTATATGTACGAAAAATGTGTGAGAAAGCAAAAGGAGATACAATTGGAGGTGGTGTCAAATCGAAAAGCACTGATGATGAGATGATGACTGAGAGATCCAGAGAGCATTGCTTGGATTAAATAAAACAATAAATAAAATAAAAAATATTTTTATTTTTACTTTCTTTGGTGCTTAACAAATTTGACAGAAGGGAAGAAGAAAATTGAAAGAAGTGTTTAGATTAGATTAATATAGTGAATGTTGGTAGGTTTTTTTTAAGTCTTGTTAACTATTCAGTAAACTTTTATGACCGTGTGATCATTTTCTTTGTAGGGGCCATATTATGTGTAGATCCGTACGGTAAATAGTTGCTGTTCTGAATTTACCACTCCAGTGAGTCCCAGTACTTCCAGGCTATAAGATTAGAGCCTTCACTACATATATATAACACATACATATACGTATTTACAAATTAAAACATCTGCTACATTATTGCCAAGTGTAGTACAATCACTCAACGTTTGAAATTTTGACTTTTTATTTTCTTCTCACAAATTTGACGTTTTCTTCTGTTTTTTTTATATATAATTAGCATGCTTTCTGACAATTTTTCATAGTAAGTAACTTTGATTCTTCTTTTTTTTTTTTTTTTGTTACCAAGAAATTACTTCTTCCTTTTTTCAATTTTTTCCTTGCAATAGAATAAAGTGGACATTATAATGAATATTTTATAACTTATAAATTAATGTGCATTATAGGTAGAGTAAACATATAATGTGCATTATAAGAAACAATTTGTTTATCAATAATAGGTAGAGTAAACATATATCCAGAAATTGCCAAAAAACAAAAAGTTGTCAATGCTGTTGCTATTTGCTAAAGGTTGTCCCCAGTGTGTTGCATTAAGCTACAGGTAACTATGATTTTGTTTGGGTCACGATTCGAATTCAAACTATGGATGATAAAAATCTCAGAGAAATTTAGAAAGAAAAAAAAAAGGACATGAATTATTGAAGACAGTAAATAGAGAGACATACTATGCCCACCACTTTTCAAGAGCCTTTCTTTATTAGTTTTTTTTTTTACTGAAAAATATATTTAAATAGGAGAAATGATTTGAAATATATAATTTAAACTACTGAGTGAGAACAGTAAAAAAACTATTGTGGGTGATATTTGAAACAGTTTGGACCAACTGCACATTGTGGTTGTCATGTGGTGTTGTCTTTTGAACCAATCATCAAAAATACTCACTCCTCTTACAACAAAATTTTACCATGAGTTTGTTTTCTTAAACTGGTTTTCTTCAAAAGTAATGTTTGTGTATACGTTGATCATTCATATATGATGCATACAAAATCAGTATATTTACACATTCGTGTAGAGAGAGCATTTATAAATATCACATGGGTTTAAACTTATTACATATAGAGAGAGACACAACACAGGAAACCCGCTCCACATAACCTGAGAGATTCGAGGAGCTAAATGTATTCACGAGATTAACACCAACAAGACAAGTCCTTCAAGATTGGTTCAAACAAAAGTGTTTGAATAAAGAAGAAACATGTGTGTATGGCCTTACAAAACCATCAAGTACTCTTTTAATTTGTGTTTTTACTTCCTTCTCTTCCCAATCTCCATGTCTTGAGTCCCTACCTCTTTGTCTCTCACTACCCCCACACGTGTCACTTTCAGTCACTTCCATTTATAATTACATCTCACACACACTCAAAAACCCTATTCGTATTCTTTACTAGCTTTCTTCTAAGTCTTCACTCTTTTATCATACCTTGTTTAGATTCTGATTGTTCACGTGTCTCTGTCTTGTCTTGTCCCAAAATCCTTAAACCCATCACTTAAACTCTCTCAAAGCTTTAAACCCTTTTCCTAAGTTTCTCTTTTGGGTTATTACTCATCGACCATGATCTAATGCCCACTTTTATGCTCTTTCTTCTCAAAGATTCTAATTAAACGTCACATTTCTCAAAACTTTTATTGGCTTCGGAGAAAGAAACTTTTATGAATTCTCAGTATAATATCAAGAAGAAGGAACAAACTCTCTTTCCGTTTCTCTCTCTTACACCACCAAATCTATGACGATGAAGAGAGCTTTATCGTCTCCCTCCTCACTGCTCTTCCATCTCCTGATAACTCCTCTCTTTCTCTGTCAAGCAAGCAGAGTCCCTGTCTCAATGCCTCCATCTGAGTCAGAGACTCTCTTCAAGATCATGGAATCAATGTCATCTGATCAGCAATGGCGTCAATCCCACCCAAACCCTTGCGCACCTGGCTCGTCTTGGCCAGGCATTGAGTGCAAAACCGGCCCAGACCACTTGCCTCACGTCTCTCGACTCGATTTCGGCTCTGCTCCAAACCCTTCTTGTAAATCCTCTGCTTTGTTCCCTCAGTTAATCTTCTCTCTCCCTTTTCTCCAATCAGTCTTCTTCTTCAACTGCTTCACTCACTTCACAACCACAATCGTCTTCCCCTTAAAGCTCCTCCCTAACTCCTCTCTTCAACAGCTTAGCCTCAGATCAAACCCTTCTCTCACAGGTCAAATCCCTCCTCGGATTTCATCTCTCAAATCTTTACAGATCCTCACTCTCTCACAAAACCGATTAACCGGAGAGATCCCGCCGGCGGTTTTCTCATTGAAAGGCCTCGTACACCTCGATCTCAGCTACAACAAGCTCACAGGCAAAATCCCTCCGCAGTTAGGGAATCTCAATAGTCTCGTGGGATTGGATTTGAGCTACAATTCGCTAACGGGCAGCATCCCTCCCACGATCTCGCAACTGGGTATGCTTCAGAAACTCGATCTGAGCTCGAACTCTCTCGTCGGAGGAATACCAGAAGGCGTGGAAAAGCTCCGATCTTTATCTTTCGTGGCGTTAAGCAACAACAAACTAAAAGGGGCTTTTCCAAAAGGAATCTCGAAGCTACAGAGCTTGCAGTACTTCATCATGGACAATAACCCAATGTTCGTACCCCTCCCCGTTGAATTAGGTTTTCTCCCTAAGCTTCAAGAGCTCCAACTCGAGAATTCGGGATATTCCGGCGTAATCCCGGAGAGTTACACCAAGCTGATGAACCTTAGCTCGCTGTCTCTCGCTAACAACAGATTAACCGGCGAAATACCTTCCGATTTTGATTCGCTGCCTCACGTTTTCCATCTGAATCTCAGCAGGAATCTACTGATCGGCGTCGTGCCGTTCGATTCGAGTTTCCTGAGACGGTTGGGTAAGAATTTGGATTTGAGCGGGAACAGAGGATTGTGTCTTAATCCGGAGGATGAGTTCAGTGTCGTGAAAACCGGAGTTGATGTCTGCGGGAAGAATGTTACAGGTGGTGATGGATCTAGATCGTTGATGCATCCGAAGAACAAATCTCAAGCTTCTCCTTCTCGGTGTTACGGATCCTGCTTCTTTTCCAATGCTCTGTTTCAGTTTGCTCTGTTTCTGGGTTTACATCATCGATTGGTTCTCTAGGAGGGAGACAAAAAAAAAGAGAAATTAAATATTTATCCCTGAAAAAGAGAGAAGATTTGTGTTTGTTCCCAAAGTAGACGATGATTTCAAGGAAATTTAGTTAATTATCGATTTTGGTGTGTATTAGTTTCCTATTAAAGCAATGGACGTTAATGTAGTTACTGTTGTTTTTAGTTTTAATAATAATACTCGTATTTTTCGGATTATTATATGATTGTAATAAAATTATGAGTCATTATGGTTTTAGACTTTTAGGTGTAAATATGGGTCCTGAACAACTTCATAGCCGTGTGTATAAATGTGTGTGTATACAAAAGGAAAATAACAGATGAAACGACGTTTTTGTTTTCTATTGGATAATAATTACAATTTCAGGAAATTAGTTATAAATATTTAATAGATGGAGTGTAATGAACAAAAAAAAAATAATAATAAGGAAGCAGTTTCGACAAAGAGTGTGCAGTGATCTGAAAAAAAACGACACAACCTGTAACAGTCTGACCATACAATAAAATTGAAGAGTTACAAAATACTATTGATTTAAGGAAAATTTCAGGAGAAAATGGTGCTTACCTCTCTATATGTATGATTTTTTTTATGCGAAATTTGTTCATTGGTCACCATCACCAACATGTATAAACGGTTGTTTCCTGTTTCATCAATTATACTAAGTATTCGAAAATACTTGCATACATTTCGTAACTTTTCGAACATTTTGGACAAGTGAATTTGGTTTTATAAACAGATCACTACAAGAAAACAATCAAATTCTCACCAACAAATCCGTCGGTTCTAGATCGTCAGAAATTAAAATTCCGTCAGAATTTCGTCGGAAATTTCTGACGGACATTATTTCCGTCGCAAATTCGTCAGAAAATTTCTGACGGATCAAAAAATTCTGACGGATTTCCGACGGACTATATTATTTTAAAAAAAAAATATTTAAATTTAAATTCGATATATTAAACAAAAAAACATAAATATTAAACATAAAACAACAATTTTTACATAGAAATACATACAAAATTTAAATAAGAAACTTATAGTCAACTTTATTTTTATTAAAAATCATTAGGCCAATAAATTCTAAATATATCTACTAACATTTTTTGAATTTCTTTATTTGGATAAAGCTCTCCATCTTCATAATAAAATGTCTTGTTTAGATCAAATGTGTGTTTAACTTTTTTCACTTTCTTCATTCTTTGAACTTTTTGTACATCTTCCTTCTTTTGAACATTTTTCAATTCAATTGCTTTTTCTTTCATTTTTTCTATAAATATAAAATAAATAAAAGACAATTTCAGTAAAAAATATGTAAAAAAATAACAATCCTAAATCCAATAAACTAATTATAATCCTAACTAACCACAAAAATCTAAATGAACTACAATTCTAAATCTAACAAACCAACTATATATAAATTAAATACATTTCTAAATCTAACAAACTAATTATAAACCTAACTAACCTCCTAATTATAAATCTAACAAACTAATTAAAAACATTTAAAACTTCAAAATATATGAAAACTAACCTTTTTTAGGGTTAGAGAGAGATAATGGCCGAATTTTTTAGGAAGAGAATGAAACTTGAACTTGTGAAAAATGAAAAGAAAATGTTATATTTATAGAAAAAAATTGTGACGGAAATTTCTGTCAGAATTCCGTCAGAATTTTTGTATAGGCGGGAGTTTAAAATTTGTATAAAACTTTTGGCGGTCAAATTTTGGTTTTTCGCGGTCAAAATTTGAAAGTCGTCGGAATTCCGTCGGAAATTCTTATATAAGCGGGAGTTCGAATTTTGTTTTAAACTTTTGGCGGTCAATTTTAGCGGCCAAAAATTGGTTTTTTTGTGTCGAAATTTTAAGTCCGTCGGAAATTTCCGACGGAATTCCGACGGATAATTTAAAACTGAAAATAATAAATTTCGTCGGAAATCCGTCAGAAATTTCTGACGGATTTCCAGTGGCTTTTTATTTTTGAAATTTTTTTTAATTCTTTTTATTAATTGCTGTCGAAAATCCGTCAGAAATTTCCGACGGATTTCCGACGGAAATTATTAAAAAAAAAAAAAAAAATTTCCAAAATACAAATGCCCTCGCAAATCCGTTAGAAATTTCTGACGGATATTATCCGTCAAAAATTTCTGACGGATTTCTGACGGATATTATCCGTCAAAAATTTCTGACGGATTTCTGACAGATCGTAAATCCGTCAAAATTTTGTCGAAAATTCGTCAGAATTTTCTGACGGTTTTGTGTCCGTCAGAATCTCCCTTGTTTTCTTGTAGTGGATGTCTTTGATTACATCGATCAAACATTGGTGTCGATATACGAACCATATATATATACACATGTTTTTTGGTTCAACTACTAGCATTGCGAACTAAAAACACAATCTTGAATTCTTAAAGAAATGTATGTATATGAGAAATTATCGCATAATTTCAAAGAATCAAACTATATGTATGAATGTATGTACCAGAGATCAATATGCGAGTATGCGTCATGCTACTTTGAGGATCTCAAGTCTCAAATGATCTTATCTAATAATAATAATAAAAAAGGATGATTGAGTAAACAAATTTAATTTGGTAAATAATCTTCATCTTCTTTTTTTTACCGTGCACATCTTGCGGGATGTGATGTGACTAAATGATAGGTTAAATATATTTAAACAAGATATAACCGAAAGCACCATAAATAGGAGAAAACTAGAAAAAAATATAATTTGTCAGTCATCTGTCTAAATCCAACTACTCTTTCTCATGCTTTCTTTCTGCAAAAATGGCCTTTCCTTTGCCGCTCTCACACATTTCTCTTTTTGTTATTTTTTTTGTATTATTTCATTAAGGTGAAAAAAATATATTATACTATATATTTGTAAAATCTGTTTTTCACGTTTGTATCAATTACTATAGCTTTGCTTGATGTAAATTGTGCTATTATAAACATATACGAATTTAGTTTCTAGACGTGCAAAACATAAAAAAAGATGCACGAAAGATATCACAGTAATCACCGTTGTAACTAATCTTTTAGTTATAAATAACTTCGTCTGAATTTTCGAAATCTGTTGTGTTCTTCGTATAGTATTAATTAGTATGAAAAAAAAAAAAGATAATTCATTAGTTGAAAACGGAAGGATTGAAAGATACAGTACTATCTATCACTCTCATATTCAGAGCCTCACGTGGGGATCTTAGAATTCCAATTTTAGGTACGAGTGATATATACGACATGTCGCTTTTTCACATCTCTTTATTAGACCTATCACTCTCATATTCTCCTTTTCTTTTAAAACGTCATTAGACCTATTCTCCCCCATATAAAAACATAGGACTAATGCAGATCTAATGGAAACACAAATTCCAATTTTAAGCTTTGAAAGGAAACACAGATCTAATGTAGAACAAACACAGATCACTAAACATGCAGATTGATCTGCATTTTTTTTGCCATTCATCTACTTTTTTGCAGAACCAAATATAAATAATATATCTGCATGTTTTACTTGTCTTTTAGTGGTAAAATCAGAACAAATTCATCATCCACTTATTTAGAGCAGATCAATGCAGATTTATTCATCTGCATCTGTTATGCTTGATTTGTAAAAAAATTTTGATCTGCATTTTTATATCTGCTTACCACTCAAAGCCTAATAAAGTAACATAAAATAATAAAATTATAAACGTTATTCCCATGTATTTGATTTCAAAAGAGAAATAATATCTGAATCTGTTCCTGATCATGATTGACTATTATACGCATTTAAGCTGACAAAATGTCGAATTTTGCGACTATAAGCAAGTTTTGAATATTATAAGCTGACTAAAAATAATGGGTCCAATTGGTAACTTAAAATGGTATGAGATTTTTAGCGGTAAACTGGATCTTTTAGATGTAAGTTGAAGTTGATAAGTACTTATAAAATAGGTAAAAGATGTAAAAAAGAGCTGTAAACAAAAATGGTACAAAAAAGCTCAGTGGATCTTTTAGATGTAAGCTAGAGTTAATAAGTACTTATGAAATAGTTAAAAGATGTAAAAAAGAGCTGTAACCAAAAATGGTTAAAAAAAACTGAGTGTAATATTATTAGTAACGCCCAGGCCCGGTTCTATGGGTGTGCGGACAGTGCTTTTGCACTGGGTCCAATCATTTTTCATTGGTTTTTTTAGTGTATTTTAGGGTCCTGAAATTTTTAAAATTGTGCAATTTAGGGTCCAAAATTTTCAGATCTATAACTAAATTTGATTTTTAATTTTTTGGCACAGGGCCCAATATTTGTTTGGGCCGGGCCTGGTAACGCCTATACTCCTTTTGTGATCGATAACTATTAAAACGGTATAAATCATATCAAGCGTTACCGATAAAACCCAATATTTGAAGATTAGCCTGCTTATAGTCTACAATTTATCAGAGGATAAGATAAATCGTAATAATTCAAAACAAAAATGTTGGTTTGGCTCCAATGGCAATGAGTGAAGCTGAGGAAAACAAAGCGAACGTGTCAACAACAAAAGGTCGTCCAATAGTGAAACTATATATACTGTTGGGTCGGAAGATGCATATCCGGAAGCCTCCTTACGTTCTAAACTCGGCCCATTAAACATTGCTTGACAATCACATTGGATATATTTAGCAAATCGAGGAAATTCCACTCGCTGTTGAAGCGTCTGAAGGCGACGTGCATGAGTCAAGAAAGACGTGGCACATTTGTAGGGCGAGTGTAGTTTATTTTCGTGTCACCTAGAGTAGGTTAAGAGATGGGAAATTGGATATGTGGGTCCCAGCCTGGATAGGCTTCTTGAGATGTAGAAGATAACGACCGTTGATATGAGGATACCAGTTGGATTTTACACACGTGGACACAATTGGTCAAATACTCCTGCCCGCAGGGGATAGAAACACGTAATATGTCATGAAGAGTACATATATATCTACACAGTGGTCACAATGTCTTTTCTCCACTCTTTGAATTCTCTGAGTTTTTGTTTTGGTTGAAAATGGTGATATCGGAGAGAGTTAGAGCTCGATTGGCTGTTCTATCGGCGCATTTGGCGGCATGTGATCCCGTCGAACTGGGACAGGGATCTCCGGCGATCGAGCGATGGTGCACATTGGCGGATATGGGTTCCGCACCGCCTGGAAACCTGATGGGAGAGCTGACGGTCGTCGACGATCGCACCGGGAAGAAATATCAGATTCCGGTTTCAAAGGATGGTACCGTTAAAGCCGTTGATCTCAAGAAGGTATCTCGGATTCTGATTGGGAAATTCGAGAATTTTGTTATTGTTGGGTTTGAATGATGAGCATAAGCGTAATGGACTTGTAGTTGATTGTTTAGTTAGTTTTGTTCACTGAGATTCGATCTGTATACTCTGTTACGTGCTTTCCCAGAGAAATGAGAAGAATTTTAATGCAAGACTTGTGATTTTCTGTATCTTTATTTAATCTCTGTGGGATTGTGAGCTGAGACTTGGATCTGTGTGCCTGCAGATAACGACGGGGAAGGAAGACAAGGGTCTTAAATTATACGATCCTGGGTACTTGAACACGGCACCTGTTCGTTCCTCGATTTCTTACATCGACGGAGATGAAGGGATCCTTCGTTATCGTGGGTACCCAATAGAGGAAATGGCTGAGAGCAGCACTTTTCTGGAGGTCGCATATCTTCTCTGTAAGTAGTGGATCGTGTTGCAGCTTCTTGCTGAGTTTGTTTATTATCCGTGCTAATAGCTTTCTGGGGCAAACTAAGTTTTGAAATACTGCATAAATAAGAATTTCTTCTTGACTGTTGAGTTTTTGGTTTGGCTATCTTTTGTGGCAGTGTATGGGAATCTGCCATCTGAAAGTCAGCTATCTGATTGGGAGTTTGCAGTTTCTCAGCATTCAGCTGTGCCACAAGGAGTATTGGTGAGTCTCTAATCCTTAGTAGATGGATCTCCATGTATAAAATGCATGTGCTTGTAACCTATGATTGTCTAGCCCATCAATGATTCTCAAGACATTCTACACGTGTCGTTCTGATTGTGCATTATTCGAAGCTATCAAGAAAACTATTTCTCATATCTTAACCTGAGTGTTACTTGATGACTTTCGTGCAGGATATGATACAGTCCATGCCTCACGATGCACACCCAATGGGAGTTCTTGTAAGTGCAATGAGCGCCCTGTCCATCTTTCATCCTGATGCAAATCCTGCTCTTAGGGTAAGTTAAGATTACATTCTTTCTCTAATAAACAAGTCATGACTTTTTATCCTCACTACTATAAAGTACTAATTCAAATTATCCACACAATCATGTTTAACTAATACTCTATTGGGTGCAGGGGCAGGATATTTACAATTCGAATCAAGTTAGAGATAAACAAATTGTTCGCATTATTGGAAAGGTATCTTTGTCTTTTATCGTTTGTTACCTTGCTCCTTCCCATTTTCTGTGATTCATCTTAGACATTCAAAAAAAAAAAAAAAAAACTTTGAACGTGAATTTTCTCTAGGATTGAAAGTAGAAGATTTACAATCTGTATGTACAAAACTTGCTTGCAGGCACCAACTATTGCAGCAGCTGCTTATTTGAGGATGGCAGGGAGGCCTCCCGTACTTCCTTCAGCCAACCTTTCTTATGCAGAAAATTTCCTCTATATGCTGGATTCCATGTATGTCTCTACTATCTTTCTTCTTGAATTAGTTAGAAACTCAATTTTGGATTTATGTTTGGTTGATCACTTAAAAGAGTCCATGCACTGGAAGGAAACATTAGTATTTAGACTGTTATTAGTATTAAGACTGTTCATAACTTGTAGCGTTCCATTAACACGTTTATCTACTCCTTATCACAGGGGAAACAGATCCTACAAACCTAATCCTCGGCTGGCTCGAGTGTTGGACATCCTCTTCATACTGCATGCTGAGCATGAATTGAACTGCTCCACCTCTGCTGCTCGGCATCTTGCCTCTAGGTATACCTCTTTGGTTTTGAATCTTTGTTTCCTTGATAAGAGGTATATTGGTTAAGATATGTCTTCTTGTAGTGGTGTTGATGTCTACACTGCTGTTTCTGGAGCTGTGGGGGCGCTTTATGGTCCTCTTCATGGTGGTGCAAACGAGGTGTGCTATTTATTCTCCTGTCTCCATATGTTCTTGCATGTTCCATGGTCTCTGAGATTCTTGTCTTTGATTCTATTAGGCTGTGCTTAAAATGTTATCAGAGATTGGCACTGTTGAAAACATTCCAGAGTTCATCGAGGGTGTGAAGAACAGGTAAACTCAGTGTGTGAAACTATACGCATATCCGTTTTTCTGGGTTTGTGAGGAGCCTTTCCATCAATATTCTTTCTTCTCTTTGACATATTAGGAAGAGGAAGATGTCTGGTTTTGGACACCGTGTGTACAAAAACTATGACCCACGAGCTAAAGTCATAAAAAAGCTAGCAGATGAAGTATTCTCCATTGTTGGAAGGGATCCTCTTATTGAGGTAATCTTATGTCCGCATAGTTGAAGCTTATACTAAGAATTCACGCCACCTTTTCGGTTTAGTGCCTTTTTTTTTAATTTCCTTTGAGCGAATATGTTTGATAGATGTAATTCTGATGGTCTGCAGGTAGCTGTTGCTCTCGAGAAGGCAGCTCTTTCAGATGATTACTTTGTCAAGAGAAAGCTTTATCCAAATGTTGATTTCTACTCTGGATTAATATACAGGTAAAAGTTTGAATTCATCTTCAGTGTTCATTACTTCCACTCAAAGAGTTCATCTAAATCTGCAAACTTGGACCATTGAAATAGGGCAATGGGATTTCCACCAGAGTTCTTCACGGTCTTATTCGCGATTCCTCGCATGGCTGGATACTTGTCGCATTGGAAAGAGTCCTTGGATGATCCCGACACCAAGATCATGAGACCACAACAGGTAAGGTTCACATTTTTTATTCGCAGAGAAAGATGATGTTTGTTTGGATCAGTTTGAAACTTGGATTTCTCATTGGGATATTGAATGTTGCAGGTGTATACGGGCGTGTGGCTGAGGCATTACACACCAGTTAGAGAGAGAATTGTGACAGATGAGTCAAAGGAGTCAGACAAATTGGGTCAAGTCTCGACATCTAATGCATCAAGAAGACGTTTGGCTGGATCTTCTGTTTAGGCGTAGATCCTTTTAGGTCTCCATACCATACACCACCGCAAAGAATAAGAAGAGATTGGGTTCTCTAGCCAAAAGCAAAGAGGGTCTCGAATCTTGACAAGTTCATACTCTAAATTAAGATTTTTCTTTTTGTATTCACAATATGATTCTCCTAAATATCAATTGACGGTGGAGCAGATCTCTTTGGGGACCTTCAATAAACAAATACACCTGAGGGGTGTTTGTTAGCCTTATTTGTGTATTCTTATCAGATAGTGTTTATCATATAAAACTATTTATGTTTATGGATAATTATCATCCCAAAGACAATTATCCATAAACTCTAATTTCCATGTCGAATGCTTCTACGAAGACTTTCGTTGTGAGATTTCTGGAGAAAAGCAACAAGTTGAAAGCAAAAAACTTTGATAATTTGTTGTTACAAATGAGGATATCATCAAGCGACAAAGTTTCAAAAATCCGGAGTTCTTGAAACTTGAAGCAGACATACAAATATGATCTGAAAAAAATGCTGCAAGTTACATTGCATGTTTTCGTTTGGTGGCTGCATTTCTTGAAGTTGAAGGAGCAGTCGCAGGAAGGCTGTTGATCCTATTCGGAGGTAAATTTCCTTCACCATAAGAATTGCTTCTTGAAGTTGAAGGCGCGTTCGCGGATAGTCCGGTCCTCTTTGGAGCAGAGATACTAGACAAGAAAGGGATATTGGTCAACGTAGTAAGAGAACTTAGAGGATATATAATGAGGATCCATAGATAAGAGTCATAGAGATAGCCGGAGTCAGATTATGTTACCTGATACTCTTCTGAGTCGTGTTCCTTTTCATTGCAGTAAGATTTCTCACTTCACCACTAGAGTTGCTTCTTGAAGTTGAAGGCGCGTTAGCGGATAATCCGGTCCTCTTTGGAGCAGATATACTTGGACAACACAGAATTTAGTCGACAGAGTTAGAGAACCGATCAATGGTTTGGAGGGTATCGAATGTGGATCGATAGATGGAGCTACCAGGAGTCAGATTTTGTTACCTGAAACTCTTCTGAATCGTGTTCCTTTTAATAGCAGTGAGATTTTTCACTTCTTGACTGTAATCAATACCATAAGAAAATTTGAATTAAAGAATCAGATTGTTGCTACTTGCTAGTGAATTTAACAAACAACCTCGAGTGACCTCTTGTGATTGTACATTTTAAGGTGAAGGACCGTTTACCTCTTTAAAAGGTCTAGTTTTGCCTTCTTCATGATGTTGCTCTTGACATTCGAAACATTGTAACCTGATCCACTATTAGCTGCAAATAAATCGTTCCATAAAACCATTTGAGCACAAAAAGCCAGAGGGACAAAGCCGATTCATGAATGGAGCATTTGGCGCAATGATTTTGCAAGACTTGACCAGGCGATGCAAAAGAATCATATAAAAAGAGTTACCCCAGAAAGCTTTTTTCGCAGGAGGAGTTTTTGAACAGAGCTTAGTTTGTCGACTTTGTTTCCCTGACAAAAAAATTTGAAAAAATTGATTCAGAATAATAGATTCAGGTTAAGAATCAAATGGTTATAATAAAAAGACAAATTTGCAAAGATCGTACTTGCATCTTCGGCCTTGTAACGTTGCTTCAGTTTATTGATAGCCTCCTTCTCATCTTCTTGCACGGCTTTCAACTTTGCCTGCATGCAACCACATGCCCCATATCTTTAAGTATTTCAACGCTTCTATATGTATATTACATCAAGACGTGAAGAAACAAAACCAACCTCATACAACTCTCTCCACTTGAAATCCATTTTCCTTTGCTTCAAATCCTCCACGACAAGATGCAATTCTTCTGCATCTCCACCATACTGCTTCTCACAGAATCCGTGTCCTAATTTCAAAACAAAAAACAATGGAAAAGCATAAGTTAAGATCAAAAACCGTCAAAACATACACAAGATTTTTATCGAGCAATATATGGTTAAGAGTCTTCTTACTTGAGTAGAATCCTCTATATGCATCAGCTGTTCTAGTGTACAATGTTGCAGAATCTTCTCAAGGAGATGGAAATCAACTCCACCGACATATCCAATGTAGCGTACATTATCAATCGCCGTCCTAAGGCAGAGATCAACAAGCGAAGGTGGTTGCTTGGAAAGCCCTTCAAACATCATAGCAGCTTCTCTCTTTCAAGAAGCCAAAGCCTACAACAACAAAAAAAGTTTAAAAAAAAAAACACTTCCAATATGAAATCACAAAGAGACGACACAGTATACTATATCACATTAAGGTAAGATACAGAATTCATCAGCTTATGAGAAATATGTAACCTCAGATTGATAAAACATAAATTTCTTTCAATCATTCAAGTAAACTTTCATTTATAGTTAAACAAAGTATGTCCATTATAAGAAAAACAGCAGATCTTCATAAAGTGAGCTAGCTCAATCCAAATCTAAAATCAGAGAACCTTATTTGATCAGAACAACATGATCCAACCGATCAAATACACAAATTCGAATTCACAATTTAAACAATCAAATTCCAAATCGAAAACAGTAGATGCATCAGGAGTTTACCAGTAAAATTAAAAGCGAGGGGAATCGAAGATTGACCGATGAAGGAAACAGGTCCAGAGAATCTCTTCGGCGATCGAAGAAACCTTTCCTCTTCCCGATAGCGGCAGAGCAGACGCCGGAGTTTTTATTTTTGTTTAATCATTCACCCAGAACGATGATGAAGAAGGTTTAAAATTAAATATAGATAACGCTGTTCTTCTAAACGCGCGTTTAAAACCTACGACGCCAAAAAAAGAAACCACGATTGTGGGTCATAGTTAATTTACAAACTCACAAACACTTTACAGACGCGCCGCCTATTTAATTGATTTGCCGGTTTCACGTGACGACGTCGTTTTACAGCTTGTTCTAGAGACCGAATCGAACCGAATAAACCTAACCGAACCAAAAAATTCATCATATAGAATTGATACGGTCACTCAAATCGAATCTCACCCTAAAACCAAACCGTAAAACAAATGGCCAGGAGAGGAGAGGACTCATTTGCGCTTTAAAGATTTGGGCAAACTCTGTTTCGACGAAAAGGAATCGTTTTTAATGGACGCATTGGGTGGTTGCGGCGGCGCTGGAGGTTTCTGGGGATGGAATGGCTTCGATAATCGGAGGAAGAAGAAGTCTTCCGGCGATAGAGGTAAGCAACGGAAGTCTGGATCGTCGGATTCCGTCGACGTGAGCAGAGACGGCGGTTATCGGTTTCCCTTGAAGCAAGCTGTGACGGCCGGCGCACTCACTTTCACCGGTGACACGATTGCTCAGTTATCCGGGAGGTGGAAAAAGAGAACCGCTCTTAAGCAATCATCTTCGGATAAACCAGACGAGGTTCGTCTGAAGAGACTTCTCTCTTTGTTGGTGATTTTCGAGTTAGCAGATTTGAAAGGTTTTCGTGAATGTTTGATTGTTTGACTATACATGAATCAAGTTTCTACTCTGATTTAGTGGTACCTAAAATGAAACTGGATCTTTGCATAGCCAAATGTTGGTGTGGTGTTTGGTTAGTGACTAGTGAGTAGTGAGTAGTGACAGTATCTTATAAGGTTTTGCTTGATTCTAAGTTTTTGTTGGGATAATTTATATCTGATATTCTCGAAAAAGAAGAGTCTTTTACATTGGTGAAACTTGGCTTGACTGGGTCTTTCACATTAGGGGGAACTATGGAACATTTTCTCAGAACATGACTGGGTTCGTGCGCTGCGGATGAGTTCCTACGGCTTTCTCCTGTACGGACCTGGTTCTTATGCTTGGTATCAATACCTTGACCATTCTTTGCCAAAACCAACCGCGACGAATTTAGTGCTTAAGGTTACTATTTATCTCTTCCCTTATGTTAAATCTTGCTTAGAACATGTTGTGCTAGAGTTTTTACTTGCATTTACCGATCCCTTTGTTAGGTTCTGCTTAACCAAGTAATCCTCGGTCCATCTGTGATCGCTGTTATATTTGCTTGGAACAACTTATGGCTGGGAAAGATCTCTGAGCTTGGAAACAAGTATCAGAAAGATGCTCTCCCAACGCTTCTATATGGTAAGATACCAAATGAAACAGAGTTGAACTTTTACCGTGACATAGCATTATCTTGTTCATATATTTATAGCTCTTGGGATTACTGCAGGGTTTCGCTTCTGGGTTCCCGTTAGCATACTTAACTTTTGGTACGGCTCTCTCTCTCTCTCTTTCTCTATCATTAATGCATAGTAGGATCAGTGAGTGTAATTTGGCATTCTACATTAGAGGTCTGATGAAAGGTGGAAATTTACAGGGTAGTCCCGCTTCAAGCTCGTGTAGCTTTCATGTCCATGGGTTCTGTGTTTTGGAACTTCTACTTATCTTCAACTATGAGCAAGTAGTAGATACAAATATTTATCCTCGGCCTCACTGACTGATGATGTATCATTCTGAAAGTTTTCAATGCTAAGGTAAGCCAATTCCCGCTGCTCTTTCTCTACGGTTTCAACTTCGGTTCTAGCCATTTCGATAGTAATCTAACAGTCTTCATATGATCTGTCTTGAACTTAGGTAGCAGGTGAAGCGCAAAACTCATCAAGAAATCAGTTTTAAATCTCTGTCAAGTTTCTCATGTTTCTATGGTATTTAAGAGAAATACAGTAAATATTCTTGGGAAGAAGTTGTGTCTTTTGTTTTGTCGTAATATTATATATTTTTTTAAAAAAGTGTAATAATACTGGTCAGAATTTTGATGAAAGATAATTAAGCACTTTTTAGATTTTTTTTTATTTTTAAAATTATCGGATATATATCAAAGAGACTTCAAATCCATCTTAATGATTCTTTTGGGATTTTAAAGCATATACATAAACTTAAAACTCTACAATATCTCTGTACGAACGAATTACAACAATGGCGAATGGAGATATTGATGTGGAAGAGCTTATGCCCTTAAGGAAACGACAGTATCTTCGTCTCGAGAGAGAAGGGCCAAACGTTGACGTTGTGGAGCCGCAAGAACAACAAGAACAAGTAGAAGAGCTGCCCGAAAGGTTTAAGAAGAAGGTAATGGAGATGGGAGGCACAGAAGAGACGCTAATATTCAAAAGGGAGTTGACTAAGACCGATGTGGATAAAGGTCAGTCGCATCTATCCATTCCCCTGCATAGCCTCTTGAGTCTCGATTTTCTGACGTCTGATGAGAAGGAAAAGGTAGAAAACCGAGTAAAAGGGGATAGAGAAGGAGGTTTAACCGTGGAAGTGATCGATCCGAGGTTAGAAGTATGGGAGCTGAAGTTGAGAAGATGTGATATGGAGAAGAAGAAGAAGACCAAGAATGGGAAGAGAGGGAAGACGAGCTCGTTGTATTTGTTGGCGTATAAGTGGAACCATGTGGTCAAAGCTAATAGTCTTAGAGAAGGTAATAAGTTGCAGCTTTGGTCCTTTAGGTCTCAGCAAAAGCTGTGTCTTGCGCTGGTCTTGCTTCAAGGAGAAGAAAGGTTATTGGGAAATTAGGGTTTTGAACTCTATACCCTTATTTTTCTAGAAAGTCTTTAGAAAGGTGTGTCCTTGGATTTTTTAGCTAAGTTATGTTAATAGATGATGTGCAAGACAAATTAGGACTTTTCGTTTCTGTTAGTGTTTGAGTTTCATCAGTAGAGTAAGGATTTTGGTTAGTTTTGTTTGAATGGTTGTTGCTCTATATAACATTAGATTTATTATTATTGAGTTTAGAATATAAATGTAAGGGATGAGTTTTTGTCTTTTTGATATCTGATTAACAAATCGAATACTGTATCGATCTTTATAATTTTTCATATATTTTAAAAAAAAAAATACTAACAATCACAATTATTTTTAAACTTTGCCAGGCTTGGATCATACTCCGAGTGTCGTTAACGATAGCTTATGGCCCTTACATTTATAAAACAGCCTGGTGATATAATCTTAATTAATAATTATTAAATATTTAATCATAATCAGTTTTATGAACCCAATTGTTTATACTCTTTACAAGAAAATAACATTTATTGTTTCATCTTAAACTATATCATACAAAAATCGAACTTTTCCCCACGCTGAAACATGGCTCTTTTCACTTAAATAGTTTGCTTATTGAATAAAATTTTCATATCAAAAAAGAAAATTATGTTATTCAGAGAATTTTTTTTAAACAGTTGGGACCGAACATTGGATCGATAGTATTCGACTTTATTAGATATATGAAGTCAATTTGTTTGGAGTGAAAAGCTGATAATAAAATTATATACTTAATAGTTATAGAATGGACGATAGAGATTTGTTTTTTTTTTTAGAATATCCACTGTGAACCGAGTCTTAAATATACGACTATTCAACAACTCTGGATTTTGTTTGGTTTCAGCCTTACAGGGTTGACATTTAAAATTTAGGTCATAGAGGTTGGTCACTTTTAGGTATGAGATGGAAATGCCTTACCACATGTTAAATATGAAAAAAACGCCAAATATGATAATGAGTACTCTAATGTGTTTTTTATTCACAACTCCTTTTGTCACGCTCCCTCCCGCGTCACACACGACGCGTCTGAAGATATTCGAATCTTCGAGGAGACAAAATAAAATATATGTATACTAAATGAAATACATAATATAATTTGAATTTATCATAGACTTTACTGTATACATCAAATTGAAATCTATTATTTATGACCAAATTGAAATTTTGTAACGGATAAAGACGAATTAAATTAATTAACAAATCAGTAGAATGGTTAGTGTGTCTGAATTTCAGGTGCACTGTGATCATCCAAAAGCTAAAGGTATTATGGTAATAAGTACCCCATTTCTCCTCTTCATTCATCTTCCAAAAACACACAAAAAAAGTAAGAAAAAACATAACTTTAAAAAAAATGGCCGGAGAGGAGTTGTTAAAATTGTTCGAGCACAACTGGTCGGAGAGACCAATCTTCAAAAAAGACAAAGACTCTTTGAATCTCAATGAAAAAGTTGGAGAAAGAAAAGAAGAAGAAGAAGCTGTGAAGAGTTTTCCAGTGAGCTTTCTTGTGGAGAGGGCTATGAGCGAGACGATGATGACGAGTTCCAAGACGAGCTTGTTTGTTTCTTCGTCAGATGATTTGTTCTCGTCTCCTAGATCGGTCTTAACCGTTAAAGGATCGCCGATGAAGCTTCAGACGATTCTATCAGGGAAAGAAGCCAATGAGTTCTCGTCTGGGGAAAGGGAGAGAGTACCTTCTAGATATTCAGAGAAGGAAGAACAGAGGAAAAAGAAGCAGAGCAATGCGAGAAGGAGAAGGGGAAAGAGTATGTCGGATTTGGAGTACGAGGAACTTAAAGGGTTTATGGATCTGGGTTTTGTCTTCTACGAGGAAGACCACAAAGACTCAGATCTGGTTTCGATTCTTCCTGGATTGCAGAGATTGGTGAAGAAAGATGATGGAGTACTGCAAGTAACAGACGAGAGCAATCGAAATAGAGTCGCGAAACCGTATTTATCGGAGGCGTGGGAACATTGTGGAGGGAGAAAAGGGAGGAGACAAATCACGCCGGAGATAAAGTGGAGAGTTCCGGCGCCGGAGGCGAACGAAGTTGACTTGAAAGATAATCTCAAACTTTGGGCTCATGCGGTGGCTTCGACTATTCGATGATGATAACACAAAGATCGGATTCTAAATGTGTGATGATTTCTGTATCTGTTATAGTTTTGATCATTCCAGTTTCAATTTCCTTGTGAATAAAGCAAATTTTTTTTTCCAAAAATCTAATTTTTTGTTGAGGTGAGAGAAATCTCAAACATGACCATTGACCAAGAACAAAAGCGTCGAGAATCTTATTTATCATGAGACGATGGAGACGCTCAATTTAGTTGTTTTAAAGATTTTATAATAATAATAAAAAAATGATTTAAAAAAAAAAAAAAAAAAAATTCGATTTAAAAAAAAAAATTGTGACGAATCGCATTGTGACACGTGTCATAAGACACCATAAAATATGATTTTAAATAAGACACTATTCTTGGGACTTAAGATATTTGGGTGTCTTTATTGTGGTTGCTCTGAGCTTTTTAAGTGGTGGGCCAAACCTATACTGCACATATTAATTTCTGAAGAATTGGATATAAATGAATTAAAAATAGAGAAAATTTGGTGAATAACCACAAAAAAATTATAATCTACTACATAACCAATTTCTCTCTCTACCTCTCCGTATCTTTCTCTATAAAATTGGTTATTTCCTTAAATATATTTTTTTTATGGTTATTCACCAAATCAACCCATAAAAATAATAGCTGATTTTTAGAATAAATACGCCGGAAAAGAGAAAAAAAAAAGAAATCAATCAATTAGAAAACGGTTAATGGTGTTCAATCCGAATGAAATGACAAACAAAAACATGACATTCGATCAGGAAAATAAATTTTAAAACGCGGCATAGCACAAATACGTATCAGTCACATAATAGTAAACATTACTGCTGGGATGCTAATTAAGAAATTATTTAAAAATCCTATTTAGAACAGTAAGAGAAAAACGTAAATAAAAACTTGTAGACCTAATAGTTTCTAGCCGACAAAAAAAAAAAAGACATAATAGTTTCTGAGATGAGATCATAGTCTCCGAAGATCAGCCATACGGTGTAGATCTTTGGCCAAACCGCTTTCCTCTGCATCTGAGTTATCTTGGATGATCTCTCCAGCCGGCTGCAACCTTCCGAGTTCGATCTCGCGTAACCGAAAATATTCCTTTTTATTAGTTTCCTTTTCTAACAACCAAGACAATATTGATAGATACATGATTATATAGACGCAGACAAATAAAGCGAATAAGGAGAAAAAAAAATGCGCAAGGTCTATTATATCATCACGCCGTGGGTCGAAGGTTGCGGAAGCAGATGAAAACGGAGGAGGTGCCATCGAGTCCGTTATCGATAATATTCGTTGATCGAGCATATATAACTAAAACAATTGTAAGACGACGCGTATATATATATATTAATATATATACACTACGAGTTCTACAAAATTAAATAAATGTTTTAACATTTATCTTATTTAGTTTTTTACTGTTTAGATTTTGTTAATGGGATCCCATTAAATTATTAAACTAACTTGTAAATAGATAATGAAGATATATATAAATCTCCTGATGGATATTAAATTATTAGATTTTAGAAATGGGTCTTTCCATTTATTTATTAAACTAAATCTCCTAAGCTAATAATGTATCTAGAAAACCTCCTAGTAATTAGGGTAAATATCTCTTGTATGTATCTTTTTATTTTCTATAAAAAGACGTTCAATGCAAGGCGCATTCTTCATCTAATCACGCAGGGGTTCAACAAAAAGTGGTTGAATCTTTTGGAGCCTGTCTCGCTAACGCCATGGATACATCGCGATATGAAGAAACCGTAAAAGTGTTGTTTCGGGTAATGATGGTGATGACCGTCATTGTTATCCTTTTCGGCTCTTGTCTTTGTGTTAAAGTTTGCTCCGCGATGTGTTCTGGTCACAAAGATGTACAAGATTGCGTATCAGAATCTCAACCCATGAATCTATAATCCACGGGCGTTAATGGTGGACGATCAAGGCCAAAGTACCAAGTTTGAACGAAGATGAACTAATTAGTGTTCAGGAATTAATTAGGGAATAGCTTTTTAGTCACTTTTATAGATTTTATATTTTGTTGGAACTTTTTTTTTTTTTTTGTAGTAATATTTTGTTGGAACTTTTGTTTGGGGTTATATATATATATATATATATATATGCATTTTAATTTTTAAAATATCTGCTTATTTATTTAGCGTTGTTTTTATTGTTGTTATACTATCTTTTATAAATTTTATTAGAGATCAATCGCAATGATCAATTGATGATTGTAACATTATTAAACTGAATAAATTGAGGAGACTACGGAAAAGTGAACAAGATGTCTACTATAGCTACGGAGGATGTGTCCATATCTTCTTCTAGGTCGTAGTAGATCGTAGCTTTGATCTTCGAATATAATCCACGTATAACTCGTCGTCGTGTTCACTATAATTCTTGGCATATCGAAGTAAAAAGAAGCAGCCGAAGAGTGAGACAAGTACAAGTATGAGAAAGAAGATCATCGCCGAAAATAGAGTTACCAATCTTATGTCGATCCATTCAAGTGAACCCTTTGCTGGATGCTCCATCGATGTTGATTAATTTTTTTTTTTTTTTTTTGTCAACAGCTCGATGTTGATTAATTTTGGAACAAATATAATTATTATGATCAACACCGAGTATATATATTACTTTTGATTGGATCAAATCATTAAGTGAAATCTATTTCCTTTCAAGATTAATATTCTTTTAAATTCCTTAATTATCTAGTTACTAAAAAATCTTTTAATTTAATGAAAATTATTGGATTATAATGTCACATGGTTTTTAGCCACATCACTATATATCCACACAATTTTCAAATAATTATTGCGCATAACCTCGAAGTCTAATAACCTCAATGTTAAATCTTATATCGTTGTGACGTCTGATAAACGGACGGCTGAGATTGGAAGGAGAGAGAAGAGAGATCTATGTGGTGTTTCGTGGGACGACGAGGAATTACGAGTGGGTTAATGTGTTGGGAGCGAATTTGATATCAGATATTATGGTCTGGTTTAGGAATGAGTTTTGGTTTAGTGAACCGGTTTGTACCAGATAGTTTATAATTGTGTATATAAACAAATTGTACAGTTGCATTTTATGATTAACAGAAACATAATTCAGATTTCCAAATCCTCTTGAATTCTTTTCGTCTTCTTCACGAGAGAGCTCGTTTCGGTTCACTTCAAATCTCTCTCTCAAATCAACTAACGCTTGACTTTAGTGAAAGAACTGTTGATGGACGGTGGAGATGGTCCTGAGGTTATGCTTGGATGGTTCACTATTTATACTACGGCTAATCCCTCCTTCACCAAGATGAGTGCACGTTCGCAAGTTCTCACTAAGGTCATGCGATTATCATTTTTTTTTTTGTGCGTGTGCAAACAAGTTGACCCCTTTCTCAAAAAAAAGAGAAAAAAAAACACCTATACATTGAATGATCTTAATAAATACGAAAAACCAATGAAAATGTAACATCAGAGTTATTTACTAACAAAATATTTTGCGATATCGTTGTATCATCATAGTCTTGTAGCCGTCTTTTTAAATAGAGTACCAATAAAAGGCAGTCATTTTCGTCAGGAGAGAATCTGTGGTGGACCAATCTATTTTATTATTTATTTGCTAAGCCAATCTAAAATTTTGTTATTTATTTATTGCAATAAAGAAATTGACTACTTTGTCGTTTAGTGCAGTGTCTACACTCTCTAGAGTGGTGGATAGTGAGATATTTCTAAAATTTGTGAAGAAGGAAAAAGAGAGCAGGAGAAAATTTTGCGAAGGACAAGAAGAAGAGTTTGGGGGCTACGAGCGACTTAAGAGAACGAAGAAACTTCGAGCGACTTCAGAGAACGAAGAAACTTGCGAGTGAGGTGACGATGGCTTCTTCGACGGGGAATACTCAGAAGGGAGGTAAGATCCGAAAACTGAAATCAGAGAAATGATATGAGATTCTAGGTGTTTTTTTGAACAAGGTTAAGATTCTAGGTGTTGTTTTATGAAATTGTACGGGAATCTAGGTGTTGTTTTATGAGTTTCGATTGAAATCGCAAGTGTTGTTTTATTGAGCTCAGTGAAAATGTACAGGAATCTAGGTGTTGTTTTATGAGATCCAATTGAAATCAGAGAAATTCTGCTTGTTGGTTTTGTTGTTAATTGCTAGATTCGGAAGTGATTTTTCACGAAGCAGCCTGAGGGAGAGCACCAGGAGCTTGCAAAAGCTAATACCAAGCTCAAGGAGGCAATGTCAAATCTTACAATGCCACTCGAGGAGAAAATGAAGCACTTGAACAATAATTGGAAGGAAACAATGACAAATCTTCGAGCCTTTAAGGAATACCTCACAGATAAGAAAGACACTCTTCTCCAATTGTCCATCAAGGTAAGTTCTGAATCTTTACATAAATCTCGGGCAAATACAATTTTGAATCTGCCTCTTTTCAATATTTAAGCTAAGAATGAGAGACACTGCAGGAACAAATGGCGGACTAGGACATACCTAAACCTGAGATGGACCTCAATCAAAGACAATTAAATGGAGGTAAGATCCGAAAACTGAAAGTAGAGAAATTATATGAGATTCTAAGTGTTGTTTTATGAAATAGTACGGGAATCTCTGTTCGCTAGGGGTGATTGTGCTTCTTGTTGATTTTTTTTTTTGCTAGAATTGGAAGTGTTTCTGAAGCAGCGTGTGGAAGAGCTCAAAGAAAACTTGAACCAGAAAACGCTTGAGGCACATAATGAGAGACGCCAAAAGGAAGATTCTTTGGCAAGAGAAAAAACGTTGACTGATGAACTTGCCGGTGTTCGCAGAAGTTTAAGTTTGTTGATGAATTTTATTTGATCATGTAGATAAGTTTAAAAGCAAGTGCGCATACATTGATTAGGTAGTGAATGTATTTTGTACAACTATTGCACATATAGATTTATGTCTATGTCATTAAACCTTTGATTTTTTTTGCTATGTGCTAGAATCGGAAGTGATGGACCTGAAACAGCGCGAGGGAAAGCTCAATAACAGAATTTTGAACTTGGGTAGAATTGGAAGTGATGGACCACTCCCGCTAACGTCATGGATACATCAAGATATGAAACATGCTAGCTGGAGGATAATTGCAGTTAAGGCTTTCGCTTATGTACCATGGTTCCTCGTGGGAGGTACTCTACCGATCATAGCGGGAGGATGTATCCACCGTTGAGTCACCAGAGCCATTGTCACCGCCTTTGTTACTTTCCTGATAAAACTTCTATTTGCTGTTTACGTGATAAAGAGTTACGACATCTCCTACACACACGTATTTGGGGTGGTTGCTTTGGGAATGGTTGAAATTGCATTAGCCGCCGAGCATCTAATTTCGTGGATGGAGAAGCTGAAGCCCAAAACTAATCGTTTAACTGTGTTCTAAGATGTTTAATACTTTTAAAAACCCATTCCACGTTTATTTTTTATGGTTCTAAGATGTTTAATACTTTTAAAAATCTTTTTCACGTTTAACTTTTTTATGGTTTAGTAACTTTTTATGGTTTAATATGTTCTATGCAAATTTTACTATTATTTGATAGATTTTTTAAAAAATTTTACAGTTTTTTTAATGATTGGCTAAATTGGATTTTTTAACTAATTATAAATTACCAAGTTTTCAAACGAAGATGAAATCATTAGTGTTCAAATATTAATTAGGGAATATAGTCACTTTTAGTTTTTATTTTGTTGGACCTTTTCTTTATTGGGCTATATATATGGATTTTAATTTTTAAATATTTGCTAATTATTGTTTAGTGTTTTTCTATTGTTCTTACTAGTCCTTGGTGTAGTTCATCATCATATTTCTTTATATTGTTGTTTAATCGGATTCTACCAGTTCTCTCTCTCTCCAATATTTTCATAATTTTCCATAGTCTGATACGGTTTATTTCTTTTGGATTCTACCTATCCACGGTAAGTAATCTTTCTTTAATTAATTTTTCTAATCTATCAGAAAAATGTTATATACAAATGATATGGTTCCTTTTGCTAATCCATCTGAAAATAGAGCTACAAATGTTTTTTTTTGCTTTGGAACATGATAGCTGGATATTGGGGAATTGAGGTTTTTGAACTTGGATAGAATTGTAGATTTGGGTTTGATTTGTTTCATAGATTATTGGAGAACATGTGAGGAAGGCTGCTTCTTTCGTTCAATATAATGGATATAACGGCACAGTTATGTAGCTCAAGTTCATCAAATCTGTAACATTAGATGCAAGTTCGATACAAACTTGCATCAGCTACAACAATTTTTTTTTGGTTGGGTTGTGGAATTTTATTATGTTTCAAGATTATTTCTTTAAATATAATTTGGTATGATTTTTTTTTTCAATTTGACTGGCAAATGCTTGGAAAATATAAACATTACACAAGTTTATGATTTTCTTAAATTCATGCAAATTAAGGACCACAACTACATTAGCTAATTGGATAGTGAATAAGTGCAATTCTTGTTCATCTAGATTTATGTCTATGTGGCTTCACTTTTGAGGTTTGGACTGGTTTTTCACGTTTATACTATTTTGTTTAGAAGAAAAGAAAGTCCACATAATTAATTTTAAGATGATTTTTTGGACAAGATGATACAACTAAAGGCTTTACGCTTTGATGTTGTATGTATGTTTAGTTGTTTTCACGGTTGGTGTTGGCTTGAGTAACTATCTCATAATGAAATTTGTTTAGACTAGCTCTAAACATAAGGATGTCTTTCTAGTTTGTATTGAACTTATCTTAGACGAGTATTCAATGTACCGACGATTGTTTTGTTTTAAATAAATTTCATGCTAACTTGATCCATATTAACTTGAAGCTCACTGCAGTTAAAGTTGTCATGTCTCTACCTTGGATCGTTTTAAGAGGTGTACTACCGAGCGTCGTTGGAGGTTTTATCCAGCATTGGGCTACAAGGGCCATCGTTACAGGAATTGTAATTTTGGTCCTGAAGATATTCTTTACTAACTTATTTACAATCAATTCAACAAATCCAAATTCCATGGATTTTCGGTAGTTACTATCGGAGTGACTGAAATAGCAGCTTTGTGCTCAGGGTCCATTCGCGTGGATAGTGAATTGATAGCTTTCTTCCCCATAGGCTATGTGGCACTTTGAGTAAGCGTTCATCAAGAGCTTCATCAAAGTGCAAGATCCAAGTCATGTTTGTAACGAAACACAAATGAATCAATAATCCAAGTGATAATGTAATGAGTAGCAAAACGTTATCATTATATATTATGTGTTTACCTAAGTACTTATGAAATGTAAGGAAGCTTTATTATTTAATGGTTTTGACGTGTATCGTGATGTGTTATGAAATGAGTGTGACTTCATTCCATTAATCAGAAAGCTACTCATCATTGGGGTTTGTTAGAGAATAAAAATCTTCCCTCATCTTCTCTGTATTGGGGTTTGTTAGAGAATTAAAATCTCATGTGTTTATTTGAAAAAGGCGTACAGAGGATAAACTCTGTACTGTCTTCTGTTTTCTTGCCATCCAAGTCTGCCCATACTTCTGTCTTCTGTTATATTTGAAATTTTTGGTTGTTTGATTTGTCAAATGTAATAAATCTTTATCAGATAACCAACACATTAATATATTAATTATTAAAAAAAAGAGAGCAAGATTTATGAGGTCCTATTCAAGTTAAGGACCAGTGTGGGAGCACAACAAATCATAATAATGTTTCAAAGATTCAGCACTCGGAAACAGTTTATAAAAACTTTGCCGCGAAAATGAAAACACTGCGACGAGCTTTTATCTTTTTGGAGTCTACTCTGCTCACTTGAGCTGCAATTTGGTACAGAGATCCGCTGCTCTAGATAACGACTGTATCGATACCGGATAACCCTTCCCCATCTGCATAGAACCATTAAAAGCAGTTCATTTTTACTGCTCAACGGAATCTAAAAGATATATTTGACCAAGTCTAAACAAGAAAAATGACATTAAATGAGTGAAAGAAACAGAAACATAAATTTAAAAATGCGGCACATCACGAATACTGCTGAATTTGTAGGAGATAATAACATTGAAACGCTAATTAAGCAAGTGTTTTTAAAAATACTAAAGGAAAAAATAGACCTAAAAGTTTCTGAGATCATCATATATAGTCTTCGAAAATCAGCCACACTGTGTAGGTCTTTGGCCAAACCGCTTTACTCTGCATCTCAATTCTCTTGGATGATCTCTCCAGCCGGCTGCAACCTTCCGAGTTCAATATCGCGTAAGCGAAAATATTCCTTTTTATTTTTTTCTTTTGTAATCAACAACCACAATATTAATAAATACATGATTAAATAGATGTAGAAAAAGCAAAGGACTAGGCTAATAATCATGTCCGCAAGGTGTATTATATCATCACGCCGTGGGTCGATTGTTGCAGAAACAGATGAAAACGGAGATTGTGCCATAGATTGATAATATTCGTTGAGCATATATATATGTATAACGAAAACAATTGTAAGACGACTTGTATATAATATTACTACGAGCTCCTAATTCAATCCACACTATGAATCCTATATATAAGGTATTACATTTATCTAACCCATATTTTATAATTATTTAGATTTTGTCAATGGATATTCTCTTAAACTACGCCCCCATTAAATTATAAGATTTAGTAATTAGATAATGAAGGAATAAGTATATGTCTCCTATCTATTATTAACTTGATAAGATATTAATAGACATGGGACTTATCCATTATTAAACTAAATCTCCTAATTAATCTATATGTATCGTTTATCTTATTATAAAAAAAGACTTTCAAAAAATAAGACGCATTATTCATCTAAGCAAGGGTTCAACAAAAAGTGGTTGAATCTTTTGGAGCCAGCCTCGCTAAACGCCATGGATACATCACGGTATGAAGAAACCGTAAAAGTGTTGTTTCGGGTAATGATGGTGATGACCGTCATTGTTATCCTTTTCGGCTCTTGTATTTGTGTTAAAGTTTGCTCGGCGATGTGTTCTAGTCACAAAGATGAAAAAGATGGTGTATCAGAATCTCAACCTATGAATCTATAATCCACGGGCGTGAATGGTGGACGATCAAGGCAAGTACCAAGTTTGCGAACGAAGATAAAATCATTAATGTTTAGGAATTAATACTAGGTAATAGCTTTTTAGTCACTTTTTTTATAGATTTTATATTTTGTTGGAACTTTTGTTTGGGGTTATATATATATATATATATGCATTTTAATTTTAAAATATCTGTTTGTTTATTTAGCGTTGTTTTTATTGTTGTTATACTATCTTTTATAAATTCTATTAGAGATATACATCACTGATCTTGTGGTTATGTACTTATCTTCCGGACACAGTTATCTTTAGAAATTATTTTTCAATATAAGAATATATATTTCACAATGAATCAAAATCATATGATTTTTCTTGTTCGAACTAGGACTAGCAATATATATATATATATGCAAGTGCTTCTTGTCTATTAATTATAGAAACCAATATTGATCAAAATCTCTAGACTCTAGTGAGAAAATATATAATATCACAAATAAACTTGTTTGTTTGGACACTTTGTCGATCGCTTGACCATGGGTGATTGTGGTGAAGACTCCTTAGAAGAAACGTTAGATCACCTGTATTACATGGTTGGGGAATTATTTGTTTTATTTTTCTCTTGCGCAATCTTTGGATTCTATATGTTTCGTGAGTGGCTGTCTCTTTCTAAGAAACCCTCATTTACGACTCTCATCGTCAACGACGACGAGGAGGACCAACGATCCAACCTTGTCCAATATCAGGTTTGAACACTTGTGGGATTTTTGGTTTAATTTGCGTTATTATTTAGTTTTTTGTTGTTGTTGTAAAACTAAATAAATATAAAATTTATATTTCTGGTCATCGTCTTTCAATGGAATTAATTTCTTAATTATATTTTTCTCATCTCTCTCTCCTCGTAATTTTATGGTTTTTTTTTTTTTTTTTTTTGCTAAAGGCGTAATTTTATGGTTGCGTTGTACTTTTTACTAACCAGTTTACACACTAAATGAAAGAAACTTAAGTTATTGGAATATATATATGTAAGACCTAATCGCGAAGGAACTAGAACTTGATTGAATACGTGTTCATGAGGGGTAAGCCGTAATTAAGCATGTGCAACAATTTTTATTGAAATCTTCGGTAAGGAACTAATAATAGACACAAGATCAATCTCAAT
Organism: Alliaria petiolata; assembly: GCA_020283515.1. Classification (NCBI taxonomy): domain Eukaryota; kingdom Viridiplantae; phylum Streptophyta; class Magnoliopsida; order Brassicales; family Brassicaceae; genus Alliaria; species Alliaria petiolata. The sequence goes on from JAHZTW010000001.1 coordinate 34,810,487, forward strand.
GATCAATTGATGATTGTAACAGCAAACTGAATAAATTGAGGAGACTACGGAAAGCCGAAGAACAAGATGGTGACATGAATGAATAACAATTGTTAAATCCCAAAAACACTGAAATAAAAAAAGAAAGAAACAAAACTCGTTTAATCTACTAAACCACCAACAAATTAGAAATTGAATGTTAAAAAAAAAAAAATTAAAATAATAATTGACGAAAAGTGAAACTACTATAGCTACGGAGGATGTGTCCACATCTTCTTCTAGGTCGTAGTAGATCGTAGCTTTGATCTTCGAATATAATCCACGTATAACTCGTCGTCGTGTTCACTATAATTCTTGGCATATCGAAGTAAAAAGAAGCAGCCGAAGAGTGAGAGAAGTACAAGTATGAGAAAGAAGATCATCGCCGAAAATAGAGATATCAATCTTATGTCGATCCATTCAAGTGACCCCTTTGCTGGATGCTCCATCGATGTTGATTTACAACAACAGCTACTATAATTATTATGGTTAACATCGAGTATATATATATATTATTCTTGATTGGATCAAATCATTAAGTTAACTCTAATTCCTTTCATGATTAGGATTCTTTTATCATCCTTCATTATTTAATTACTAAAAAATTTTTTATAATTTAATGAAAATTATTAGATTATAATGATCCACACAATTTCCAAATAATTATTGTGCGTAACTTCAAATTCTACTAACCTCAATGTTAAATCTTATCTACGTAATAGTCTAGGGCTGTCCAATCCGGATATCGATTCGGTTTCGGTTCGGTTTTCTCGATTTTTCGGTTTTTCGGTTAGTAAAAGATAGCTACCATTTTAATATCATATCTAGTTTGCTTTCGTTCGGTTTGAATATTTTCGGTTTTCGGTTTATTCGGTTTTTAACCAAACACTAAAAGTTTTGTTTGGTATAATGTGGATTTCAGTTTTTTTTTTATATAGAAATTTAGAAATGGTAACAAATTTTTATATGAATCATAGTTTATGGTTCGGTTAATGATTTAGTGTTCATAACTTTGTTATGATTCATATAAATTTTTTTTTTATACTTAATAATTTAAGATTAGATTAATTATATTGTTTTATTTTAAAATTTGTTTAAACATTAGGTTTTCAAGGTTACATAATTTACATCCTTATTGTCTACTATATACTATTATATTTTATATTATATATTATTATATTATGATTTATATTAATCGGTTTTTTTCGATTTTATCGGTTAATATCCAAACCATATCCGCATCTTACGGTTTTGAAATTATTATATCCGTACGCTTAATATAGTATATCTATATTTCAATCACATATTCTATTTCGGTTCGGTTCTACAGGATTGGACAGTCCTATAATAGTCTATTACTATTTTTTCCCCCTAAATCTAGGGGTTGGAAACTTATATACATAGTAATACATAAATGTGATAACTGAAAACGCTTATACACTTGTTTTTTTTTTTCTTAAATCGATGTGAGAAGAAAGCTATACAAGTCTACAACGGGACAGACATAGCACGACCCGTACCAAATGAAGTTATTACACATATACTATGAGAAACCTACGAACTATATGCGACTATAATGATTCATTCATGTCTCGTGTTGGTTTTCAGTTCTCTCCTCGGGAGGCAGAGTCAGGGAGTTTGAAAGTGGGCCGCTTATCCGCGCCTCTTCGTGAGTATTCCCTCCATCTCCTGGCTGCCGCGGCGGCTCGCTGTGCTCGTTCTTGTACTTCTTCCTCTGTCACAGACATGGAAACTGAGTAAATATTTCATGATCACTGGCCAAAGAGGAAGAGAGTTCACTCTTATCAACCTTTACCGCTTTTCTGGTATTGATTCTGTTTGCCCCACAGGTTATCCCAATAGGAAGGTGTTTCGTCTGTGCCTTTCCGCTTCATCATTCTACTTCTAGCTTGATTCTGAAACATAGGTAGTAAGCACGAGGTGATGTTACGGAATGAAAGAGGTTTAAAATGTTTCAAACAGTTTTGCAAGGATTTCGAAGGTGATGATAGTTTCATACCAAAACTTTTGCTTGCCTCTTTTCCCATCGAGATCTCGCCTGTAAATGGATTCAAAGATTGATCATCAGTTAAATGAAAGTTGAAAACAATGGGCCAAAGTCAATTTGAAAGTGGGAATAACAAGACTAAAGAGTAGAAGGAACATTTTCAGCTAATTCATCAGCTACCGAGCGGTTTTCTTTCCTTCTTACCATTCTGAAAACATCAATTGCTCCTGACCCCATTCCAGAAAGCATCAGAGCAACCTGATCCATCAATGGCAGTTGCAGGAGTTTAGTAACAAATACAATCAAGAAACCTTTTGCAATGCCTTGTGTTTCATCTCAAGTGAGTAACAAGAGAAAATTGCTAGTCTTTACATTCACTCTTTCAACACGTCGCATCTCGTCTTCAAGCAATGACAACTGTGCAGCCGATGTCTGATAGATACAATCAACCGGGCTGAAAAAATAAAATAAAAGGAGAATTTAGTTCTCCTGAAAGATAAGTCCACAATCACCTGCAGCATCTACAGAATGTATCGCCTTACCATGTTTCAACTGCTTGTTGAAGTAAATCTGGGTTGCCACTCTGGTTACAAGCCCTTGCTCTTCCAAAGTCTTCCTCGATTTTAAATATATCTGGAGCCAGATTGGCACAGTTCTTGCAGCCTGTTAAACAGAGCAAACGCAGATGTAGTCACTTTTCAATTATTGCTACCAAAGGTTCGCACTTACGAAGGATTCAAGACATACCTATACAAGCAAACTCATCAACAAAAACATGATCCTTTGGGGTGGAGTCATCCAGAAAAGGATTGATGGCAGTCACTGCATACCCATGGATCTCATCGTAAACCATACGCTGCACAGGGTCACTGAGAATCTGCAATGCAACGGTGAAAATTCGTTAAACCAAAAGCACATGTGAATCCTTACTAACGCTTACAAAATGTCAACGAAGTTCAAGTGAAGCTCACCTCGTAGATATCGTTTATGAACATGCAGAAATTTGTGGTTTCTGGGTCATTGCCACTCAAGTCTGGATGGCAAGATTTCATACAGTTATAGTATGCTTTCTTAATCTCCTCCTGTGTTGCATCTGGGAGCTATATTGACATGGCAGAGGAGAGTGATTCAAGTCACAAACTTTGGATCTTTAAAGGACTGTAAATCATCACTTTCAAATCCCAGAATGCGATTTTTCAAATCGGATTGGAGTAGATTTGGTTGCTAAATGAGAGAGAGAAGGGCGGAAAATTACCAGACCGAGAACGGCATAGTAATCATCGGCGACATCGCCGGTGGAAAGAGAAGAAGCATCCTCAGTTGCAACTCTCAACCTTCCGATGGCGCCACTTCGCCTCCTTCCGGCGTACGCAGGTAAGCACCAAGACGAAGCACCGCTAGTCTTGGCCGAGAAACGCGACGCGCGTGATCTGGAGCTAAGAACCGAGTTCTGGAACTTCAGAAGATCCGTACAAACAGGGGAAAGTAGCTGCGCCATTGAAGAAGAACCTCAAAAGCTCCGATCCGATCCGATCACTACTAGACCAAGAGGAAAAACAATTTCGTCAGGAAGCCGATATTTTGAATTAATAATATTTAAATCTTTTTCTTTTTTTGTGAAGAGGAGGAGGAAGAAGTTAAGGCGTACGAGGGTGGAGTGCTGACGTGTCAGTATAAGAACCACGGAAGCTTATTTGGAATCAGAGACGAATCTAGCGGCGACCGGCGAAAGCGTGCTTAACCGAAGGTGGCACGTGTCAGCTAGTGGAGTAAGGTGTCTCTTCACGCTTCAACTACCCGCCAAGTTTTTCAATTTGTTTGCTTTGATTTCATACGAAAACTCAAAAAAATACATATTCAAGGATTAAATTTCAACACGGAAATATGAATTCTTGTTTTTCATTAATTGTAATTTTATAGATAGATAAAAGTTAACACGTAAGATTAAGAGAAGTAAACAAAACTGAGACAGAGAGTTTCAAAACCAAAGAATGGGTGGAATTTTTAGCCAGTGATGTTCTGGGACTTGTTGAGAATGACTCCTTCGTATTTCACCTGGAACCATTTCATTGCGTCGTCTTTAGTTACTCTGTGTTGGATACCAACACGAGCCTTGCACCTTCTGCGACGTGCCACACGGTAGCCAGGTCGCTCCAGGACAACATAGAAGTCCATGCCGTAGATTCCAGTTGATGGATCATACCTTAAAAAGCCAGGTCAATGAGTATCTTCAGCAAGAATGTGAGAACAAGAAGCAAACTTTCAAGTGTTTGATAGGATTAGAGAGGGGACTTACTTGATACCCAGATCAATGTGTTCTTGAATGCCAAAACCGAAGCAACCGGTGTCGCTGAAGTTTCTTCGGAGGAGTTCGTATTCTTTGACTTTCAATCCACTCTCAAGTAGTTGCATTGCTTTATCACCTCTCACTGTAACATAGCATGCGATCTTCTCGTTACGCCTGATACCAAAAGAACGAACAGTGTATCTAGCTGCACAAACAAGAAACGCCTCTTGAGTTCTCTCTATTTCCGGAGGAAATGAATTAGAGATTCAATCGTCTTCCACATCCCAATTTAATCATCAAACATGAAACCATTCATTGTTTTTTAAACTTCCAACAGAACATGAATCCAATTCCTTCTAGATTACTAATTAGAGACTAAGAAAATCTAACCTTTGGAGAAAACAGGAGTCTGGCCACTCAATTGTTCCAAAACCTGCAAATTTTAGACGAATCAATCAATCGATAATACAAGTTAGAACAAAAAGCGAGCGCAGAGAATCGGTAAAGAAAGACACGCAAGCAACAAGAACCTTGGAAGCTCTGGTGAGGCGATCTCCACTCTCACCAACGGAGATGTTGAGAACCAGCTTCTGCACTTTAATGTCCCTCATTGGGTTCGATAGCTTCTTCTCCGACGCCTGATTTCAAAAGCAAAGAAACCCGTCACATCTCATTGACCGCAAATTGCAAAATGTACAATGAACGAATCAAAGTACGGAAATCGAATCGAAATTACTGATACGTACCATTTGGAATTAGGGTTGCAAATTAGCTCCGGCGACGGGAAAACGAAGATGATGCACGAAAATAAAAACCCTAACTTTATGTATTCAGTCAGAGACTATAATGGGCCATCTCTTGTCGTCGTTTAAAATTGACAATTTTACCTTAAAAGCAGGCCCACGCCTACTTTCCCAAATTGACTACAACGAGTCCTTTCTTCATCACTCTTTCTGCTTTACTCTTTACCTGAAGAGGAAAAATGGAGTCATGTAGTCAATTTCATCGTCTCTTACTCTCTTCTCTCAGACATCCAAAACCTTAACTTTTTAGATGGCTTCACTGTTGGTCTCTCTATGATTTCTGGGATGTCTCTTTGGGGCTGAAAGTTGAGAGCTTTCTTTGATTTAGCACTCTAGCAACTAGCAAGGTATGCTTTATGCTCTGTTTTGTCTTCTATTTCTCTAGGAATCAATGGTGTAAAATAAAATCATGACAAGTTTGTATTAGACTCTGCATTGGATGAAAAAGAAGGGACCTTGGAACTTACTTCACTCTGTAGTTATTGTTTTCTGAGTCCAATTGCTGAATTTCCAGTTTAGTTCACTCTGTGTTTTAGGGTTTTGTTATTAATGGATGCTAAAGATGAAATCAGCCGTCTACCAGACGAGTTTCTTGGGCGAATTCTGTCTTTGATCTCCACAAAAGAAGCTGCTTCAACCTCAGTACTCTCTAAGAGGTGGAGGAATGTGTTTGTTTTGGTTACCAATCTTGACATTGATGATCGTCAATCTGTGCGTAAGACTACACGACGAAACCGGAGCGACATTCCCAAAAATTTCATGGCTTTCGTGGACAAGTTGCTTAATCTGCAAGGTGATTCTTCTATAAAGAAGCTCACTCTAAAGAGCCATGTCGGTGTTCGAGGCGGCACTGACAAAACTCGTATTCAAAGTTGGATCCGCAACGTGCTTGAGCGTGGTGTTGTGGATCTTGATCTGTTAATCTCTTCCAAAGCAAAGTCTCCACCACTGCCTTCGCTGATCTTCAAGAGCAAGACATTGGTTACGCTGAGACTAGGACGTGGGTTTACGGTCAAGCTTCCTCAGGATGTTTCTCTTCCTATGCTTAGCAAATTATGTCTTGACTCGGTTGATTTCGATGGAGATCATGATGTCGTTGGAACTCTTGTATCTCGCTGCCCTGTTCTTGAAGAGTTGGTTGTTGAGGAGCAACGACGGGTACATTGGAAATGTTCAGTGTCTTCTCCATCTCTAAAGAGACTACACATCCGATCTGATCACAGTTTTACAAGTATTTCGTTAGATGCTCCTAATCTTGTCTACTATAAACACTCTGGTTATGTTTTGGGTAAGTATCCAAATGTTAAGTTGGATTCCCTCATTGAAGCTAGACTCAATCTCCGGATGGATGAGATAAGAATGCAGGGAGTAAGAAATGGATCTGACGGTTTTATCCCCGCTGATATGATAAATCTCATTAACGGAATCAGAAATGTTAGAGTCCTTCACTTATCCAGCGACACTCTAGAGGTCAGCCTCCTTATATCTTCTTCTTTACTTATAACATTCAATTTTAGAATCACTTGTGACACTTAAAACACATTTTGTTTTGTTGAAGCTGCTTTATTTCTCTTGTCAAGAAATGCCATTGTTCGACAGCCTTGTTAGTCTATCTATTGGGAGTGACAAGGAAAGAGGATGGCAAATGCTGCCACTTCTGATCAAGAACTCTCCAAATCTAGAAACTCTCATCTTCATGGTATCTCATGACACACACACAAACACAACCTAAATGCCATAGATATTGATATGTCTTTTAACCTTAGATTCTTTGTCTCTCTTATGCTTCAGGGTCTCGATCACTACATAACAAACAAATGTGGGGATGCATGTGTTTGCTATGACTCCGAGGAGAGCATAACGTCTTGCCTATCATCATCTCAAGTGAAGGTGCTTGAGATACTGAGCTATCAAGGAACTACAAGGGAGCTGAACCAAATGAAGCATTTCTTGGAGAAGTTACCGTGTCTTGAGCTGGTGAAAATTTGCGCGGTAAACCACTGTAATAACGTTCAAGCCGCCACGGAAATGAGGAATCTTATGATGCTTCCAAGAGCTTCATCAAAGTGCAAGATCCAAGTCATGTTTTTAACGAAACACAAATGAATCAAAGTTCCAATTGATGTGATGAGTAGGAAAACATTGTCATATCATTATATGTTTACCTAACTAGTAAGGAAGCTTTATTATTTTTGAATGACATTCTTTGTAAAAAACTCTATAAAATGCTTTCCAATTAGTACTTTAGTAGCATAGAGATCTACCCATAGAGTATAAAACTTAGCATGTAACATAGAACCAGTCAACAATATCTGGTTTTTTTTAAATAATACGAGCAGAGCATAGAGCACAGTCGAAAAATAAAGACATTCTTATGTCCTAGACGTTCACTGAATACATAGCTTTAGATTTCTTGTTCATAGCTTCGCGTAGTTTAACTAATTATTGCTGTCGAAGACTCTTATGTCGAAGAATCTTCTTACACAACATATATTCCCTCATCAAATACGAGTTCGCATGTGCTTGAAGCTCGGGAAGAAAGTGTCAACTCCTTGATCATCCTAAGGGTTGGAACATCATGTTCCATTGCATCAGCCAAGATTGTTACCGTCTTTAAGTGACGAGCGTTTTTCAAGATATAAACCGCAATATCTCTATCTTGCGCTCTCCCAAAGTATCGTGACCATTTAAAAATTTGTAGACTCGACAACAAGCATTCAGGAACAAGACTCGGTTGATTCCAGCAACCCATACGATTAAGTTCATCATACCCATGATACTGAGACCAGGCAGAAGAATTAGATATCAACCATACTGAAAAAAAAAAACCAAACAAAAAATTATAGATGAAACTTACTTTCATGTGAGAGATGTCTAGTACTTTTAAGTTAGGAGAATCTTGGAGCAACTGGCCAAGGAGATTGGACGAATCCTCTTTGCACACACATAGCTGCAGATGTTCAAGCTGGTTGAAAACAAAACCACCACCATACACATCCTCCCCACCTGTTTTTGGGATCTGGATCCATTTTTCATTCAAAGCGATATCAAAACTACTAACAAAGGATTCTATAAATGAGATTGAAGACCTTCAATATGTTAAATGAAAACTAATTACCTCTGAACATATTGTAAGATGCTTGACAGATGTGATGGATCCAATAACACTCTCGACAACATAGAATACAACATCGACATATGCTTCCCTCAGCTTAGGCATATTCTTGATCTCAGAGTGGTGATCCAAACAATTCCAATCCTCAAGTTTGAAATACTCTAAAGAAGGAGTATCTATCACATACCCATCTAAATACCAATCATTAGCTATAAAGAGTGATAAACTCTTCAAAGTCGGGACGATAACAGTGAACTCTCCCATAACAATGAACTCTCCTATACGGTGTTCACCACCAAAATGCAAGGATAGGTCTTCGAGAACAGGACATATAGATAGAAGCCGTTGAAGAGATTCATCATCTGCGTATGTAATACTTTCAAGTTCCAAAGTTTTCAGAGAGGGAAGACGAACCATTGAGGGAATATCCATGAGAGTCAAGCGAACGAGTTTCAAAGTTTTCAGAGAGGGAAGACAAACCATTGAGGGAACATCCATGAGAGTCACACCTGTGAGTTTCAAGATCACAACTGATTTGCAAGTGTAGAAGCTGCTCGGAAATATGTTTTCATTATCTGAATAATAATATTTTTTTTTCTTTTTTTTTTTATTATTATTTTCTTTTTTTTCTTTTCTTTTTTTTTTTTCTTTTTTTTTATTTTTTTTGTTGTTGTCTTTTTTTTTTTTTTTTTTTATTTTTGTTTTTTTTTTTTTTTGTTTTTTTTTGTTTATATTTTTTTGTTTTGTTTGACTTTTTTTATTGTTGTAATCGAGTTTAGGCAACCACATCCAAAGAAACTGCCATTGTTTCGACAAAATGCTAGTTGAGACAGCAACTCTTGTTGGAAGAAACGATAATATTTTAATCAGCAATTCATCAGACAACCCACTTATGTTGCCTATATCTTTACAAACCCGAACCGATCTTCGACGAAACTTGGATTTCCTCTTCCTTTTTCCGACCGTGGCAAAATAACCAAAGTAAAACATCTGGACAACCAATAATCTAGTTATAAGCCGTTATAACCAAAGCCAAGAAGTTATTTATAAAAGGAAACTGAATTTAGAGACTCAGGTGAGCATCAATACATCTCTGGAATTTATATTTTGATTTTAAGAATATATGATCCAATCTTCGAGCTTTGCTCATGAACGAGTCCAAAATCTAACTAATAATTGGGTTTTCACCCACAAAGCTAGCTAGTTGCCGATTAGCTTAAGAAAGATGAAACATTTCGTTCGGAATAATATGCTTTTTATCCAATCATATTCAGTGTTACCTCAATTTCTCTTTGGAGCTTTTTCTTCGCAGATATCCTCAGGCACTGCAACTCAATAATGGAGCCGCCAGTTTTAGATTTGACCTCTTCGAGCTTGTTCGGAAGAAACCAGGACTGCTGCGTCTGTGTCAAACAAACACGAGAGGAATCAATCAATGGCGTCGGTGGTGAGCAGCTCTGGTTTAGTCAAGTCTTATACTAAACCGAACGGATTGAATTCGGTTTCCGTTATCAACCCGACCAAACCGAAAACTCAACTTTCTTGAACGGTTCGAAAAAAAAAAACGACCCATTTTTACATGGGAAATTAGAGTAAACATAACCATAATCATTTTCATTTTCATTTTAAGTAAGATTTGAGTAATCATAATCCATTTTCATTATAAGTTTGAGTAAAGTTTTCTTATTCAAGACAATGACCATTGTGGGGAGCACTCCCTTTGTTTTATAATAAGCTCTCAAACAACAACAACAAAAAACAAAGGAGACACGACGCAAAAAGCCAATTCGATTTCATTGAGCTATTAAGTCACTAAACCTAGGAAACAGCAAATCATAATAATGTTTCAAAGATTCAGAGTATTCGGAAACAGTTAAACAAACTTTCCCGGGAAAATGAAAACACTGCGACAAGCTTTTATCTTTTTGGAGTCTACTCTGCTCACTTGAGCTGCAATTTGGTATAGAGATCCGCTGCTCTAGATAACGACTGTATCGATACCGGATAACCCTTCCCCATCTGCATACAACCGTTCAAAAGCAGTTTAGTCTACGCTCAATGGAATCTAAAAATGCATCTAAAAGGAGACATTGGAGAATTTGATTCAAAGCTTACCGTACTGCATAAGTGGAATGCATTCACATAACCAGCATATTTTGAAGCTGCAGAAAAAACCAAAAGAGTCAGCACTCAAATCAGCCAAACACTGATCTCTTCAACAAAGTTATAGGCTTGGTATGACTTCTTACTCTTTTTCAATCCGGCAGGCTTAGCCAGCAAAAGGGCGTTCATAAAAGCACCAACATTCTCTCGCAACGCATCCTCAGCAAAGCTCATCTGCAATGTTAGGAAAGTTTTCTTCTTTTTTTTTTAAAGAAGAAAGCTAATGAAATTCGGATAAACTTTAAACTCGTTGGGAAGGGATGTCACCTTTCCAAGAGGCACATGAAGAATAGAAGTTTTATCCATTCTGAATTTGGTATGTCCAGCTTTTGCGTCTTTCACTGCTTTCGCAACATCCTTGGTCACACTACCTTGCTACAACAATAATAATAATAAATTTGGTTCTATTAATTTAAGCATACAACAGGTAAGGTGTTGAGTGGAGAATGCAACTCACTTTGGGGTTTGGCATCAAACCATGATTGTTAAGAATCCTTGATATCTGCAAAGAAGCAAAGAAGCAAACAAATAAGCATTTGAATATCTAGTGAGAAGAGACATTGGGCATCTTAAATAAGTTTTAAACGAATTTGGATAAGTGCTTCAATCCAAGAACCTTGTAAACACGGGGCATCATTTTCGGAGTTGCAAGACATCTGTCAAAGTCGATCTTGCCACTTTCTGCAGATAGAGTTTAAGTACGATTAAATAAATCTACAACTGGAACATAATTCGACAAACAAATATATTGCTTCCGGAAATGAGATAATTCATGATAGAGCCTAAGGCAAGCTTGTGCAATTATATGTCAGAAGTGAACTATAGAAGGAGAATGAAGTAAAATGGGTTGGTTCATTACTCGAGATTTCCTCAATAAGCTCAAGACCACCGACGACATCAGCTCCTGCTGCCCTTGCATCCTCTGCATCAGCACCCTCGGCAAAGAAAGCCACTTTCACATCCTGCACAAGGAGGACCATTTCTTCGTACCATCAAGGGTTTAGAGAGGCTTATATACATCAATTACCATCAAGGGTTTAGAGAGGCATTTCTTGTACCTTTTTAACAGAGTGTGGTAGAGCCAAAGTACCACGAACTATCTGCAGATTAAACAGTGATTGCACTCAGTCTAGAGATTAAGAGAATCATAAACAAAAAAACGAGAATTTTTTAAGAGAATCGTAAATAAAAAAATTCAGAGAAAAGATTACCAGCTCAGATCGGCCTTTTTCAATGCCCAACCTCACATGCGCCTCAAGAGTTTCATCAAATTTCGCCTTGGCATTGGCCTGAACCATTGTAGTAAAACAGCATAAGAACGGGAAAAAAAAGACGGATGTGAGGGATACACAAATGGTTGAGTTCCTATTCACTCTGTCCTCTTGAAAGTCGACACAGCAACTTCTATTACAAATTTATAGGAATCCACATCTCTCGCAGTACCACCATTAAACAAAACTTCCTGATCTATTCATCATTTGAAGTGCCCTCTTTTGAGACCTTTCCATGTTCACATTATATAGTCGAACTAACAAAAATCGAAAATCATATAATCCCAACAACTGTAACTTCTTTTTTAATACTCATTTGCAGTACCCGAACAACGAAACAAGCAAAAGTTGAATCCTTTGACATCATTACACACAAAAATAAATTGAGTTAAGAATCATGTGGGTGACTAATACTGACCTTAATCTCTCTAATGGCCTCCATGAGATCGAAAATAGGTTTCTTTCCATGCTTCAACTCTGGTTTAAGCAATGTTGGCAAAGGAAGTGAAGAAGTGTCCTCTTCCACAGCGGTTGCTCTTAAGAACCTTCTTCTAGCCCGATTCTCTAATTCAATCCTCTTCCTCTCCCTCTCCATCTCCTCCGGGGTTCTCTCTATGTCTTCCTCACCGGCGACGCGATCCTCCGGAAGCGGAGCCACGCGCTGAGCGTAAGAAACCGGAGTGATTGAAGGAGCGTCTTTCACATATCGGATTTCCTCTCGCGTCCAGCTCAAACGGTCTTCCTGGTTCGCCGATTCGCCCTGAAGCGGTGTAGAAGATGATAATGGAGGAGAAGCGCCATCGGAGGTTTCAGATTTCTGATCCTTGGGTTTGGCGGCGTACGACACTGGCTCGAGTTTTTTGCGGGATTCATTCAGCGGCGGATTTAGATTCGAATCCGGAGAATCAGATGATGAAGAGGAAGAGAAGAGCCTAGGGATTTGTGGAAATGGAGACGAAAAGGGTTTGATAAGACCTCGGCGGCGAGCTTGAGAGAGTAGAAACTTCATTGCTGCCATTGTTCACTTCTTCACTCGCAGGTTTTTTCGTGTGAAGTCCGATTTTGGGGTTTAAGAGGATTTCAGATTTTTCCAACTTAATTAAAGGTTTTTCTTATAAATTTACAAAACCTGAGGGGCCAAAGATCTAAATATTTTGGGGGTTTTGAGGATTTCGGATTTTCAACCAAATTATCTTGTTTTCTCTCGAAAACGGAAGTACATAGTTTTGTAAATTACACATTTGATCATCATATTCATGGGGTTTCTAATACGTATCGTATCTACAAGTTAACAAAAGAGACAATGAGAGAGTAAAGTTCTGTGAAAGAGATCAAAAATGGCTGAACTGTCCCAACAATAACTCGAACATGTCGTCAGGATTTAGAAGAGTGGTTCCTCCAATAACCAGACCAATGTCCGGTCTACCGCTCTCCGACACAGCCTCTTGAGCCTCCAAAACCTTTGACAATGGAGGAAACAGAGACAGTTATTACCAAGATAGGCCTAAAACTGGTTTGAGATATTTTGGGTGAATTATGTGGTGAAGAAACTCACTTCTCGACCATTGATTCCTCCAATGACAAAGACAAGAATGACACTCTGGTCTGCGAGGCTCGGTTTTGCCTGCAATAGTGTTGCAGAACATCAATGTGTATCTCGTGGGGGATGAAGGAATAAGGAAGTATTAGGGAGAGAGAAAGACTAACCTGACCAAGACCAAACCTTCCAAATCCGCTTTTGAAAAGCCTTCCTACAGTTGAGGAATGGTATTCTAAACCGGGTATCTCGTCTTTGCTCAACACCTTTGTTATAAGCCTGTAGAGTAGCCCTTTGTTTCCAGAAGGATCGCCGGGAAAGCTGCTCTCTGAAGCCAATGAGCCTTCTCTTAACGGTAGATTCCTTGTTCGTAGACTCGATAACTTGTGGAGAAACCTAAATAAACTGTCAACTCTGTCACGCAAATCCAGTTTCAGCTGCATATCGTCATAGGACTCGGCTGCTTTACTATTGTCAATGTCTTCTTCTTCCTCCTCCTCGCCCCATTTTCCCCATGGATCATCATCAAGAGCATCAATGTCTAATTGGTCATCGGAGGGAATTTCTTTGGTTTCTTCAGACTTGAGGCGGTTCAATCTGGCTTCAAGCTCTTCTGTCAACCCATTGAGAAACTTGAGATTTCCTGCTGATGGATTCTCGAGAACAGCATCGACAATGGCTTCTTTTAGGAAATGCTCTTCTTGCCAAGAGAAAGGCCCACCTGAGCCAGATGTAGGAAAATTCTCGCCAGCAAGAATGTAACCAACTATTGTAAGAAGCAGGGCATCTCTGAAAGATAGAAGCCCTCGTGATGAGGAATCTGGTTTCTCATTCTTCTTCGCTTGAAGTTCTGCTAAAGCGCTTTTGTTGATCAGGTCACTGATTTGAGCAGCCAAACCCTGACTCGTATCACCAGCACTTACATTTAACATCATCTCCGCACTGCTAAAAGCATCCCATTTGGCACTTTGTGATTCATCAAGTGCAGCGGCCGTAGCTGCCGCTAACTGAATGATCCCTTTGTTTTTCAACAAAGACGACTGGCTTTGGGACAATGCCCTTATCATAGCATGTAGCTCTGCTTTTGTGGCATAACCAGGACGAGCCCTCACGTTAACTGAGATATTTTCACGACGCAGAGCCTCTTGAAGCCATTTCTTCACCAGTACACTTCCATCCTTCGTTCTCCTATCAATCACGGCCTCTAAGTAAGGCGTTCCTCTAAAACATTCAGTGGCGACAAGAGCTCCATTTAGTAGTTCAGTCCAGTTGGTGGTAGTTTTTGTGTCACGTTCATTAACCAAATCTACATTTTGTGGATCAGAAGTGTATGAATCCCAGCCACGTAAAAAAGCTTCAACTCCTTCAGGAAGACCAGAATCCCTAATCTTGCTTGGTTCTTCATTTAACAGTTCCCCAAGCGGCACTTGAACATCAAGAGAAGGACGATCGATGCTTGGGATCCCTTGTTTAAGCTGTGCTTGTGAAGAAAATCTTTCAGCCCGAGGCAAAGATGAAAATATACGATCAAAAAGTGAATACCCGTGACAGCATGGTGTGATAAGATCTAGTGTACGGTCAACAAGTAACAAGCCGGCAGATCGCTTGCGACGCCCTACGTCATAAAGACTTGACATGTCTGTCAGAATCTTCCCGACATTCTTTGATAGATCACCAAGCGAAAATATTTCCAACTTCAACTCCATCTACAATTTTTTTTAAAGCAATGATATGGTCACAAACTTTAGAAAAGGAACAGAAGAAATTAAAATTTTGACAAACAAGCGAAACAAATATCTTGTAGTGTTGTAGCTCACATACGACAATCTACCTTAAGAGCCAGCTGGTAAAGAAAATGCGCGGTAAGAGTTGCACCAGGAGGAACATCATCAGTATCAGACATAGATCCAGTACTTATGGGAGGCAGCCCAAAACTAACAGAATCTTCATGTTGACGGGACAAGGACGCTTCTGCGATTGATCCTTGGGAAGGTAAGACAAAGGCTCTAGGAGTAAAAGGACAAATAATCAAGGGGAAGTGGTGCACCGAGACTACCAAGCCTTCTGCACCACCAGATGAAGTATCTGCATTTTCACTTATAATGGGCTCCATAGTAAGGGATTCAAGTGCAGAGGAGAACTTAGAAACCCCTTTATCTTTAGATATTTTGTCGCTTTTCTTGGTATGTTCATTGTAATCTTGAACAAGTAAGATTTCGTACTCTCGATATGCGTCTGGACCAAGTGGTGAATCAGGACAGGCTGAGTGAGATCCCTGTCCGTTAAACAGTTCAAATTAATAAGGGTAATTAGATAAGAAATATCCATTGACTCAGGAAAACAGAAACCTATTCGGAAGAGTCTTTTCTATGGATATTTCTCTTCTAGAAAAGGCATTGAGAACCAGAACTGCTCAATCAAATTAGAGTATACACTAATGTCATTTTAAATACATGATTATAACAATCACTAGTGATGAATCTGATGATAAGTCAGATACAACATGTTGTGCTGATAAGCCATATAGCTTATGATTGTTCTAGAGCAAAATGTCCCAAGACTAAAAGAATGAGAGCAAGTATAGAGTTTATGAAGCGCACCTCTGAGATAGATGTGAATACTGTGCAGCTGTGAACACCTTCATGGGTGCTTAGACACCGTAGCATATATCGATGAGCATCATTGAGAAGCCGAGATGTCATAATCACAATTTTCTTGGCACAATCAAACTTTGAATTCCAATCAGCCACCTAGAGCAACAACAAAAAAACATCAAAAGTCACATCCTGTGCCATAGATCAGAAGACATCTCCTTTTTGTATACGAAGAGTATGGAATCTAGGCAACCAAATAGAACAATTACAAGAAAAAGGAGAAATATGACTTACCGCATCGAGGGAAGTCATATTTTCAAGGCTGCACACTGCACGAGCACCTAGTTCCAAGAACAAAGGGAATGCTCCTGCAAATTGAAAACTCTCTGTGCAGCCAGCATCAATATACACAATGGCATCTTTGACATCCTCTTCTATCTGCAGAATAAAAACATTGAGACTTCCGTTTACTCTCACCCAAGGTACTTAAGAAACACAAAAGACCAAAATAAGAAGATTATGGAGAAATCTTAATGATTCGGAGAAGCCACGATTTAGGTGCAGCAGAGCAAAACGGAGAACGAAATAAGACGAAAGAAAAAGGGAATTCTACACTTACTTCGCGGATCGAATTGAGACAAGATATCGCGACATCGATCAGAGCCATAGCTCTCTAGCTGCGTTAATCGCTAATTCCAGGTAATGGGTCACAGTCGGTCGGGTTAGATTGAAATCGCCAGCAGAAGCAAATACCATGAGATGTTGTCTGAATTAGACTAACGCCCGGATCACCGGAGAAACACCAATTTCGCTTCGCCGGTAAATCTCACCGACGAGGAGTATCGTAGCTTAGCTTCATATCGTTCGTCTTGATCGTACCACTTTCTTGGGCTTTTTTTATCTCATGGTGGGCTCTAAGTCATCTCCGATTTAGAATGGGCCTCTTGAGCTAATTAAAACTCAAATTATCTCAAATAAAATCTTCAAAAAATAATAAAATATACTTCATTTTTTTAAACAAAGAGTAAAGTGATTTGGTCAACTAACCTTTTTAAAAAACTCAGTCAAGAATTTTATAATTGGAATAGAGAAACCAAGAATCGATTGTCCTAATCATATTTCAAAATCAAAAGGTATTTTGAATCTCATTTATACCCAAAAGTAAGTCTTACGAATTGGACATAAAAAAACGGTTACAAACTTATTTCAAGATTCAAAAGTATAAGTCATACGAATTTGGTTGATTTTTCATCTCTTATGTATGATTGAGATTGAGATGCAAGTTTGTGAATGGTTTTTTTAGCCTTTGGGGTATGTGCCAATAATATTACCACGCCTTTTAATTCATCAATCATCTATATCGATATGGATATTTATATGTGGGTCACACACATACCATCATGATCACCATTTCAGGCATTCACCACCACTTAAATAAAGTAAAACTAAATCTCCAGCAAAATGTTTCATCCTTTTTATATCCCCAATAGTCTTACTATATCTCCTAACACACATCATTTCTCTCCGATGGCTACAACAACACTATGGGAAGAGCTCTTAGGCTCAAAGAATTGGGACACTCTCTTAGACCCATTTGACCAATCGCTTCGCCAACTCATTCTCCGTTGCGGCGACTTTTGCCAAGCCACTTACGATGCTTTCGTCAACGACGAAAACTCCAAGTACTGTGGAGCCAGCCGTTACGGCAAATCATCCTTCTTCGACAAGGTCATGCTCGAATCAGCATCTGACTACGAGGTCACAAGCTTCCTCTACGCCACTGCTCGTGTTGTCCTCCCCCAAGGTTTGCTTCTCCACTCACAGTCACGAGATTCTTGGGACCGTGAGTCTAACTGGTTCGGTTACATTGCTGTAACGTCCGATGAACGGACCAAGGCTTTGGGACGCCGTGAGATCTATGTGGCTTTGAGAGGGACGAGTAGGAACTATGAGTGGATCAATGTTTTTGGGGCTAGGCCTACTTCAGCTGACCCGTTGCTGCACGGTCCGAAACAGATCGGTTCTGGTTCTGATTCTGGTGCGGTTGGAGCCGGTAGTACTTATAGTAGTGACAGTGAAGACGAAGAGGGGTGTAAGGTGATGCTCGGGTGGCTCACAATCTATACTTCTGATTACCCGGAGTCGAAATTCACAAAGCTGAGTCTTCGGTTACAGTTGTTAGCTAAGATCAAGGAGCTTCTGTTGAAGTATAAGGACGAGAAACCGAGCATTGTGTTGACTGGACATAGCTTGGGAGCTACAGAGGCTGTTTTCGCCGCCTTTGACATAGCTGAGAACGGTTCCAACGATGATGTTCCAGTCACTGCTATTGTGTTTGGTTGTCCACAGGTAGGAAACAAGGAGTTCAAGGACGATGTAACGCGTCACAAGAACTTAAAGATCCTCCATGTAAGGAACACGATTGATCTCTTAACTCGATACCCAGGAGGACTCTTGGGGTATGTGGATATAGGAACCAACTTTGTGATCGATACGAAGAAGTCACCTTACCTAAAGGATTCAAGGAATCCAGGAGATTGGCACAATCTTCAGGTAATCTTTCAGTTTCGATGATGGTGGCCATAGAGTAGAAAATTACATTTTTCATTTTTCATATTTATGCAGGCAATGCTCCATGTCGTTGCGGGATGGAATGGGAAGAAAGGAGAGTTTAAACTGATGTTGAAGAGAAGTATTGCGCTAGTGAACAAGTCATGCGAGTTCTTAAAAGACGAATGTTTAGTGCCAGGATCTTGGTGGGTGGAGAAGAACAAAGGACTGATCAAGAACGAAGATGGTGAATGGGTCATTTCTCCACCCGACGAAGAACCTGAACCTGAATTCTGAATTGGATTTCTGTATGTTTCATGTCAAGTCAAAAACAATAAAAGCAGCCCCCTTGTGTGTTATTTATATTGATTTTTAAGTTTATGAGATGAGTGTGATTCATCAACCAAACATTCAAACGGTTTATCTTTCTTACATCAGAAAAGATTCTTCTTCTTAGCAGAGCAACGACATTAGTTCAAAGCATACTGAATGTTTGATAAATCATAAAGAAAAGTGAAACTGCGATTAAAGTTTTGTTTATCTTCAGGACTTGCTTCACTTCTTACCACGAAGTTTAGCTCCAAGTGCTCTCTCCAGCTTAGAAAGGATCTGCTGGTTTGGGATTGCTTTACCAGACTCATACTCTTGGATCACTTGTGGCTTCTCATTGATGATCTACAAAGAGAAGCAAACAAGTGTTTTGGTCATGTACCGAGTTACATACAACGGGTAATAATAATAAGAGATAGAGAAGGATAAAATACTTGAGCAAGTTGGGACTGGGTTAGCTTCTTATCTGTACGGGCTTGCATAATGGCCTTCTTCAGCTCAGTAGGCACACGCTCATCTAGAAACACAATTGCATAAATCAATACATGGAGCTTTAGCTTCAAATAAACATCAACGAATGAAAAGTTCATCTCCCTAAAACCATCAAATACTCAGGCCAAAAGATGGAAAATCATTAACCCGGATAAAAGCAATGGAGCCGAGAATACAGAGCAAGGGACTATCATTTGCAAGCCAATAGAGAAATCATTTTACCATCAGTAAAACAAATGATTATAGATAAGACTTACGAGTAAGATTCTCAGTGTCATCATCAAGCCTTTTCGTGTTGAGAGATGTGCCGCTTGATGCCGCCTTATTGGTTCCAGCATTGTCTAAATGCAACACACACACACAAAGACGCGTTAGATGGAATCCATATTGCACATTGAAAACAATAGAATTTCAAGAGCATAAATCAAACCATATACAAACCGAAGCAGAACAATTTTTCTAAAACAAACAAAAAAATCATCAATCACCAATTACCAATGCATCCAATTCTCGCGAATAATCACTGCTCAGGCGGAAATTTCAATTGACAACGAACATCAATCCTAAACATATCACTTCCAAGAAATTGCAATAACCCCGAGGCACTAAACGCTGATAATTCCTCAAATCGAGAACAAAATCGCACTAAAAACCATACACGAGCTCCAATAGCTAAATCTATGAAATATTCCAGAGACCCCTAAGTCAGATTATAACTACGACACCGAATCACTCAGGAACTAGAGAAGAAAAAAAAAACAAGGAGATCGTAAGAGAGAACAAACATTTTCGGACGGTCTCGATATCGGCGCCGGATCGGCGAGCGGCGTTGACAGTTTTCTCGTCGCGCTTGGCGGCTGAGTTGGCGGCTTTCTTACGGATCACCACCGGCTCCCAATCCTGAGTCATCGGTCCAACTCCTGCCATGGTTTCGTCTCGAGCTTTTTCTTCTGCAACCGCCTTTTGACAAAATCTAGGGTTTCTTTCTTCGTAGAAAAAACAGATATTCGGTGAATAGATTAAAAAAAAGGGAATGAGAGAAAGCTGGGACAATATAGAAAGAAAAGAAAAAAAAGCCGTGCGTGAGCTTCACGCTATTTGTTTTTAAAAAAATATTTAATTTCTCCGATAAATTGCTTTAAAAAAAAATACTACTCCAAAGAATCAAATGCAATTGAATTCAAATTTGATTTTAGTTTCTGTCACCGACTTTTAACATTGTCATAAGTTATGTAAATTCTACTTTAGTTTGGGTGATAAGAGAGATGTATCAAATAGTTTTTTGTACTAAATGCATATTCGTACATGATTCTCCTGCATATAGATAAAATTGAAACTCAAGTCTCTATATATTCAACAATTGATCAATAGAATGAAATCGTTGAACTGTAACCATATCCACATGATTATTACGTGTTTGTATTTGTATTTATGAAAAAAAGATGAGCAAACAAGTGTTTGTTTGTTCGTATATGGGTTAGTTGGTGTGGAGTTTAATTTTTGCTCTTCGGTTTTGAAAGGTTACTTTCGTAAATTAATGTTTATGGATCCCACTTGAGAAAAATATCTGGGCATATGGCAACAATATTAAGAATATTGGATTCCTCTTTCATTTTTTTTACTAGACTAATAAATAAATCAAAAGGCTAAAAATTATTATTATTACTCTGACCTCTCTTCTCTCTACCTTCTTCGTCTTCAACTTCTACCGATTGATTCTAATTCCTTCCGGATCTTACGCGACGGCTCACTTCAGGTTTTTCTTCAAGCTTTTCTCCCGTTTTTGGATATAACTTTGTTTCAAGTTTTTGCGATGTGGCTGCCGTTTTAACTCTGACGCATCGGCTTTTCATGGTTCTCTGAGAAAACGAATCTCCGATTTGACGTCTTAATCTCTCTATTAAATCAGATTACATGTCTTCCTTTTTGTGATTCTAAGGCTAATGGATGAGAAATGCTAAAAAAATAATTGCTGATGATATATATAGTTCAATTCGATTGTATGCCGAGATGGTGAGCGTTGTGATGATTTGAATTCTGTTTGTCGGGCTTGTGAGCCATAAGTGCGATTAGGCTCCCCAATTCAGTTTCGATGACACAAACAATGTGATTCTGTGATTTAACGTTTATGTTTCCTGTGAATCCCTGCGAAAATTGCTTTTAAATCCTGTGAGTTATGCTCATCTTCAGTCGAAATTCCTACTAAAACTGTATTTTTTTTTTTATTGAGAGACTTTTGATTTCATCTTCCTATGTATTAAGCAAGAATGTGTTCTGGTATTCATTTTGAGACTGTTTTTGTTTCCCTCCCCCTTTGTTTCAGGGAAAAATGCTTGTATGATGTAGAAGAAGGAAATGATATCTGCCATGAAGTTGTAGTATCATCACTCGTGTTTAGAAATCTGGGAGCAGCTCTTTTCCTCTGTTATCATTCACAGGTTTGGATCCCCTTTTTTCTCTCAGAAAGGGGGACATAACTGTTGAGCCTGAGGATTTGGAATTGGATTCAGATCATGCCTTACTTTGCTCAGAGGCTTTACAATACTTGCAAGGCGTCATTCTCTTCAGACGGGCCAATATCAGACGAGGCCCTGGAGAAAGTTCGCAATGTGTTGGGTACGTGTTTATTCTTTGCCCGGTGCTTTTTTTTACTTGGTTTTCATCTTCGCGTTTCAGTGATCATTGTTATTCTTTTTAGGTTCTTGTTAATGTTCTGCTTGTGACAGTGACTTTCCAATGAATTATGTGGCCCACAGCATGTGAACCAGTTTATCTGATCATTCTTCAATTACCTTTTATGATTGTATTAGTTAAGGTTTTGGTGGCAGTAATCTTATATCCCAATCTATGTTTTGTTTTCTTAAATGCAGTGGTCCCCTGTTGCACTTACAGCCTTTTTTTGTAATTTATGTTTCAGAGAAAATCAAGCCATCTGATGTTGGAATTGAGCAGGAAGCTCAGTTGGCACGGACCAGGTCTGGTCCTCTCAATGAACGCAATGGAAGTCATCAGTCACCAGCGGCAATAAAGTATCTTCATTTGCATGAGTGTGACAGTTTTTCCGTAAGGATACTCATTTGACAAATCTACTACGGCTGATTTAGTCTTAAATGTTGTTATAGGTTACGGATGGCTACTACAAGATAGTCAAATGTGGGGGGGGTTTTGAAACTTTTAAGAAAGGGTGCATCTTTTAGTGATCCAGTTTAAGTTGTCTTAGAAAATCATCGCATGAGAGTCCCATTTAGATAGGAATGCTTCTGCTGTTTAATATTCTCTTTTTCCGCATATTAAAATTAGGGGAATAGGGGGGGCATCCAAACATGGTCCTTGAGAGAATCTCAAGAACAAACCATTCAAGCCATGAGCCTGAAGCCTGCAAAAAAAAGCCTATGACAAATGATCTAGAAAGTATGAGTAACCACAGTTCGAGTCATATTCCCGAGTCGTCTCTCATAGCTGGGGTTTTGTCTTCGTTATACTGCCACTATCACTATCTCTCACTTGGTTCATTTTGTCTGTGAAAACAGATAGGGATATTCTGTATGCCACCTTCCTCTATGATACCACTTCATAATCATCCGGGCATGACTGTGCTAAGCAAGCTCGTTTATGGTTCAATGCATGTGAAGTCATATGATTGGCTAGAGCCTGACCTGACCGAACCAGAAGATCCATCACAAGGTATAACCGTCGTCCTTCTCTAGCTCTCAGTTTTTTAATAACGATCACTTTTTATGGGTCTAATTGTAAACTCTTGATTCCATAAGCAGCAAGACCCGCTAAATTGGTGAAGGATACTGAGATGACGGCTCCAACCCCAGCAACGACGTTATATCCGAGAAGTGGTGGCAACATTCATTGTTTCAAAGCCATCACCCATTGCGCTATTATTGATATCTTATCTCCGCCTTACTCTTCAGATCATGATCGGCATTGCACTTACTTCCGGAAATCCAGAAGAGAAGACTTACCTGGTAATACACTAAGCTCTCGAAGGACGATTCTCAGTTAGAAAATGCTTATGGAACACACAATTTATGTTATATTATGTAGCCACCAATCACTATGAAGAACTTGCTTTGATGATTTTGCTTTGTGATTGGATTGTGAAACGGAGCAGGTGAAATGGAAGTGGATGGGGAAGTGGTCTCGGGCGTAACTTGGCTTGAGGAATTTCAACCGCCTGATGACTTTGTGATACGACGAGTTCCTTACAGGGGTCCTGTTATTAGAACTTGATTTTACGGTATCTCAATATTATTTACTTCTCACATAATTCTGGGCAGGTTCGGATTTTTATTTTTTATTTATATCTCTATAAAATTTGGGGTATTTTTATATTGCAAACGGGATTGTATATACTGATGATTTGTGATAAGGTGTCCGGTTTCATGATATTGCACAAAATTTCTAATGGCCTTCTCTTCAGGTAGTAGAGAGGCGCACACATTTCTTTTATCTTTACAAAATAAATAAATTATACTGATCTGTGATAAGCTCACGGTCACGGGGGGTGATTTAATTGTTTTCTAAACTTAAGGGAAGAAGCGCATCTTTGCCTTTTTTTCTTTGACACCCACAATGCAATATACTATTACCCAAATACAATGCAAATCTCGAATTCAAACCCTATCTCTCGCATTTCATTGAAATTTAACTCCTTGGGGTTTTTTTTTCTTTCATCAGATATAAATTAGCTTTCTATCGATTATGATGATGATGAAGAATTGAAGAAGGTTCAATTAACGGTGATGCATGATATGGCCCCTAAGCTAGACCCAACGACAAGAACCAAAAACAAAAAGCATTTTTGGGGAATCATGGTTGAAATAAATGAGTCTTGATTAAAGTATATAAGCCTACCTAAGTACCTATCATAGACAAACAAACAAAAATCGTGGAAATTGTTGTCACGTTAGCTAATCAAAATAGTTAGGGTTGGTCTAAACCTAACGTTAACTTGCTCAATGACTTGTAGATCATATACCCCGCTGATCCAAACCGCCTTTTCTAGCTACCAAAGTAAGCAAGCATGGAAACGCTTAGAATCAAATGGATCTTGGATTAGCGGAGAGTTCTCGAACTTTTTTAAGATTGTGCGTTTTGAGCTCCAAATGTGATTTCACTATTTCAGCTTGGGCTAAAGACGACTCTGTCTTCTGACGGAAGATGTAAATGTTTCAGTCCAAAACTCATCAACTAACCTTGATAAATAAATAAAAGAACAACTTAGAAGAGAAACCATTTTTAAACTAAATTGTTATTTGTTAGTTTGTTACTCTACGTCTTTAAAATAATATATAACAGAAATTCTTATTTTGTATTTTTTTTTCTTCTCTTATGAGTATTTACAAAATAAATAAAAATTATAAAAATTCAGAAAAGAAAATTGAAGCTAATTATGCTGGTCCTGGGTAAAGAAGATACGTAGGCATGTGGTGAGGAAGAATTCGAAGACGGTGCCTTATTTTGCGGCGATTCTTTAGGGCAACATGCAGAATTTTTTAGCTTCTTGCATGTATAATATAAAATACTAAATTGGATCAACGTCCTTTTTTATTTCCAATTTTTCTACAGATCTTACTATATATACTGTAGGTATCTCGCTCTTTGCGCATGTATTAAACGTACAAAAATTTATGTGGCAACTTTTCAAAACAATTTGTTTATTACGAAAACAGATGCAATCAACAAACATAATAATAAAGCTTTTTAAAAATTGTTAAATGGTGTGATGTCTTTATAAATTCCTAATTTTTATTTAGATTTTAGTTGAAACAAAATTCTAGTCATTTTACTATCTTTTAAGACGATGGAACGATCTATAATTCAAATAATTTTGTATTCACAAAATCAAAGCTCTATATAAGTATAGTTGGATTCTGATTAATTTTGGAAACAATTATTATAGTTTTTGCCGGAAAAAGTTTGTATAAATGTGTCTCTCAAAGGTATCTAATTAATCTCATTGATGTTGAAACAAGCATTTTTTAAAAACAAAAATAGAGAAAAATAATATTTTTTTGGAAAACCATAGACAAAAGATTCTCTTAGCCGAGTAAATTAATGTCGATACAAGAATTATAAAAAGACAATTTGAAATACATTCCATAAAAGAAAGCATGGGAAATGGAGGAATTGTGAATGTATTGTCGGTACGTAATTAGGTTAGGACAAAACATAGTTTCCTCATCTTTCTAAGTGCCCACCCACATGAGTCACTTACGATTCCTTTTCTCATCACATCAATGCTCTCTTCACTCTTAATTAATTACTTCGAATATTTGTTCTCTCTAGTCTCTCTCTCTCCAAAACCCTAAAATTTGAAGATTGAGAGCGTTGAAATTTGATCCTATCGTGTTGAAATTTGATCCTATCGCGTTATATATATATATATATATGTTCCAAAATATTTGTATAGATATGTGTGCATAGAGTGTCGAAATCTTGCATCGGGGCGGTTTATAATTAAGTTGGTGTAGGTTTGGGGTTATTACTTCACATAAAATCAATAGTTAATGTAAAAAATGTTTGTAGTTTGTACCAACTAAGATGTTTTCTTGAATTACTCTGAACGGGTAAATGTTAAATTTTAGCATAAAAGTTTATGGTTGTTTTAAATGTCTCTTAATTAAATATTTTATCCATTTTTAGAAATTCCAGTTCAAGTTTTTCACAGATGATACTACAGACAAAGTGATATTGTGTTGCTTTTTGAATCATCAAAATGGCAATTGAACATACCAATATGTGTACTTAATAGTTCCTTTAATGTTAAGCCGTATAAATTAGTAGTACTAGTTAGGGTCTGACTGGTTTAAACGCAGCTGTTGCGGTTGCGGTTGCGGGAGTTTGCGGAAGTGAGCGATTACAGTTAACAGCGTTATTAAGCGAGTTGTACGACTGGCACAGCGGTTAGAAACGGGTGCGTCTGCGGGATATGTACGACTGGTTAACTTGCAGGTGTAGTAGCGGTTAAACAATAAATTAATAATATAAACAAATTTTATAACTATAAAAAATATTAAAAACCATATTATTATAAAAAACTATAAAATTATTAATTAAACATAATTAATTATAAAATTATTACTTTTATTTCTCAATTTTTTTTAGTTTGGATGAAAGTTATGATTTTAATAGAGAAATTGTTTTTTTGTATGCAGATGTTAGATGAAAAAAAATTTATTTGTTATATTTACATTAGTGATGAAGAGAAAATTTATCAAAATAATTAGAGTTTATAGATCTTCTACATATTTTTTTGTATGGAGATGTTAGATGAAAAGAATTTTAGTTGTTATATTTACATTAGTGATGAAGAGAAAATTTATCAAAATAATTAGAGTTTATAGATCTTATACATAGAAAATTTATCAAATTTATTTATTTATTTGTAATTATAATATTCAAATGTTATTTTTTAAAAGTTTCATATATATATATATATATATATCTTAGTTTTAAATAATTTTTTTGTTTTTTTTTTAATTTTTAATTTTTTTAATTATCCATCCGCAATCGCCCGCAACCGCAAACGCTAGTTGGAAGAAACTTTTGATTTTGAGCGACACAAAGCAGTTCGAAGCAATAGAAAGCGTTTTGTATAATTGTTGCCAAACGCCAACAACCGCTACCACCCGCAAAAACTGCGTTTACAGATGCTAGCGGAATAACCAATCAAGCCCTTAGTCACAAATCGAGCAAGCCCTAATCTCAAAGAGAAATCAAATATAAGCAGGTGTGTGACCCAATGCCCATTGAAAGGGGTCATGAATAATAAAACCAAAAAGATAAAGACAACTTCTGATTTTGTACAAACGTGAACCCAAGAATCTTTGGGAATCACATCCTTTAACTATTTGACAAAACTCCCTTCTCTTTACTTTTTTGAGTTTTGTTTGTAAACGTTGGGATTGAAAACCGTCATATATATATATATAGATATATATCATGAGAAATTGAGAATAGATCAGGACCTTACTAAGATGTTTTAGAGGAATTGGGTGATTTTTCGCGCATCATTTTTTAATGTGAATAACAAAAAAACTAGTTCGAAATACAGATGAATAATTCCAATAATCGGCTTAGATCGATGGTTGTCATATCCGATTTGGTTTTCTCGATATAAGAGAATAAATTGGTATATATATATTATTTGGATGTGCCAGTTTATTATCTTTTACGTTTGAAAGTGGTTTTGAACAACAACAAAAATTGGCATAATATGACAAAATGGTTAAGCGTAGTCTCCGGCAAAGGTCAACTTTACTGGAGATTATCAAAGAGAAAATAAGGTATAAAGACAAGAGTGGTTTGGTCGGATAGAAATGTTTAATCATTCACAAAACGACAACTCTAATGACACAAAATATTCGACTGCTAATTGTATATACATATAGACTTGATCATCTTAACCAAGATGCTTAATATGCGATTAATTAACCAATTTAAACAGCCTAGCTAATATCATACTATTATATATGGAATGGATGGCATATTTCGTAAATAGAAGAATTAGCAAAATTCTACGTAGTGTTGATCATTCGTATTTCTACATTCACCATATATTCTAATTTCTTTAAAAGAGAGAATGTGTTGATAATTCGTATTCAAAACATTCACCATATATTCTTTTCTATTTTAAAAGAGAGAATTTATTTATTTGTTTTAGAAATAAAGGTGATAAGTTTATCTGTCTTTGTCATTAAAAGAACAAACGGATATTTTTCTGGTCTGTTAACAAAAATGAAGCAAAAACTAATAACTAATGTGATTTCACCAAACGGAAGATTCCAACACACTTTTCCACAAAAAACACATACACACACACGTAAACATGCATGACATAGATAAGAATATAAATGTCTACATATATTATAGTTTATGGCAAACAAGACTACGCATAATAATGCATATATATGTGATCATTTGTATTATTGAAGCTAAGTACTAACGTCGAAATGATCATAGAGAGACTATACACACGAGTCACAACTTGAGATATATTTAATCTTTCTCATGGTTTTATTATTTTGAGTAATTGATTATTACTGATCGAGAGAGCTAGCTAGAGAAACCATCCTCGCCGGAGAGACATGGCCGGGACATCTTCGCCGGAGAAATGCTCCACGTGGTTTGACCTAAACAGAGAAGAGGCGGTGGAGAAGAACAATGAAGAAGAGTCATCAGTTGAAGACGAAGACCAACAAGTCACGAGTAGTAATAACGTGAGACATTATGTTCGATCCAATATGCCTCGGCTTCGTTGGACGCCTGATCTTCATCTTTCCTTCGTCCGTGCAGTCCAACGACTAGGCGGTCCACACAGTACGATTCATCTCTCTTTTAACAACTCTCGCTCTTTCTCTCTAATTAGTGATTTGTAATGATTGTACTTGTGTATGACTTTACAGGGGCGACACCGAAATTGGTTCTTCAGATGATGAATCTGAAAGGATTAAGTATTGCACATGTCAAGAGTCACTTGCAGGTGAATACTATAACCTTCTTGTATACATCTCTGTCTTCTCTAAGATTATTACAGTTTTGTTGTGGCTTTTTTCAATGTTTTGAATTTTTTTCTGATTTCTAGATGTATCGGAGTAAAAAGCTCGAGGCATCGTCTTTCCATGGTATGTTCGTTTTGATCCGCAAGTCAATTTTCAGCTCCTTGGATTCATTTTTCGATACTGATGATATGATGATGGTTTTCTTCCAAATGACAATTTTGAGCAGAGGTTGGAGCTATGATGGGTGGACAACGAAGCTATTTGTTAGACATGATTAATATCCCTTATGGCGATTTAAGACATGTCTATAACTCTAAAACAGTTCCTTCAAGGTCACACAAATTCCATTTCCTAAAAAGTTTCAGATTTGTAGACTTTTTGCGATTAGGAAGTGAAAAGATGCATTCTCTTTCTGCAGGGTACACGATCAAGGCGCGGTCTTTACAAATCTTGGAGGTAATTTTGGTATGCGACCTTCGAGCTGGTGTAACGGGTTAAGTGGAAATGAATGGCATGGAGGACTTGACCGAGACAGCATCGAGAGCAAGACTCTGCCTCTGCTCGAGGTAGTTAACCCTCTGTTAGGTTTAAATGTTAATGATGAACAGTTTGGTCAAATCTTGATGAAATCTTATGCAGATTAAGAGGACGACCCATGAGAAAAGAGTCAGAGAAGAACAGGCGAGAGAAGAAGTATCATCATCATTCAAACGATCCAAACTAGTGTCCGGGGGTGGAAATCAGCTACCTGAGTTTGGAAATTGCAGGCAGAAACCAACAGATGGTATCAACACGATGCTCTCGCTCTCTCTGTTCTCGACATCAGCAGGAGACCGTAGCACATCATCTGACATAGTAGAGACATAAAGGTTAAAACTTTAAAGGGATTCAAGAGTAGAGACTTTTTCCTTAGACATTTCTTGGGATGAGTACTTAGCCAGGATCTGGGTCAGGCTTGATTCAGATCCTGTAAGTACTTTTCTTTCCGGTAAATTCTTGAGTTTGTATTCTTAGAGGAAATCAAAATTCAGTCGATATAACACAAATTGTAGAATGCAAACAAAAACACATGTAATAATAATAGGTTTCCTCCTCAAAACCCACCAAACCAAACTACATGAGAAGCCACTGGTTTGGTGAAACAGTGAACGATAACAAAAGCCTAAGTGTATATCAGAACCATGAGGAGAAGACAAAATCGCATTATCAGTACCAAAAAATCTCTCAACCAGAAAGAAGAGAATACTTAGTTATACAGACACTTATCGAGCATCTTCTTTCCTTGTATCACTTATCTAATAATACTCTTCCTCCTCTTACTCTTCGTTTTCAATCCACCACCAGATCCATCAATGTCATTCTTTAGCTTTTTCGACTTTAACCCATTCTTACTCTTCTCTTTCTGCTTTTTCTCAGTCAATGCAGACTTACTACTCATCTTCTTCCTCTTCTTCTTATCTCCAGAACCATTGAGATCTCCAGCAACCTCATCTTCAACATTCATCCCGATTTCAACGTCACCAAGCGTCTCAGATACATTACTATCCATATACCTAACCTCATGAATCCTTCCTTTCTTCTTCTTGTTCTTCACCGAGACAACACTACTCTTACTACCATCAACATCAATTTTACTCTTGGCATCTTTAGCACCAAAAGGATCGATCTTGAGCTTTCAAATCAGGCACTGCCTGATAGGCAGAGCCAAACTCCCAGACAGCTTCAAATGCAACTATATAACGTATTTCCACTTACCAGGCAAAACATCGACTATTCCGCTCAACGTCGCCATCACATTCTCGGCGATTTCATCGCTCTCCATCGACAATTTCCCAACTTTGCTGACGCCACAAGTCCCCGTCCTCATGAAGAACATAGCAGCTCCACAAGCTTTCTCGATCTGCTCCTTCCAGTTTCTGTGCTTCAAATCGATCGCCACCGGAGTCTTCTTGCTCGCGAAGAATTGCTTACCAATCAATCTCGGCAACAGAGGAATTACCCTCCGATCGGAGAAAAACCTGTCGTATGAATCGCAGAGCTTCCGTTTCGCTTCGAATGGCCGATAATCCGTTTTCAGCTTAGAGCTTAAGAACCTTAGTGATGGGTATGTTCTCCGATTTTATCTTCTTCATCGCTTCGCTTCGTCCTTGGTGAGACCACTTCTCGGTCTGTCATCGATGATGAGACAGAGCTCCGGCGAATCCTCGGTAGACCGATACGATAAGCACTCGTACGGCTCGTCTGCGGAATCTTCTTTAGGGTTTCGATTAGGTAAACGAATTCGTCCTGCTCTAGAAGCTGCGGCTTCTCCGTCTTTGATTTTTCGTTTCTCCAGCTGAGCAAGGCCTTAGCTGCATCTTCCACCGTCTTTGGACTCACCCTTGACGTCTGCAACTGAGTGGTTATTCTCTCCGGTGGCGGCGGTAACGGCTGAGATACGGTGGTCATCGGATAGGTAGGGAGATTAGAAAGTTAGGGCTTTGTGAATAAGCTTCAGGGTTTTAGGGTGGCGAATAAGTTTTAGGGTTTCTTAAGGCCCATAACCTTGTTAATGGGCCTAGTTCTGAATGTTGTTAACTTTAGCATCAATAGTTTTATATGCAAAGTATTATTAAATTATATAATAGATTTGAATGTAGTATAGAAATCATAAATCTAAATTAGACAAAAATTTAAATATCAATATGACTGTTTTTTCATTTTTAGTCATTTTTTTCCTCAAAATTGTTACTCTTTTAGATTTTTTACTTAAACTAAAAAAATAACAATAATAATTATATTAATTGGATTTTTCACTTTATAGATAAAAAAAATATTTCTCAAACAAGTGTTTTTTATATTCATAGTACTATATATATAACTAAATATTTTAATAGAAATTGGAATTCGATTGAAAACTCTCTCAACTCAACCATATTGTGTAAACTTTTTTAAATTCAAATATTAAAAAAAAATTAAATAATAAATGCACTGTCAAAAATTGAGTATTTATTATTATTGGCATAAAGGTATAATAGTATATACCAATATTAAAAGTTAAATTATAATGATTATATTTCTTGTATTTTAAAAAAATATTTTTTATGCTAAATTAACGTTGAGTTTATTTTTGGACCAAAAAAACTCTTGTTTAGATTCTTCTTCTTTTGACAAATAGATACCATTTTTTTTTTGTTGATTTCACCTATGTATGAGTGTACCTTTTATGTGTCACGTTCGATTTTATCCGTACAACAAGTAAACCCGACGTAAATGATATACAGGTCTTTTAGGTATTTGTTGTACTTAAGTTATTTTCAATGATATTTTAATCTAATATTTGTTTTTTATATAATTAGAGAATGATAAGGGCTTTTAACACCCGACTAATCTCCCCAAGATAAGTGTAACTGTCGAGCATCCATTTATCGGATTTTTAATGGGTCTAAACCATGATATCATTTCGACTCGATAAGTGAGAGTGATTTATATAATTCCACATTTGAGGGGAATCGATCGATGGTCTAAACTAACATGACAACTTCTTTTCAAGTGGTAACCACTAGACTACCATCGTTTGATGTTAATCCAATGTCAAACTTATCTTATATTCTCCGTGTCCCATTTTAAGTGATGTTTTAATAAAAACACACACAAATTAAGAAAACTATTTATCTAGTAGAATGCAATTGGCCAAGAAACTGGTTTGGTTTTTTGAGCTTTTTTAAAAAAAAATTATTATTAGATTAAAATGTGACAACAAAAAGTTATTCAACATCATTTAAAATAGGACAGAAAGAGTACAATTTTATCACTTCATTGTACTACACTCACACCATAGTCAATCTTTTGTAGCTGCATCTACAATTCAGTAATAACAGTGTTTACACATCTTTGTCATCATTTAAATTTTTTCTAGAATTCTAGCTAGAACAATATCTCATAATTTTAAAATTACCTTTAAATAAAGAAATACTACATAAATAAAAAACAAATATTTTAAAAGAGAAATCTAGACATAATTTTATCTCAAAGTTCTAGTACCAATTTTTTTCCTTGAATTGAAAGAATCAAATAATATTTGCAAAAAATCAATTATTTTTTATAGTTTTATAAAAGTTTTAAAACTAATTAATGAGTTATTTTTAGGAAAAGTTATCACATAAGTTTCTTCAACAATATATAATAATAATAACTATTATTATTATTATTGTTTTTTTTATATTGAGGATATCCTAGGCTTGATTATTATTTTAATACATTTGACATTTTTTTCCAATAATGAAAAGCCATGTAAATTTTGTTTTTGTAAAATATAATGGTCTATATAGTTGTTTTCATAATTTGTAATATAGTAATTCAGACCACAAAAAAGAAAAAAAAAATCATGTATATGTAACTGATTGCAAGTTCTTTTAAAATGTTTACTTTCTGATTTTAGTTACAAGAGAGTTCAATTAATTGCAAAATCTCTTTTACTGGTGAAAATTAATTAAGTAATCTAAAGAATTTATTCAAACACTTAACCAAAAACTACAAATTGTTCCGATCAACCTCTTCTATATGTTAAAGACTTTTAGATGGAAATAGAAAAACACAAAAAAAAAACAAGTCACATTTATATAGATCATAAAAGTGATCTTGAAGTAATAACTGTATCATTATCTAAACAAAATCACATAACAGCATTTTCTTTTTCTGTTATAAAAATGAAAACTATAAACCCTCTCTCCCAAAAATCCAATTCCATGCATAAATTTCTGTTGCAATCTATTTGCATATACTCTCTCAATATGTATGTGTGTATAATACAATCTTCAATTCCTTTCCCGTCTTTCTCTCTCTGTTTAGCAGTGTGATCGAGCTCTTTTTTTCTTTTCTTTTTCTAATGCAGATTGGTTGGTTGTATAACGTTGAATTAGGAGGATTCTTCTTACTTGTTGATCTGCTTGCGGTGAGTTTTTCATATTCTTCATTTTTCTCTTTAGCCTTTACGAAGTCATCTTCTTTCTTTTGGAACTTTGACCATTTGGTTTATGGGTTTCTTGTAAGCTTGAATCGATCTTGATGGTCAAAATTTATTTTTTACTGGTTTTTTAATTTGATGGGGGTTTTGCGTTAGGATTGATATTGAGTTGAAGCTTACACTTGGGTAGATTGAAGGGATATTGGCTCTTATCTATTGTTCATATTTTTCACACACACAAAAATAAAGAAAATAAATTGTTCATATAATTTGAAAAACTATGCAGGTTTTTGGAATTTTGTCATCAAGGAATTTAATGGGATCTAAATGTTGTAGTTGTCTCGGAGGATCCGCTAAAGATTCCGTCAAAACGTAAGAGTGGCTTATATACTTCTTTTGGATATCATCATGATGACGATTTCATTCTCTTTCATTTTTATTTGATCTCTTTTCGTCTCGAGTTTTGTATGAATTAAAGTCCATCAATGTGAATATTTTGAAGCTATTCATCAACATGTTCATATACTAAGTTAGAGCTTTGATAAGGAAAATAGAAATGCAACTAGTTTTTTTTTTTTTTAAATGCATGGGTATCAAAGTGGAAGCATTGAAAACGCCTCCTTTTTAATTATGTTTCATTTTTCGTTAATCATCATATTTTTTATTTATTACTTAACCATTATATATGTTCTTGCCTATGCAGGTCAGCTAACCTCCAGGACCAAGCTACAGGTACAAGAAGTTTGATACTCAACATTTTGGTATTTGGTTTTTTTTTGTATTTTCTTGAGGGAGCCGTACATGTGATTTTTAAACCTCATGGCAGTGGAAGACACAAGAGATGTCAATGTGCCATCGAAACCAGAACCTCCAAGTCCAACATTGACGCCTTCAGAAGTCGTAGAGAGAACCGGTGTCGATCCTACAGAATCACCAAGAGATCTTGGTCAAGATGAGATGTCAGCATGTTACAGAGCATCAAATCTTCTTTGGAGTACTGGGTCATTTTCTGACCCGATCCCAGATGGGTTTTACACTGTAATCCATGTAAGCTATCTTTAGGTTGAAATATTATTCTTGTCTAGTAACTTGTTTGTCAAGAATCATTTTCTTATTTGATTACGTTGTTGGAATATCAACAGGATAACAGACTGGAGCATTTTGAAAGCATTCCTACATTAGATGAACTTCGTGCGTTGGGTGAGGAAGGTCATGAGGCTGATGTGATTCTTGTAGATTTCGAGAAAGACACAAAGCTTGATAGGCTTAAGCAGTGGGTCAACAGCCTTGTCGGAGGATCGAATACAAATCCGGTTAAAGTTATTAAGAAAATTGCTGGAGTGGTAAGAATGGTCGAGCGTAATCTATCATCTCGTTTGCTATTGGACTAATAACTGTGGCTACAGTATAATTTTTTTTTTTCGTTACTTTATGGAATCGCTGCATGCAATGAAGATTTGGTTCTCGTTAGACCACCTCTAATGGAGGTTCTAAAATAGAGTTTTTTAGGAAAAAAAGTGAAAAAAAAATCAAAACTAAATGATATGAGTAGAGTAGGTTCTAAACATAGATGTTTTCGAATTGGTAAGAACCTGTGATGTGTCTCATTTGCATTGGTTCTATTTTTTGAGAAAAAACAAAAAATAATTTACCATTTCTTTCTCTCTCTTTCTTGGGTCTTTAAAATATTTGTTTAAAGTTTAAAGAAATGCAATAATTTTTAAAATATTAATAGATCAATAATTTAAGCAAAATAAATTCTATTTTTAATATTCTAATTTTAAAAATAATATTTTTTATTCTTAAGAACCTCAAATGGGTTCTACCATTGGACTCATCCAATATAATTTTTCTTAATAAGGTTCTTAACTTCAAAATTTTCAAAATTTATTATTAAAAAAAAATTAAAAACCCATAAAAGGTCCTATACATTGGAGATGCTCTTAGGTTCGGGTTTAGATCGATGAATTTCGGTTCAGTTCAGTTTTTTTTTTTTTGCCCTACTCTCAATTATTAGACTCTTCATGGCACATCACAACATTTTAACAACCTCATTGTACTAGGTTATAAGGAGATCTTAGTTAAAATGTTCCTTCTTAGTTATGGCAGGTGGTAGATATTTATAAGCAGCAACGACCTCTGCAGAATCCGACAAAAGCTACACAATCATTTGAAAGTAGTGGTTTTCCATTACTAGGACAGATCAAAACTGGTTCTTGCCGTGTTCGAGCCATCTTGTTTAAAGTGCTAGCTGATTCTGTTGGTCTTGAAAGTAAGCTTGTAGTGGTAAGAACTGTGTAGAAATGTGATCATTCCATATTTTGCACACATGTCATTGATTGGCTTTAAGAACTTTAGGCATTTTATCGTTAATTTTTCTTGATCAGGGTTTTCCTAGTGATCTGGAAATTTCTGAAGGCGTCGAGTCATATAAGCATTTGTCTGTTGTGGTTACGCTAAATACTGTGGAAATGATGATCGACCTAACACGGTCTAATGGTCAGCTAATACCAATGTCAAGCGAGGCACTTTATATGGCTCATAGTGGCGGCTCTTGTCATTCACCATTGGGGCCAAACAGCCCCATGAACAGGTATATGGACCGAGTAGACCCTGAGAGGCAAGGATGATAAGTAACGGGAAAAGTAATTAAGATTTTAATTGAATGCAGGTGCACGTGCGTGAAGATATTCACTAATTTTTCGAGTTTTGTCTTTCTGTTGTTTCTTCAGTTTGTCACGAAGCGATCCATACATAGCTACCGAGTCTTTGCGTGCTGCTAGTTCCAGGTTATTCTTGTTATATGTCTGCTATTTTCATGAGAATTGATCATTTATAATGCCATGCCTATAATTTATGTGATTTTAATTTATGTTTTGACTCTTCAGTCCTCAGGATCCTGACGTTAGAGGTGAGGGGTCCATGTTAAGGAAAAGCCTTAGTGCAACTCCTGAGATCAGCGATGACATTTCCAGGCAAGTGTTTTTTTTAATGACAGAAAACAATGTTGGATGTGTCTATTTATAGTATTACAAACTTGTAGCAATAGTATTTAAAAAAAAAAAAAATTAATTGCACAATCTGTTTCAGGTCAGTGCGAGATATAAGTGAATCCTTGAAACAGAGTCCCCATGATGATTCATCTCCTCATCAGTCTTTGTTACCATATGAGGAATGGAACATAGATTTCTCCGAGTTGGAAGTTGGGACTTCTGTTGGAACTGGTAAGAATTGTTTTTTTTTTCTCATCAAGCCCTGTGGAGTGTTATCTTTCGAATTCCATCAATCAATTGTATTAGCCAAAGATAATATATCCACACCAAGAAGATATGAATCGGTTTGGCACTTTGAAATATAACTAACTCACTCTTTTTTTTGTTCATCCAGGATGTTTTGCAGAAGTTTTCCGTGGCATCTGGAAAGGAAAAGATGTTGCCATCAAGATGTTTCGTGATCAAGAAGTTACGGTTGATAGCATCAAAGATATCTCCAATGAGATATCCATTCTTAGGTATATATCTATATACGTCCTTTGATCTTTTACGTGTCTATTTAGTTGGCAGCGTTACGTCTCAACTTTTCTTCTGACATATCTTCATGTCTTGCTCTTCTGTGCAGCCGTCTTCAACATCCTAATGGTAAGCATCAGCTATTTGTTTTAATTTTCAATTACATTTGTCAGATAATTTTTTAACTACCATCTGGGCTTCTTGTAGTTGTTACGTTTCTCGGAGCATGTATAAAGGCTCCTCATCTATCAGTGGTGACAGAATATGTGGGAAAGGGATCCATGTATCAATTGCTCTACTCGACTGACGAAATAAAGAACTTGAGCTGGCAGACGAAACTCAATATGCTGCGTGACATTTGCAGGTATTTCGCTTAGTTCTTATAGGACAGCTTAGAAACAGAAATCAGTAGATTTTTTGTAATCATATCGATCTCTCTCTCTCTATGTGTGTTTCGAAGGGGTTTGATGTGCATACACGAGATGGGAATAGTCCACCGTGATATAAAGAGTGCGAACTGCCTGCTNTCTCTCTCTCTCTCTCTCTCTCCTCATCTTTCTTCCCACTTGAATTGCATATTTTCTGTAAAGAACAATCAGCCTTTGTCCCTTATAGGTGCATGCATCTAACATCATTTATTTATGAGTTTTCCTCAAGAATAATATCAAACTCTTTTGTCTCCACACCTCTTATTTTGTTAGCTAATAGATATGTGTTGTTGGGAGAAACCAAAAAAAAGGAAAATTAAAACTATTTGAAAAAATATAATTCATATGAAAAAATCTTAACGCCGCATATGTATCTTTGAAAAAATATCATTTCCAAAGGCTAAAGAAGACTAAGTTGAAATATATATATATATGCTCGCTATATTGTAACTTCAAATAATGATTTATGACATGTACAAAAATCTATAGGAGTGTAACAAAAAAAACAGAAGATTTTGAGCGAATTTAAATCATGTAAAAAAAGCCGAGTTTCTAATTAAAAGATTTATATTGGTCAACCATAATTAGAATCAGTAAAATACAAGCATTAAAAGTTTAGTTGAGCTCATTTACCGTTTTAAGTATATAGATCCAAAATGGTGAATTGATTCGGTTGAAAATGTCCCATATGAATAGACTTTTGTGATTTCGGCAGGAACTAATTTCACAGTCACTGTTACAAAAAAAGAAGAAGAGGTTTTGATATCGCTATAGCGCAGAAACAAAATATTATTTCAAATATTTTTAACGTCATTTATAAAACATTAAAGTTTAATGGATAACTCAATGGGCATAATCACGAAAGCAGCAGTAAGTAAGTGGCTTGCAACTTACAACTAAAATTCATCTAGATGTGTATAAGAGACAGCTCCTGAAGTTATCCGCAATGAACCCTTAACAGAAAAATGCGATATCTTTAGCTTTGGTGTTATAATGTGGGAGCTCTGCATTCTATCCAAGCCCTGGGAAGGAGTCCCAAAAGACAAAGTATGTTCTTTGAACTAAGAACAACACTTGGTAACTACAACAAAAACATCAAATCTAAAATCCGGTTCTACGATTATTCTTGTTTTTCAGGTCATTTATATTGTTGCAAACGAGGGAGCCCGGCTCGAAATACCTGAAGGACCGTTGGGCAAGCTTATTGCAGGTTTGTGTGACTCCTCAAAAATTAACCGTTGTTTCTCTTACAACACTTGATGTTTTTCAGTAAACAGATGTTTATGGAATCTTCTGTCTTGTTGTAGATTGTTGGTCGGAACCAGAGCAAAGACCGAGCTGTGAAGAGATACTGACCCTGTCTCTTATACACATCTAGATGTGTATAAGAGACAGGGTAACGGCTGAGATACGGTGGTCATCGGATAGGTAGGGAGATTAGAAAGTTAGGGCTTTGTGAATAAGCTTCAGGGCTGTCTCTTATACACATCTAGATGTGTATAAGAGACAGCTTAAGAACCTTAGTGATGGGTATGTTCTCCGATTTTATCTTCTTCATCGCTTCGCTTTGTCCTTGGTGAGACCACTTCTCGGTCTGTCATCGATGATGATGCGTATAAGAGGCGAATCCTCGGTAGACCGATACGATAAGCACTCGTACGGCTCGTCTGCGGAATCTTCTTTAGGGTTTCGATTAGGTAAACGAATTCGTCCTGCTCTAGAAGCTGCGGCTTCTCCGTCTTTGATTTTTCGTTTCTCCAGCTGAGCAAGGCCTTAGCTGCATCTTCCACCGTCTTTGGACTCACCCTTGACGTCTNTCAGGCGCTGGATAATAGTCTTCTCTTAGCTGCACGTCCCTTAGGTTTGGGATTCTCAGCAAAAAATTCATGAAATGCTCATGAGCTGTTCCATGGATGAAAAGCTTCCTCAGAGTTAAGCATTCTTGCAAGAGACCTGCACCAGGAAGCGAGAGACTCCTCTGGTTAACATCTCTGTCCTGTGGCGGCCAATAATCGAGCTCGCTCAAGCTCAAGTTTCCAATTCCAGTCAAGAAGAATCTCTCCCACAAGCTCAAATCCATCTGCATCGGCGGTGCGGTCAGGGCGTAACCGATTGTGTCCCCGCAATCTAGTTGCATCTTTGAGAGCTTTGGATAGAGAGCGAGACAGCTTAGCCCGAGCTCCGGCTCAGCTGGCCTGCGTTTACCTCTGCAGTCTCCTTCTATCTTGATCCTAATCTCTTCCAAATTCGGACAGTCATCTAGTCCTGTCATAGGTAACGGTGTCAGAAATTCTCCAACACTGATCCACAAAGACAGATACTCAAGTTTCTCCCACACTCTGTTTTCAGAACAGAAACCATTCCCATCACTGCTTGGAAATAATGAGCAGTGTTCTTCCTCAGATGAATACTTGCACCTCTTCTGGCTCCTCTCGTAATCATCGTCTTCTTCATCATCATGATCATGGTGGTTAGTCTCGCTTGTTTCCACCCTTTCTCCTCCTTCCTCCTCTGAACCAGACCACAAGCAATCTATATGCAGTTTCTTGATCCGGTCACAGATCGGCTCAATCGCCTTTAAAGAAGCGGTTGCATCTAGGTTCTTGCAGCAGGATACTCTAACATCAGTCAGAGTCTTCTTCAGTAGAGTAACCATTGTTCTTAGTCCCTTCACTGTTACATTCTCACACCCTTGAATCTCAAACTTTGTCAGCTTACAACATCCTCTTCCTATAGCCACCAGACCCATATCAGTCAAATCGCCGGAATTCTTTATCGACAACGACTGCAATCCTCCGCATAAAGCCACGCCGTCGAGCCGCCATTCTGTGGCGGAGCAAACCCCTTGGAACTGTCCTAGCTTCAGTGCTCTTAGCTTCTTGCATTTCGAGTTCAAGGCCTCTAAAGCTACACCACTGTGCCTCACGTTCTTCCCTACGTCGAGCACAAGCTCCTCTAGATGCGGTAGAGCTGAGAAAACCTCTATTAGCGTCCCCGCCGTGACTGCTGAATCGCCGGATTCGTTACCTGGAATCGCCCTAGGGCTCGCCAGCGACGCTGTGTCCACCATGTGGAGGAGCGTTAATTTAGGGCAATTGGTGGATACGGCGGAGAGAGTCTCGTCTCCGACGAATTCGAAGTACCTGGGATCAAACGTGCAGGCTACACGGAAATCCCTCAAATTAGGGCACGATTTGGTGATGTCGACGATTTCGCTCGATTTGTATCCCTCGGTGAAGGATGCCGTCAATAGATCCAAGCGAGTGAGCCTCGCCGCCACGTCAGCGTAACGGAGGAGCACCGGGGGCAGGTCTTCGGTCCAGTGGTAGAAGGCGGAGAGATCGAGTGACTCGAGCAAACCGCAGTGCTCGAAGATGGGGACGAAATCGCCGCCTAAGGGGATCTGAGAAGCGCGTTGGTGCCACCGGACGAGCTTGATGTGGCGGATTCTGGGCCATTGAGGGAGTAAAAGCTCGAGTGAAGTCGGGGATCGAGAGTAGACTCTGAGGTTGTCGACGGAAGGGAAACAGAGCTGGAGACGGAGAGCGAGGAGGTTCTGGTGATCGATGGGCATAGAGGCGAGAAGGGAGTGGCCCCATGGGGAGAGGAAAGAGAGATCGAGATGAGAAACAGATCGGAAACAGCCAGGGAGGAGGTGGAGTTCACGAGCGTTGCCTCGGAGAGTGAGGTGAGAGCGAGTGGATCTCTCGAGGGCGAGGAACTTGCGGGAGACGAGGGAGAGAGAGTTGCGAGCTCTGGAGTCGGAGACGAGGGCGCAAATGTTGGATAAGATGACGTCAGGGAGGTCGGAGAGAGTGGTGGTGGAGGAAGCCATGGGGAAGCAAATCTTGGGAGAGGCTTTGTGGGTTCAAGATTTTAGTAGGGAAGAGGAAGAGGAAGAAGAAGAAGAAGAGATTTGTGTTGGGAGGAGAGAGAGCCACGTGATGCTGACATTCCTCTCTTCTCTCTCTCTCTTTTTTTTTCTGTTTTTTATTTGATTTTAGATAAATGTCTCTTTGCTGTGTGTTATGGGCAAATGTATCTTAAAATAGATGATGATTCATTTTTTATTTTTATTTTGGTGGGGTGTTTGATTTGTGTGACGCGTACTTTGTTCTATTATCTTACTCGCGATTCATGTTTAGTGAATATGATGGAATTCAAAAATGATCATCTCAAAATAATATATGCCTTAAAGAGATAAAGAATAGATAATGGATTGTATTATCTTTTGATCAAAAGATCATGTCTGGGAGTGTTGTAATGTGTATCATCCGCACTATTATTTGAAGAAACCTTAACCATAGTTGCATGTAATATTTACTTCTAAATATATATAAAATAAAATTAAAATAGTACTACATTTTGAGACGCAAAGATTTCGAAATCTTGATTTTTCGAATATGGAAGTAAGTACGGGTACATGTGTCCACTTTTACTGTGCATGCATCCACTCTTATGGTATGCGTTGTATCAGAACTATTTTAAGCTCGGTTAAAATGTTTTACAAAAACCATATTCTTTTATTACATATATTGGTGAAATAATACATTTGATTCATGTTATCCAAAGTTTTAACCAATGGTCTCCAATACTAATCTCAATAATATTTTGTTATACGGACTTCATCTTTATTCAGAAAACTCTCATACATCTCTCAACACAAACCAAGTCTTTTAATGGTTGATCCAACCGAACTGCCACCACCCAATGGTTAAGGTTCTAGAGTCACTATTATTTGTTCTTCCACTAATTATCTTTTTTTAAATAAATATAGAGTTGATCATGATGGTATCAGTATGTAGTCTATGTACATATCATTTCATAAAAACGTTCCCACGTTTTTTTTTTTTTGCAAGACATTTTTTTAAATATACGGACCTATGTAAACTATGAATGGACAACCAAACTAAAAATTGAAGTTCATATAATTATAGTTTTGTATGAAATTTTTAATATTTTTCTAGAAGATGAAAACTAATTTTTGTTTAATGATCATGGTAAAGCAATCTATTGTCACTGTGACCTTTTTTTTAAAGATTTTTTTGTCACTTTGACCTTTCTACATCTTTAAAGCATATTAAAAAAAAAAAACGTTGCTTGATACAGTCGGAATAACGTTTTTTTAAGAATAAGAATAATTGTATAGAAGTCTTATTTACATGTTCTTATTTTCGGATTTCAAATTCAAGTGTAGACAGAGATAGTACATAGTGGAAATGGTGCAACAACTTTTGGCTGTGAAGATCAATATATTGAGTCTGATTGGTAACTAAAATTTTTTTAGCGGTAAACTGTAGTGATAAGTGGTTATAAAATAGTTGAAAACTGTAAGAAAAGAACTATAAGCAAAAGTTGTACAATAAAACAGAATGTAATACTGTTGGTAACGCTTTTTGTACTATTTTGTGATTAGTAATTATTAAAATGGTAAAACTTATTAAAAATTTTATGGTAAAGCTTTTGGGTTATCATTCTAACCCATTATGGAATTGGCGACGTAACCTTCACAATTGTTTCAAAGCATCACAGACACTAATATACATACCGCAGATTTATATAACCCAAATATAAGAGTCATTTTGTGAAAAAATAAATAAATAAAAGTCAAAATCTCTCTCTCTCTATCTCCTCCTTATCTTCCCACTTGAATTGCATATTTTCTGTAAAGAACAATCTGCCTTTGTCCCTTATAGGTGCATGCATCTTAACATCATTTGTCTCTACGCCTCTTATTTTGTTAGCTAATATATATGTGTTGTTGGGAGAAAAAAAAAGAAGGAAAAGTTAAACTATTTGAAAAATATAATTCATATGAAAAAATCATAACGCCGCATATGTATCTTTGAAAAAGATCATTTCCAAAGGCTAAAGAAGAAAGTTGAAATAAAATTAGCAACAACTAATATATATATATATATATATTCACTATATTGTAACTTCAAATAATGATTTAGGACATGTACAAAAATCTATAGGAGTGTAACCAAAAAAAAAAAAAAGATTTTGAACGAATTCAAATCTAATATCATCATGTAAAAAAAGCCGAGTTTCTAATTAAAAGATTTATATTGGCCAACCATAATTAGAATCAGTAAAATACAAGCATTAAAAGTTAAGTTGAGCTCATTTACCGTTTTAAGTATAGATCCAAAAATGGTGAATTGATTCGGTTGAAATGTCTCATATGAATAGACTTTTGTGATTTCGGTAGGAACTAATTTCTCAGTCACTGTTACACAAAAAAAAGAGGTTTGATATCGCTATAACGCAGAACAAATTATTATTTTCAAATATTAAAGTTTAATGGATAACTCGATGGGCATAATCACGAAAGCAGCCGTGAGTAAGTGGCTTGCAACTAAAATTGATTTTCTTTTTTTATTTATGCTTTACAAAGTGAGAAAATTAAGATTTGTAGGGCACGCATTATCTCTTGCCTACTCATCTTGCCGGTCACAAAACACACATACACACATACATATATATGTGATTACACATGCGTCGACATATAAATGCGACTATTTATGTATATTATATATATAAATCCACTGACATATACCACGCTCTTGTGCCCATGCTTAGAATTTGGCTGAACTAATGAGTAATGAACACTATAAAGTTATAGTTAATAAGGTTATAGTTAATTGGCTGAATTAATGCTTAGAAATTGGCTTAAATTGTATCCACGTACTATAAAGTTAATGTAATACTATATTATCTTTAAAACAAGTGATTATTCACTGAACACTACTGCATACAGCAGCATTTTGGG
This sequence comes from Alliaria petiolata, assembly GCA_020283515.1. Classification (NCBI taxonomy): domain Eukaryota; kingdom Viridiplantae; phylum Streptophyta; class Magnoliopsida; order Brassicales; family Brassicaceae; genus Alliaria; species Alliaria petiolata. The sequence continues at coordinate 34,854,827 of JAHZTW010000001.1, forward strand.
AATTATATAATATGCAATATTAATTTACACATTCAGCATTAATACAGTACGTACAAATAGTGCATTCAAAGATGGATGTTTCATATACTAGTAAAAAACATTATTCAACTTTTCTCTTTGACTTTGCATAGGGGAATGGTTTCTTTCTTTTTTTAAATATACATTTGATGTTTTAAAAGATTTTTAAAAAGTTTATGGATTCCATTTTTATAGTTCAAAAAAGAAACTTTACTCTTTGCATAGGGGAATGGTTTCTTTTTTTATAAAAAAAATATACATTTGATGTTTTAAATGATTTTTAAAAAGTTTATGGATTCCATTTTCTATAAAATATAAATATTCGAAAATCAATTCCAAACAAAAAAAATATTAGTCAGGGTCATGTTTATATTCGGAATGTTTTTTTAAGAAAATCATAAACTATAAGTTATAAATAATTTACTTTTTTCTTCACACAAAAGATAATCCACTTATTCACTTTATCAGAATTCATGCCTGGTAAAATAAACTTGTAGGATTATCATTATAATAATTAGTCATTATTTGTATTGCATACTTAAATTATCTTTTAATTAGCACGCATGAAATCATGAAATGGACAATGTGGAACAATGGATAGTAAAATAATCCATCAGAAATTTTTGACTTTTTAGACGAGCATACATAAGTACATTCGAAAACACGTGTATGAGATATATATCCCAATCATATTGTGCGAAATTATTATGTACATAACTTTTATTATTTGTTAGACAAAAATTTTAATACGATTTGAAAATAGTACTACTATTGTTCTAATACCTTGTAAATCATCATTACACATAGGGATTTGATATATCGACAATGTTGTTAATTAATTAAATCAGCAAAAACTAAATTTACTAAAACAGTTAATCACGAGCTAACAAATTGATAATGGTCGAAGTTTCGTCATACAAATTTATCGAGTATTCGAACATCTTTATCGTAATTTTAATCATTGTTTGATCATTTTAGATTTTTTTTATATAAAAAACTGTGAGAATTGCGGATTTTTAGTTCATAATCTCTCATGGATATCTGAAGTCAATTTTTAGATAATTCGATTTAACAAATAATTTTCTGTTTCAAATAAAGTTTGAAATGGAAAAAAAAAAATCAAATCTTCTTACACTACCATTAAATCAGCACATATTTGATATCATTTTGGAACTTGAACATATTAAATAGCAAAAATATCATATTCTTTCATATATTATGCTACGAGAAATAGTCTGCTTTTGGTTTCAAAATTCTCGTAATAATTGTTTACAAAAATCATAACTAAGCTGTACACATCTACTTTTAGTGTTATGTATCAATGTTTTGTAATTATTGGAAGATCACGGTATTCTATAGTGTTTTGAACAGCACCTTTTTTTCGTTTTTTTTTTGCGCACGAAACAACACTTATAATTTGTTTTTATTTGGATTTTACATTTGCACCATGAAAAGATTCGATATTATATGTTGACAACGGAAAAATTCAACACATAAACTGATGTTTCTCCTAGGTATATATGTTAGATAGACCCTCAAAAGTCAAATCTACGACATGTAATTACTTTGTATAATCATTAATTTGTGACCCGTAGCTAAATTAGTTCATTTTTGTTTACTGGACTATTAAACTTTCATATACTAAATTACCAATACAGTATCATTTTTCATGAGAGTTGTTTTTTCGATGTTATTTTTACAAAGTTGTACTTCTTTATAACTACAATTTTTTCTATTTAATTATTTCACCGCATTTTTAAACTGATATATATTAACAACAACAAAAATGTTTTTTTTATAACTAACACACAACAACAACAAAAATGTTGCACTATGCTAGACAATATATACTTCAAAAAATCTAACAAAGCCATGATTCTAATACAAACACATTATTAAAATGATTGTTCCGGATGATAACCATATATCGACGGAAAAAAAGAATTTAAAATACGATACGAGTTAAACTATGGAATGTATGTTATGCGAGATAAATACAAAATAATTTATGATTGGTGAAAAATGTAAAAATCGGTACGGAATACATATTATTTATATATATTGATATTAAAAAGTAATTATAAATTAGAATTATTTGTAAAGTGTTAATAGAAAATTGTACTGATCTATACAATTAAATTTCATAAAAAAAATCTATCTAAAATTATATATATATATATATATATATATATATATATTTTTAAAACGCACCTAATCACCTTAATACACACTTGATTTGGTGCGTATTAAACTCTACATGCGCATTATAGTTTTAAGTTTAACTCATGAATTTGAACTGCACTTGGTCAGTTTTTTCAATTATTTTAATCAAAAACCACATGTTGATAGTTGAATGGTGTAATGTAAAGCGGATTTCAAAAACAAGGGCAAATGCCGTACCGCCATATGTAAGAATGTACAGTATTATTTATGGAGAAAGTCAGAAAGAGATCAAACTTTGAAGAATGATGAGTTGATGAGGATGTACTATATTATTTATATCAAAGTTTTGTCCAAAAAAAGGGAGATATGGATAAGGGATTATATAGTATATATTATCAGTTTTGTAATAAAAATGATAAAAATGTTTTCTTTTTCTCACCTTTTCTTTTAGACTTTGGACATCGAAAGTACTTCACAGCTAATAATACCTACATATCATGTCATTGACGGAAATTAAAAGAACGACCAAATCCATATTTGATTTCCCAAAGTTAATACTACTTTTTAGTTTTTACATAAACTTATCTGTAAACCGTTGGACACTAATAATACTCGTTCATCTCACGTGGAAAAACGTTTTTCTGATTTGAGTTTTTTTTTTTTTTTTTTTTTCATCGTTCTTATTACTCGACAGATCGTTATATATATATTTTCTCTTTTGTTAGAACTCTTAAAAAATAATAATATCAATTTAATTAGTTACAAAAAAATGAAAAGAAAATCTAAAATCGACTTAGATCGCGAGAAGGTGGATTTTCTGCGATTAGGATTTTTCTCGAACAAGTGGGGTCCAAAAAGATTTCACATCTTCAATCTTACATCTCATTCATTTTCTCATATGTTAATCGCCACTAAAAATTTCTTAGATCTGATATTTTCTTCATTTTGAAAAATATACATTAGCTTTTTTTTATATATATAAAAAAACAGTATACATTAGTTAGTCGTTTTCTTTTCTCAAACTGATATGTTACTAATTTCGTCATAAAATTAAATGCAAACGATAGAAAAAGGAAATCGTATTTAATTCATTTATCTTGTGCCTGGTAAAACACACCAATTAGTGGAAGCTCTGGTGGGCCTGGGCCCGGGTTTTGAATTTAATGACCGAAAGAAATACTTGTTATAAATAAATAATGAAGTGGTGGAAAATCAGAGTGACGTGGAAGTAGATAAGTGGTGACGTGAAGTGGAGCTTTTTTTGTTTCGTTACCGTAACTAGTCTTTCCTTCAAAGTACACACATGCTGTCTCAGTCTCACGACGTTGCCTTGCATGTCGTTTTGCTTTTTTTCCTTCAAATCACTCATCAATCTACTGATGACGTGGACGTCTCGTAACAAAGCAGCTTCCAGAAATCCCACGTGTCGCTTGTGGTTTCGAATCATCTCTTGTTTATTGAAGTTCCATCATTTAATAATCTCAACGGTTTTTATGTAAGGATGTGCTGTTGGTGATGATTGTTGAGCTATGGCATTTTTTTGTTTTCTTTTATGCATTTCGTAACGAAATACCACTCGAATTCTTTTTTTGGGGTTGTAGCAACAAATTTGTATCGTTTTTTCGATATTTGGTTTCCTTTGGTTAAAGTAACTTAAAGTATCTTTCATGAATTAATTATAATTAAATATTATTTATATTAGGTCATGACAATGGCGGAAAAAAAGAAGAAAATTAGGCCATGACATGACTCGTGAGTTGCTGGGAACTTTTCACGAGAACAAATATGTTGGAGAGAGTTTATGGGCCTATCATATTGGGTTGTGTTCTTGAAGAAAACCCTTGGGCTTCTTTTGATTATCTTATTATTCCCATGAAGATTATATGACCACAAACATGATCAAATTTTGTTGCTTTTTATAACATGGAAACGTAATTTACATAAACTTAAATAGAAATTAACGGTTTGACAAAAAAAAAAAAAAAACTAATGGACGATTTAACGGGAGACGCAAACCAGTTAGTTCATTCTCAAATCCTTAATTTGCATATTTGATAGTTACTTTAAAGAATAGTTTTGCACTTGTGTCATTTAAAAATGTGCAACAGATGAGATAATTTTGTGGAGTATCATTTTTTTTTTTTTTTTGCGAAAGGGTTTGTGGAGTATCATTTTGCTCGTGTTATTTAACATACAAGATTTTCATATTTTTACTCTAGATTCATAGAAAAAAGTATTATTGTATTTAGTTGAATGTTATGCAACTTAAAATCCCTTCATTAACTCGACATGAAACACGTTTTCCTTCGAATTTTCTTAGAAGAGCTTTCTAAATTTAGGGCCAACCTTTTTATATTTTCAAAATCATAGTCTGTCATTTTGGTACATGACCACATAAAATTGAGGTTAATATTTTTTCTTCGTCACATTTTTAGAGTATTATTCCTATATATATAGTGTTCAGTTTTGTCAACAATATATTACTTAACCCATTTAGCTGTTTTAGTCATTCAATTGGGACGGATTGATCAAGTAAAGTTGGTATAACCCATAAATAAATGAATTGAGCTGAACTAATCGGTATAATAGATTCACTCACAACAAATGTAGTCGATTTATTCGTTTTAACATTCTTAGTCATCATATACGATGGACGTTGCATGATTTTAAAGCTAGTTTTGTTTCCTATGAACAATTTCCACAGATGCAAGACCAGAGGACTTCCATCCCAAAGCTGCTTCAAGAGATCAACTAAAGTTAAGAAAACTTTTCTGAAGTTTACAGTTCATATTCTCCATACTCTTCTCGGACAGAAGACCAAAACCGTTAATACTCTTATGAAATTGGCTCGAACTAATAAGCCATAACGTTGATACGTTAAAAAAAATAAATTCAATACAACAACTTGATTTACACAATATACTTAGAAAACGATAAAGTATTATCCAGAAGACAATTTTTTTTTTGTGTAAATCCAGTTTACCAGTTTTTTGTTTTGTTTAAGAATTTACCAGACCAATATTGTAATATTATGTTCGTCTTTTTGGGGATAATGAATACAAATCAATGGTAAATGGCGTTTTGGTATTTCTTTTAAAATAGCTTTGTAAACCAAGTTGGTTTTGTTACTTTCACTTGGACTTACCATTATCAACATTTCTTTTGCGTTATTGATTACTTTATAATTATCAACTCATTATTAGAACTTTAACAAAAAAGAAAAAAAAACAAAAACAAACTCATTATTAGAAGCTTAACACCTTAATAAACGATCACTATGTTCTCGAAAACTGTTCCACTAATATTTTTTTTAATTATCTACTATATATAAAAAAGTTATTTCGCTAATCCATCAATTTTAGAAATATGCCAATAAAAAAAAAAAAATTCAATGGTCAGACTGATCAGCTGTTACACCATTGTCCATTGTTATCATTTAAATCCAATATGCTGGACTTATATAAGACATAGAAGTACACTGACGGAGAAGTACAAAACAAACTTGTCTTAAGTATATAAAATCTATACACTTACTTATTCAAAAAGAGCTTTATAAGAGAATAGAGATGAATATATATAACCGATCGATAGCTACGGAAATGAAGGAGTGGATGAAGATCGGCAAAAATGGGCCGAAAGATATGTTGCTGATAACATTTTACTTTGACTTCTTGATCATCGGTAGATAGATTTGAGGTCTCTTTCACATTTGATCCCTCTGAGATTTTATTGATCCTGCCAATCTCTATAGTATCAACATTAATTCACTTATTAATTGTCAGAAACACATATAATATGCGCTTTGCTAGATTCTCAGTTGCAGAGAGATTAATATAAATAAATGCAAGTTTAGATCATGAGTACTATATATGCCTATGCGAGATCATACATCTTTGTGCGATATAAATAAAAAGTAACCTAAATATAATCTCATACCTCTATGCCAATTCATTCAAGATATATTCTTTAACTTATGTTTCGACTTTCGAGTGACATGTCACATATGCTATATTGTATCATCGAGCAAAGTCTATAAAACTTTGCGGGGGACAAAACAAACTTTCAAGCTTTTCCAAAGTTAATTAGTGGTGACAAAGATCCTAAAGAAAGGCTCATAAAGATGATTCGAGCAAAGTATATATATTTCATATTACCTATGATTGGAATTATATCTGAGATCAAAAAAATATAAAAATGATTTTTGGTGGATTCAAAGAGAAACTTACTGTCCCACAAAATCTAATATATTATATAATCTCAGAAAATGCCAACGCATAACTACTCCCAATGTTCATGCAGTAAAACAGCCTTTATAAAAGCTCTAACTAATATGTCACAATCCAAGCTCTAAAATCTGAGATCCTAAATACAATTGGTTGAATTGTAAGTATTTGGTTGGATTGAAAATGTTTCAGATTTGGTTGAATTGTTCATCTTGAGATAATTTTTCCTAAGACCCACATTGCAATAATTTAAAGCATGAACAATAAAGTCTTATATGTGAATTAATTTCTATTCTGAGATAACCTTATTAACCCTTAAGAACAATCATGGAATCTCAATTATTAATCGATTTCTTTAGGTTATAAAATGAGGGGAAAAGGTTCAATCAATTTCTCCCGTGATGATCAATGGGGAACAAAATCTACACAAATCTTTAAAGAGAAGCATTCTAAGAGCCAATCATTACTTCCTTGAACCACTGTTTGTATTAACAACAGTGGTAAAAATGTGTATACCTCTCTCTCTCTCTTTGTACACACACATATCTCTCTCTGTGTGTGTGGGGTTGATGAAGAAAGAATCCATCGTTGGAACACCAATTAAATGTTTTTCCAAATCTTGAATGAGTTGTTCTCTAGGATAATTTAAATAATCTTTAATTTCCACATACATAGAGTTAAAAATTTGATGCATTTTCAAACTAACGTTTTCAATAAATCTAGTTTTTATTTTGGTACTAGATAATTTAATGAACCATCCATTCAAAATTTTAAATATCTGATAGGCTAGAAACTGGAAAACTTGTTTTTCTGTATTAACGATTCTAAAACTAAAATCTACTTTCATGCAAAAAGCTAAAATGATTTAAAAGAAACCATCTAAAAAAACCATTTAAAACCTAAGATCTAATCACAATCCGGTCCCTTAATCCGAACCCAACATCGATAAAATTATTTATCTGATCAAGACTTTCTCAAAAATCAAAAGACTAATTATATACTCCATTTAGGGTTTTGATACATATATAGACTATTCTACAATATAAATATATATATTTGGGGTATGTTGCTAGTTAGTGAAACCACACTTTCATAAGTTTTTTTTAGTAATTAAATAGATGGAGAAACAATATATGATGTATATATGTAAATGAATGTATAAAGGAACACAATCAACCAAATAAAAGCATAGTTAATGGAGAAATATATTACCACAAAGTCTTTCACCAAGATGGAGAATCTTATGAGAAGCTGAAGGAGGAGGAGGAGGAAGAGGAAGAGTCCTCTCTTCCACCACCCATCTCCGTCGTTGGCTTCTTCTTCTTCTTCTTCTTGTAAGGAATCCCTCTAGCCTTAGCCTGACACTCCCTTACCTCCCTCAGATAAACCCTTATCGCTCCACTAGCGAAAGGGTTTGTCTCCGGAGATCCACCGTTCTCCTCGTAAGCCGCTCTCAGCCGTCCGATCAAAGCGTCAAGACTTCCCCAAGCTTGTCTGAGAGGGCACGTGCAAGGAGCTGGTGGCTCAGGCTGGCCGTAGAACATACAGCCTGGCACGTGCACCTTTGTCTTACCGAACTGGTCTAAGTACCTGAGGAAATCAAGCACGTGGTTGCAGCTGCAGTGAGACATCGGCACGGGTGGTCTCTGGTTCTTCAAGTACTGTCCGAAAGTGTTCCAGTCGCGTCTCTTCTGTGACTCGTATCGGCTTGGTGTCACCGGTGGCTCTGATCCTGATGATTCCATCAAGCTCTTTCCTCTATCTCTAGGAGATGTCATGATATGTTCTTGTTGAGTGTATAGAGAGAGATTTGTTGGTGAAGTTTAAGGGATCATTTTGTGTTTTATATATGGATCTGATCAATTAGGTAATAAGAAAGATGAAAGGTTGAGTGAGTTTGATGAGAGGGTGAAAGTAATAGTAGTAATGGAGGATGATGTTGACGTTAGAGAGGACATGTTATGGGCCCGTTTCAAATTTTGCTTTCTTTCTTCCTCTTTCTCTCTCATTCTTGGATTATCTCCCTTTTTTCTCTTCCTGTGGAATTATTAACGACTAATTTTTATTTTTTTTTGGAGAAAATTAACGACTAATTATTAATCACTTCATGATAATCTAGCTTTGAAATATACCCACTCTGTGTTTAAGGATTAGAGTTATCGTTCATTGTAAACGCGCTTTAAATGGTCAAACTATATAGTTTTTCATTTGGACTTCTCACAGTTATTTGAAAATCTGCAATGTCATTTTATCATTGATCGCCAATATTAATCGCCTATATACGTCAGAGTACGTAACGGATGTGGAATAAATATACACTTCTGCACATATGTAAAAACGTGAAAACGGTCTTGTGTATGAAATCAGGTAATAGGTTATGACTAGCAAGGAGGTTGAAAATAATATACGGGTTGATTTGTCAACGAGTCCGACAGATTATAATGGATCACGTTTGATATGTCAAATTTATAAATATTAGAATAATAAATAACCCGGAAAACCACTATGTTAACACGCCTAGCTAACCATCCAATTTTCCGGACAAGCGGACTAAATTCTTCATACCAATTATAACAGTTTGATATATCTTCTGTGTTTAATATTTTATCATATATGCCCCTTAAAAAAAAATTATCGTATTTTTCGATGTCAACAAAATACAAAATTGTCGTATTTTTCGGTATTGAGTTGTTGGTATCCCTGTTATCGCAATTTGAAATGTTCTCTAGGCAATCTTCCAATAGATTTTTTTTTTTTTTTTTTGGTTAACAAAAGAAGAATTTTGTTGATAGAGAGTGATGTTGTTTACTCAAAAACCCCGTTGTAGGGTTCACTCTTTTTGTTCCCATTGAAATAGTTTTTTGAAATCTAGATTTTTCTTCATAAATATAAATGTTATTCGGTGAAAAATAATCCATTCGTTTGATAAATTTATGCAACACCAAAAATTAAAATTATTCAAAATTATTTATTAAAAACCAATCGTTCACAATAATAGAAAGTTAGAACAATAAGAATTAGTAAAGTACGGTTCAGCTCGCCGCTAACTACTGTGAAATTTCTTAAGCAATAGTTTGCTTTTTTCTCATAGGACGAGTCATCTAGATATCATCATAATCCAGGTGGGTATATAAGACCTAACTTCCTAAACCCTAATCCATGTATAATTAATAATACTTTCTTTTTGGATAGATTTATCGTTTTACGCATTTTCACAGTTTGTCTTTGCATAAAACACATGTTTTTTTGCCATGTGCACTCACTTTTTAAACATGTTTTCTACGGCATTTTTAACTTTAATATCATAGGTCTTTTATTCATATATTGGAATCCACACCAAAAAAAAAATTATTTCCAACAAATGCTATACTTTTTCAGATGTATAAATATACATAATATTTTCAAATACATTATAGTTATTATTGTTTCGTTTTTCTTGTTGTTTACTCATACACTTATATTGTTGGATTTGATATCGGTTTACAACACATCTATATATACAAACTATTAAGTTATAAATTCTGATCAGTTATTATTTTGAAATTATATAAGCCTATTAATAAAATATTTAAAATACCAAATACATATTTGGGGATTTAAATTAACTTATTTTAATTCATTTTTGACATTTTTAATTCATTTTTATTCTAAAGAACAAATTTTATGACTAAACAATAATAACTTATTTTAATTCGACGACATCTATCTTGATTGGTAAGACAAAGCTATTAACAGAATTTATAACTTAATAGTTTGTATAGATGTGTTATAACTTAATTGAATCCGTTCATCTCTAAAGAAAAAAAAAAAGGAACGAATTCGACGACAAAAATGGGGAATTCAATTTTGTCTTACCAGTCAAACTCAATGTCAAATTTGAACCTGTCATTAAATGCTTAAATATATTCTATTTGGGGCTCTTGTTTTTTCTCCGAAATACATTGCACTAATGTTTTCTAATATCCAATTAAAGCTTAATTATTTAACGATAAATTTAGACATTTGTCCTTCCATTTTTATAATGATATGAAATATAGTAATTATATAATGAAAGAATAATTGAGCAGGATGTAAAGTAGAGTGAGCACCTACGTCCCTTATTGGTTCATGAAGACTAGGTAATAGGTTATGACTCACTAACCACTAGATTCTACCTATCTTCGTAATTAGACATATCTATGAAACTGTTAGTTACATATGGTATACTTTTATCATGGTTCGTCAAAATTAATCAATTATCTGTAATAGAATAATAATATGATATTATAGGGCTAACTGGCTATACATACATATTAGCATTCAGGACTTAGATAAATATAGTCAAACTGGAGCAGAATAAATCATACAAAATTTTGATTTGGTTCAACCAGATTGAACCGATCTGAATATTTACATTTCTTTCTGTAATCATTTTGTTTATGGCAAGGATGATTTTGAAATTCTAAGTTATAATGATTTGGAAATAAGAAAACCTGAGATTTACGTCATGTTGAGGAGAAGGAAGGATCACCCACCTGTTTGGAAATCTCAAATTTTCTGCGGCCCCACATTTTTCTTTTAATAGTACTTAACAAGTAAATTGAAAACCATTTATCAAAAAACGTAATATTATTAATTAGTTAACATTATAAAGAAGACTTGTGTTAAGAATTGGAAATATATCTTGCAGATACAAAATTAGAAGCTATAGCTAAACACTGAGAGACTCAATGTTGAGAAAAAAAAAAACACTTCCCCAAACCCACATGGCCACATATGAAATCTTACTACATTGTACATAGTAAAATACATTCTCTATTGATTTGCTGATGATGACTATCGATGGGTTGCATCCACTATCATATCAACATTGCCATCTATATGTAATAGATATGCTAAGTATTTGGTGAGTTGTAGCACTCTATACTAAGTATTTCTTATGAAAGTCTTCAGTCATATTCTCTAATGTATGTACAATGCAATCAAACATATTTTCTAAAATATATATACTATATATAGTATGTAGTCAACACAATTCAAGAGCTGTCGTCCATCAATAATTTTAAGTTTATGAATTGTTCTTCAACTTTAGATAACTCAAGGAAACTAAAATTTAACTACCATGTGATCTACTGAAGATGAAGAGAAGCGGGGAGGGAACAAAAGAGAGAGCACGTGATGTGTTACGAGACTTGTGTAGGGATATATAATCTACACACAATTATTTCCCAACCTGTCAAAACTTGACTGTTTAGGATATACTATTTTTAATATTGTTTTCAGTGTTTTCCAAGTTGTCTATATATTCAGGTTAAATTCGTTTGAATATGGGTGGCATTCTTAAAGCCTATGAGCCCACTCTATTAATAATGCATTGGTTGTCTATAGACGATAGCTATTATTAAATCACAGTTAACGGAATAAAATCTAAAGAAAGAAGAATTTTCGGGAAATGAATACTTTGTGGTGTCTTTGTTCGTAAATAAAAGACATAACAAGAACGCAAACGTAGGCGTATACGTGCTAAACAAGTAAACAAAAAACTACACACAAAAATTGTTAAAACAATGAGGAATCGTGCTAAAATCGTTTGTGTGGTTGTTACGTACGTTAAGAAAAAATCTCCCGATATTTTTTGGTTGATTTAATGATATATATAATCGATATCTTGTTAATTAAAGCGTTGTATCGATGATCTCATTTATCTTTATATTTTTAATCAATTACGCATGTAAATTAGTAGATTCTAATCATTTAAAACTTTGTGAGTTTGTTCTCTACTAATTGTGAGTTTGTTCTCTACTAAGCGGTTTAAAACTTATGAAATAAACAACAGTTGATGTTAAAAATAAAAATAAAGAAATAAACAACAGTAACTATTTAGTAGAATGCTTTTTTTTTTTGAACAAAAAGAACATTCTAATTAAATTAGAATAACAAAGAATTTTATTATTTTACCAATAAAACAACAATTAGTAAAGAATTTTATTAGTTTACCAATAAAACAACAATTAGGGATTATATGTGTATGTGTGTGTGTGTTTGTGTGTGTAGTGTAACATACTAGAAATGGGTCAACGATCAATACCATACATATTTCCATTTATGTTGTGGATCTAAATCAATATTTAAAAAGTAGATGTAAAGGTTTACTACGCTCCTATAGAAGTTATACAAATACATAGATTGGTTACTGTTTAAAGATTCTATTACATCTTTCCAAAAATCTGTAAGAAATTAAGTGGCATCGACATTGTCTGACGTTTTCTAGGGTTTTTTCACTTTTAAATTGGAAAATTTGGTTGTCATCTAGTGACAGTGTACGGTTCTTTTAGAGGTTGCTTTAAACGTAGTTCGTCTTTTTCTTACACCTTGTTAGAATTAAGAATCTTTATACAATGCCACTATTTCCATTTGTACGGTATGTTTTTAGCGTTCGACTATTCTTACAACGAAGATGTTTTTCAGTTATGAGTTTCTTGTAAACTCACATGAGATTAGTCTGGTGGGAGCTCATTATCAAATCGCCCAAATTGCATGCACATAGTGAAAATTAAAATCTGGAAAGAACGAAATTAACAATTGGACCTTAATTAGAGTTATTTATCTATTTATTTGTATGCAATATTGTTATTTATTTATTGCAAAATTGTCTATCCGTTAGTTGTAAGTATTTAGATTTACTTTCTTACTTATACATTTGGACACATGTTTCTAATGTTATAACGTTTTAGCGGAACAATGAGAATCTCCCATTATTATAATTTGCTTACTGCAAAGCATTACAAGTGTTTAAATTACTTTTTTATCATTAGCTTAAAACTGAATTTGAATCCACACTATAACACGGTGACGATACTAAAACCATTAAATTAGAAACACCGTAGAATATCCAAGTGTTTTTCTTTTTGTTAAAACGGAATGTCCAAGAAAACAAATAGAATATGTAATACACATTTATCTTATTTTTTTGTTAAGTCATCACTAACATTTGCATGTTGGGTGTTGTATGACAGCGCAAAAGCACACTACTACTAAACTGTTGAAATAGGGTAGCTAATAGTTATGGTTTCTAATGTACATGAAAAATCACACATATAAAGTGATCAACCATGTTCTATAGTCAGTGTCTTGAGTTTTGTCTTCGATCAATAGGACAACCTATCTTACTATATGTGGAGCACCACTTGGTTAGGAAAAGTTACGTTTATATACGCAAAAAAGAAATGAAAAAAGAACCCTAAAAATAGATGATACATATCTAAAAATCATGTTCAAAGAAGAAACAATGGGCAAGAAACATCTTCACGCATGAGTTGCCAAAAATGTCACAGTCTCAAAGGCACACTTATGCATTCGTCCTTTGCCCCCACAAATCTTTTCTCTGCTTCTCTTTTTGTTGATAGTGATTCCCCTGTCTTCCCACCCACCCCCATTTTTTCATTACTGTTTCTTTCCCTTTTTGTCAATTCATCACGATAACCGGAAGCTAATTCGGTTTTAGATTCGGTTAAAAAGTTTTGAACCGGTTTGATGTACTATTCGTTCACATGATAACACTCTAGCAGGTGTTTATGTGCTCCGATGATTGGAGTTAGGGATTGTATGGGTGCGTGAGAAAGTTTATAAAATAAGTGGAAGACAAAAATTAAAGTTTATTCGTTTGTTGCAATATAAATGTTGACAACACATTCATCGAGTCTATGTCACGAAAATAAGAAAAAAAAAACAAAAAAATAGTTTACATCGAACACCACAATTACAAATAATTGTACTTTAACCGATTATAAAATATTCATCGGTCACTAGACATTTTAGGAATCGCTAACGTAGGAAAATAAATTCTGGCCAATATACTCTTTGTTCGAGTAGATTTATTAAAATTAAAATACTAAAGATTTGGAAGAAGATTTCAAAAAGTAAAAGTAAAATTTTAGATATTTTACTTTATTTATTATGTATCATTACTAAATTATTTATTTATGAACAATCTATCTTTCTTGAAACATAACTATTTACAAGTGAATGTTTGCACTAACATCATATATATAAATTTCAACGGACAATTCAATTTACCCCATTGAACTAAAAGTCGAATTTTCTTTTGTCATTTTCAAATGCTTTTGCCGTTTTCAAACCTTGATTTTGCCGGCGAAATCCTCTTATATTTGTAGGACCGCGAAAATTTACATTGAAAATCACGAAACGAAAACGATTGAAACCGATAAAAATTTATAAAACGTTTGAATAAAATCTTTTAAGGAAAGACGAATACACGGAGTCGAGATATGATCTCTTTTCAGGTATTCAGATTCAGAAAAGCAAAAAGCTTTAAAACACAAATTCCAGCAAATCCCTCTCGTCTCTACTGTCTTAGGATGAGTCTCGAGAGTATAGCGTAGATCTTTAGTTCGCAGATTCTATAGTCGAGTGATGCGATTTTAGTCTCAAACATGGTTGTATCCTGGGATTTTAAATCTCTTCAAACCGCCACACTGCGAGAGATTTAAAGAATTATATTAAGGAAAGAGATCATATCTCGACTCCGTGTATCGTCTTTTCTTAAAGGTTTTATTAAAACGTTTTTATACTTTATAATCGTTTATTATTGATTTCAATCGTTGTAGTTTCGTAATTTTCAATCTGAATTTTCGCGATCCTACAATATTTAAGTTTTAAAACTTTAACAACAGTTTCAATTCACAAACCTTTAAAATAGCGGTGGATAGCCTTTTCGAGCAACAGGGGCATATTGACTGTGGCGATAGGTTTAGCTATAGGAAAGTAAGACACAAAGAAGAAATATGTGATATTTTTTTTATTTTTTCAGATTTTTAATTTTGTCAGTTTCCGAACTTAAAAATAAGAGAGGTGCGTAATAAACACTTTTAATCATTCCTTTTGTAAATTATGATCTGGGTATTTTTGTTTACGATTTATCTTTTAAAATAAGTCTAAATTGAAGGTGGCATTGGTATTTTACCATGCATGTGTAAAATATACATTGAGCCAATAACTATATAAGAAGAAATTCATTCTAAAAATTATATCCAAAGCTAGCCATTCAGTCAATTCTTATTAGAAAAAATTATGTATCTAAAACTAATATACAATGAATATTGTACTATAATTTTAAAAAAAAAAAAATACTAACTAAAAGTTACCACATAATCAACTTCTATCACATTTCGTGTGAATATCATTAGTATATATCACATATAATAGAACCTAAACAAAAATACATACTCATTATACCTTTTTAAAAAAATCGTATGGATTTACCACTTTCACAAAGTGATACTGGAAATATTTGTTGGTACTTGTCCATCATATGTTTTGCATGGTCTACTAAAACTAATTCATCAGAATATATCAATCAAAACTTAATACCTAAAATTGGTAAGCACACTGGTCTATTTTGACTCAACACTTAAATTTAATCTATTACAAGAACTAAACTAATATACTTTGTACATATATTTTACAAGCAAAATAACTATAGACAAGTATTTAGATGCTAGGTTTTGGTGGATACATTTTGATAGACCAAAACATATTATGGATATGCTTTGACTAGATAAGTATGACTTTGTAAAAGTGGTAGATATAAGTTTTTCATAAAGAGTAGAAATGTAAAATGAGTAAAAAAAATAGGTCATATTACTTTTTCCTTATACGGGGCCGATATGACTCAACACATTGCAATCCAAACCCGGCCTTATTCTGTTTTTCTGTTAGATCCGAATCTTAGCCAGATTTTGGTATTGGGCTGTGTTCGGGTAGAATCTACGTCGGCTACTCTTGTCATAAATCTGGGCCTGTCTCACTCTTCAATATCTGTTTCTGATATTGACCGGAAAAAAATAACGGTATTTTTCGTTTTCATCAGTTTTTACTTTTTACTCGTTTTTTTAATCTCGTAACAATAATTCCCATTTGTCACTCACAATTGAAAAGAATCACACGTGAGATTCTTTATTTTCGTCGTGTCAATCATCAAGCCATGAATTATGTTCGTCTGCGTGAATTACTGAATTATGTTCGTTGTTATTAATGATTATATTTATTATTTCTATTTTCGATTTTTATTTTTATGATTGCTTTTTATTTGTCTGGCGTGTATGATTATATTTAAATTGATGGCATGTAAAATATGCTTATATGTATATGTTGTTAATGTTTTATTAACGCGTATGTTTATTTTTAGGACTCTAATTTTGTTCTTTTCGTATAGCCTTATAGGATCTAAAAAAACTTTCTATCAAGTGATCTACAAAAGATTTGGTAGGTTTAGGTCCAAATTAACGTGATTCTATAGTACAAAAAGTTCACTATCTCTAAAACAATCTATGTCTAAATTTACTGAAATATATAATCTCTGCTAACTAAAGATCTTTAGGAAGCTTCGTGCGAATAGACCTCTACGTCTCTCTCTCTCTCTCTCTCTCTCTCGTTAACTTGGACCACTCGAAAATCGGAATCGAGTTTTTGGAACACGGATAACGGATCACGATTGCTTTGACCTTTTGGGCTTGTCATAGGACGTATTATTTGGTCGGTACAATCGTAACCTCTAAAAAATATCACTTTAGTTACACTTGTTTTTTCTTTTTCCTGTCCTTAGTACTATAAGCATATATATGTGATATTTGAATGTTGAATCATCATCCTACATAGCTTGTACAACTATACATTAGTTTTCAACAAATGCTAACTCGTCTGCATAAATCACTATAGTGTTATGTTTTTGGCCAAGTAGTATATGAAAATTTACATATATATATAATGAAACTTTATATAATAAGATATATATATATATATATATATGAAACATTAAGTTTTTTTCTCGTTTTTATGAGGTGTACAATATATATGTATATTGTATAATCAAGTAAACATGCATCAAACAATATTATTAAAGGGTTATTTGAGCTTTAGAAAATGTGAAAGGGCAATGCAAGTTTTTGTATATAGCCTTTTAATTTCTTCAAGAGTCGGACGAAAGAAACAAATAGACCAATATTAAGTTTTTTTTCTTCATTAATATCAGGTGTATATATCAAATAATTTTTTTAGTGTAAGTGAATGATATACTTTTTGAACCGAGAGAAGAACAAACAACTGTATCCGTATGGCAAAGAAGATTCGTACGTACGCATATATTATTTTGCATGTATCAGTCACATCTTCTAGATGAACTTGAACCACATGTTTTATGTTCTGCAATTTCATTATCGTCAGTGGTAGGCTGGTAGCATCATAACATTTATCAAGTATACTATTATTCATTACTCATTAGTGCCATTAATACAATATATATATATATATATATATATAGCTCAGTATGAAATTGGTCTACTTTGAATAAAAGCATAATTAACTTTATATCTGAAAATGAAATCTGAGACAGTGGTGGGAACATATGCTAACTGTTCTACGGATATTCGTTGGATATTTATGTATCCAAACATAAACCTACGTGCATACTATAAATACCGTGAATTATATGTGATAAAACTGCATTGCCATATTATTATCTTACGTCTAACCATCTTATTATATAAAGTAGGATGCGTCAAAGTTGCTAATTAACATGATCGTGACACGTGGCGAATTAGATTTTAACATAATGTTTACATAAATCTAAAAATTAATTTTTAAAAATAAAAACAAGAAAAATAAGTTTATTTTCCTATTACTAATACAAAAAGGAAAATAAAAAACGAAAAAGGTAAATAAAAGACTCATCAAAGTTAATAATTAACATGTTTTCCTATTACTAATACAAAAAGGAAAATAAAAAACGAAAAAGGTAAATAAAAGATTCATCAAAGTTAATAATTAACATGATCGTGACACGTGTCAAGTTAATCGATTAATAATACAAAAAAAAAAATCGGAAAGATAAATAAGTAAATTTAGAAAAAGGAAAATAAGTTTTTTTTATGTTTTTCATTTAAATTAGGAAAATTGTATGATCAAATACTAAAGATAAAAGAAAATTTAAAATCTTATTATATAAAGTAGGATGCGTCAAAGTTGCTAATTAACATGATCGTGACACGTGGCGAATTAGATTTTAACATAATGTTTACATAAATCTAAAAATTAATTTTTAAAAATAAAAACAAGAAAAATAAGTTTATTTTCCTATTACTAATACAAAAAGGAAAATAAAAAACGAAAAAGGTAAATAAAAGACTCATCAAAGTTAATAATTAACATGTTTTCCTATTACTAATACAAAAAGGAAAATAAAAAACGAAAAAGGTAAATAAAAGATTCATCAAAGTTAATAATTAACATGATCGTGACACGTGTCAAGTTAATCGATTAATAATACAAAAAAAAAAATCGGAAAGATAAATAAGTAAATTTAGAAAAAGGAAAATAAGTTTTTTTTATGTTTTTCATTTAAATTAGGAAAATTGTATGATCAAATACTAAAGATAAAAGAAAATTTAAAATCTTATTATATAAAGTAGGATGCGTCAAAGTTGCTAATTAACATGATCGTGACACGTGGCGAATTAGATTTTAACATAATGTTTACATAAATCTAAAAATTAATTTTTAAAAATAAAAACAAGAAAAATAAGTTTCTTTTCCTATTACTAATACAAAAAGGAAAATAAAAAACGAAAAAAGTAAATAAAAGACTCATCAAAGTTAATAATTAACATGATCGTGACACGTGTCAAGTTAATCGATTAATAATACAAAAAGAAAAATAAAATCGGAAAGATAAATAAGTAAATTTAGAAAAAGGAAAATAAGTTTTTTTTTATGTTTTTCATTTAAATTAGAAAAATTGTATGATCAAATACTAAAGATAAAAGAAAAATTAAAATCTTATTATATAAAGTTGGATGCGTCAAAGTTGCTAATTAATATGATCGTGACACGTGGCGAGTTAATCGACAAGATTTTGACACGTGTTAAAAAAATTCAACCAATTAGATTTTAATATAATGTTTACATAAATCTAAAAATTAATTTTAAAAACAAAAAAGAAAAATAAGTTTCTTTTTCGATTACTAATTGAAAAAGGAAAATAAAAAAACGAAAAGGTAAATAAAAGACTCATCAAAAATAATAATTAACATGATCGTGACACGTTTCAAGTTAATCGATTAATAATACAAAAAGGAAAATAAAAAATCGGAAAAGTAAATAAGAAAATTAAGAATTAGGAAAATAAGTTATTTTTTTATGTTTTTCATTTAAATTAGAAAAATTGTATGATCAATTACTAAAGATAAAAGGAAAAATAAAAAATTATTATTAAAAATAGAAAAGAAAAATAAGTTTTTTTTGATTGCTAATACCAAAAGAAATATAAAAAATCGAAAAGGTAAATAAGAAAATTAAGAGAAAGAAAAATAAGTTTCTTTTATGTTTTTATTTAAATTAAGGAAATTGTATGATCAATTACTAATACTAAAAGAAAATTCTAGATGCTAATGATATGCCATTAGACGATGATAAGATCAATGAGAATGAGGATATCAAGAATCATGTGGAGAGTCTTTTGATGCGAGTCTTAAGATTTAAAAAGCTTAACTTCTCTAGAGAGCAGATAGATCAAATAATGGAGATGGATGTGAAGAGAAATAGAGACTTTATTTGCTTGAAGAGTGTTAATGGTAAGATCGTTAATATACTCGAATGACTCAAATTAAATACTCAATGTTTTAACGCAGCGGAACAAAAAAAGATAGTTGATAAAGTGTGTGAACAATATGAGAAGTAGGGTTAATGTTGCCTAGGATCCGCAACACATTCTGTGTTTTAAATATTTTAATTGAAAAAATGAGAATTAAAATAAATAAATAACTTTTATGTTTCGATTTGTATTTTTCTTATATATTTTTTAGTAGTAATGAGATTATGCTTTCAATTTTCTTTAAAAAAATATTTTAACGGGTTTTAGATTTTATTATTTTCTTAAATTTTGTTATTCATTTAAGTTTCTTTTTCGATTACTAATACAAAAAGAAAAATTGATTATTCGTTGTAAAGTTTCTTTACAGATTATTCGATTTTATTTTTAACTTATTTTTACGGGTTTAAAATATTTTATTAAAACCCCGCATATATGCGGATCCTATTCTAGTATATATATATATATATATGTATAATATGAAAGTATTATTAAAAGTTAAACGTTTATAATGTCTTGGAACTGATATAGAAAATAGATAAATTAAAATTAATAAGCTCAAGAAAAATGATAAAAATTTTGAACTAATATGCTGTAAGTGATTCACACTTCAAAGTTCAAACACACAATTTTCTTTTGGTTAATTGGTGAAATGGCCAAAGTGACACACGATTTAAAAGCTACCACCAAAAATCAGATAGATAGATGCGCAAAGTATAGATTGACAAAAATGCTCATGAACACCAACTTTAGGCAAATTTGACATAAAATAGTTGAATTCGATTTAATAGAATTCTAACCCACTTAGTAAATATAATTCAATTTTCTATCATTTTATTTCGTTTGAGAGATTTTAAATTTATTATAATTAGGGGAGAATCTGCGCGATGCGCGGGTTTTATTTTAAATTAAGTTTAAAATAATATATTTTTAGATCTATATTTTAACAATTTATTTTATCTTTTTAAAGAATTTTAATTTTCTACTTTATTCCGTGATAATCGTTGAATTTCTTTCATTCATTATTTTACGAATCTTTATTTGTTCTTCAATTTCATACTCTTTTCATTTGTCTAAATTTTAATATTATAATCATCTTAAATTTTTTCAATTTACCATTTTGAAGATTTATTTTACATATCTTGCATTGAATCCATATTTTTTCATGTTTTAAAATTTTGTATATTTTTGCATATATTCTTGTTTTTCTTTATTTTTACCTTCTTCTCTATATTGTTTAATATAATTTGTTATCTTCTCGATTTTTAATTAAATATTTTGCTGTGTCTTAAGATTTTATAGATTGTAGTTAACTTCTTAATTTATTCCATATCATAATTTATTTTCTGTTATACTAAAGTTTAATTATCGCAATTTATTTTAAAATAAAGACTACATCACTCAAAAAATATAATGATATATTTAAAATTATGTATTTTATAAGATTAATATGTTTTTATTTTTTAAATTAAATTATTATTTCATCTACTTATAATAATTTTAAAATAGTTGAATTCAAATTTAATAGTTCTTATGTATAGTTAATTTTACTTATGATAATATTTATTTATGTTACTTGACGTTTTAAAAAATAAAAATTACATCTTTCAATTTATCATTTTGAGTATTTTTTTATTTATGTGTTTGGGGCATAAGTCTATAATTGATATACATATAAACTAAAAAAGTGTTTCTAATTTAATATGCAAAATATAGAGACAATATCATAATTTTTATAGAGTGTTGTCAAAGTACTCATGACATAATGGAAAAAAAAAATTCTTTTATTGAGAGGATTGTGAGTCTAAAATCGTATGAAAGCAAATAAGAGGAAAAAAAGTTGTTTGGTTAAGATTTAATACAAATTATGTTTTTTTTGAAAATTAAATAATAAATGACACGTGGCATACTTTCAGATGTTGACGTGGCAGGTCCCGTAGACAGCCATTAAGCTTTTGTATATTAGAAAATAAGGATTAAATCACTCAAAAAATATAATGATATATTTAAATTATGTATTATATAAGATTTATATATTTATTATTTTTTAAATTAATTTAGAATTTTATCTACTTATAATAATTTTTAGATAGTTGAATTCAAATTTAATGGTTTTTATGTAAAATTGATTTTACATATGTTGATATTTATTTATGTTACTTGATGTTTAAAAAAAATGTTGTTTTTAATTTATCATTTTGAGGATGCCTTTATTTATGCGTTTTGTACATAAATCTATAACTGATATACATATAAATTTAAAAAAAGTGCTTATAATTTAATATGTAAAACATAGAGGTAATATCATACGTTTTTAGAGATGGTTGTTAAAGAGTATACATGCAGAATGGAAAAAATGATCTTCTTTTAATGAGATGATCATGAGTTCGAATCTCTTTGAATGCAAATAAAAAGATTAAATTATTTTTTTGAAAATTAAATGAGGAAGTGCCACGTGGCACCCTCTCATGTGCTGATGTGGCAGAAGCAGGAAAGTGTCCTTCTGCTTTTATATAGTAGATTTATTTCAGTAAATTTAGAGTGATGGGTATATTGGATAAAGTAAATACTATAAATTATTTGATTCCATTTGTCTTGTGATTTATGATTTGATACGATAAGGTCGTTTATAAAATAAATTGATACGATAAGGTCTTTATCTGATTCTATTTATATCCGTCAGAATCTTTGGCTGGCCATTTGTTCTTAGATTCGAGAATCAAATAAAGAAAATAAAAAAATACAATAAATACTGGTTAAAAACAATATGATAAGACCGTATTTAAGTCAAAGGTCAAAATTAAAAACTGGATTATATTTCTGGCTCCTTCCACAATTATTGGGTTTTCTGCTTTTCACCAAATACTTATGTTTTCTAAAACAGTAAACTCGTAACTAATTTTATAAGGCTTGTTGTTATACAGACAAAATCTCCTACTTGCTTTGATAACTCAAAAGGAAAAACGTTTTCTCCCATATCACTTTTATCTGTAATTATTTATCTTACAAGTATAAATTAAATGAGAAGAGAAGTATATTACTTTTCCTTGTAAATTTTTTTTTTTTTACATCACTTTTCCTTCTAAATATATGAACTATGAAGCAAATCAGCATATCCTTTGGCATATTCCACATCTGCGCGTAATTAGTTATAGACTTTCATATTTTTCTTAGATGCTTTCGTACAAAAGCATAAGATAAAATAAAACAAAAAGACAACTTATGATGTTAGTTTCGTGATATATTAAAAGAAGCCAAAACAAGAAAAAAGAAAAGTCGAATCGGTGTGACTCATCGGTCCACTTTAAAGTCACCAGGACCGTACACATGCAAGTTTGGTCCCAGTCCCATTCCTAATTTCGTATGACGACGTACGATATCAAAGTTTGATTGATTATCTCTACTCTTTTGTTTATGAAAAACATATTCATTGCATGTGGAACATTTTACAGCATATTAGTTCAAAAAAAAAATTGTTTCTTTTTATAAGATATTTTACGAGTTTCTATGTAAAAAATTAAATGTTACTCTCTCCGTTCCTTTATATTTGTTGTTAAAGATTCATTTTTGTTTCAATTTATTTGTTGTTTTTGACACTTTTTATGTAAAGTTAATAAAGTAGTATTAAAATCTGGATAAAAAACTTTTCCAAAGATTCTCTTTCCAAAAAGTGACTATCTTTTTTATTTAAAAGATTATTGTAGTTATTTTTTTTTTGTAATTAAGTGAGTTTCTTAATATGCGTGAATTATGTTAAAACAACAAACAATAAGGAACGGAGGGAGTATTTGATACTTTTAATTCTTTAAATTTTATAGTTTTTTATGATTGGGTGAGTTATATTTTTATAATTATTAAATGATGCTTTGATTAATTTTTTTTTTTTAAACTGCACTTTTAACTAAAAAAAGTTATACAATGGGACAGAGAGAGTGCTAACTAGTAGTATTTGATTGGTCATTTAATTCGGAAAAAATAACATTCACTAAAGAAGTGCCTTCAAATGTAGATCTGGTTGAATGTGTTAAATATTATGCCCTAAGACTATCCTAATGGAGACATTTGGGTGTCTTAAGTTCAAAAAAGAAAAAGAAAAAAAGAAAAGAATAATGATATGGCAACGCTTGGGTGTCTTAAGTGGAAGAAAAATGTCTTATTTAAAATTCTTTTTTAAGGTGTCTTATGACACGTGTCACGACACGATTCGTCACATATTTTGTTTTTTTTTTAAATCGTATTTTTTTTTTTCAAAAATCAATTTTTTTTTTATTATTATAAAATTTTAAGACACTCAAGTTAAGTATCTCCATTAGTATGGTATAAGCTATGAAAGTTTTTAACTTAAATTAATAATATATTTAATATTAAAATATGTTTAAGACACTCAACAAAAGTTATTTCATTGGGCTTGCTCTAAATGCTAAATTCATAAAAATATATGGTTGGTAAAATATTATTATCTGTTGGGAAAACTGTAACGTTTGGTTTACTTCAATTTTTAATCTCATAGACATAGAGTGAAATTAAAAAGATGTCCATAAAAAAAAAACATTTTTAATAGAAAAATAGAGAGTTTCGGCTATAAATAGGATACAACTACACATCGAATGGACTAGCTTTCGCTACTGAGATTTTTCCAAAGGCTTAGAAAAACTGTCAAACTTTATCACCTGTCTCTTCTGTTCCCCATCGTCTTCCTCGTGAACGAAACTTCTCAATCTTCTTTTTTTGTTTTTTCACTTGTTTTTCGAGTTTCACGAGATACTTCCACTCTCCTACGCCACTTCTTTTTTGACCCTTTTTTTGTTTTTTTTTTTAAATCCCCATTTTCCGTAATTAATCTAAAGGTGAATCTTTTTGTTTGACGTGTTTCACTTCCAGCTTTATCGGATTATATTCTCCTTGATTTTCGCCGATTGTGTCAATCTGGAAATTTCTGGGGATTTAAAGGGGTTTTGATTAGATTTGGCCGTTTGGGACTACTATTGAAAAGGGAGAGGGAGAGAGAGAGAGAGAGAACCATCTCAACCATGGCTACGGGAAATTTGAAGAAAATGGCTTCCATTGATGCTCAGCTCAGGCTTATTGCTCCTGGGAAGGTCTCTGAAGACGACAAGCTTGTGGAGTACGATGCTCTGTTGTTGGATCGATTTCTGGATATTCTTCAGGATTTGCATGGCGAAGAAGTCAGAGAATTCGTATGTTTCCTTTTTCTCTGAGATCACTCTCACTCTTTCTTAACTCGTTTCCTGCGAAGTAGAGCAAAGAGTTTGTGTTAAAAATCTGAACTTTGGGTTGCCCATGAGTAAATCATGATGTGGGTTTGTTGTCTCTGCTTGAATTATCCCAAAATTTCAAACCTTTTTTTTTTTGGTGTGAAATCGGGCAGATCAGAAAGTTTCATGTTTCATCTTCTTCATTGAGTTTGTATCTGTTTCCAGTTTTACTTTGGTTCTGAATCGGAGAATGTTTTTGTTTTGCCTAAAGGTTCAAGAATGCTACGAGGTTGCTGCTGATTACGACGGAAACCGCAACACGGAGAAGCTAGAGGAGCTTGGAAATATGCTGACGAGTCTGGATCCAGGGGATTCAATTGTGGTGACAAAATCATTCTCAAACATGCTTAGCTTGGCTAATCTGGCCGAGGAAGTCCAGATTGCTTACCGGCGCAGGATTAAGAAGCTTAAGAAAGGCGATTTCGCCGATGAGGCCTCTGCTACAACGGAATCCGACATTGAAGAGACTCTCAAGAGGCTTTTGCAGCTTAACAAGACCCCTGAAGAGGTCTTTGATGCTCTTAAGAACCAGACTGTTGATTTGGTCTTGACCGCTCATCCCACTCAATCTGTTCGTCGGTCTCTGCTCCAAAAGTTTGGAAGGTTTGTAACTTTTTTTTCAGACTCCTCGCATTTTCATTCCTTGTGACTTTTGGCTTTACTGATGTGTTTTGTTTCCGATGTTTCTAGGATTCGTGATTGTTTGACACAGTTATATGCAAAGGACATTACTCCTGATGATAAGCAAGAGCTCGACGAAGCTCTGCAACGAGAGGTATATACTCAACTCAAGAACTCAATGAAGCTTTTTTTGTTGCATGAATTTTTACTGAAACTCTGTTTTTGTTGCGCACCAGATTCAAGCTGCTTTTCGCACTGATGAAATCCGGAGAACTCCTCCTACACCGCAAGATGAAATGAGAGCGGGTATGAGCTACTTCCATGAGACAATCTGGAAAGGAGTTCCTAAATTCTTGAGACGTGTTGACACGGCTTTAAAGAACATTGGAATCAACGAGCGCGTTCCTTACAACGCGCCTCTTATTCAGTTCTCTTCTTGGATGGGCGGAGACCGTGATGGTACACTCTTAACTTCTTCCTTCTCTTTGAACCATTGAAACATGCATTGGTTCTAAAAATTGGAGACGTTTCTGAATCCAGGAAACCCGCGAGTAACTCCTGAAGTTACTAGAGATGTATGCTTATTAGCAAGAATGATGGCTGCTAATCTCTACTTCTCCCAGATAGAAGATCTTATGTTCGAGGTAACGAAAACTTATATCACTAGTTACTTGCTTGTTAATGTAAATGGCAGAGAAACTTACTTTCGGTTCTGTGTGTTTGTTTACAGATGTCCATGTGGCGTTGCAATGAGGAACTTCGTGTTCGTGCAGAACGTCAAAGGTGTGCGAAAAGGGACGCAAAACACTATATAGGTGTGTGCTACCTTCTGGCTAGTTTTAGTCTTTTAGATGTGTCCGAGCTCTTTAAACGGTTTGTTGTATTATGTTTGATGTATGACCGGTTTTTGGGATGGTTGTAGAATTTTGGAAACAAATTCCTTCGAATGAGCCATACCGAGCTATTCTCGGAGACGTGAGGGACAAACTCTACAACACACGTGAGCGTGCGCGTCAGCTATTGTCGAGCGGAGTTTCAGACATTCCTGAAGACGCGGTTTTCACAAGTGTGGACCAGGTGTGTTTTCTTGCTGTTTGCAGATGAAGTAGGAGTGTTCCAGATTGTAGAAAACTGAATCCAAACTGATGCATAGTTGATTTAGTTTGGCAAATCCAGGCTGAACCAAAACATGGACTGAACCGTCTTTAAGATTAACGTTGATTCTTGTCTGATTAGCATCTCTAGTTTTCTAACCTTTTGATTGTTTCTGTTTTCGTTCCAAAGTTTTTGGAGCCGCTTGAGCTTTGTTACAGGTCGCTCTGTGATTGCGGTGACAGACCTATTGCTGATGGAAGCCTGCTTGATTTCTTGCGCCAAGTGTCGACGTTTGGGCTTGCGCTCGTGAAACTTGATATCCGTCAAGAATCTGACAGACACACCGATGTCTTGGACGCTATCACGCAGCACTTAGGCATTGGATCTTACAAAGAATGGTCAGAGGATAAAAGGCAGGAGTGGCTATTATCTGAGCTAAGCGGAAAACGCCCTCTCTTTGGACCGGATCTTCCCAATACCGAAGAATTCGCGGATGTTTTGGACACTTTCAAAGTCATTTCCGAGCTTCCTTACGATAGTTTCGGTGCTTATATAATCTCAATGGCCACTGCTCCGTCAGATGTGCTCGCTGTTGAGCTCTTGCAACGCGAATGCGGGATCACTCATCCTCTGAGAGTTGTCCCGTTGTTTGAGAAGCTGGCGGATTTAGAAAATGCTCCCGCTTCAGTTGCCCGTCTCTTCTCCATAGAATGGTACAGAAACCGGATCAACGGTAAGCAAGAAGTCATGATCGGGTACTCCGACTCGGGCAAAGACGCTGGCCGTTTATCTGCGGCTTGGCAGTTGTACAAGACTCAAGAAGAGCTCGTGAAGGTTGCCAAAGAATTCGGAGTCAAGCTCACAATGTTTCACGGGAGAGGTGGGACTGTGGGGAGTGGAGGTGGACCGACCCATCTTGCTATCTTGTCTCAGCCTCCGGACACCATTCACGGGCAGCTGAGGGTAACGGTTCAAGGAGAAGTTATCGAACAGTCTTTCGGAGAAGAGCACTTATGCTTTAGGACTCTTCAGCGTTTCACGGCTGCTACACTCGAGCACGGAATGCATCCACCGGTTTCCCCTAAACCAGAGTGGCGCGTCCTCATGGATGAAATGGCTGTAATTGCCACTGAAGAGTACCGTTCTGTCGTCTTCAAGGAGCCCCGTTTCGTTGAGTACTTCCGTCTGGTAAGTTCTTAACCAACTCACTCTTCCTTCAGCTGAATAAAAAATTGCAGCTAAAACTTCGAAATTCGGGTTTGGTGTTTGTGTTACAGGCGACACCTGAGCTTGAATACGGAAGGATGAACATAGGAAGCCGGCCGTCAAAGCGAAAACCGAGTGGAGGTATAGAATCTCTACGTGCAATCCCGTGGATCTTTGCGTGGACTCAGACGAGGTTTCACTTGCCGGTGTGGCTAGGCTTTGGAGCTGCTTTCAAGCGCGTGATACAGAAAGACGGGAAGAATCTCAACATGCTCAAAGAGATGTACAACCAGTGGCCTTTCTTCCGCGTCACAATCGATCTAGTCGAGATGGTTTTCGCCAAAGGAGACCCCGGAATCGCGGCTCTGTACGACCGTCTCCTCGTCTCCGAAGAGCTCCAACCGTTTGGTGAACAGCTTCGAGTTAACTACCAAGAGACCAGACGCCTCCTCCTCCAGGTACAAACTTATTTCAACCATAGCCGTTGTAGAAACCGCGCAAAACGCTAACTAAACCGGTCTTTCACTTGCCAGGTCGCGGGCCACAAAGACATTCTAGAAGGCGACCCATACTTGAGGCAAAGGCTGCAGCTACGTGACCCGTACATCACGACATTGAACGTGTGCCAAGCCTACACGCTCAAGCAGATCCGTGACCCGAGCTTCCACGTCAAAGTCCGGCCACACCTTTCTAAGGACTACATGGAGTCTAGCAAACCAGCGGCTGAGCTCGTTAAGCTGAATCCTAAGAGCGAGTACGCACCGGGGCTTGAAGACACCGTTATCCTCACCATGAAGGGTATAGCCGCCGGTATGCAGAATACCGGTTAAAGGCATTTTAATTGTCATTTCACCGTCTTTGTACTATATATTCCCTAAAATCTCTTCTGCTATGTATTATTTATTCTATGCTGTGTGATAATAATCTCTCTGAATCCTCCGTACGCTTTTTTATGAGTATAATATTTTCAGTTGTTATGTTATTATATCAAGAATAAAAGAAAGAACTAAATTACTCAAATTTGATCTGTTATTCACATTAGTCATTAACTAATGTGGAGAGCAGCGTTATTCTATTCCATATTGTAATTTTGTTGAGGGAAAATATTATATCAAAAGTAACAACATATTCTTCAAAAGCTAAAAAAATAGGTAAACCGTAATCCCTAATAGGTAAACCGTAAATCTGAAATCCTATACTCTGATCTCAAAATTGAGTTTTTGTTAAATTTGAACCTTTTTTAGCCTTTTCCCTTTATTTTTATTTATTTATTATGAAACGTTTAATTTGATAAATAAAATGTTAGTTATATCGTTTTCTGATTTTTCATAACACATATTTTTTTCTAAAACAAAATAATCTTTTTCGCATCTACCAGTTTAAATTAGTTAACAAATTTCTATATGCTCCATGATGGTAATCTGGGATGTGAAATTATCATTTTTTTGTTCATTATTTGAGAAAATATTATTCATCATTGGAAGATAAAGTACTATTAAAATGAGTGGACTGGTGGATAGAGAATGATGACGTGTCATAACTTGGTTGGAGAGAGGAGAGCCAATGGATCCCACGCGGAATATTGTAATGACACAAATCACTTGCTGATAAGAACTATTGAGTAATAATTGCCCCGTTAAACCTGCGTTAATTACGGTTTTATTCCTACGCGCGGCTCAAAGATCTTCTGTGTGTTCTTTCTTTCGTCAGGAAAACCAAAAAAAAAAACAAAAAACAAAAGAACAGCGATCTTCGAGAACAAACTCGGATCAGTCGAAAAAAGCTTTGGAATTTGATAGTTTGATATTTAAATCTATGGGTTCTGGGAAAGAGCGTGACAATTTCGTCTACCTCGCTAAGCTTTCTGAACAGGCTGAGCGCTATGAAGGTAAAGAATCTTTGTACTTCTTCTTCTCTCTCTCGAATGGGTTCTGTGAATTTCTCGTAATTAGGTCTTTTATGACATATTATTAGCTCGATTATGTGTTTGGTTTACTGAATTTTGATTTTATCAAAAGTGGGTTTTTGATCGTTTGGTTTGATCTTTAGAAATCAAATGGTTTTCGTTTTCGTATCGTTTTGGTTGTATGAGAGTGGATTTTCCGAATTGGTTTCAAGGGTTTCGGTGTTTTTTCCAGATTGGTATTGAAAATGTGAATTCTTTTTTTTTTGGCACAGAAATGGTGGAGTCGATGAAAAATGTTGCGAAATTGAACGTTGATCTGACGGTGGAAGAGAGGAACTTGCTCTCTGTTGGGTACAAGAACGTGATCGGTTCAAGGAGAGCTTCGTGGAGGATTTTCTCGTCGATCGAACAGAAAGAAGCAGTGAAAGGGAATGATGTTAATGTAAAGAGGATCAAAGATTATATGGAGAAGGTTGAGTCAGAGCTTTCAAACATATGCATTGATATAATGTCTGTGTTAGACGAGCATCTGATTCCATCGGCTTCCGAGGGTGAATCAACCGTCTTCTTTAACAAGATGTAAGCCAATAATGCCCTTTGCTTGATGTTTAAACCCAAGATTACCAAAGTTATGTGTCTAAAGATTTGTTTGGTTTTCGCAGGAAAGGTGATTATTACCGCTATCTTGCGGAATTCAAATCAGGGAATGAGAGGAAAGAGGCTGCTGATCAGTCTTTGAAAGCCTATGAGGTCATCATCTACTAGTGATCTTTAGTGTTTATCGATCACTGGATATTCTTCGCTTTAGTTTTGAGTTTTTCTTTTTTGGGTTTGCTTTACACAGATTGCTACTACTGCTGCTGAGGCTAAACTCCCTCCTACACATCCTATCAGATTGGGTTTAGCCTTGAATTTCTCTGTCTTCTACTACGAGATCATGAACTCACCCGAAAGGTTTAGAGAGTGTTATTTACTGAAAGAGAACATAAAAGACTCATTGTTTCAGGGATTTGAGATTGTTTATTTTTTTTTATATATTCAGGGCATGTCACCTTGCTAAGCAGGCGTTCGATGAAGCTATCTCAGAGCTTGACACTCTGAATGAGGAATCCTACAAAGATAGCACCTTAATTATGCAACTCCTCAGGGACAATCTGACCTTGTGGACTTCTGACATCCCGGAAGAAGGAGGTGATGATCACTCTGGACCTACGCAAGCTCTTAAACTATAATGCTTCATTGTCCTACAAAAGTCCTTTTTGGTGCTTTTCCGTGCTAGGTGTATCTGTTCATTGTCGCTTCTTTTGCGTGGTGTTGTTTTGCCTGGAACCAATGAATTTAAGACATTGTTAGCATGTCCATGGACATGCTTCATGATAGATAGTTGAAATAAGCATCCAGAAGATGATTGTCTGTTTCATAACGATTCATATTTCGCTGCGGATTTTCAAATGTTTAATTGGCCTATATGTGCAGTAGATGATGCCCATAAGACGAATGGTTCTGCTAAACCTGGTGCAGGTGGAGACGATGCAGAGGTAAAGTAGACGAGGTTCTTTTCCTTGAGTTGAATCGAATAAGCCTATTCTGATACAAGATCTTCTTTGCTCTTGATGCAGTGATCTGATATGTGTGCACCCGCAGCAGCGGCACTGGAGAAGCATGTTTCAAGAACAACTGAATGCGCGGTGAATAATAGCGAAACGTAGAGTTCCTCTGTTTGCTGTATCATTATTGTCTATGTTGTACTCTGGTTAGTCCCAAATTTCTCTGGTTTGAGTGTATTGCATCATCTGATGTCTGTTTCAGGACACAGTCTTCTTATTTGTAATTTGTAATTCACTACTGTCTTGCTTCACCATTGCTCTTGTCTCTTACTATTTGTCCCTATGGATCCAATCTTCCATCCCTTCATTTCTGCATCTTTCCTCATGTTCTGTAATACTCTGTGCAGCTTCTTTCACAGCTACTTAGTCTGTTATGGAGAATCTAGCACAGAATCAGTATCTGTAGCGTATTGTATATATAACACAAGCCAAACGTAAATTGATAGTGAAGTTTGCATTTCTTGTATCCTTTGAACATTTACTTCATTAGCAATATAGCCAAATAAAGCAGAGTCAAACTCCAAAAAATATATAGAAAAAAAAAAGAAAAGAATGAATGATTTGTTGAATGATAGAATAGCTCTTTCCAATCTTTCATGAGATTTCTTAATCTTCTCTTAAGTCTTAAAATAGGCTCGTGGAATCAAATGATAGGGGAAGCAGAGAATGATGATGATAGGCTTTTTCAAATTATAAGAGGGAGTGCTTTATAGAGTCCTCTAGAAACTGGTGGCTCGGACAAATCATCTCCTTCACTTTGTCTCCATTCTTGTACATCTTAAATGTCGGAACTTTCCTGATACTCTCTGCCTTCGCTAACGCCAAGCTCTCTTCCACATCCACCTAAAATAACGTTTCGTTTTCTCGGTTAGAACATTGCGAGACATAGATTATATGAGTTTAGAAGAAACTGTGATACAAAAAAGAGGCATTTTTGGAGGTTGGTCTTACCTTGAAGAAATGTACTAATGGATACCGGAGGCACAAAGTGTTGACGAAGGGAGAGATTTCTTCGCATTGTCGGTTTGAGGATGATTTGAAATGAAACACAGAGACACCTGAATAAAAAATGTTTCCACTCGAGTAAAGAAGACTGATAAAAAAAATCTCAACCTTTTCATAATAATTGGAGGTTTCTGTTTAAAACTTACCGGGAAGTGTTACCGCGCTCTTGAACTTATCCAAAGTCGAAACCGCTTCAACTTCGTTATTGAAACCTAAGCTTTTAGATTCGTGACTTCTGTTCATCACCGCGGTTTTCGCTCTCTCTAGAGACTCTGCAACTTCGCCGTCTCCCGGAAGCTCCCTTCTCACGAACTCATAATCTCTAACCGCATCTTCCCATCGACCAAGCTATATATATGTTCAACAAACATTGTCATTCAAATACACTACGGAGACTCGGTTAATAAACTGATCAAACTGAGTTCTAATCTCACACCTTTCCATATGAAGCAGCCCTTCGTAGAAGCGCCTTGATGTAACTAGGGTGGATTTTGAGCGCTTGGTTACAGTCTTCAACAGATTTCTCCCACAGACCGAGTTTATACCAACACGCCGCTCTGTTGCAGTACAAAACCGAGTTGGAATCGTCTTGCTTGAGACCGTCTCCGTAAGCCACGCTCGCTTCAGAGTATCTCCCCGAACTAAACAGCTCATTCCCGCGAGTACGTGCCCTCGCAACCATCTTCACATGGTTTAAAACCGACACGAGCTCGGGGTTGGTCTGATCGAGCATCGCAGCTCTCTCTGCCTTTACAACAGCATTCTCAAATCTGCAACAAACCTATCATCTCTAGTCACTCGCCGGAGAAAATCAAACAAGCAAGCAACTAACAAGAACAACAACAACAACAAAAATCCAAAGAATCACAAGTTTTTTTTCCGAATTTCGAAAGCTCACCTTCCTAATGCCATATCAACTTGAGCTTGGATACAGAGCACATAAGCTTCAGCTACCATACCAAAGAGTTTCGCCTGTGGTTGAGAATGGTAACTATGATGATGATCCAATCTTGGGATGCAAGATAGGCAAAAATCCGAATCCTCTATTTGGTTAAGACGCAAAAAGGCTTCGGCTTTACAAGCTAAGAGCTGTCCAAATCAATCGAAAAACCTCACTGTTAGTTTTAAAAAAATCTTTAAAAGCTTGCTTATGTTATGGCGATGATTCCTCACCTGAGGAGACGAATCAGCGCCGTTCGAAATGGCTGCATCGGTTTCCTTAACGGCGGTTTTCCAATCCCCAATCTTCCGAGCCTCCCAGCATCGTCGGAGATGCTTCTCCAGCGTCTGCAGCCGTTGGAGATCTGCTTGATCCGGACATTGCCCGGAATAACAAAGATGACGCCTTGCATTCTCAGCTTCTCCCAATCTAAAACCAACAAGGCAACAACAAAGATTAGATTAATAAACAAAACCCTTTTTTTTTGCATCATTACAACTCTCAATCTTTTAAAACTAAAACACACCTGAGATAGAGTGAAGCCAGTCTTTGGTGAGCTCTGGAGTAAGACGGATCAAGCCTGACAGCTTCAAGGCATTCTTTAACGGCCTCTCCTAACCGTCCTGACGCTGTTAACGCAGCCGCACGGTTGCTTCTGTAAGCTGCATTCTCCGGCGACAATGAGATTGCTCTGTCGTAAAGCGAAAGAGCTTCGGAGAAATTCCCTCTTCTGTACATATCGTTCCCCAATCTCTTCAGCTCCTCCGGGTTTTCACCGTGCTCCGCCGCTCTCGCCTTTCCGTTGCCTCCTCCGCCGCTTCGTACGACGTTTCCGTGTCCGTAATTTCCGGTTCCTGTGCATAGAGTCTCGGTTCTGCTTGAGGTCCGAGTCGCCATTCCGGTTTTCAAGATCCGACCCGACGGGCAAATGTTGCCGGCGGGTAAAACGCCGGGACTCGGCGTCGGCGACACTGCGGACGTCGCGCCGCTACCTCCACCGGAGCTGTGGCTCGTTGCTGAGTAGAAGCTAGAGCCGGAAAAGATCAATGGCGTTCCTGTCGAAGAGGATCTCCGGTGACCCGGTTTAAGATTCCGGGTCGTCGGCATTCCGGATCCGGGTACAACGGAGCTCGAAATCTCGCCGGAGTGGCTTTTACCCATCTGAGAAGTGGCCGACGGTTTGCCAGAAGCAGAGCCAGAGGAGCCGGAGCTGCTTGTGGGAGTCGCTGCGGCGGAGGAGGAGGATGAGGAGACACGTGGCATTAAGGTAGAAACCGGAGAGCCCAGATTGAGTTCTCGGAAATCGGGTTTGTTGACGTCATCGTCTCTCTGTAAACTCAAAGAGTCACGAAATCGTCCTGTGGTTGAGTCTATAGCAGGTTCTAGCGAAAGCCTTCTAGAATGAGACATCCTCGTACTTTGATCTTGAAAAGCAAGAAAAAAAAAATCTAATGGCTTTCCCTCAGCTTCTTCTTCTTCTTCTTCTTCTTCTCAGAAGTCAGAAACTCACCAACGAAGCTCAAAGAGAAACAAAAACGCTGGACAGAAACAAGTACTGTCCAGAGAGAGAGAGAGAGAGAGAGAGAGAGAGAGAGAGAGAGAAGAAGACAGATCTCGTGATAAATAGAAAAGGAGGAAGCAAAGAATGAAGGTGAAAATCAATAATTGGCTTATTAAATTTGGTTAACCTTGATAATTAAAAAGATTACAAATTTCCCTGAGATTATGACATTGATTTTCTTCTGCTGTTCATCACGAGTCTCTCTCTTCACTCCCGTGTCTTCACGGCTGCTTGTCTTTGAAGGACAAAATACGGTGGCTTATCTATCGAATTTTTCATTCTTATTTGTATTATTATCATTTATATAAACTACATAGACTAAAATAGTTGACTTTTGAATTTTGAGCACAGTATTGGAAAAACAAACTAATTTACTTTTTCGAATATGTAACGCAATTGTCAATTCTAATTTTTTTAGATAATTTGGAATTTTTATCATACATTGCTTCGTGCTGAGGTAAACGAATTATCAGTCTATCATACAATATTGCATTTGGTAAGTGTACTAATAAAATATATTTGCCCTAATACTGTTGAAAATCAAGCCTCGAGTAAGGAAAATGCGTAAAACCTCTCGAATGATAATTATTTAACGTGTTATTAGTATTATATGATTTAATTCTTTTTGCCCAAAATGTCAAGGCACGCAGATTCAAGCACGTTCGCTCATGTTCCCAAAATGTTACTCTATCAAATTTAATTTTCTTACAACATTTATTAATTACAAACTGTACAATAGCATAAGCAGGCTATCATTAGAATTTAGCACTAAACCTTCGTAGGATATTCAATGCACGACATGTAACTATTTTATCTTTCTTTCTTTTTTTGCTTATTGTCATTTATCAAACCCCACTTTTAGGGGCGTTGTACAGAACCCTCGCATTAAATTTGCCGCTCAATTGATTAAAATTCTAAATTGTAATGGTAATTGCTTAGACATTCAAATATTACCTAGTGTATAATTACGAAAAATCCCAGCAAGTAACTAAGAAGTTACCTTCTAAAAATGTAGTATATATTGAATAATTTTTTTAAAAAAATACAAGGTTTTGTCAATTCAAAATAATTCAACAAATCATTGACTTTTGGTTATTAAAATATTTGACCATATTAAATGAGGAAATAGTTATAAAAAAAGGCTTAAATGAGAAAATGCCACGTAGGGTTTTCAACGCTCGCACTCAGAGACAGCACGATCGAGGGCAAATCCGTCTTTCGAAGTAGATGTATTTATCAAGCCAGCAAAACTTTTGTTTAAGCCACCATATTTATTGTAGTATTTTGTAACTTATATATAAGCATAAAAAGTAATCTTTTGTGACAATAGCCGATTCGTATTTAAATGAAATCAATAAATATTAAAAGCATTTTCTTATAAATGGAGCTGGCAAAAAAAAAAAAAAAATATTGTTAACGGGTGTCCTTTGAAAAGCCTGTCATAGTTCTCTTTTCTTTTCTGGGGATTACTATTAAATTATTTAAATTCATCAAACCAAACTAGTTAATACTCATAACTACTTTCTAGTACTACTTCATTTTTTTATTTTGTAGACCTTCGCGCAATTCCATATATTCCGTACCAATATCGCTCTCGAGAGGAATCAAGACTCTGATTAAATCGCTGTCGGGGCATCTTACTTGGTAATTATAATAACGATATTCGGGTCTCTTTATAAAGTTACAATGTTACGTCGGCAAACATACTTTACTACTTATATAATAAATTACAGTATTTAAAATGATGCTTGATGTTATTCAAGGTACGTATGGCTTGGAATTTGATTGTTGTTGGGGTGTGCCGGGAGAACATGGGGAATTTATAAATATTAAACGAATTTCTAAAATTCCACATGATTTTGTACTCAATTTTTGAGAATTTGGAGATCGAATTCTATATATAGAAAGTGCCAAGCTTAGTAGAAAACCACAAGCCACAAGATATTGGACTTTCTCTCTAATAAATAAATCAGACAGAAAAATTTGCAATGAAAACTTGCAAGTGCTTCTATTTTACATGAACAAACGAAGACAAATTCCTTAGTTCTTGTCCTAACTACACATAATG
Organism: Alliaria petiolata; assembly: GCA_020283515.1. Classification (NCBI taxonomy): domain Eukaryota; kingdom Viridiplantae; phylum Streptophyta; class Magnoliopsida; order Brassicales; family Brassicaceae; genus Alliaria; species Alliaria petiolata. Next base: position 34,892,158 of record JAHZTW010000001.1, read on the forward strand.
ACAATTACTTATACCCGCGTTGTTTTTTTTATTGGATTACCTTTCTTTATTAACATCCATTGGTGTTTTTGAACTTTAACATCCATTGGTGTTTCGTGGTATATTCTTTATCTATCTGTATCCCTTACACTGTGATACCCTTAATAATATATACAAAAACAGGTATGAGAATTATCTGGTTTTCTTAATTATTCGATTAATAATTTTATAACAAGCTAATCCACGCTTATCTAGCTTAACTACTTTTATTATTAATAAAGGGTATCCTATGTTTCATCAATATTATTTTATTTCATTTTCAAAACTACGATCATAATGTCAGTGCAAACAAAGAATATATGTAGATCGCATTACCGTTCAACTCGCAATTTTTTTTGTAAACCCGCAATTTTTTTAATGATACATTCTTTTACTCTGAATTTTTACAATAATTTACTACTTTCCCTTAGATTGAAATAGTTAACTAAATTATAAATTGGTGGAAACACTTTTGGTCTAATGGATAGTAGTAATCAATTACAAGAACATAAATCAGAACAGTATAAGAAACGTAGATATCAATATACATACATGAAAAATATTAAAAGAACGTCCGAACTCTTTTATTTAGTTTCAGTCAAAATTTATTTATGTCTGGTTTAAGTTTTGTGTGAATCATATATAACAACTCAATAAAAAAAAAAAGTGGTCCTGTAATTTGTATTTTGCTAAAGAAGGGGTTCTGTAATATTAACAAATTTGAAAACGATAAATAAATGATGAGATTTGTTAATTATATTCCAAGTTATAACTTAGATTATCACATGCAATGCAATATATAATTTATGTGAAGAATTCACAATGTAAGGTTAACGGACGCCACTATATATCGTGCGTAGATATCAAAGCGTTTGTTAGTTTTTCTAGTATTTTTTTAGTCACTCTTACTTGCGGTAAAATTAGTGTTTGTAACTGGTAGCATGAAATCGAATGTTAGTGTAGATGTAAATTCCAAGTAGCTAGGAAGATTTGCGTATCCTTGCAACAATTAGGATTTAGAATGGAAATGGAAAAAGGAAAAATATTTTATACTGGAAAAACGGCTGCATGTGTCGATAATTGAAAACATATCGATCCTTATAATGTATTTAGTAAATTTAACAGATCACTTATATATTGCCATGATTTTATTTCTTGCCACCTGAGCAGAGGTTAGATGCTCGATCATGTGAGCATATGCTGACATGATATGAATCTTCTTTACATTCATCATCATCTCCATCAACAATCTAATTTAATTTTCATATTATCACTCTTTTCTATATAGAAAAGTATGGTGTTTACGGATAAAACAATGTATCTTTTTTAGTTTTTACAAATATTGTATTGAAATCTAAAGGTAATATTGCAATACATATTTCTTTTCAAAACAAAATGTTGCAATACATATTCATGTAGAGATAAATTACGAAAAATAGTTTTAATTAGTAAGATAATTCATCGTAGTTTATATTTTCTTTAAATCTTATTAAACTTGACGTTTTATGATAAAAATATATACCATTATCTTTAAATTAAGATTTTTTTTTTTGGTTGCTAAAAATAAATTAAGAAAGTTATTTAATAAAAACGATCAAAACTATAGTATTTATGTTTGCTTGCTTTTTTAAAAATGAAAACGACAACAGTACTTATAGACAAAAAAAAATTAACCTAAAAGTATGTCTAGTTATATTTAAAATAATAATATAAAACAACATAATTGATGAGCTTTTCGTAAATAAGGAAGTGTATGTGCTGTACATAAACATTCCACATGCCCCATGTCTCAAATTTTAAAAAGTAAGGAAAAACTAGTTCGTTTTGTAGTAGCTAACAAAAACGATCATCCACCATTGATTAAACGATCATCGTCTAGCTATTGTTATCGTCGTGATCATCACTGTCATTATTATTATCATCACCATTTTTATTGTAACCATCACCACCGATATCCTTGTTACCACCAATGTCGTTATTATCACTGCTAATATGGTCATCGCAATCGTTGCTATCATCGGTGTTGATGTTATCAATTTATCATGATTGGTGACAGTTGTGATGATTGCAATGCCAAAGGAGATGGTGACAAAAATATATTAAAAAAAATCTAGAAGCTATTATCTCAGATCATTACATGACGAGAGTAGTGGCGGTAATTAATAGTTTATGGTGATGATTGTCATAAATATTTTACCACAAAATTTAATATAATTTTAAAATAAATTTGGGTTACAGTTTATAAATTTTAGACAAGAGTTCAAGAATTTGGTTTCTTTAACACAGAACAAAATATATTTTAATTTTTGGTCCAAAAAAAACAAACTAAACTTATATGTTAATTTCTAAGTCAAAAATAGTTAGAAAACGATATCATAATGGCTGAATGTTTTTTTTTTTTTCTAAAATCGAAGTTGATTTTACAAAAAAAAAATTGGTCAGTTGGAGGGTTTTGTTTTTTAGCATTTTTCCAATAAAAACATAATCAAGAATTTTTATTTCATCTTAGAAATGGTTGTTTTAGACTTTTAGAATAAACGAACATGAAAAGCGGGGGCAAGAGTTGAACAGCATGATTGGTGACACATGTTGGTCTTGTCTTTCTCTGTTACTTCAGTCACGCCATCATATCATTGAAGTCGAATTTATGAACTTTAATCATTAAAATTTTATGAATTTTATAGAATCACCAAGTTTTTCACTATTTTGTACAAATGTTATACGTTTCTGAAAAGGCCTTCTGAATAAAATACTTGCAAATTTTATTTATCGCAGTTTAATATTCACAAATATCACTAAGCTTGTATTTTAACACATTCGATTAGTGTATGTTAACAAAATTAGAAACATCGTTAACTCTATTAAAATAACAAACGACAATGCACGTGAGTGCTAAGTTAGAATCCAACATCGATTATGGTTTTGCTGTTGTTGTCTTTGCATATCCAAATAGGTTAACCAATATGATACCGAAAGTGTAGAAAGTTTGAGTATTAAAGAGTTAATGTTTGATGTATCTATTTCTTGAAATATCTTAATAGTTGGTCATTTTTATGGATTTTTTTTTTCTATTTAAAAGATGAAATAGTAGAAGATAGTATTGAGCAAACCTTATTTTGTTGGCAGATCTACGTATTTTGTTTGGCTTATGATCTACACATGTTCTTATTTCTATATCGTATAGTGATAAAACTTGAGAAATAATGAACATATGGGACACATGCCACTAAGATTAACATGTGCTTCAAATAATTTTGAGTCTACTCGCCAGTTCTTCCTATTTCATTAAATCTGCACAATATTAATCTTTTCAACTTTATCTGAGAGAACATATTTTCTCTTAGAATTTTGAACTTCAGTAGACTAAAGTATATTAAAATCAATATATTATTAATTGTTAATATATATTCTTTGAAGTTGCTTTTGTATCCAAATCAAACCGAATCCAAACTGAGTCGAACTGAAAGTTTGTCAAACCAAACCGTCCTAAAAAGTTTGGTTTCATATCAATAGCGAAAAATCAATTTACAGGATCAAACCGAATTAGATAACCGAATCCCGCTTGGACATATATAATGCGGGATAAGTGCAGTTACTGCAGAAAATGCGGTGCAAAATGATTTATGAATGGTAAACAAAAATTATTTGCGGTGCAAAATAATGTTTGATTGGTAAAAAAGCTAACAAATATGCGTAATACATATTGTAAATAAATATTAATATAAAAATAATATTATTATTATTATATATTAAAATTGTATGTTTAGTGTTAAAAAAATATATTTTCATATATTTTTATAAACCGTAAATATCAAAATTTATTGGAAATGAAAGTTTAATTATATATATTGAGATATTGATACATAAAATAGAACGTTAAATAATAAAAATGTAAGTACAATACAAAAAAAATACTATCGAGTAGTTTGGTTTTCCCGTAACAGAGTTGCAATGTTGTCTCTTATTTATACCATAAGTTATCTATCTGCTACCTCAGCTGCTTCTATGGCACGTAAGTCAGGTTCAGAATCTCTGTTGTTTATTCATGTCTCTGTCATTGTATATGCAAAATCTGCATCTGTAAATTTTGAAATTTTGATAAAATTATGTAGTCTCATTATAGTGTTTTATGATAAAGTTTGAATGGTAATGGTTATAAGTACGGGGCATATATAATAATTTCTCAAATTTTAACTATTTAATTTTAATATTTTGAATGAACAGATTTTTTTCTTCAAATAAAACTATATCAATTAATAAAATGAATTTACTGTTATTATTTATATTTTTAATAATTTTAAAGTCTATTTAAAAAAGAAAGTTAGAAACCCGCACCTAAAAACAGAAAACCACACCTAAATGAACATATATGAATTGCAAAAGGCGTATCACTACTTTTGGTCATGTGTTTCTCTAGGTGCGGTATTTGGAATTTTTTAATATATAAATTTTGAAGTGAACCGCTTTTGACAAAAAATTGTGAATGAAGACATTAATAAAATACGTCCCGCAAAGTTTCAAATACATCCCGTCCCACTGTCGCCGTTCAAGGCCTAAGTATGAGACCACAAGCGAGAATATAAAATGAACTGGTTGGTATATAGCAATACATGTACAGTACGTATAAGAGTCAGCACATGAGATTAAAAATATAATTTTAATTTGATAAATCAAATAACAAATGGGTAAATGGGCTCAACCGCACTTTTCAGGCCCAAACAATACCTTCTTCCGTTGACGGAATAATAAAATGGGCTTTTATTTTCTTCTCATAGTTTTGGAATTGAATGATGTTGCGGGTGATAGGTAGGGGCATAAAGCTTGGTGACAAAGACAATGTGCTTTTTATAGATATGCATTAATGTCACATTATTAGTATGACCTTGTGATATGAGTTTGCTCAATTGGGCACTTTCTTGTCAAATCTGCCTTAAATTCATTATTCTCGGAATTGCGTCACTTCACTAATGACCTTTGGATTCCCAAATCTAGATTAGTGAGATTTAAATGTGCAAATTCATTAACCTTCGGTCTTATTCATTGTGTGGCGTTGTTTATGTTGGCTATGATAAATCTTTTTGAGATACCATAAACCCAAATTTATACCAGACAATCTGTACAAACCATAAAATCTTTAAAATCCTACTGCAATATAATCATATAAATTTCGCATTAACCTATATGACAAAATACGTACAGCGAAAATTGATGAGACTATTTTAATTACCACCACTTTGATTGCCTTTTATTCCTCACTAAAACAAACTTTACACTCGGTTGATACAACAATAATATGATTAGCATTTTAATTTGACCTGATATAAACAAACGAGATAAACGAACAGAAAAAAATTGTGCAGATATACAAAGGATAAAACTTTGTATGTTTTTTAATACCTCATAGTACTCAAAATTAATGATGTGTCGTCCTGCGTAAAGAAACAAACGACGATCACCAGTTGTTGTGTTTCTGTCACTTATTCAAATTATTATTATCATGAGAGATTGGAAATGGAGAAACGTGTGTGGACCTTTCTTTTTATCCCCTTCTCAATTATTGAACACTTCAATCTCCAGCAAAATATTATTATTATTATTTTGTTATATATATAGCCTAAATTTATCGCATCGTGTTGCCTTCGATATTGGATCTCGATTATATAACTTAATACTTATATCCTCGTCGTGGTTGTTCCTTCTATTTTAATTTAATTTTGACTCGCATACGAGACTTGATCCTTATTTGTGTGGTTCATTCCAAAACTCAAAGTTACCTCCTATCGTATGAAAAAGGAGAAAAAATTATGAAAGAGTCTAATGTATAAATAGTACATGTCAAACAACTGGCAAGATCTTGGAATCTTGTACTGATGAGACTGTGCAGGGACCTCAAAATGAATTTTAAATATAACTCGTGATTTTGATCTGTAATATTTCTCATGCTCGCTCGAGAAACATTCCATTTACAATACATGTAAGTCATCTAAAATAGTATTTTCCTATTTCTTGCATCCCTTTACCTACCAAAGCCTAGCCCTGTAAGCCCACTCCTGTGTAGATTTGATCGTTCAACACACCGGTACAAACCAAATTTTTGATTACAACAGTAATTTTTTTTTTTTTTTTTGAGAAATGAGAAATTAGGTTTTGGAACGTACCTAGTACCAATTAAAACAGTATTATTAAACGAATAAGGACACATAAAGAATCTTGAATCTTGTTTACCCCCTTTCCCATGTGATATGTGAACAATCAATCTTTCTCACTCACTCTCTCTCTTTTTCTCTCTTTTGGGGTGTTTGGAGTATTATATAAACAAATCAGTCCAAGACACCTCTTTTCACACACCAAACTCTCTCACCAGGAAGTAAAAACAGAGTATCTAAATCTCAGATTTAAGAAAACAGAGAATGGGTTTCTCTTCCCGAGGAAACCCTTCTCTCTTCTTCTTCTTCTTCTTCTTCTTCTTCTTACTCTGTCTATCCACAGTCTCTGCTTACACCAACACAAGCAGCAACAATGGCGTGGAAGCAGGAAGAAGAGAGCTTGCTTCTGGGAGATGCAATTGGTTTAGAGGGAATTGGGTTTATGATGCGAAGTACCCACTTTACGATCCTTACAAATGTCCCTTCATAGATCCACAGTTTAACTGCAAGAAGTATGGTCGTCCCGACAATCTTTACCTTAAGTATCGATGGCAACCATCCTCTTGCTCTCTCCCCAGGTACACTCTTCTTCTTCTCTCTCCTTATCTTCTTATCTGGGTTTTGGTTTTGACACTCGACTGTGATTCAAGTTCAAACCTTTTTGTGTGTTTGTTTGGTGAAAAATTGATTCTTTTTTTTGTGTTAAATTTCTTTGTTTTTTTGTTTTGTTCCTGTTCTATTGTCATTGTGAATCCATAGCTGTTTCTTTTCTTCCCACTAATAAATATGGAAAGCTGGAGAGTTCTGTTTGTTGGTTTACTGTCTATAGCAGAGATATTTAAGCACATTTGGTAAGAAGGGTAACTAAAAGCTTTCCAAATCGAATTCAAAGTTCTCTCTCTTCTTGAGTGTTGTCCCTCTCACTCACTCTCTCTCTTACTATTTTTCTCCTTTTTTTGCCTCTTTGGATTTCAAAATTTGAAACTTTTGTGAGAGTTGCTTTGGAGCAATAATGTCTCGATATCCCCATAATTTCACTCTCCAAAAAGGTATAAAATCGAATCCGAAGCATAAACCAAGGTGTCCTTTGATTAAGTAAATAAACAGTTCAAATTTTAGCTTAGAAAAAAACTAGACGAATTTCGATCCGTATAACCAGCTGAGACATGGTTTTTTTTTTTTGAACAATGGGTTTTATTTTCTTACCGGTGTAGAATTGAGATATAAAAAAAAATGTTGCTTATAGGTTCAAAAAATATAATGTTGCTTATTTTATTCAGATTCAATGGGTTGTATTTCTTGAGGAAGATGAGAGGGAAGAAGATAATGTTCGTTGGAGATTCACTAAGCACAAACATGTGGCAATCTCTAGCTTGTCTGATCCACTCTTGGGTTCCTAACACTCGTTACACTCTTCTTCGCCAAAAGGGTTTAGCTTCACTCACTTTCGAGGTTTGATTTTTCATTTACTTTTTGGAAAAACATATTCAATTAAAATAAGTAGATATTTCAATAGAAATTAAGTGGTTTTTTTTTTAGCTTTATTAGTCTGGAAAGTGAAGTAAAAAGTATTGAATTTTTATTTTTCATCTAATGCTTACTGGTTTTTAATACGAATAAAGTTAAACGAAAAGAAAGGGATAAAGTTTGATATTTCTTTGTCTGTTATGAGCACATAGCATTTAAGAGATGAACGTGATTAGTGGCCTATTTCCCCAAAAAAAAGAATCTCCCGGAATATCATGTCATGTTATAATCTTTATGATCATGAGCCACGCAAAAGATATTCGATCTCTTTTATTTATTTGATGATATTTTTTTGAGCACATGGCCGAAAATATCACCACTGTATATACAGTTTACAAACCGTTTCACATAATACAAATTGGGTACGGACGCAGGAATACGGAGTGACGTTGTTGCTATACAGAACACAGTTCTTAGTGGATTTAGAGCCGGAGAGAGTGCTTAAGCTGGATTCCATAAAGCAAGGCAAAATGTGGAGAGGCATGGACGTCTTGATTTTCAACAGCTGGCATTGGTGGACCCACACCGAGCACATCCAGCCGTACGTTTCTTTCTTTCTTCTTCGGCTCTGTGTGTCTGTCTTTTTTTGAGTTTTGTGACTTTTTTGACTAATTTGATGACGTGTGTGTGTTTGTGGACCAGGTGGGATTACATGGAAGATGGGCATAGATTGTACAAAGACATGAACAGGCTGGTCGCTTTCTACAAAGGAATGACCACTTGGGCTCGATGGGTTAATGCTTACGTCGATCCTTCTAAGACCAAAGTCTTCTTCAATGGTGTTTCTCCTACTCATTACGAGTGAGTAAAACACAAACAAACCCATTTCTTACTTCAGTCTAATCTTATTGTTCTTCTATTAATTGATTTAGTTGGCCTAATACTCTCGGTTATCTTCCTAACCGGATGATAAAACCAATCACAATCTAGGCATTACTTTAATTAGAATATATAATTTGTTTTGCAGGGGAAAGGATTGGGGAGAGCCAATGAAGTCATGTAAGAGTCAGACGCAGCCGTTCTACGGGAGGAAGAAGTATCCAGGAGGGACACCAATGGCTTGGGTGTTTCTAAACAAAGTGATGAGTAGATTGAAGAAACCGGTCCATTGGCTCGATATAACCGGTCTCTCTCAGCTTCGTAAAGATGCTCATCCTTCTGCTTTCAGTGGGAACCATCCCGGTAATGACTGTAGCCATTGGTGTCTTCCTGGTTTGCCTGATACTTGGAACTTACTCTTTTACTCTACTCTTTTCTCTTAAAATCTCTTTTTTTTTTTTCATCAATGCATAAGTTACTCGAGAACAGTAGTCTATTTTTTTCAGTTAACTTTGCATTGTGGTCGCTTGATTCTTGACTCAAATAACGTCTTTAGTACCAACGTGACTGACAAAGAGGAATACATCTCAAGAATACAATATACAACCGACGAAGAATTTAGCAACATTTCCTATGTTATTAATGAGATAAAATAATAAGATATAATTGGGCCTGTTGTTAAAAAAGAGAATATATAACTGAGCTTAAAAGAGATAAATATAAGTGGGCCTAATTGAAAAACTAAAAAAGCCCAGATGTTTATTTCGTAGTCGGAAAAGTTCAGAACCGACCGATATGAAAGTTGAGATAAAATCATCGGTAGATAGAAGAAACAGGGAGGCTAAAAGATCGAGACGGCAAAATGCTCCGGAAGATCTCCACGTGTTCTTCTCCGAAACGACACGTGGCGAAAAACGCAGATGATACGCTTTTTCTCGTTGGCTCAAGTAATATTTTTAGAGCTGATCTCTTCCCACAAGCTGAGTCACCGTCTCTCCCTACACGTCTTCAATAGTAAAACTCAACACGTCACACATCTTCTTCGATGACCGCCCAAAGTTGTTCTTTTTGGTTAAAGAGGTTCGCTGATTATAAAAGCTAGAAAGATAAAGCTCGATAAGAATCATCCGAGATAAAACAACAAAAAGAAAAAAAGAATCATCCACTTATAAATCTTGTAATTGAACTGTGTTTCTTGAAAGGTATTATTGGGCATATAACAATGGCGTCAGAGCAAGCAAGAAGAGAGAACGTGGTGAATGAGAGGGAAGTGGAAGTGGAGAAAGACAGAGTTCCGAAGATGACGAGTCATTTCGAGTCAATGGCCGAGAAAAGCAAGGATTCCGACGCACAGAGGCAGCAGCATGGCCACCACCACGACGACGAAGGAGAAAGCGGTGGAACACACTTTGTGTCGCTCTCAGAAAAAGGGAGTAACAGATCGGTTTCTGACGAAGGAGAGGGGGAGACGAAGATGAAGAGGACTCAGATGCCTCACTCCGTCGGAAAATTCGTTGTGAGCAGCGGCGACAAAGAAGGGACGGAGAAGAAGAAAGAGGAGGAGCAAGAGAAGGCGTCGCTAGAGGATATTCATGGTTATAGAGCAAATGCTCAGCAGAAGTCGATGGATACGATACGAGCAGCAGAGGAACGGTATAACAAGGCCAAAGAGAGTTTGAGCCATGGCGGACAAGAAGCCCGTGGCAGAGGAGGAGAACAAATGGAGGGAAAAGGGCGAGAAAGTGGTGTCCGTGTTACTCTCATCGGGACGGAGAAAGGACGGCATGGTCAGGAATCCTCTTCGGCGGAGAGAGAACGGTAAGGTCAGGAATCGGGTGGTGGTCAGATCCATGGAGGTGGAGTTGCTGCTGCTGTCTTTGGCCAAGAAGCTCCTGGTAGAGTAGGTCTAGAAGTATTGGCGGGAAAAGAGCGAGAGGATAAAGAGAGTGGTACGCATGGTTTTCATGGTGACAAAGCTCGTCATGCTCAGCTTTTGGCTGCCGGTGGTGAGGAGTTAAAAGAAAGGAAAGGTCAGGAATCATTCGGCGGTGGTGGTGGTGGTCGGAATGCTACAGATACTGTCGCCGAGAAAGGGCGGCAAGCTAAGGTAAGTGTTGGTCAAGGTGCTCAGAAAGCAACGGAGATGGGAAGATAGAAGGGAGCAGCTGCCAAAGATATAACGAGTGAGAAAACTCAGAGAGCTTCCGATTACGTGACGGAGAAGGGAAGTGAAACTGGAAACGTGGCGGCTCAGAAAGGTCAAGAAGCAAAGGAACGAGCTGGGATAGCCAAAGATTACAGTGTTGAGAAAGCTGGTGAAGTCAAAGATACGGCGGCTGAGAAAGCTCTAAGAGCTTCTGAGTATTCGACGGAGAAAGGAAAAGAAGCGGGAAATGTGACGGCTGAACAGGCGTGTAGAGCTAAAGACTACACTCTGCAGAAAGCTGGTGAAGCTAAAGACACTGTGGCTGAGAAAACTCAGAGAGCTTCTCAGTATGTGACGGAGAAAGGAAGAGAAACGGGTAACACGGCAGCTGAACAGGCTGCGAGAGCAAAAGACTACACTTTAAAGAAAGCTGTTGAAGCCAAAGACATTGCGGCTGAGAAAGCTCAGAAAGCTTCTGAGTATTTAACGGAGAAAGGGAAGGAAACAGGAAACATTGCCTCTCAGAAAGGACAAGTGGCGAAAGAACAGACGGTTTCAATGACGGGAAAAGCGAAAGACTACACTGTTCAGAAAGCTGGTGATGCGATGGAAATGGGGAAGGAAGCGGCTGAGTATGCAAAAGAAACGGTGGTGGAAGGAGGAAAAGGAGCGGCACATTACGCTGGAGTGGCTGCTGAGAAAGCGGCTGCGGCTGGGTGGACGGCGGCGCATTTCACCACCGAGAAAGCGGTGCAAGGGACGAAAGCGGTTGCAGGTACAGTGGAAGGAGCTGTGGGGTACGCAGGGCATAAGGCGGCGGAAGTGGGATCTAAGGCGGTGGATTTGACTAAAGAGAAAGCTGCGGCGGCTGCTGATACGGTGGTTGGGTACACAGCTAGGAAGAAAGAGGAAGCTCAACACAAAGACCAAGAAATGCACCAGGTATTGCACATCTAAAGCAAAGCTAGATCTTTTTTAAGCTCATTTATGTATCGTAATGTTGTTACGTGTTTCTCAAGAAACTGAATGTTTTGGAATTGTTGAGGGAGGTGAGGAAGAAAAACGGCCAGGGTTTGTCACAGAACCAAGGAGAGGCTTTGGAGAGGAGTACGGAGAAGAAAGAGGGAGTGAGGAAGATGTATTCGGATATGGAGCAAAAGGAATGGCCAGAGAATCGAGGAGAGATGTCGGGGAGGAGGAGTACGGAGGAGGAAGAGGAAGTGAGGAAGATGTCTTCGGATATAGAGCAAAAGGAATGGCAGGAGAAGCGAGGAGAGATGTTGGAGAGGAGGAGTTATTCGGAGGAAGAAGGAACGAGAGATATGTCCAAGAGGAAGGGGTTGGAGCGGGAGGAGTGCTCGGGGCAATTGGCGAGACTATAGCTGAGATTGCGCAGACGACGAAGAACATAGTTATTGGTGATGCGCCTGAGAGGACACAGGAGCATGGAACTACTGATTATATGAGACAGGAACATGGACGTCGTTGAGAAGTAAAAAGACAAGTGTTTTGGTTCTTTTGTTTATGTTTTTAAAGGCTTTTGTATGTAAAATAACAAGAAGCTCTCCGTTCCAAAAGACTTTTCTAGTAAATAAAAAAAGATCTGTAATGGTTCGTACTAACGGTGGGTCAATATATATAGACTTTGGTTTCAGTTCAGATTTTTCATCCGAACGAACAAAGAAGAGAACATCACAGATCAGTTATTCTCCATTTTTGTTTAGGCGTTTTTCTACGGTTCTCTGTCCCTCATATGTGTTGCTTTTGAGTTGCTGAAAATCAAGTTTTCAAAACCGTCAAAACTTGAAAAAAATTATATAGGATTCAGTGAAACGAGTTAAACCGTTTTCTTAGTAATCCCAATTAAAAAAAGTTAAATATATATACTTGCACCTGCGGCAGATAATATAATGATGTATTTTATTTGTTTTTGCAAAATATTATGGTTTGAGGTTTTCACTTATTTGGGCTATATTAGCTTTACATTTAGGCTTGCCACCACATTCCACATAGGTTAATATTGTTGTAGGCTTTTGGTAGATTGCATTGTGGATGCTCTTTGCAAACCCAAACTAACTTGTTGGCCGACATATTTTTTTATTTTTATTACAATAAAAAAAAGTTCACATGACGACGTAACGAGAACGACCAAAACTCTTATTACCTCTTTAGAGCTTAAATTTTAAAAAACAAAAACAGAAATGCTAAACATGTAAAATTTGTGTTGCCAAAAATAACATATCACCACAACTTTGATGGCCGACCTGTTTTTCTTTTTTTTCAATAGTTAAAGATAATAGCAATAATGCGCAAAAAATATCTTACGATGTCACGTGTAGTTTTGGATTGTAATTGGTTTAGAGATCTATAAAGCGTACTATTGGAGATTAGATACTTCTCATCTCACCTTGATCATCTAAAAACTCTTCCTTTGATTTTCTTTTGCTCCCAAAACACACTTTTATTTCTACATCTTAAAGAGATCTAATGGCGATGTCATTCTCCGGAGCTGTTCTCAGTGGGATTGGTTCTTCTTTCCACAGCGGAGGAGCCAAACTTACCTCCGTTGGCACCGTCGGAGTTGGCCGGAAAACTGAGTTCGTCGTCGTCGCTCAGCGCAAGAAGTCGTTGATTTACGCCGTTAAAGGTGACGGCAACATCCTCGATGACCTCAACGAAGCCACGTAAGTCTATATTTGTTTCTTTTAACATCTTGTCTCGTGAGTCTATCTACATTATTCGCACAAAAACTCTCATTTATATTACCCGCCATGGTAGTATTTTGAAAACAACCCACTTTAGCCGGTTATGAAGGCTGCCATTTGAAACACACGATCTACTATTATAAAAAAACTTTATATAATAAAAGTAAATATTTTTCTTGGAAAATAAATTAGAAAAAGAAATGTATTTTTGAGTGGTTCTCTTGAATGTAAATATGATTAAAAGTTCATAAAAAAATAGAAGTTTAACTAATGTTTATTTTTATTGAAAATTTGTGTCTATTGAGCTTGTTTTATGTTTTTTTTTTAATTTCTAACTATTATTCAAGATATAGTTTCATATATATATACCATAAAGATGACTCCTTCTGTTTTTTAGTTTACCTGTATAGCCTTAAATATTTCTTCTTCTTTTTTTTTTTGGGGTAGAATTAACCTCTAATATTATATCATTTGCATTTAGTCCCAAATATTTGAGAATACAGAACGTTGATTCCATGTAAGGTCAATAATATGAATCTGAATATATAAATATAGAAAGAAAGCTTCGGATTTCGTGACGGAGAAGACAAGTGAGGCGTTAAAAGATGGAGAGAAAGCAAAAGACTACGTTGTTGAGAAAAACGTTGAAGCCAAAGATACGGCGGCGGAGGAAGCTAAGAAAGCTTCGGAGTATGTGACGGAAAAAGCAGGAGAGGCCAAGGATGCCACACAGTCCTAATTCAACCATTTTAACTATTAGATATATCGGTTCTCTCTCTCTCTCTCTCTCTCTCTCTCTCTCTCTCTCTCTCTTCATGTTCAATATTTTACAATAAGATCAGTTTCTTGTAGTTTCTATTGCACCATTTGAAATAAAGATATGTTACTTAATTACTCTCCATAACATTTTACATTCCTATCAAAGGATTCAAAAGAAAATGGTTCTGAACGGCAACTTTTGTAGATCAAACTCAATGTGACAAATTAACTTAAGTCATAATAATCATAACTAAGGGAAGCAACATATTAAATGATAATGATATGTGTTGCTTTTGGGGTTTCGCAGAAACTCTCCGTCTCTATCTGTCCCTCCACGTATGAGTTGCTTTTGAGTGGCTTAAAATCAAGTTTTCAAAACCGTGAAAACATGAAAACAATGGTATAGGATCCAGTGAAACGAGTTTAACTGTTTTCTTAGTAATCCTAACCAAAAAGCTATACTTGCACCTGCGGCATATAATATGGTTTGTGGTTTTCACTCATTTGGGCTATATACATTTAGGCTTTGCCACCACATAGGTTCATTTTGTTGTAGGCTTTTGGTAGATTTAGGCTTGCAAACCCAAACTAACTTGTTGGCCGACATATATTTTGTTTTATTACAATAAAAAGTACACGTGACGTAACGATAACGACATCATTGCTTAAATTTGCAAAAAGAAAAACAGAAATGCTAACATATAAAACTTGTGTTGCAAAAAATGCTAGCATGTAGTATTTCACCACAACTTTGATGGCCGACCTATTTTTTTTTTCTTTTTCAAATAGCTAAAGATAATAGGTTTAATAGCTATGGCAAAATATATCACACGATGCCACGTGTAATTTTGGATTGTAATTGGTCTAGGGATCTATAAAACGATACTATTGGAGATTAGATTATACTCATCTCACTTTGATTCCTCTAAAAACTCCATTGATTTCTTTTGCTCCCAAAACAAACTTTTCTTTTTCCACATCTTAAAGAGATCTAATGGCGATGTCATTCTCAGGAGCTGTTCTCAGTGGGATTGGTTCTTCTTTCCATAGCGGAGGAGCCAAGCAGAGCGGTGTTGGCGCCGTTGGAGTTGGCCGTAAAACCGAGTTCGTCGTCGTTGCTCAGCGCAAGAAGTCGTTGGTCTACGCCGCCAAAGGTGACGGCAACATCCTCGATGACCTCAACGAAGCCACGTAAGTTTATAATTTGTTATTTTTTTGTGAGTTTAAACCATCTTGTCTCGTAAATCTCTCTACATATTCACACAAAAAGTCTCATATATATTACTAGCCATGATAATCTTCTGATAAATAACCCACTCTAGCCGGCTATGAAGACAGCCATTTGAAACGTATATATATATATATATACCATACAATGCAGTGATATACTTTTATAGTGATATACTTTTATAAAAATAACTTTATTTTAATGAATATTGTTCTTGGAAAACATATTATAGAAGATAAGATATTTTTTAGTAGCTCTCTTCAAAGTAAATGACTAAAATTCATTAAAAAACAATTCAAAATGTCGCAATATTTTCATTGGAAAAAGTTGTGTTCGTAGAGCTAAGTAGCTAACTATATATATATTTAATCTATTTTAATGCCATTCAAGATATATGGGTTCATAAATCATAATAAATTGATTTATCTTTTGTTTTTCAAGTTTACATATATAGCCTCAAATATTTGAGAATTCAGTAAGATAATTCCATAATAACCCACATATATGTTTAAATCGTTGCTCAATAATGAATTTGAATATATAATATAAATAGAAAGAGTGCTTCGGATTACGTGACGGATAAGACAAAGGAGGCGTTGAAAGACGGCGAGAAAGCAAAAGACTACGTTGTTGAGAAAAACGTTGAAGCCAAAGATACGGCGGCGGAGGAAGCTCAGAAAGCTTTGGATTATGTGACGGAAAAAGGAAAAGAAGCCGGAAACAAAGCGGCTGAGTTTGCCGAGGGTAAAGCAGGAGAGGCCAAGGATGCCACAAAGCCATGATTCAACCACTTAACTAGTAGTTATATCCATTGTCCTTCTCTTCATGTTTAATATCTTACGATAAGATCAGTTTGTTTTAACTTCTACTTCACCACTTGAAATAAAGATATGTTACATTAATAACTCACCATCACACTTAATTTTTTTCCCTCAAATAAGTAAAAATAAACTTTGATTGGTGACCCAAGCAAGAGGTATACCAATCCTTTTGTTACCAATAAAACAACAATAAGAAAATTGGTCCAAAAAAAAAAAACAATAAGAATCAATAGTCTTAAAATTGGTACCACCATTATATTTTACAGCTTGTAACTATTTCTGCCATATTTTGCCATCTCTTACTGTTAAAAACTCTTATTATTTTTATTTTGTGTCACCAAACTATATAATACATACAAATAACATATAACTCGATTGAAGTATTAGGTTCTTATAGAATATACAAATGTGTTATTTTAGTCTTTTTTTTTACATAATTAAGTTATGTAATTTTGTTTGTTATCAAAGTGTACTCTCTTAAAACAATCATGTTCATTACTAATTTTAACTAAGTTCTCCAGATTATCTTTCAACAATTCACCTCTTGTTCGATCGCATATGAGTATTTTTCTGCAAAGTTGATTCCAAGAATTGTAAAGCTGCAGTAAAGGAAAATTTGCGAATATATGGGGAATGTTCATGTTAGTTGATCGATCAACTATGACAAGTATGCTATAACATTGGTAACCTATATAATTGATTCAGAAGTTCAGAGATATGTCAAGCACTTAATTATGTGTTGGTTCAATCTCCCTCTTATGATTGGCCAACGAATGTTTTTGTTGGATCAACGTTTGGACTTGGGTAGAACATCTCACCCTGCACCAGAATTATAAGTGATTTAATCTGCCCAATTGAACAATGGAATGTGCCTATTTTTGATATTGGAAATTAAAGCTCCCTCTTAAACTCAAACACTTCTTCTAGAAGACATGCAAAGGTGTGCCCTTCTTGTGTTTACAGCGGTTTAGAACAAGAAAGTTAATATTTTTAATTATGTAAGAGATGGTTTGTACGTCTTTTAACTCATTCGGGCTTTTAGTTTTACCATTCAAACCAAATTAACTTGTTGGCCGACATATTTTTTGTTGTTTTGAGGTGAGAACGACCAAAACTTACTATTTTAGTGCTATTGAATTTGCCAACACCACCACGATAGAAATGCTAACATGTAAACTCGTATTGCCAAAATTGCTAACATGTACAGTAGTATATACAACCACACAACTTGATGGCCGACCTGTTTCGTTTTTTGGAAAACCATAAAAATGATTACACGTGGCCGAATAATAGCGAATGAAAACTCTTCTTGTTCAATAGTTAAAGATAATAGTAGGTAATAGCAACACCCAAAAATATCTTACGATGACACGTGTAATAATCTTGGATTCTAATTGGTCTAGAGATCTATAAAAGGGATACTATTGGAGAGGTTAGGTACTTCTCATCTCACTTTTATTTATTTTTAGGGATCCCAAAACACTCTTTTTTTTTTCCCACATCTTTAAGGGATCTCTCATGGCGATGTCACTATCAGGAGCTGTTCTCAGTGGGATTAGTTCTTCTTNATCTTGGATTCTAATTGGTCTAGAGATCTATAAAAGGGATACTATTGGAGAGGTTAGGTACTTCTCATCTCACTTTTATTTATTTTTAGGGATCCCAAAACACTCTTTTTTTTTTCCCACATCTTTAAGGGATCTCTCATGGCGATGTCACTATCAGGAGCTGTTCTCAGTGGGATTAGTTCTTCTTTCCACAGCGGAGGAGCCAAGCTTAGCGGCGTCGGCACCGTCAGATTTGGCCGGAAGACTGAGCTCGTCGTCGTCGCTCAGCGCAGGAAGTCGTTGATCTACGCCGTTAACAGTGACGGCAACATCCTCGATGACCTCAACGAAGCCACGTCAGTATTTACATATATATATATATATATATATATATATATTAAATTATAACGTAGTCGACATGATAATATTCTGATAAATCAACTGAAAGAGTCTTTTTGAGGATCGAGTTTTACTTGCTAAGGCCCGTTATTAAATGCTGCCATTTGAAACATATGGACTATTTTTATGAATGTCTTGAATCAATCAATGGTCAATTATTGAATCTGAATTTATAAAAAACAGAAAGAAAGCTTCGGATTTCGTGACGGAGAAGACAAAGGAGGCGTTGAAAGATGGGGAGAAAACAAAAGACTACGTTGTTGAGAAAACCGTCGAAGCCAAAGATACGGCGGTGGAGGAAGCTCAAAAAGCCTCAGAATATGTGGTGGAGAAAGGTAAAGAAGCCGGAAACGATGCGGCTAAGTTCGTAGAAGAGAAAGCAGGAGAGGCTAAGGATGCCTTTAAGTAGTCCTGATTCAACCACTTAACTAGTAGATTTATTATTGATCCTCTCTCATTCTCTTTCTTCTTGTTCAATTGTTTTACAATAACATCAGTTTGTTGTTACTTTTTTTCACCATTTTTATGTTTCTTAATTACTCGCCATCGCATTTTTAATTTCTTATCAAAATTTATTTCAAAAAGGGAAATTAGAACAGCTTATAGTACACAACACACGCTTGTGATTTTGAACAACTGAGAAGTGCCAACTCAATCTATCCAAGTTCTTTCATTGGATTAACCAACATGAACGACCCACACCATTGGAGAGATGACGCAAGAGATTTAGCAACACATCATTTTTGAGATCATTCTCTGTTGTTCCTTATGAATATATTGGAGACGTTGACCAATTCCATGACGATATCTTCAAATCATATATCATTGAGAAACAACGTTTCACCACCAAAACAAAAAGACACTGAAAAGAAGAAAACGTTTATGGATTTCAAGAGTAACAACTTGTGTTATAAGAAACCGAGAACATGATCAAAAATTGGACACATAAAAACTGTGAAATTGGTGACTGTTATTTTTTTGGACATCCCCTAAAAATAGCCTAAAAAGACCAAAACACTAGTTATATATCCATCTCTTGAATGAAATTTCATAGGTGTAAGGGGCAATACATACTCTCTCTCTCTCTCTCTTTGGGAATGTAGAAGAAAAATAAAGTCAACAGTTATAACCAAGACAAAACAAAACATTGGGAGCTTAGTCCCAAGCACTTGGAGTTTCTCCGCCATATCCACCACTTGGAGCACCCCCATATCCACTACCATAGCCTCCTCCTCCGCCATAGTAATCGCTACCACCTCCTCCTCCTCCTCTACTGTAAGACCCTTCCCTTCTATAGTCACGGCCACCAAACCGACCACCAGCCCGCCGGTTCTTACCACCGCCAAAAGAGGAACGCGATGCATATCGTGTGAGCCACGCAGGGACTTCCTGGTTAGCTTCTTGCATCAGCTCAGCGAGCTCTCGGGCCAATGAGGTGTTGCCATCATTGAAGAAGGCAGTTGCTAGTCCTGACTTGCCAGCACGTCCTGTTCGTCCAATACGGTGGACATAGTCATCAATGTCTTTTGGTAGATCGAAATTCACAACATGAGCCACGTGGGGAATGTCAAGACCACGTGCTGCTACGTCCGTTGCAACCAAAATCGGTGTTCTCCCACTCTTGAAGGACTTCAGTGCCACTTCTCTTTCCTTCAGTGCACATATAACAACACAACAAAACTTAGTAAAGCTAGCCGAATGAAAACAAACCAGCTTGAAAATGATGACCAAAGAGTCAAGTTCAACAGTTTCCTCCAGATTTTGACTCCGGTTTTAGATTTAGTTGCAATGAATAAAATTCCTTACACGAGATCTTCTGTTAGGTATTGAACATGCAAGATTTTCAGCTTCAAATCAATTAACAAACCTGTTGTGTTCTGTCACCGTGAATGGTGGTTGCTGGAAACCCATTGATGCACAACCAATTTTCCAAAGTGTCAGCTCCTCTCTTTGTCTCCACAAACACTAAGGTCAGGGCTTGCTGTAATTATGGAAGAGAATACAATCACCAGAAGTATGACGAAGCATGCCAAAATATGATATAAGACCAGCTACGTTGGTGATAAATCATGAACTAAGTAAACAACAGCTGATACCTTCAAAACAAAAAAAGGAGTATCATTTTTACCTTGCCTTGGACGCCATTCTCTCTCTGAGCATGAAGCAGGTCCATGAGATGACTTCTCTTGTCAGAGTCAAGGACAAACTCAACCCTTTGGACAATTAAGTCAGTACTTGAACCTACTCTACCCACAGCCAAAAATATATAATTTGCTAGGAAGTCAGCTGCGAGTCTCTGCACAAGAAACAAATATGCTAATCTTCTCAAAACTTGCAAATGAATATGTAAACGCAGAAATATTCTAGTAACGAGCATTATGCAGCTTTTATAACACTAGAAACATAAGCAAGAAACGTAATCAATCTAAAACTCGCCATAGCCGGTTCACCATCATAATTGAAAAATAAGCATTATCATCCTCTGACAGTTAGAACTATCAATACCATGTCAGTTAACTGGCAACGAATACAGATCAACTTTCAATTGTATAGCCTAGCTAGTATCATAGCAGGACTAGAAGTCGAGTTTAGAGGAATAAGTGATTTACAGACAAGTACACCAACCTGAATCTCTCTTGGAAAAGTCGCACTAAACAACAATGTCTGTCTAACTCCACGTTGAGGCATATCCATTTGTTCGACAATCTTTCTAATTTGTGGCTCAAAACCCATGTCCAGCATCCTATCGGCCTCATCAAGAGCTAAAAATCTAATCATCTGCATAGAGACTCTAGCCCTCTCGAGCAAATCATTTAACCGACCAGGAGTTGCCACAAGAATATCGACTCCCCTCTCAAGTTCCCGGAGCTGCCCAAACAACAAGACACGAGATCAACAAAACAGTCAGCAACGAAAATATACCAAGGCTTCTACATGTCATATACTAATAAATCCTCTCAAGTAGAAAACATGCCAACTCCAAAACCAAAATGTGTTTTTAAATAGGTCTAAGAGACAGCACATGAAACAGACACAGTGACAGACCTATGAAGCATAATTCAGAAGTCACAACCGGAGGCAGGGAAAAAAATATTTGAACAATTTATTACCTGCTGGTTAATAGGTGTTCCACCATATGCAACAACAACCTTCACACCGGTTTGGTAGGAGAACTTTTTAGCCTCATCATGAATCTGCCAAAATCAATGAACGAGAAATGAGAAACTGAATTTTACCAAAGCG
This sequence comes from Alliaria petiolata, assembly GCA_020283515.1. Lineage (NCBI taxonomy): Eukaryota > Viridiplantae > Streptophyta > Magnoliopsida > Brassicales > Brassicaceae > Alliaria > Alliaria petiolata. The sequence continues at coordinate 34,913,516 of JAHZTW010000001.1, forward strand.
AATAGAATCTTTGACGTCGGAAGAGAACACGAACCTGACTTGCCAACTCCCTCGTTGGTGAGAGAATGACTGCAAGGGGGTAGACTGTCCGTGAACCACGAGGTCTCTGTACATGCTGATCTTTCATTATTCCACTAATTATTGGGAAGCAAAAAGCAGCTGTCTTCCCAGACCCTGTCTGAGCACAGGCCATCAAATCCCTCCCTCCAAGCAGTATTGGGATCGCGTGACGCTGTACGGGAGTCGGCTTTACATATTTGCACCTACGGATGTTTAGATTCAATGCCTCACCAAGATCTATCTCTGCGAATGTGTTAACAGCAGGAGGCACATTATCCCCACTGGTCTCAATCGGAATATCTTCATAGGCATCAAAATTAATGGCTGTATTATCCTGCTCTGCAAAGGCTGGCTCTGGTTCGGCATCATCGTTTTCAAAGGGATTTACTTCACGTTCCCTACGGTCCCATCCTCCACTTCTGTTGTTCCAACCACCACCTCCTCGTCCAGCATAGCCATAGCCAGGACGGCCTGCATCAGCCCTATAAGGACCAGCAGCAGATGCAGTGGGACCAGGAGCCCATCGAGACCCAGAAGGTGGACCACCGTAGCCAACACGATCATTTGCTGGCAATGGAGCAACAGGCTCGGAAGATGCTTGCCTGTTCCTTAGATGTGGAGGAACATAAGCAGGTTTTGACGGATTAGAATTCTGGCTAGTAGACCCAGAGCCCGTGTTCTCTGAGTCAGCTACATCAGCCCAAGATGCACTCATATTTGAAATGTATACGACGTCCTAAATTCAAAACTAGCTCCTTCGATATCGAAATCAATTAATCAAATCCTCGAATCTGCTCCCTTTACTTTATATATCTTTAACGGAATTCGAAATCCTGGAAAATCACAAGATGGGTTCCAGTCAGAACAATAGCAAGCTGAGAACTTTATATAAACGAAGACCTATCAAACCCAAAAAAGCTAGAAACCCAGATATCATAATCGAATCCACCGAATAACTCAAGACGAATTAAAATAAAATAAAATCAAAAGTCCAGTCTTCGGAATAGCATAATCCAACGAGGAAAAAGAAAAACGAATATAACAACACAAATGCCAACAGAATCACGCAAACAGGAGAACAATGTTCACCTCAAAAGGGAAGAAAAAAAGGACAGAAATTGCAAAGAGCATATAACCCTAGCTGCAACTCGAAATCCATAGAGAGAGAGAGAGATAGAACCTCAAAACTCGGCAAGAGAATCCAAAAAACGAATCGAAGAAATCAACGGTAAAGGCTTCGTGGGGAGAGAAAAACCCTAAAATTCGTTTGGTTACCTTTTGGGATCGGACACAGAAGGCGTGAAAATAGATAGATACGTATTGCGCAGAGCGATAGAATCGATAGAGAAAAGAGAGAGGTCGAGAGATACTTATTTGACTTTGTTTGTTGTTCCTTTTTCTTCTTATAAAATTCTTGCAGCTTGCGTGCCGTTTTCATTAATCGCCTGTTTTCAACTTGCGTGTCGGTTTTGTGGTATCGACTAGATTGTATGTCGGCGACTTACTTTGGACTTTTTATTATACAGTTTATTTATAACCAGAATATTGATCCCCGTAGTTAAACAAAATATTTTTTTATGATACCAGTTGAATTTTTATTTTTATTAAACAGTGTTTATAAACCATGAAATCTGGATTCGATCTGAGCAAGTTTTTTTTTTTTTTGGTTTTAAACTGGTTTTAATTTGTTAGTTAAAACTTAGAAGAATCAAAATAATTTAACCAAAATAAAGTCCAATCTAACTTCAACAAATTCTCTTTTGAAAAATATTTTAGTTCTATAGAAGATTTGTTCGGTTTTAGAAATTTTAAACTCACGATATGAAAGCAACTAAAAACATATTATTGTTATAATACATTGAGGTTTAGATCTGCATAACCGGCCCATTGCATTAGATCACGGCCCAGCCCATTGGATCGTAGGCGGTCACGTTTTTCTAAGTTCATTATGATTAGTAGATGTTTTCCTTTTCCTTTTAAAAGTAGGAAAAATACTATTTCCTTTTCTATCCTTTATGTAATTAATATATAAAGAGACCTTTGGTCCTCATAATAATACAACCCAATTCATTCGATTCATAACACGTTATCAGCACGAGCTTGCTCTGATAAACCCTAAGTAGCCGCCGTCCGCAGCCGCCGTCCGTCGCCGTTCTACGCCGGAGTTGTGCGATCCGATCCTAAGTGTTTTCCGAGGTCTTTAGCTCCCGGTTCTTTTCCAGTCAACCCAAAAGAAGGATCAAAGGTATAATCAAAACCCTAAAACTCAAGAACACCATAAAATCGAAATCGGACCTAATGTATATCAAACCCTAAAAACCGATTTTGATTGTTCCACTTGTTTGATCTCTTAAGAACCTAAAATCGAATTGAACCTAAGAAAAGATAAAACCCTAAAATCGGATTTGCTTGTAAATTGATTGATTGATTGTTTGGCCTAAATCGAACTTGAACTTTTGCATGATAATATCAAACCCTAAAATCCTATTTGTTTGAAATCGCATGGTTGCTTGAAAACCCTAATCTATAATCGCATGCTTTAATTAAAATCAAATTTGGTTGTTTGATCTATTGCTTGGCCAAATCCTAATTGAACTAGGAATTGCATGATAAAAATCGGACCATTAAAATTTTGTTGGCCAAAACCGAAAATCATAGATATTCCTTGTTAGGATTGAATTTGGAAAATTTCCTTTTTGTTTGACCACATAGAAATCGCAAATTGGAAATTGCCTTATTTGAATTTGGAAAATTTCCTGTTTACTTTTATCACCTAGAATTACATGTTAGGATTAAAATTGGAAACTTGCTTGAATTAAAATCGCATGATATGTGCATAAAATAAAAGCGGTTGAAAGAAACCCTAAAAATCCTAAGAGAAAAACCGATGCTTGATCTCAGATGGCGAAAGTCAATAATTTGGACTTCGCAGCCCTTAATCTCTCAGGAGATAATTACTTGCAATGGGCTTTAGATGCAAAGATCATGCTGAAATCAAAAGGGCTCGGTGAATGCATTAATGATGCAAATAACGAATCCGAGAGAAATAGGTATAAGGCGATTTTAATCATACGCCACCATCTCGTTGAGAGTCTCAAAGATCAATACTTGACGCTTGAGGATCCTCTTGATCTCTGGAAGGAGTTAAAGGCGAGATATGATCATCAGAAGATGGTTATACTGCCTAAGGCCAAATATGATTGGCTTAACTTAAGGCTCCTGGACTTTAAGTCCGTGGATGAATACAACTCGGCCCTATTTAAGATAGTTTCAAAATTGAAGCTATGTGGCGAGATTGTGACAGAGAAGGATATGCTTGAAAAGACCTTCTCGACCTTCCACTCAAGCAACGTGTTGCTACAGCAACAGTATCGTGAGAAAGGCTTCACGACCTATGCAAGTTTGATCTCTTGTTTATTGCTTGCGGAGCAGAACAATGAATTGCTGATGAGAAACAGCGAGATGAGACCTCCTGGATCAACCCCACTTCCTGAAGCCCACGTGGCCGAGGACACTAAGATGGAAACCGAGGCAAACCATGTCCAGAGATACCAAAAGTATAATGGCCGTGGACGTGGAAAGAGACAAGGGCGTGGTCGCTACCACCCATATGGTCGAGGGAATGGCCGCGGATCTGATTTTAACCGCGGTCAAGGCCGTGGCCGAGGGCGTGGCCACGGGAACCAAACCGGACACCAGTCCGGCCCGACTAAGTCTGTTTGCCATCGATGTGGGATGGACAATCATTGGGCCAAGACATGTAGGACTCCCAAACACCTTGTGGAACTTTATCAAGAGAGTGTTAAAGGGAAGAATCCAGAAGCCCACATGATCCAGCATGATAAGGAAGGCGACTTCGATCATGAACGTGATGACCTTATGGATGATCTCATGGAGACATCAGATTGTTTAAAATAGGCATTAAAATTGTATTGCATTCATGTTTTGTTTTCATTTGGATTTATGTCTTTGGATTTGTTTGGATTTGCTTAATTAATAATTAATGGCTTTTAAGACATAATTCTTGTTTTTAAAAGGAAAGGCAACATGGATGAATTCGTGGTGGATAGTGGGTCAAGCCACACGATTTTAAAGGACAAGAGATATTTCATAAATCTTACATTGAAAAAGGCCAATATAAATACTATAGCAGGCATGGCCAGCCTAATAGAAGGCTACGGCCAGGCCAATGTCCTATTGCCTAAGGGGACGCATCTAGAGATTGCGGATGCATTGTTTTCCCCCAGCTCAAAGAGAAGCCTATTGAGCTTTAAAGACATTCGAATGAATGGTCTTCATGTTGAAACAATGGACGAAGGAAACCGAGAGTTCCTCCAAATAATTGAAATCGTCCAAGGCCAAAAGAAAGTCCTAGAGACTATACCTGCTATAGCTACCGGCTTATATTGCACTAAGGTCAATATGATTGAGGCCAATGCCACCGCAAACCAAGAGTTTACGGATAGGTTCAACCTATGGCACGACCGGCTGGGACATCCCGGGTCGAATATGATGCGAAAATTGATAGCCAATACTTATGGGCACGCCTTGAAAGAAAGGAGAGTAATCCCAAAGAATCTTACTTGTGCCTCATGTTCACAAGGGAAACTCATTGTAAGGCCATCACCAGTGAAAGTGACTAAGGAAACAATAAATTTCCTGGAAAGAATTCAAGGAGACATATGCGGACCAATACACCCACCTTGTGGGACATTCCGATATTTTATGGTCCTCATTGACGCATCTACAAGATGGTCACATGTATGCTTATTGTCATCACGGAATATGGCATTTGCAAGACTCCTTGCTCAGATAATACGCCTAAGGGCTCACTTTCCAGACTTTCCTTTAAAGACCATACGAATGGATAATGCTGGTGAATTTACTTCCCAAGCGTTTAATGACTATTGTATGTCCATGGGGGTAAGTGTTGAATACTCCGTGGCACATGTACATACACAGAACGGCTTGGCCGAGTCATTTATAAAACGCATACAGTTGATTGCTAGACCATTACTCATGAGGTCAAAGCTTCCTGTATCCGCTTGGGGACATGCTGTCTTACACGCTGCCGAACTAATTCGCATCAGGCCATCTAGTGACCATAAATATTCCCCATCCCAATTATTATCGGGACAAGAGCCAGACATTTCCCATCTTAAGATATTCGGTTGCTCAGTTTATGTGCCGATTGCACCACCACAGAGGACTAAGATGGGACCTCAAAGGAGGATGGGGATATATGTTGGATATGATTCACCCACGATCATAAAGTACCTTGAGCCGACCACCGGAGATTTATTTAAGGCCAGGTACGCGGATTGTCATTTTGACGAATCCGTTTTTCCAACATTAGGTGATGGAAACCGGCTGGTAAAAGAAATTGCATGGAATCAAACATCCTTAAAATGGCAAGATCCCCGGACTCGTGAAAGTGATTTAGAGGTCCAAAAGATAATACATTTGCAAAAGCTAGCTATACAATTGCCAGATTCCTTTGCAGACCCAAAGAGGGTAACGAAATCATATATACCAGCCGTGAATGCACCAATTCGTATTGATGTCCAAGAAGGACCGAGTCAAGCGGCTACTGAGTCTAAACCACGATTGAAACGTGGAAGACCAATTGGTTCCAAAGATAAGACTCCTCGGAAATTAAAGAAAGGTGCTGAAATTCAGACCGAGGAGATAGTGGATGTTCCAGACATAAATGAACCTAAGGTGCCGGAAAATGTTGCTCGGGACGCCAAGCTTCATGGGCCTGAAGTTTCTGATAACAAAGAGATCGCGATCAATTATGTCTCGTCTGGAATCCAATGGAACAGAAAGAATGTCGACATTGATGAAATATTTGCATGCAATGTAGCACTTGAGCTCATGAATGAGGATCTAGAACCCACGTCCATTTTAGAGTGCACTCGTCGATTAGACTGTTATAAATGGAAAGAAGCTATAAACGTGGAGTTAAACTCTTTAAAGAAGAGAGAGGTTTTTGGTCCCATAATTCGGACACCTCGTGATGTTATACCAGTTGGATATAAATGGGTCTTTGTGAGGAAGAGAAACGAACAAGGTGAAATCGTTAGACACAAAGCACGGCTTGTGGCACAAGGATTCTCACAAAGGCCATTAATCGATTATGAGGAGACATACTCCCCTGTGGTGGATGCAACGACTTTTAGATTCCTGATAAGTCTGGCCATAAGAGAGAAATTGGATTTGCGGTTAATGGATGTTGTAACCGCATACTTATATGGTCCACTGGATAACGAAATTTTATATGAAAGTCCCAGAGGGAATAGAGCTGAAAGATAAAAGAAGTTCTCGAGACCAGCATTGTATTAAGCTGAATAAATCGCTCTATGGATTAAAACAATCAGGTCGCATGTGGTATAATAGACTAAGCGAGTACTTAGTAAAAGAGGGCTATAAAAACGATCCCATAAGTCCATGCATATTTATAAAGAAATTTGACAAGGGATTCGTAATCATCGCGGTGTATGTAGACGACCTGAACATCCTAGGAACCTCTGAGAAAATATCCCAAACGGTTGAATACCTAAAGAAGGAATTCGAGATGAAAGACTTAGGAAAGACTAAGTTCTGTTTGGGAATACAACTTGAGTACGTCAATAATGGAATCCTTGTGCATCAAATGGCATATACAGAAAAGGTACTCAAGCGTTTTAATATGGACCAGACTCACCCACTGAGTAGCCCAATGATGGTGAGAAGCCTTAGTCTGGACAGTGATCCATTCGGTCCAAAGAAGAAGGATGAAGAAATCCTTGGTCCCGAAGTGCCGTATCTCAGTGCCATAGGAGCGTTAATGTACTTGGCTAGTCACAGTAGGCCGGACATTTGCTTTGCCGTGAACCTCCTTTCAAGATTCAGTCCTTGTCCGACCCAAAGGCACAGGAGTGGGATCAAACACATACTTCGTTACCTGAAAGGGACGAAAGATATGGGTCTATTTTACACTAACCTTAACAATGAAGGTTTAGTTGGTTTTGCTGATGCAGGTTACCTTTCGGATCCGCACAACGGTCGATCCCAGACGGGATATGTCTTCACTCACGATGGAACATCCATTTCGTGGAGGTCCATGAAGCAGACACTTACGGCTACATCGTCCAATCACGCGGAAATATTGGCGATCCATGAAGCCAGCCGAGAATGTGTTTGGTTGAGGTCAATGACTCAACATATTAGACGAGATTGTGGGATGATAGAAGGGAAAGAAGAACCGACCAGCATGTACGAGGACAACGCCGCATGCATAGCTCAATTGAAGGATGGATACATCAAAGGAGATCGGACGAAACACATCTTACCGAAGTTCTTTTCCACTCACGACCTACAGAAGACCGGTGATCTCAAAGTGCTTCAAGTCCGTTCCAGCGACAACTCATCCGACCTATTCACTAAGTCGCTTCCAACCTCCACATTGAAGAAGCTAATGCATCAGATCGGCATGCGCCGATTAAGAGACTTAGAGTGATGATCTTTTCAGGGGGAGTAATGCGTGCTGTACTCTTTTTCCTCGCTAAGGTTTTGTCCCACTGGGTTTTCCTTAGAAAAATTTTAATGAGGCAGCATCCCCAAGCGTATTACTATGATCCCATCATCACAACCGGTTATGTCAATCAAGGGGGAGTGTTATAATCCATTGAGGTTTGGATCTCCATAACCGGCCCATTGCATTAGACCACGACCCAGCCCATTGGATCATAGGCGGCCACGTTTTTCTAAGTTCATTATGATTAGTAGATGTTTTTCTTTTCCGTGTAGAAGTAGGAAAAGTACTATTTCCTTTTCTATCATTTATGTAATTACTATATAAAGAGACCTTTGATCCTCCTAATAATACAACACAATTCATTCGATTCATAACAATTATCACTTTGTCAAAAAATTTATTCACTTATTCCATTTGGCCAAAGTATCTGCCTGCGATGGTGATAAGCATATTAGCCATGATGATAACTTGTTCATCTTCAACCTCTAAGGCACGAAGACTCGCACACTTCCTCAGAAGAGCCCTGAGGCAAGCGCAAGTATCAGCATCCAAAGGAGTGTCCACTGATGCACATAACGCTACTACCCATTTGCAGTCACTGCTCTGTAAACCACTCTCCTTCTCAACCAAAGATATACGCTTTTTCAGCCTTGACACCCGCGTCACCGAGTCCATTCCTTGTATGTCTGAAACCACCTCACCAAATGACTCATCTGTCACTGACTCAAGACGCTTATTGAATGTCTCCACGAGCACATCTTCTATAGACTGACTTGACATCATCTCCTCATCCCCGCAGCACTTGTCGGCATCTTGTGACAAAGCCTGTAAGAATACCCACAACACTTACTTTCATTTCTTGTCCGTTCAGAGAAACAACACTAATGGTATGCAAGTTAGAAGAAAGGGATCAGAGAAAAAAGTACCAGGCGAAGGTGTACGAAGTCAGAAAGCAATGAGTTTTCCCATTCTTTGACCGGCAACATTTGCTCTGGGCATTTGGGTATTTCAGGTATTTGTGGCATGTAAACACTTTGCTCTTTCTTAATGTACTTGGTTCCATCTATCTTGGCTACTTTTACATTCGGAACTCGCTTAGCCTCCCACCTAAAAAATGCGGAAACAAACTTAAGCATATAAGCCTAAAACGCAGATACACAGAAAGATGGAAAACAGAGAGACAAATATACCTGACTCGTCTTAAGTATTCAAACCCATCTTCTGGTGGTCCAGATTCAAAATCAGGTTCTCCATCCACCGCAAACGCAGGTCTCAAAATGCTATTGTAATCGTCATTATCTTCAGTGTACTCTTCTTCTTCTTCTTCTTCCAGAGTTAAGTCATCCATTCCTTCTTTGGTGCCTAAATTTTCTCAAGAAGAAAATAAGTCAAAATTTGGAATTTCAGTGTGATTGGGTAAGTAACAAGAAACAAACTTGCGTTGAAACAGATAAGAGCCAAGGCCAGAGAAAGAATTAGTTTTCAAAAGTTTTGATTTTATTGAAGATGTATGAACATGTACAATTTTAGTCAAAGAATCATGACCATACACACTTTGAACCAAAGAATCTCTCTATTCCCCTATTACAATCTGAACCAAAGAATCTATATACAGAAAGAATGACTGAGGTGTCAGCTCATGGAAGCGACAAAGAACTTGTTTTGTGTCTAAGAAAAGAGAAAACTGGTGAACAAAGGACTTTGACAGATTTCTTCAGCTCACGGCTCAATGAACAAAGATATTCACACGGTTTCGTCTTGGTACAGCCGACACGGGACCTGTGGAAAAGAAATCAAAAGGCCCTTATCAAAAACGACATGTGACTGGAACCGAGGAGAGAATGGGTAAATGAAAGAAAAGATCTGGAAACAAGATAAGAGCTCTCGACCAAGAAATAACAGACATCAAAAGCGTCAAAAAGGCTAGAGAGGATGAAAGTCATTGAAGTGGTTTAAATAGAGATACTTGGGAACAACCACTGTTGGAAGAGTAGTCACTGACACTAAACCTGACTAGATTTTCTGTGATGACTCATTTGAGAAAGAAAACACCATAAAACCGTAGCAAAGAAAACCCATTTGAGTATAGGCGGACAGACACACACACACACAAACATGCATCAAGATATAGCTTAAGGTGATACATGAGCTAGATAATCTAAAACTGGAGTGACATATTTTTCTTAGAACTAAAAATATGTTCAACCAATTAAGAAACGTGGTTAAAAAATATGTTAAACTAAAAATAGTTTTCCTTAACATGTTCAACCAAGAACACAAAATGCAGCAGATAAGATAAAATCAAAGTAAGTAGAGGGTTACCGAGAATACCGATGCCACTAGACTTTGAAGTCTTCTGATTCTTCAAGCTAACTAGACCTTCGTACTCAGTAACCAGCTCAGGTAGAAGCCTAGCATACATGTCACTCCACAGTTTCTTCTGATTCGCAGTGTGGGCATACCTCATCGACTTCATTTGGTTAATAGAGTACATTATCCGCAGCTGCTTCCCACTTGTTTCAGAAAGTTTGGTTGATGCATTACCTTCAACAAGGTAAGAGGCATTTCCCTTATCTTGCTTTCCACCAATTTTCTTATGCTTTCTTGGTGCATCCTTATCATTGTGTGCAGTTCCTGGTCTCTTAGGATGATCTTTACCTTTCTTGTAGAAAGGAACAACATTGAGCAACGCAGTATCATCAACCAAATCGATGTTCACAGATCTACCAACAAAAGTATTGTCCTTAACTCTCACTCTTTCCATCTTCTCATGCTGCTCTTTAGAGCCATTCCTATTCTTTTCGATCTCAGAAGCCATAGCGAGCGTATCCATATCGTCCTGCTTCCTGAAAATTGTCCCAGTTTCGATTTCAGCCAACAATCGTCTCTTCTCTGCCTCCAAGAGTCTCTGAACATCGGAATCTTGTCCCTTCTTCTCGGATTTCAATCTTTCTTTCATATTAGGGACAAAGCCTTGACTTTCAGAGACACAAACAACGGACCCATCAGTCTCAACAACTTCCTCCATCTTGTGCACATCATCTCCAAATTGATCGCCTTCTGTAGAAATCTCAGAGATGTTCGCAGCAAACGTTTCCTTGATCTGTTGCAGCTCCTCACCAACCCTTTCCTCTTCAAGAAACGCGGAGCCAGTTTCGGGCACATAAGAGACTCCAGGACAATCCGACTCCATCGCCTCGGGTTCTTTGGAAAACAACGAACTCGTTTCGGAGCAAGAAACCTCAACAGGATCCGAACGGATAACTTCTCCGTCTTTCTCAGAAACAGAAGCAAAAGGCGAAGACTTCACTTGCTTATTTGGGCTTATCTCTCCAACAGAGTCGTTCTCTACTGGCGGCAAAGAAACGATCTTCAGCGAGTCGTCTGCAAAATCATCCCGAGAAATCGATGGTTTCTCTGGGATATGTGACTCCTGCGCAAGATATTCATCGGAATCAGATCTCGTCGTCATCACGGAGAGCCGGAGAGAGAGAAAAGCGAGAGAGAGAGGGAGATGGATGAGCGCAAAACCCCTAAATGAAAGAATAGGCGAAGGAAGTAAAATCCTTTCTTCTCGAAACAAGTAAATAAGCTGGAACCGGTTTCGTTCAAACCGGAAATTAATTATTGTGTATAAATAATAATTAAAATACGTATGCGCGCCTTTTTATAAATTAAAACTTTAAATCAAAGAGTTTAAGGTGTCAAACAAAATTTAAAATGGGGTATAATGGTAAATATCCGAGAATACAGCTCGAAAGCTACTACAAACCACTCGCTTCTCATCTCACGCGCCATCTCAAATTCGATCTTCTTTCACTGCACACAAAGCGAGAGACAGAGAGAGAAAGTGGAAAAAAGCGAAGAATACGCAGATTCCATCCAATTTAGGGTTAGGACTTCCCCTAATTTGGAAACCTAGTCCTGGTTCCTGATCTGTTTTCCGGATCGGACGAGAGGCAAGGAGGACGAAGACGAAGTAACGAGAATGGGCGCGAATTCTATACCGACGGACGCAACCATTGATCTCGATGAGCAGATCTCGCAGCTCATGCAGTGCAAGCCCCTCTCGGAGCAACAGGTGCCTGCCACTTGCTCCTTAGATGTTAACTTTTCCTTTGCCCTTGATTTCTACCCTGTTGTTATGGACTTGGGTTGTATCGATGATTGGATCTGGTCTTTGTTTCGAGTCGAATGGTGTTTATTCTCTGTTTGAGGTTTCTTCGTGTATGAGATTGTCTGATTTGATTTGGAGGTTTTTGATTTTTTTATCGAAATGAAGATCTTCCGGGAAAATGTTAGATCTTGACGTATGTGTTCATTTTCACCGCAGTTTTATGGGTTGGAGAATTGGCTTTGCTTCTATGGTTTGATGATGAATTTTGGCTGCATCGGATTCTTAAACATAAAGTGATTTAACCACATCTAAGCTCGTGTTTTTATGTGCCTGGTAATGTGGGTTCCTCCGACAATCGAAATTTTCCTGGACTGCGTTTAGTTTTATTGATATGGAGCTGGTGATTTGATGTAGATGATAAGATTTTGATTTCTTCGCATCAGTTAGCTGCATCACTGGCTTTTTCAGTTAAGGGAAAAAGTACAGAAAAGTTAAAGGAAAACCTCTCTTCGAGCTATTGCAACTCGTTAAAGGACCTTCAGTAGCTCATATCAGCCAAAAACCTGATCAACACTTGCATAGTGTTTTTTTTTGTTTTGATTGCGTTTCTTGTTTGCTGCATGTGCCAAGTCGATTTCTTTAAGTATACATTTTTAAGTCATTGTTTAATTATGATTATTACTGGTAATCCCGTATCTCTTTAGGAAGTTAAAGAGTTGAATATCATATGCAGCGTTGTTTTATTTTATTTAGGTTAGGGCATTATGCGAGAAAGCCAAGGAGATCTTGATGGACGAAAGCAATGTCCAGGTTAGTTCGTGGTCTTGCATTTCTCTTTGGCTAACTAAATCTCTCACCGCTCTTGGCGATTATATTTTCAATGTGGTAGACTGTGCTACTATCCCATGAATTCATTATTTAACCACGCTTCTTAATCTTTCCTGCATGCAGCCTGTGAAAAGCCCTGTGACAATCTGCGGTGATATTCATGGACAGTTCCATGATCTTGCAGAGCTTTTCCGTATTGGGGGAATGGTAACAAATATAAAACTTACTGAGAAGCACAATGGATGCTAGTTTTATCTCTATTCAGCATGCATCTTGTCTATCAATTACCCTTTTTCATGCATTTGGCTCTGCTACTGATTTTCTTATCCATGTATAAATAGCCCTACAAATCTTATAAATATTCATTTTTCTCTCTTTTGCAGTGCCCTGATACCAATTACTTGTTTATGGGAGATTACGTTGACCGTGGTTATTATTCTGTTGAAACTGTTACGGTACGAGGATGATATATGCAGACTTCTTTTTTCATTTAAGAGTAGTATGATTAATCGGCTAGCTAGTCCTTGTCTTTTTATATTGGTAAATGATATCTACTGTGCTGGATATTTTTGCTCTACAATGTAAATAAATTGGTCGTAATATGAAGTATGTTGATATTGTTTCTCCTTTTTATTCTCTTTCCAGCTGTTAGTCGCCTTAAAGATGCGATATCCTCAGCGAATCACCATTCTTAGAGGAAACCATGAAAGTCGTCAGGTAGACTAAGACTTTATGATCTTATTACTCTGTATCCACTTGTAAATTCACCTTCTCAGGTTAAATACAGTACAACATTGTCTCCCCACTCTTTTTTCCATCGTTAAGATCTTGGTGGGCACACATTGTTTCTTATAAAATTCCATGTCTACAACATACATTTCGCATACTTTGTTGCTTAGTACTTTTCTGTCGTGCTACTTTATCTGACACAGGCTTTCCTTCTTTTTCTTCCGTCTGGCAGATCACTCAGGTCTATGGATTTTATGATGAATGTCTGCGAAAGTGAGTCTTCTGAAAAATCCCTTATTTTGTAGGTGTTGCCAAATGCATGCAAGTAATTTGTATCATCATTAGCAATACTCTTGTCCTTTTTTTTTTTTTTTTGCGGTTAACACGTGTGGGTGTGGTTGTATGTCAAATTTGTCTTTCTTTCCCCCCCTGTCCTAGTTAATCCTTCAAGCTTATGAGTACTTGCTTATAACATTGTTCTTATACTGTATTATCTTACGCATCCGAGTTTGAAGCTTATTAACCTCGACCTAGAGATGCATTTGATTATTTGGGTTATAGATTTTGCAACTTGTTTAACAAAGGTTGCTTTTCTTGCAGGTATGGCAACGCAAATGTTTGGAAAATCTTTACAGACCTTTTCGACTATTTCCCACTGACAGCCTTGGTTAGTAGTGCCTATCTTGTTTCACGCCTTTCTTCCTCTTTTATGATGTTAGGTTCACATGAGTATTAAGTCCCGTAGTCTGTTAATATAGATGCTCAGTCCTTTGTCTTGTGCTGGCAATATTCTTTTGAACTAAAGAATTGCTTTTGTATTGTGCTGTCGTATTTCTTTTGCTAGTGTCACATCAATTGCAAGACGTTAGTATTCTGAAAAATGCAAAGAATGGAAGATCATATATATTTGGAAGATAACATGTATGACTTATCTGACTAAACCGATGGTGTTTTCTTACCTTTTTCTGGTATCATCAAATCATTATGTTATTCCATTGCAGGTTGAGTCAGAAATATTTTGCCTTCATGGTGGTTTGTCTCCATCTATCGAGACCCTTGACAACATAAGGAATTTTGATCGAGTTCAAGAAGTGCCCCATGAAGGGCCGATGTGTGACTTATTATGGTCTGACCCTGATGACCGTTGTGGTTGGGGCATCTCTCCACGTGGTGCCGGATATACATTTGGTCAGGTAATTACAAGTCTCAGAAGTGTCCTGAATCTCTTTCTATCTCTCTCTCCTTTTATATCAAGTGCCTAATTTGACTTTTATCTATTTTCATTTTGTTTCCATAGGATATATCCGAACAGTTCAACCACACAAACATCTTAAAGCTGATCGCCCGAGCCCATCAGCTGGTTATGGATGGATACAACTGGGCTCATGTAATAATTAAACTCAACCCTGCTCTATTCCTATCATAATCTTTGCGAGGCTTAAGAATCTTGACTCATTAGTATACTTTTTTCCCCGTCGACAGGAGCAAAAGGTGGTAACTATCTTCAGTGCACCAAACTATTGTTACCGTTGTGGGAACATGGCTTCGATTCTCGAGGTTGATGACTGCAGGAACCACACCTTCATCCAGGTCTTGCCTCATAACCCAGATGTCTTGTCTGCTAATGATATTAATGTATAAGGGGAAAAAAAAACTAACTAAAGTAAAAAACAAAAACTGTGAGTGCAGTTTGAACCAGCACCGAGGAGAGGAGAACCAGACGTTACTCGAAGAACACCAGACTATTTCCTGTGATCACTGGACACAGAGTCATCTCAGCAGCTGTAGCCACAACTGAAAAGTCACAGTTGGTAACTCAAGAATCTGGTTCCTATGCAATCTGTTAAGGTTGCTGTGTTTTAAGTTCAACTTAGTCCCCATCACCGGAATATAGTGTGTATTATAGGCGAAGAAGGTCCCTCTCTTATCTTCCTCTATAAGCAAGAAAAGAAAAAAGGTCACTGGACTCTACAATACCCATTATGCACATTGTTTGGTTGATGTTATTAGCTTCTTCTTCTTTCTGCATCAGAATGTGTTTTCATGTGAGAGATCTTTCTTAATTTTATTTCTTGTAATTCTTCTCACAAATTTTACTATTGTTTAGTCTATAAATCCAATGAAGCTTTTTGATTGGAACTTTGAAGTTTTGTTTTTAAAATCTTGTTATAGTAACAATGGAGTTATTGGATTCAGCCACTCGAAACGTTAACTACAAGTTATGTAAGCGAAAACTGAAGGAACAAGATCGACACAGACCAGGCAAACAAGGCCTGTGTATTGCAGGAACCTTATCGCTGTGTCTACATCAAAAGAGTCCTGGTTCAAGAACTGATACAACTTCTGTGGATAGCTCGAGGAGTCCTTGGTGAAGTCTGTTTTTTCTCTATCGCAGACCCGTTTTTAAGTTTGGGAATGTAGGAAATAGTAAGTGGATCTTATAGGAACATCAAGTGTGTTGGATACATTGGTTGATATCCATTTTGCAGCAGAATCTTACCAAGAGTATTTGGTGGTATCCCACAAGAAACTGGCTGATTCGTGGTGGAATTGGATGTAAGTTTGCTGGACTCCGGTTACCCAAGACAAAAAGCAAAACCCGTGTGGTTCAGATCTTGTCTCTTAATAAGTCATACAATACAAGCGTGTTTGCTACTATAGAACCTTCTTTTGGCTTACAATTCCTAATGCAACGCCATTGATGACTGCCCAGGAATCTGATAAGCAAAGAGCAACAGGAGACTCAATGCAGCACAAAACCACATGGTAAGATGTAAGAAGTTATTCTGCACAGGTTCAATAACATCTTACATCTTACCGATTAACTTTTATACTAAGTTACTATAAAAGTTAGGTTGACATTCTGTTGGAATTTTAAAAAGAACATTTAAAATCATCTGCCGTGTCTTTGACTCCAACCCTCCTTAAACCCCACGGCTATCTCCGTCATCCATCAATGTAATACCAAAAACCCTTTATTAGATGAGTCTTAAGCACAAACACGTCGATTAATTAGACTCGCCACACGGCTTGAGCCATCCATTTTTAGCAAAGAAATTGAGACGAAGAAGAAGAATCTTATAAGGCAATATGTTACCATTACCACAACTTCTTTAACTGTTTGTCAAATACAGTTCTGATTTTGTAATATTCTCTTTTGCTATAACTAATGTGAATGAATGATCATTCGCTACATGTATACTTGCCACACAATGCTTGTTGCTATTAAGTAAAAAAGGTTCATGAAAGCTAATTAAGTCTCAAATTGTGGAACAGTTCTCTTTACGTGGTTAGTTTCTGTAAATATGGATAATAAGATTAATGGCTTCATGATTTGATTCAGATTAAGAAGAATGACGAAATCGAAAGAGTTGCCAAGGCTAATCGTAAAGGAATTAGAACAATTCCAAATTCATGTGTTTTGCAAACGTTTGAGCATTAGGCTTCTTTCTTAGTTTCTAGAGTTTGTTTTTATAATCTAAATATCATCAATCATTGGATCAATCATATATGATTTTGTCACGAGTTAAAAAAAGATATGATAGATTAGCCCCTTTTTACGGTCTCACTAAACGAAAACACCTTACCGATTAGCGAAATAACTTACTAAGTTACTATAAAAGTTAGGTGGGCAATTCTATTGGAATTTTAAAAAGACCATTTTAAGGTTAGAGAAGAAATAAAACAAACCCAAAGACGACATGTAGTCAAGTTAACTCGGCAAGTACAAAAACATGACGTGTATTCACACCGAAGACAATAACATATAAAAATGTGCAGAAATAGAAGTGTCGTTCAAGGCTTAAAAAGGATTATGGAGTATTGACTATTTCTGTCGTGATGGAAGGATTAATTAAGATTTGTTGAACCAAAAACAAATAAGGAAGGATTAAGATATTTTTATATATAAAATTCGAAAAAAATTGTGAGCCTCGTAAAGTCGACTAGTCGTAGAGTACAGCGGTTTTTTGCTGGTCGGGACTGCATGGATTATGCGGTCCACTCCACGATCTATTTATATATTAACAAAATATTTAATATGCCAAGTATATTTTTATATACATTTACTTAATTTAGATATATATATATCATGCACTATATTTATTTAAATTTAACATTTATATATTTCTATTTGGTTTGAATTTATATATAAGAACACATTGATCAGTAACTTTTGAGTTTTTGACTAGTTTCATGTAATATGCTAAGAATAATAGTTTCATGTAATATATATACGTGTTAAACGTCACTACTGTATTTTCACTAAAGCATGATAAACAGTTGTATGAATGTTTTCGTCCTAAAAAAAAAAAAATCAAAAAAATCAAAAAGCTAATTTGTTAATAGATAACTAGAAAGAATTATTTTTGCAAATTAAAAAAATAAAATTAGCTGGTTGGACTAAGTTCCCATATAATTATGATCCGTTCCATTTATATCCGAAGACCATTCAATTTGTTTTCATAGAATAAAAAAAACAAATTTGGGATCAAATCATTAAATTCAACCAAAACTTATATAAGCAAATCACATTTTTTTTAAAAACTACACCAGATAAGCAACCTCTTAATTCAGTCAAAATATTTTTTTTCTTTTCTAAATACACATATACTGAATTAGAATGTGAGACTCTCATGAACTATAATGCATCCACGTTGCTGCTATCCAAGTTGGATTTATTAAAAAAAAAAAAACAAAGTTGATAATAACATGTACTGTATATACTTGTTAAGTAGAGCCCACAAATAGGCTTGGCAGCTTCTGCTTGGACTCAAGCCACAACAAAATCAAAAAAATAAGAAATAGCAATTGAATCAGTGTTTTCCTCCACCACCACGGGAAAGGTACGATCACAGATACCTGAGAAACTCAGATCCGGCGAGTAGAATCCACCGTCCGAGGAAGCTTTCGAACTTCTTGTCACGGAGCTGAAGTCGATAGACAGTAGCTGTGGTCTGTGTGTCATCGGCGATCGGAGATTTATCTCCTGCCAAATCGGCCATTCGAGAACTTAGCCTCGTCCACCAGCGGAATCTTCCCGGAGTTTCTTCTTTTTTAACCGAGAGTGGTTGAGAGAAGGTGGGGGAGATCAAGCGACGGATAGAGATAGGTTTTGCTGTATGTCAGTAGACTGTGTTGAGACTTATTTTGGTGGATTTGGAGAACTCGTGAACCCTATTCAATGGCCTCATCTTCGAAAAAGGCGACGGCATGTACTCACCACGGAGACTCTGCTCCGCCTCCGAAACTCGTCTCCGCCGTGGCCATTACGGTTGCTGGATGGTCCGTCGGAAGTTCCGATGGTGAGGATCAGCGAGCCTCTAAGGTTGCTTTGGAATCCGTAATCCGCCCTGTCGATTCGCTTCCTGATACGGCCAAGAAACCTGCCAACAAAGGTAAGTGACTCTGTCCCGTATCTAGAGAATCTTACGATCTGCCTTTGGATTTGATCGTTGATCATCGCTCTGCTCTATGTGTTTCTTGATCCTGGATCGCGATTTGTTTGAATTTCTGAGTTCCTGTTCAATGGAATTCTCGATGATGGTTATGATTAGTATTTGATTGCTTCTCTTTTATACTTTGACAATTGATCACTATATATTGTACCAATGCAGGAATTTCTGTCATGCCAAGGACGGAAACGAAGCACCCGTTGGATCCTCTATCTGCTGCAGAAATATCAGTTGCCGTGGCGACTGTTCGCGCCGCTGGTGCCAACCCTGAGGTGCGGAAACTTTGTGCTTTATTATTTTTCTGAAAACATTCTCGAATCAAATGTAGCAGGATGCTGAAGATATGGTCATCGATTTCACTGAAACTGTTTAAGTTTTCTTTGGCAGGTTAGGGATAGCATGCGTTTCATTGAGGTGGCGTCAGTGGAACCAGAGAAACATGTTGTGGCGCTGGCAGATGCTTACTTTTTCCCTCCGTTCCAGCCATCACTACTTCCAAGAAACAAAGCTGGACCTGTGATTCCTATGAAGCTCCCTCCCAGGCGAGCAAGACTTGTTGTGTACAACAAGACGTCTAATGAGACAAGTGTCTGGCTCGTGGAGTTATCTGAAGTTCATGCTGTCACTCGGGGTGGGCATCACAGGGGAAAAGTTGTTTCCTCACAAGTGATACCTGATGTTCAGCCACCCATGGTATGCTTTAAAGGAATTGAATCTCTTAAGTGAATTTAGATGCTACTGTTGTTCGCGAGTTTCTCAGTTTTGAAGTCTTGTGATTTTAGGATGCGGCTGAATATGCTGAATGTGAAGCGATTGTCAAAGAATTCCCCCCATTTATTGAGGCAATGAAGAGGAGAGGTATCGAAGACATGGATCTAGTGATGGTTGATCCCTGGTATGGCAATAACATCCTGGTTT
This sequence comes from Alliaria petiolata, assembly GCA_020283515.1. Taxonomy (NCBI): domain Eukaryota; kingdom Viridiplantae; phylum Streptophyta; class Magnoliopsida; order Brassicales; family Brassicaceae; genus Alliaria; species Alliaria petiolata. Next base: position 34,933,140 of record JAHZTW010000001.1, read on the forward strand.
CTGCTGAAAGTTGTCAATTAAGGTGTATTTTTTCCCTGAGCCTGCGTCTGAATTTACTGTGCAGGTGTGTGGGTTATCATAGTGAAGCTGACGCTCCTAGCCGTAGGCTTGCGAAGCCCCTTATATACTGCCGGACTGATAGTGATTCCCCTATGGAAAATGGCTATGCTCGTCCAGTTGAGGGCATATATGTACTTGTAGACATGCAGAACATGGTGGTGATTGAGTTTGAAGACCGTAGGTTTGTGCCACTTCCCCCACCTGACCCTTTGAGGAATTATACCCCTGGTGAAAGTAGAGGGGGTGTTGATAGAAGTGATGTTAAGCCTCTCCAGATTATTCAGCCTGAAGGTCCAAGTTTTCGCGTAAGGGGTTACTTTGTCGAGTGGCAGAAGGTAGATTTCCAGTAATAGCCTAATTGAAACCAGGTGATTATGTTTAAGCTCATTTCTAAATTGGCTCAACATTTTGTTTACAGTGGAACTTTCGTATTGGGTTCACTCCAAGGGAAGGTTTAGTCATACATTCGGTAGCTTATGTTGATGGCAGTCGAGGTCGAAGGCCTGTTGCACATAGGCTAAGTTTCGTGGAGATGGTTGTGCCTTATGGTGATCCGAATGAGCCACATTACAGGAAAAATGCTTTTGATGCAGGGGAGGATGGTCTTGGAAAAAATGCACACTCGCTTAAGAAGGTTTGAAATCAGTTGATGTGTTCTCATTCTCTAATCAGATCTCGGTTTGCGTTTAACAATTAGGTTTTATAGGGGTGTGACTGTCTGGGATCTATCAAGTACTTCGATGCCCATTTCACAAATTTCACTGGAGGAGTTGAAACAATTGAGAACTGTGTATGCTTGCATGAAGAGGACCATGGGATTTTGTGGAAACATCAGGACTGGAGAACAGGATTAGCCGAAGTGCGAAGATCTAGGAGACTAACTGTCTCCTTTTTATGTACTGTTGCTAACTACGAGTATGGATTTTACTGGCACTTCTACCAGGTAAGTGAAAAACTTGATTAACATTTCTAGAGTAAAGCAGATATTAGTAATCTTTCCATCTAATTTCGATAGAGAAGACAATGATACGTCTCTGCATGAGAATAAATCTTGAGTTTAGAACGGTAGCTCACAATTGTTTAAGCCTTAACACTCTGCTTGTGATTGTTCAGTTGGGGACATTGATTTACAGTGCTGAAGTGTCCATCCGAGTTTCATTTGTTTGCTGATGTGTATGTTGTTTCATCTTTCTAGATATTTGAAGGCCAATGTCATTTATGTCTTGAATGTCTTGATGTAGGATGGGAAAATCGAAGCTGAAGTAAAACTTACTGGTATCCTCAGTTTAGGAGCGCTGCAGCCAGGAGAAACTCGAAAGTACGGTACTACTATTGCTCCTGGGTTGTATGCACCAGTCCACCAACATTTCTTTATTGCTCGCATGGATATGTCTGTTGACTGTAAACCTGGTGAAGCTTTTAATCAGGTACCTTTACTTTGCCGCTGTACTTCTTGCTGTTCACTTACACAGGCAGATTTTTTCAGAAGTCTCTATAGTCCTTGAAAAAATCTTAAATACAAGTGGTCAGGTAGGTTCTTTTGCTGAATAGACAGCTGAATGTACTTTTATCTGTAGGTAGTTGAGGTAAATGTTAGAGTTGACGAGCCTGGTGAGAACAATGTCCACAACAATGCGTTTTATGCGGAAGAGAAGTTACTTAGATCTGAGGCAGAGGCGAAGCGTGACTGTGACCCTTTTTCTGCTCGCCATTGGATTGTAAGCAACATACGTACCTTGCATGATCTTGTCCACTATTCGTAGTCTATCTCTTATCTGAAAACATCAATTTATTGCATTTTTAACTAGTATTTTTAGTCCACAAGTTACACCATTAGGTAGACATGAAAGCTCGTTACTGTCTCTGTACTATTATCTAAATTTTAGTTGTCCTTATAAAGTCGTAAATTTAAGTTTTTGTTAAAGTAAACCGTCTCATCTCACAGCTTCATTGATTAATGATTCCACGAATAAGTTTTTTTTCTTGTTGTTGCTATCGAATCTGACAACTCGTTGTAAAATGTTGTCAGGTAAGGAACACAAGGACAGTAAACAGGACGGGGCAATTAACGGGATACAAACTTGTTCCGGGATCAAACTGTTTGCCATTAGCTCGACCCGAGGCCAAGTTTCTAAGAAGAGCTGCTTTCCTGAAGCATAATCTCTGGGTTACCCGTTATGCCCCTGACGAGAAGTTTCCGGGAGGAGAGTTCCCAAACCAAAACCCACGTGCTGGTGAAGGTCTCGCCACATGGGTGAAACAGAATCGCTCCTTGGAAGAATCTGATGTCGTTCTTTGGTCTGTATCCTTCTCCTCACATTATCTGATTCAGTTAAAAACTACTAGTTACCAAATTCGTGATTTCAATGTGTGGAATTTTCGTTTCACAGGTACGTGTTTGGGATCATACATGTTCCTAGACTTGAAGACTGGCCCGTTATGCCCGTCGAGCATATTGGTTTCACACTAATGGTAAGTCAAATCGTTTGTCTGTAACTTTGAATTAACAAAATCTTTAGAAAAGAAGACAAACATTGGTTAAAATGTTTTTGTTTTTTTGACAGCCACATGGGTTTTTCAACTGCTCACCGGCCGTAGATGTTCCACCGAATCCAGCATGCGAATCGGATACCAAGGACAGTGAGGTCAAAGAGGTTGTAGCACCGAAGCCTCTTCAGACCGGTTTACTTTCAAAGCTTTGAAGAAGACAAGACTCTTTTTTCCCTCCTTTATCTCATAAACTGGAGACATTGCTGTTTCTCAATTCAATTTCGGATTGGAATCTTTTGTTGATTGGTGTGTTGGTTGCAGACTAGAAAAGTATTTGTCATTGGAATGTTCTTTTTCTTTTCTATAACATTGTCGGTTTGAAATTAAATAAGAACTTGTCAAATGTCAATCGAGAAAAAAATAAACCTTTCTTTAAGATGGTTAACTGTAGTGACTAGTGATGGGAGTAATAGCCATCGTTCTCAAGCTCACGAGTCCGCTGAGCAAGTTATTATAAGATATCTTGTGTAACTTTTAGATATAACAAAAACCAAAAGAAATTGCCTTTCCTTACCGTGAGTCTACATGCATTTATGTCACAGATTTTTACGGGATTCTTATGAAGATTTTTATAGGATTTTTATGATATATATTTATTTGGAGCTAGGGTTTTGATAAGTTTTTTTTTTCTTTTTTCGCTATGATTATTTTCTTCATTTTGCCGCCTCCTCTATAAACAGAGGGCATATCTATCAAACAGAAATTTGAAAGAATTTCATCATTTGCTCAAGTAAGAAAATCTAAAAAAGGGTTTTGGTGGGGATATGTGGAACCAAAAGCCGAGTTTCAGGTTTGAGATAGAAAACTTCTCGGAGAAGGGTAGTGGCATAGCGTCTCATATATTCGTGAGTGGCGGATGCGAATGGTAAAACTAGCAGAATCGGATTGTTAAAACTCTCTCTGAGAGTGACGACGTATTCGATAGAACGCATATGGGTTTATTAATATTTGTTTTAAATCCTTTCTCAGGTTTCTTAACGTCTGGCCGAAAGGGCATCATTATATTGGTGATGATCACTTGGCCGTGTTCCTGTACGCAAATCGAAATTCACTGGGAACAGGATGGAGAAGGACAGCTAGTTATTACTATGTTGCTTTGGATCAATCCCACAAAGAGCTCTACAGATCACCTGGTAATGAAATCATTCCATTTTTTAATAATGCTAAAGAAGTTGACCCCGTAGCGATCGATCTTGAGCCATAGAAATAGCATTCAAACTTACTTATATAGATCGTTGTTGCAACATGCAAATTATGCAATGCGCCCAATTAAATTCTAGCATCCCTAGATTTGTTAATAGTGGAGTTAATACTTGGCAAAGAAGCTGCGTCGTAAGTGTTTGAATCTCGAAGAGACATCATCGGCATGTGATTGATTAAAACGTTTTAACCTAATTTTTTGTTGTTTATGTTCCATAGTTGAACTGAACAAAGTGTTTGGGGCTGAGATTCCGGGCCGGGTTTTCAGGTTTCCCCAAAGCTTGACTTATTCCAAGTTTCCCAAAGGTTGTCTGGAGAACGACAAGCTCATCATTGAACTATACATTAAAGTTATCGAATCTTTTGATGTATCAGAGAAGAAGGAGATTGAGTGTATCAACGGTTTTCACGTTTGTGCTTCTCAGGTAATAAGTTAAAGGATTTTTTTCTCTTCTTCTTTTGTTTCTGAATAAACCAGTTGCTTTATAGGGTTGATTCTTTGGCGTATTAGAGACTTATATTACTTCTTTGGTTAGCATATAAACATTCATTTCCGTTGCAGGTTACTCTAGTGAGGAAGATATTCGCAGAGCACCCAGACATTGCACAACATTTCAAACCAAAGAACCAAGTGGTGATGACGGAATACATGAATGTTCTCCTTGACCTCATTACGACACTAAACAAGCCTCCACACCGCCTCTCAGAGGCTGAAATAAGCAGCGCCCACAGCGACTTGAGTGAGTTGACGGACGCAGGTTTCAAGCTAGAGTGGCTGAAGACAAAGATCGAAGAGGTTTCCTTGAAGTGTAAGAAATCAGATGATGCTAATGATTCTCGGGTCCAACAACTTGAGGAACGCATCAAGAATCTTGAGCTGATGGATTTGGGAAGCTTGAAGTCAAAGCTTGAAGAGATTTCCTCGGATGCTGATGGATCTCGGGTCCAACAACTCGAGAAAACCGTCAAGAACCTTAAGCTGATGGTGTCGGATCTCAAAGCAGAACTGAACAAGGAGAAAGCCACATCTTCTGACGCTGCATTTTTGTTGGTTGATGAGGTTGGTTGATGTAGTGATCAAGTTATTAGTTTATAGATTTCCTTAGTAGACACGGCTTTAGTTTTTTCGTTGGAGCATAATGAGAGATCAGCCAAATCTGCAATTCCTAAAGAAAGTCATCATTCATTCTGTTGATCGTTTCGTTCTCTGTTTTGTCCGCATCACTTTTTCATTGGATAATATTTGAGTTAAATAGTAAAGTCTTCTGATAATGTGTATTAACTTTCTCTCTATCAGTCAGAATTAAAAAAAAAAAGCTTTGATATATAGAGAACTAAGAATATCTTCTCTTTTTTATTGTTAAAAAACTAAGAATATCTTATATTGACATTAATAGATATCTTTTTTAGTAAAAATCTGTAAACGAATCTCAACAAAAATTTAGCTATATCATGAAGAAAGGAATATTTACTTTTAGCTTAATTAAGTACTGGTTTTAATTAATAAATTTATTTTGAGTGATTCCTATTGAGCTAGGGTATTGAAAAAGTTTTTATTTTTCTTCTCGCCTCCGCTATAAATAGAGGACTTTTTTATGTGTGAAAGTATCACAAAATTGCTCGAAACAAGAAAATATAGGAAAGCGTTTAGATCAAATATGTGGAATCAAAAGCCGAGTTTTAGGTTTGAGATAGATAACTTCTCGGAGAAGGAATCTGTTACAGCGTCTCAGACATTCGTGGGTGGCGGATGCGAATGGTAAAACTGAGAAGCAGGAATCGAAACTTTAAGCTTTGTTAAACTATCTCTCTGTCTTCAAGAATAAACATGTTCTCGAAGATTGATTATTTGATTGTATTTATACGTAGCACCGATTAAAACGGGGTTAATCTTTGTTTTATATTCTTTCAGGTATATATACGTTTATCCGAAAGGAGAAAGTCGTAGTGAGGATCACTTGTCTTTGTACCTCAGTGTTGGAAATCGTAAATTATTGCAAGCTGGATGGAAGAGGAGTGCTAGTTTTTATTTCGTTGTGCTGAATCAGTCCGACAAAGAGCTCTACAGATCACCAAGTAATGAAGCTATATCCTTCCATGTTTTGACTCTTTTTCTTATTTCTTTTTGTTTCGGAAATTTCATGTGTGTTCGGAATTTACAAACGGTTATGCACTAGAGACTAGAGCACCTATTGGTTCCAATCAAAACCTTATAAGATCTCGTGCCCGGTAACGCCTAGATCTTCCTTCTGACTTAGGGAGACATAGCTATACGTCTCCAATAAGCCGATTTGCAAGATCTCTTTTGTGATGAGCTTATATAAGAACATGGATTACGCTTTAAACTCATGTTTGAATTTATAAGAGGTAGCAACTATACATAAGCATATGTGACTGATGAATTAGCTGACTTGTTTTTTGTCTTTTCTTGTTTATGTTCCACAGTTGCACCAGCAAGCACCTTGTTTTGCGCTAAGGCTCCAATATTGGGTTTCCGAAAGACGTTGCCTCTAAGCAAGTTTAATGAAAAAGGGTTTTTGGAGAAGGACAGACTCATCATTGAAGTCTACATTAAAGTAGTTGAAGCTGCTGATGGAGAAGGCGGAGATTTATCAGAGAATCAGGAGACTTTGGATATCAATGGTTTTCAAGCTTTTGCTGCTCAGGTAAGTTAAAAAGGATATGTCTCTTCTTCTATATTTTAATAAACCTACTTGCTTTATAGGGCTGAGTAACAGATACACGTTTTCCTTGGCAGGTTGCTTCAGTGAGAAAGATATTCGCAGAGCACGTGGTGAAGACAGAATACAAGAATGTCCTAAGCAACGCTTGCAGCAAGTTGAGTGAGATGGCGGAAGTAGGATCTAAGCTGAACTGGTTAAAGTCAAAGTTTGATGAAGTTTCCTTGAAGAGGAAGAAAGCAGATGATGCTGATGGGTCTCGGGTCCAACTGCTCGAGGAACGCATCAAAAATCTTGAGCTGATGGAATCGGGGTTGAAGATGGACTGTTCGAAGTCAAATCTTGAGGAGATCTCCTTGGAGAGGAATAAATCATATGATGCTGATGAGTCTCGTGTCCAAAAACTTGAAAAACGCGTCAAGAATCTTGAGCTGATGGAATTAGGTTTTAAACTGGACTGTTTGAGGTTGAAGCTTGAGGAGGTTTCCTTGGAGAGGAAGAAATCAGATGACGCTGATGATTCTCGGGTCCAACAACTCGAGGAAAGCTTCAAGAATCTTGAGATGATGGTGTCGGATCTCAAAGTTGAACTGGACAAGGGGAATGCCAAATATTCTGCTGATGAATTTTTCTTGGTCGAGGAGGTTGAATGATATGTAGCTAGAAAATCAACTAATTAGTTTTTAGATTTTCTCTAAGTGGACAAAACTGCGGTTTTCTTTGTTTCGTTTTTTTTTTTTAATTGCTTTCCGAAATAATGATAGTCTAGAGATTCAGCATAATGGTTTCATTCTTTGTTTTATCCGCGCACTTTTTGATGTTTTTGTTCGATCATATTTTGGGTTAATATGTAAATTAATCCCAAAATTAACAAACAAATCAGTTCTAAGCAAAGCAATATTTCAAACTTGAGATCGATATCATATATATCTTTTTGTAACTCATCCACCTAGATTGCTTAGATTATAAAACTAACAGCATCAACTTGAGATCTTCCTCCTCTGCTTCTGGCCATCTGTTAACAATCTCTCTGATTTGATTTGATAATCTCCTAAAAATTTATTGAGTTCGACCATTTTTGTTGGTGGTGCTTAGGTAATAGAAAACAAACTTATAGACTGTTGTTGGCTCCGAGAAAACTTATAAACGGTTGTTAAATTATTAAAGAGGATATGATTAGATTTGGTGAATTAATTATTGTTTTTGGTTTATTATTTTTTAGATTTAACTTTCAGGATAAAGTGTTTTTTTTTTGTTAATGATTATTTGATTAAATATTTAAATGAAAATTCGTAGTTTTACAGAAGATTAATTGTTTGTGAGGAGATTACAAAATAAAGAGAAAAGAGAAAGAAGAAGATTTTGAGGAATATATGCATTCGTCGGTTAAAAGAGAAAGAGGAAGATTTAGTTTTAGTTATTTTTTGTCTAATTAAGTACTGGTTTTAATTAAATAATAATTTATTTTGTTAGTTTTCCTTTTCAGCTAGGGCTTTGAGAAGTTTTTCTTTTAGCCTCCTCTATAAACAGAGGGCTTCTTTATCAGCGAAAGTAACAAACAGAGTTTCTGAGAATTCCGTCTTTTGTTCGAAGTAAGAAAATCTACGAAAGGGTTTTGGTCAGATATGTGGAATCAAATACCGAGTTTCAGGTTTGAGATAGATAACTTCTCGGAGAAGAAAGCTGTGATAACGTCTCAGACATTCGTGAGCGGCGGATGCGAATGGTAAAACGAAAAGAATCGGATCTTTAACTTGATTTGTTAAACTATATCTGTCTTGAAGAATAAACTGTTCTCAGTATTCTAGCACTAATTCAAAAGGGTTTAATCTTTGTTTCGTATTCTTTCAGGTATCTCGAAGTTTATCCCAAGGGAGATCGTCTTGCTGAGAATCAATACTTGTCTTTGTACCTGAGCGTTGCAAATCGTCAATCATTGCGAACTGGATGGAAAAGGAGTGTTAATTATTACTTCGTTGTGTTAATTATTACTTCGTTGTGTTTCCTTAGAGAGGAAAAAATCTGATGATGTTGAGGGGTCTCGGGTCCAACAACTCGAGAAAAGCGTCAAGAATCTTGAGCTCATGGACTTGGAATTTTGCATGGACTGTTTGAATACAAAGCTTAAGGAGGAATCCTTGGAGAGGAAAAAATCAGATGATGCTAATGAGTGTCGAGTCCAACAAATCGAGGAACGCGTCAACGATTTGGTATTCAAGCTGGACTTTTTGAACACAAAGCTCGACGAGGTTTCCTTAGAGATGAAAAAATCTGATGATGCTGAAGGGTCTCGGGTCCAACAACTCGAGGAAAGCGTCAAGAATCTTGAGCTGATGGTGTCGTGTCTCAAAATTGAACTGGACAGGAAGAAGGACAAATCTTGTGCTGATGGATTTTTGTTGGTCGACGAGGTTGCTTGATGTAGAGATCATCAAGTTATTATTCTATAGCTTTTCTTTAAAAGACACTAGCTACTATCGTTTCATTTTTTTTTGTTCGTTTTTATCTTTTCTTTTTATAGTCTAGAGATCCGGCTTAGTGAAAAGGCCTAGTTATGTCTCTGTTCTTGAACGTTGCAAGCTAGGTTATTTTCTGTTAAGTTGAATCAATCTGAAAAGAGCTCTACAAAACATTTGGTACGAATTTATCTTCCGTGTTTTGAATCCGTGAGAGGCAGAGCAATATTCATTTCATATATGTATCTAATTTGATGAAGAGTCTTATGTTTTATCTTTTGTTTCTGTAGTATAAAAGGATGAAAATATTACTAGTTACATGCTAGGAGAATAAAGTTGAGGCCTCACAAGTTCTTGAGCTCCTGTTACATAAACAAAAGTAAAGGATCAATAAAGTGTAGGCCAAAACTAGTCAACAAATGACAAGATTCTTCAGTCGTCTCCAGGTGAAACTCTGCATCACAAGCTAACAACATCCAATGGGTAGATCAAAAGTCAAAACAAATTCCAAAACTATTAGTCAACCATTGGGGTATTATTGAGCCAGATGCAATCTGAATAACACTAACCGACAATCATCATCTCGCCCTCGGTCCCATCTATAACTACACGCTCAATCCACGAATTTACAGCCAGCAACACTTAGTTTTTTTTTACCATGGACCGTAACGCCTATAGCCTACAACGAGATCATGGATCTGGCTCAACTAAACCAACCTTGTGATTATGATCATCGCGGTTAATTTCTGACGGAAAAAAATAGGCCCATTATGTGAGAACTAATATGGGCCATATAAATTAGGCCCATTATGTGAGAACTAATATGGGCCATATAAATTAGGCCCATTATGCGAGACGGGACGGGGGGTTTATACTTGGGCGCGTTTATTTAGAGTTAATTAGGCCCATGAGAGGTTCTTGCATTAAACATGCTCTCAGTTCCAAAACCTCTCTGCCTCCCGCCGAGTCTGACCTCGCATCGTATATTTAGCTTCCCACTCTCTCTGCAAGTTTTGTTACACTTTGCTAATAGATTCTCTTTTAATGCACTGATGCTTCCCAATTCGGAAATGCAAATCTTCATATGGAAAAGCTTATGAAAGTGCAAAACAGTGTAAGGGCCTACCTCGAGCGTCTTAGAAAAAAGATTGTCGCTAAAGAGGAGCAAAATGCTCTGAGGGGACAGCAGATTCTTCGGCTGCAAAATGAGTGTGAGAAGGAGAAGAAAAAGATAGCGTATCTGAAGAAGAGGGAGGTCGATAAGATAACGAAGCTGGAGACGTATGCAACAAGAATTGGCAAGTGTGCGGTGGAGGTTGAGATGACTTGAGAGGAAAAGAGAGAGAAGAAGGCGAGTGAAGTAGAAGCGTTTCCAAGGAAAATTAGATTAGATTGTTGTTTCTAAGTAAGTCTGCCCCAAGAGATGTTCAAAATCCGAAAATAGCTACCATAAATTGTACATGAAACAGAGTATTCAAGTAGCCTTGATTCGAAGACAAAGGCAGAGAGGCCAATAGTAAGAAAAAAATATCATGTTCAATACTCCCTCCATTTCTAGATTTTAATTTTGGTTTACAAATATGTATGAATTTATTATTATTTTAATGATGATGAATGGTTAACTTTAAGAAAATTAATTGAATCTATTGAATTGCGATTGATTTAAAATTATAAAAAATTATTAATCAGAAAATGATACATTATATAGTCTTGTTTTAGTTTGTCTTTTTAATGTGTAAAAACTCCAAAACATCTATTAATTAAAAATAGAGAGAATATGTTTGATATTGAAACATATATATCACGATTTTGAGTAGATTTATAAAGTATTCATGGAATGTATCTTATTATTATTATATACAATATAAATCGATAAACACTTACTAGAATATGTTATATATATATATCTATTGTGAGGTTTCATTTGACCTAGGAACTATAAAGTTGTATTTTTCGAGTCCTATATAAAACTGGTGTGCCTCACTTCGAAGCACTAACCCCTAAAATCGACAGAGCATTTTTGAGGAGATGGATACGGAATTGAAGGCTTTCAGTTGGGAGATAGACAACTTTTCGGAAAGGAACGATATGATAGTTTCGGATCCTTTCTCAAGCGGTGGCTGCGAATGGTACAACGAGAAGAATAATTAAAGATACTTAGATTTCTTACACAGATCGTCTAGATAGATATGTCTTTGTTTAATCTGAGGTTTTTCTCTTAGGTCCCTTCGTGTGTATCCCAAGGGATGTTTTGTGGATAGTCACTTGGCTCTGTTCTTGTCGGCTGTGAATCCTGGATCATTATTGCTACCTGGATGGAGAAGACGAGCTAGTTTTCGCTTCGTTTTGTTGGATCAATCTGGCAAAGAGCTCGTCAGAATAGCTGGTATGCTATGATCTTATCTTCCATTTTTTTTTTTGAATCTTTAGAACTTAGAAGCAGTGTGATTATACATCATATCTGAATATCTGACTGATGAAGAAGAAAAGTTGATATATCTTTTCTTTTTCTTTTTCTCTGCTTACAGAAGAACGAAAAGTATTGTTCAGCGCTGAGAACCTAAGCTGGGGTTTTTACAGAATGTTGCCTCTTACCAAGCTTCAAAAAGAAGGGTTTCTGGAGAACAACAAACTAACCATTGAAGTCTACATTAAAGTAGTTAAAGTCGTCCATGAAGGAAAACCAACTGAGAATTTGATGGTAGATATCCATGGTTTCCATGTTCTTAATACTCAGGTAAGTCAAGGTTCCACTGGTTTCTTTCTCTTCTTTGCTTCTCACAAGTGCATTCCAGCTTGGTTTAAATACAGTCTGGATTTTGGTTCTTGTCTTTTCTTTGTTGTTGTTGTTGTTGTTGTATATCCACTTAAAGAAACAGTCTGGATTTTGGATCTAGTAATTAGCATAACTACATCTTCTTTATCATTGTCAGGCTAGTTCAGTGAGCAAGATTTTCGCACAGCACCCAGACGCTGCAGTAGGTATAAGATCAGATATCAGAGAGGTGAAGACAGCCTACATGAATATTCTCCTCGGCCTCATCGATACACTAGACAAGCCTCCTCAGAGCTTGTCGGAGACTGAGCTAAGAAACGCTGACAGCGATTTGAGTGAGCTAACAGAAGCTGGCTTTAAGCTGGATTGGTTAAAGTCAAAGCTTGAGGAGGTTGCCTTGGAGAGGAAGAAAGCAGTTTCTGATCTCAGATCTGCTGCTGCTCCTAAAGTTTATTCGTTTGAGTCAATAGATTGTTTTATAAAGAGGTTCTTTTTGTCTTGCTTCTCAATCTCAAACCGCTAACTATGTTTTGTAGTGAAAGTCTGGTGAGTTTTTTTTCATTCAAACTGTTTTCCGGTTAAAGTGTTCTGATCCTAGAACTTTCTCGTTTAGACATCACATAAACCATACGTGGGGGACGATTCGCTGTGTTAGTTCATAACATCACTTTTCTAAAACAAGTTTGGATTCATAATTAATTTTGTTTTGTTTCATCCTTTGCCTTGTTCTCATCATTACTCCTTGTCCCAAGAACTGGTTGTTATATAATTTATTTTGTATGTCCGTCAAGTTTGCGGATGTTAAGCTGCATTAAACCAATCTGCGTTTATATAAGACCGTCTTTTTCTTAAAATTTGTTATTAGTGAGCAGTGCAATAGACTTTTATTCCCATTTCATTCTTAACAGAAAATTAGTACCTTTTATCTTTCTTTTTTTTCTTTCTTTTTTTCTTTAAGTACCTTTTATCTTATATCAATAAATTGACTTTCGCCATATCAATAAAAATCTATTTTATATTCTAAAACACTAAACACATTCTAAAGTTCTAACATAGAATAAATCATAAATACAACTTTTTGGTTAAAAATCTGATTATATTGTCTTTACTCTTTACTAATAAAACTAGAAAAGGATTATAATAAATTAAAATAGAAGTATATCTTTTTAACTTTGAATCATTTTTTAAGCTTTAATATAATAAGATTTTTAACTACTTTCAATCCACTTAATATAGTTTTATTTCTAATTAAAAAAAAACATGTTTTTGTCACTTTATTTACTTATTTTGTGTGTTTTTAAATACTATTTCACTTTATATTATATCAAGTAATCATAAATATAAATTTATTTTTTGTTGGACATTTTAGAAAGGGAGAAACGACGTGATTTCCTTTTTGAAATAGGAATCGTAACGTTTTGTTCTTTAGCTTTAATATAAAGAAAAAAGGTGACTGACGCATGAAGAAAAAATAAAACAAGTCTCTCTGTCCCTCACTCGGAGTACCAAACCCTAAAATTAAGAATGCGTGTTGAGAAGATGATGGGGACGAGATTGCAGAAGTGTTTTACATGGGGGATCGACAACTTCTCCGAAAGGAATTCTCCGATAAAGTCTACTCTGTTCTCAAGCGGCGGCTGCGAATGGTAAAACGAGAAGAACCGGATCATTAGCTTTCTTAAACTCAATTGTCTAGATTGTACAAATAAACATGTACGTAGCCCTAAATAGGGCTTATAATCTGCTTTGTTTCTTTCTCTCAGGTATGTTATCATTCATCCCAAGGGAGACGACGTTGACGATCACTTGTCTCTGTATCTGTGCGTTGCGAACCCTAAATCATTGCAACCTGGATGGAAAAGGCGAGCCAGTTTGCGGTTCGTTGTATCGAATCTATCAGGCAAAGAGGTCCATAAAACATCTGGTAAGATAACTTATCTTCCAAGCCTGGATCTGTGAGAGGCCGAAACTAATTAATACATATCTCATTGACGAAGATATCTTTTGATTTGTCTTATAGAAGGATCTGACATGTTTCGCGCTGAGATCCCTGGCTGGGGTTTTCGAAAGGCGTTGCCTCTTACCAAGTTACAGGATAAAGAGTTGTTGGAGAACAACACACTCATCGTTGAAGTCTACACTAACGTTACTGAAGTTGTTCATAAAGGAGATGAAACTGGGGAAGAGATGTTAGATTTCAGAGGTTTCCATGTTCTTTCTTCTCAAGTAAGTTAAGAATCTCTCCCAAGATATTGCTGTATATAATACAACCTGAGTTTTGGATCTTGTTTAACATAATCGTTGTTGGCAGGTTATTTCACTGAGCCGGATTCTTGCGAAGCACCCAAACTTTGCAGTAGATATCAAACCAAAAAGCAAAGCGAGGAAGACAGCATACATGAAAATCCTCCTCGACCTTATCAAGACACTAGATAAGCCTCCAGAGAGCATATCAGAGACAGAACTAATCAAGGCTTACAGCAGGTTGTTTGAACTAACCGAAGTGGGCTTCAAGCTGGACTGGTTGAAGTCAAAGCTTGATCAGGTTTCCTTGGACACGAGTAAGAAACAAAATGCTGATGCGGCTCGGGTCCAAGAACTCGAGGAAAAGGTCAAGAGTCTTGAGCTGATGTTGTCGGGTCTCAAAGTTGAACTGGACAAGGAGAAGGCCAAATCTTCTACTGCTTCTCCTAAAGTTTCCTTGACGAGTACTGAGAGTCTTGGAATTCGGTTTAGAAAAATAATACAGAAAGACAATACTATTTGTTCGCAGTTTCTTTCTTCATTTTCTCCTTGATGTTAAGTTTTCCTCCAGATAGATTTGACTTAATATATATAAACTATAAATTCTTCTTTAACTCTAATCAATTTCAAAATCAGTAACAACTCCAAAAAAATTTAGACCTAAAAAAATTAGGCATGTAAAAACCCTAAGAATCACAAATAAATCTTTATAATAATTTATTTAATAGATAAGAGATAATAATAAAAAAGATATTCGGAGATAATCCAAATATATTTCGTATGCGAATGGGCTTTATCAAAATATTCTGTACTTATCTCAGGCTTAAGAAACGTGATGATAAAACAGAAAAAAATATATAAGTGGAATTATAGATATGTTTCTTTCTTGGTAGTTGATCGCGTCTCTTCCTCGATCTCTAAGAGTCCCACTAAACCTAGAAAATTCCTCTGTTCCTCCCTTGAAGAAGTACCATAACCAAACCCCTAAAATTAAGAGAGAGCGTTTCTAAAAGTCAGATGGGGAACCACAATGATAAGATGACTCACACTTTAGAGATAGACAACTTCTCCCAAAGGAATGCTCCATTTGAGTCTCCTCTGTTCTCAAGCGGATCCGGCAACTGGTAAAAAACAAGAATTAAGCTATATCTTTAGATTCTGATTACACGTGTTAATTAGGACTAACTAAACTATGTTTTGTTTTGTTTTTCTAGGTACGTTACCGTATATCCCAAGGGAACCCGTGCTAGTAAAAACATGTCTCTGTACCTAGCAGTTCCAGATCCTCTCTTACGGCCTCACAGTTGGGCGAGAGTTGCAAGCTTTCGCTTCGTCGTGGTGAACCAATCCAGCGTTCTCAAGTCCAAAAGTTTAGGTAATTCGCCTCTTTAAACTCTTTTTTCTTTTTATTCCACTAACATGAAAAAAAAAAAAAATCGAAGTACTCGTTTTTTCTTCAGATATAGCAAGTTACGTATCTATATGATTTTTTTTTTTTTTTTTTTTTTGTCTAAACAGAAGCAATTGCTTGCACCTTTGACGAGGGACACCCAAGATGGGGTTTTAGAACGGACTTGTGTCTTTCCAAACTTCAAGAGAAGAAAATGCTTGTGAACGACAAACTCAAAATTGAAGTCCACATTCTAAATGTTAGGTATTATCGTGGTGCACAAGATCCATATGAGTTACCCGAAAAGAAGAATGAGACGGTGAATGTCAATGGCTTCCAAGTTCTTGATTCGCAAGTAAAGTCAGCAAGCTGGATTTTTAGGACTTACCCAGAAACTGCATTGTATATTCATCCACGAGATCCACAGCTCCAGACAGCATACATGAACACTCTCCTCACAATATACGAGACACTTTATAACAGTCCTCTAAACAAGCTCACCGAGGAAGAGCTAGCTAACGTTTCCAAGGGTTTGCTTGATCTGACACAAGCTGGTTTCAAACTGGAATGGTTGAGGGAAAGGCTTGAAAAGATTTTCTTGGATAGAAAGAAACTCTCTGGTTATGAAGCTCAGGCTCAGGAACTTGGAAAACAGTTGAAGAATCTTGAGCTGAAAATCTCAAACCTGAGAATCTGAGATCAAGTTGAAAACATAGAGGGTTATTTATATTATGATCTTTAGTAGGGTCTTTCTAGTTTTCAGTATATCTTATTATTTCATTTATATTGTTTTGCCAGGCTTTGATTTAGACCTAATAAGAGTTTTTTTTTCATATATTTTGATGTCTAGAGTTTTTTTTTATTTAAACCCAATGTTTTCGACACAACGTTCGTTTTTGCATTGTTCTTGTTTTAATTCCAAGACTTCCAAGTTCTTAATTTATGTAAAAGACGTAAATACCCCGGCTCTTTACTTAAATTTACTCGATTATAGTGGGTCAAGAATAGGCCCAATTAAGCCCATAACTCTTTAGAAGCCTCTCGATGACAGTGTAATCACTGAATCCAGTCGGTGTGTGCGCTTTCTCCTTTTCCTCCGTTTACGTTTTCCGATTTGCTCGGCCTAGCGGTTAGTTAACGGCACGCGCCGATAACCCTGCCACGCCCCGCCGTTTCTTCGAATTTGCACTTACTTAAGCTTTCTCTGTTCCGTCATCGGTTTCCGGAGGGATCCTTTTACTGGAAAGGGGGGATTTTTCGTTTAGCTGCATAATCCGTTTCTGAGCCCACCAATGGCTAACAAGTCTCTGAATCGGCTTCTATGGAATTTCTGTAAGCTCTAATTACTCTCGACATCTGGAAACAGAGTGTCTTAACACTGAGAAATCACTTGATGAATGGGAATGTTGAATGTGAAATTAGTAGTCAGATGATTCATGGTTTTGTTCTTGTTTTGTGACTTTTGTGGGTGGGGGGAAAAGCAGTCTCCTTATGGTTTCTGTAGTTGTTCTCTGGAAGTATCCACTGAGTTTTAATATGTTTGATATGAAAGTTTTGGAATTTTAGTGAAGATTCTTACAAAAATCCAGTTTTTTTTAATATATCTTCAGTTGTAGAAGTTTCACCATTCAAGAAGAGACGTGGGTTATATCAGGGAGCTGTTTACAATGCAATCAAGAGGTTTCAGTCGCACTTATCAGAATCAGGCAAGGTAGAAAAGGAGTTGGAAGAACACGAGGCCAATAAAACGCCAACCTTCTCTTCTTCGAGGTCCGAATTACAGAACAAAGGACCATTTGAATCAGGAGTCGACAGCGATAGCTCTGGTGATGAAGATACAGGTGATGGAAAGTGGAAACTAGACTTAGCTTGGCTCACGAGAGCACTTGAGCCAGCTGTTCAATTGCGTAGATGGGCTCTTCCAACAGGTCTATATCATATATAGTTCTTGTTTTTGGTTGGTGCATCCATTGTAGTTCTTGTTTGATGTGTGTTTTCACTCCAGGAGAGAAATCACCGCCTGGTAGCCGATCTCTGTCAGAGATCATTGCTAGTATTCAGAAGAGTAAGCTCGGGATCGAAGGTTGGACTCTCAGTGATCTTACAATCGGTCTCTATCTTATTTACCTTAGACAAGCATCCTTATCTCCATTTGAGGACGTCAGGGGCGTAGAAGTTGTTTCAGAATCTACAGTAAGAGCATTATCCTAGTCATTGTCATGTAGATGATAACTTCCCTTTTACCAATTTTCTAAGCAGCTTTTATTTTCTTTTCAGGTTTATGATCTCATATACAACGCGGAGTTAGCAAAAGGTTGTTACAGGGATAGTGTCAGTGGTCTTGCGAGGAACACGATGCTCCGAGAGAACAACATTCTTAAGTTTGTGAAAGATTCAAGCGTTATGAGGCCTGGTTATTACGTAGGAGTTGACCATAGAAGGAAACTTGTAGTCTTTGGAATCCGCGGGACACACACGATTTATGATCTTATCACTGACATTGTCTCTTCGAGCGATGAAGAGGTCACTTTTGAAGGCTACTCAACCCACTTTGGAACCGCTGAAGCTGCACGGTGGTTCCTTAACCACGAATTGCAAACTATAAGAAGGTGCTTAGAGAAATACGAGGTGAGGATAATGATCATTGCTGTTCATCGTTTTCTTTTGTTGCTGCTGAGACATGAGAAGGATGGATTTATATTGCAATGAACGTATCCGTAGGGATACAAGTTAAGGCTTGTTGGTCATTCTCTCGGCGGCGCTATAGCTTCTGTAATGGCGATCATGCTCAGGAAAATGCCAAGGGAGGAATTGGGATTCGACGCTGAGATTATTTCAGCCGTTGGGTATGCGACGCCTCCTTGTGTCTCCAAAGAGCTTGCAGAGAACTGCTCTGAGTTTGTGACAACTATTGTGATGCAGGTCAGAACAAGAAAAAAACAAAAATATCCTCCTTTTCTTGATCAAGCTTTGCTGAAAATTACTCTCTTCTTGGAAACTCACATTTCAGGATGATATTATACCTAGACTAAGTTCAGCTTCTCTAGCGAGATTGAGGGATGAAATCCTTCAGACCGATTGGTAAGCAAACACTTCTCTTCTTGAAACTCTATTACCCTTCTACAATCTGTTTAGTTACCGCAATGATTTGTAAAATCCAGGACAAGTGTTATCGAGAAGGAAGAATGGAAGAGCGTACTAGATTTGGTAACAAACGCGAAACAAGTTGTCTCCTCGGTGCAAGACGCAGCTCGAAAAGTTTCCGAATATGCAAATTTCGGTAACAAGAAAGAGTTTCCTGGTAACGTTATTCTCTCGTCTAATTCCGAGTGGCACTAGAAGATTTATATACTTTAGACTCACTTAGTCTCATCTTTCGTAATCCTTAACAGAACTCCCTTCATCCAAGAACGACCGGTCTGATACATTAATCTCTGAAGCTACGAATAAAGATGTTGTAAAACTGCCAGAAGAGTTATATGTACCAGGCGCGGTTTACTATCTGATGAGGAACCTCAGAGGAAACCCGAAAAGCGCATCAGGAAAAAGAGTAGAGTACTTTAGTCTATGGAAGAGAGATCCAGGACAACATTTTCAGAGGATACTTCTCTCTGGTAATTTCATTACGGACCATAAATGTGATAGCCACTACTACGCTCTGCGAGATGTGCTCAAAGGATTTCCCAGTTTCATCGACGAGAGCATCTTTAACAAGAGATGTAAATGAGATATATAATCTCATATCTGGTTAGAACGTAATGTTTTAGTATGTCCCGCAAACATTTTAAGAATAAATACTCTGTTTATCACACCTTGAAGAGTGTTTCCCTTGGAAATTTATAAAAGTTCAATGGTACGCTGGCTTTTACTGGAGTATACATTAGTGTTAGTTTGTGCTTGACAAATTTTTATGCATTATACTATATCCCATAATTTAAAGTCGATTTGGGTTTGCTTTAAATTATCTTATAACTTTTGTATGTAATTCATAGCATAAAGTCCTCTTCTATTTCCAGAACATTATATCGTGTCTTAAGTAAAATATTATAAACTTTTCGTTTAATCCCTTTCCTACACGATTCTCCTATTTGTCGGCCTCACTGTTCACTCCACCGATCCCAAAAAAAGTATATATAACTGATGTGTTATTTTGTCCAATCTTATAAAAAATTAATAATTATTTTTTTATTATTATATTTTTTGTCGGCAATTAATAATTTTTGTTATGTGGATTGACATTGGATGAGAAAATAAGTTAATCATACACTAAAAATCATGAATAAAATATATTTGATGAAAAGTAGAATTAGTCACTGATTGGGAGCTACTTATTACTTATAGGCACTTAGAGTTAAGAGAGTGGGTTTATAGCAATGCAGAGAGACCCACAAGAAAAGAAAGTGAAAGTTACGTTTTTTGCGTTTCCATATAATTTCATCTTTGGTACTTTTCAATTTTGTCTTTCCCTGGCCTTGGCCGCCGCATTTTGTCTCGTGTTTATCTATAATAATATCCTTTTGTAAGCTAACAAATTAATCATACTACTATTACTTTTCCAATGTATATATATAAAAATTTAAATTAAATTTCTCCGAAGATTCATTAATTTTTATATTTTCAAAAGGTTTCTATTAGTATGTAGAGACTAGGCATAAAGTAAGAGAGAAAAATAAGACTATGCAAATAGTTGTTATATTAGTACACAGTTTGCTTGGACAACCCAAAAAAAAAACGAATTTTATAGTGGGTAGTGTTGGCTTATCTTTGATTTAGGCAACTGGATAAATTCGATGTACATATAAATCGGAACATGAAATAAGTGGACCACTAATTATGTCTTGTATACTTAAGATAATGTTCCATATATATTAATTTTGATTAGAAAAAGAGTTCTCCATAAACTCTTCACGTTACTTATATGTATACTCTAATGAGAAATAAATATTCCAGAACAAAAATGCTAGTTACCGTTGTTATTTATATTCTTGCATGTTCTAAGAACAATAATAATATAACCCCAAACTGTCACTGGCTATTATGTGCGATTGTTTATTTTTTTTATTTTTATCAGAGACCAAAATATATTGTGACCAAATGTATAAGTAGTTTACTTTGGTGGTTGCTGACCTTCAAATGGGAATTTCCAGAAAATCAAAGCAATTAAACTTTATTTGGAAAGGTTTTTTTTTCCCCGATGAAGAGACTTATGGACTTTGGTCCAGGTCTTCTCGGTTTAACTAACCATAACAACAATAAAAACATGTTTTTGAATATTCTGAAGCGAAAGTTTGAATTCAGAAACACATATTCAACCACTTATGTAAAAACGACTAGATTAATATACTAGAATTAAGATTTATAACTGATTCGTATAATTTAATGTTTGTGTTCCTTTGGGTATTATATGCTCGAGATCCATGCTTATATAAATAAATTATTTTAGTCACTTTTTGATGGTCGTTGTGATAAATAGCCTTAATTCACTTTTTTGGGGTTAAGGCCTATTTCGCAAAACAAATTTCAGAAAAAAAAAAAAACTAAATCAATACTTTTTTTTATAATAACTGAATCAATAATTTTGCTTTAACGTTTCTTTGAAATGTCATCCTTCGACCTATTTGTAAGGGGAACTTTTGTTTGCTAATTGATTGTATTACGTTTTCTAAACCATTCCCTTATATTGAGGTTTAGGCTTTGAAAATTTGCCTCCCGTTTAAACTAAAGTACGCACGCCTAACTATTTAATTATATACAAAAAATATTAAACTACTTTATTTAATAATATTTAGTTGATAATTTGAAATGTAACCATTTGACAAGAAAATAGTTATTTCGCATATATAAACCAACAACAACACTTTCACTGGTCTTTCTTGTCTATATCAATTTTAAACTCAATATTTAACTAGAAGCTTATCTAGTTTAAGGATGTACGTAGATATTAATTGATTGTACATGTATTACATATATAGAGAGTGCATGCATCATACATTTTTACTATACCTGAGATACAATCATACAATATTTAGTTCGGGTGTATATATATATATATATATCAATTGTTTTTGTTTTTGTTAAAGAGCCTTCAGTATATATATCATTCTAAGGTTAGCCATAAACAAGAATCTAAACTTCACCACACAAAAAAAAAAATTAGAAGAGAATTTTTGTTAAACGAGAATTGCTGTTAATTAATTAGATATGTTTTTACCATGTCAAAAGATATGTTTTTACCAAAACACCAAAGCATCCATACCATTTAATTTGAAATCATTGTCACAGACTCGTAGATATATCAAATGTGGAGGAGAAGACAAGTGTACCTAACATCACTGAGAATCCATCGACATTATCTATATGATGCGTACGTGCACGTAATATATCAAACGAATCCACTCATAGGAATTCGTAACATAAATTTCTATCATTAAACGTTTGAATATAATTTTCTATCATTATATCTATATAATTTGAATACTACCACATATACATGTTTTAATACATCAAAAAATATGGGTTTTTTTTGTTTGCAACAAAGGTTAAAAAAATATGGTTTTTTATATTTATAATATATTGTATACACTTGTGTGTAGCTTTAATTATATTTATAAATCATCTTAAGTATATAATTAGCCAAATTCCATATACGTGTGACGGAGGCCACCTTGTCGGGGTTGACCGTTGTCAAGCTGGAACATGTCAGTTTCATTTTCCGGCATTTTGTGATTTTCTCTTAATTCATCATCATCAAATAACATACAAATTTTAAACCTTCAATGTAGATAAAAAAAATGACATAATCAGGTGTTTTTTTTTGTTCTTTGAATTGTTTATTCAAATAATTAATTTTAAATTTACGTACAAAGTTAAGAAGACACCAAAAATGACAAGTCCTTTCGTTACACCAAGAGAACATTAACATACGTTATATTATATACATATCATCACTACAGCTGGGTTGAACGTGAAATTTGGAAATATGTATACAGTTTAAGTAAAGCGTGACACAAACAGTTCCTTTGTTTTTTAGTTGAAAAAATCATATAATTGTAGCATAGCAATCAAATCTTGTTTTAAATTAAGTTTTTCTCTTGTATGGATCGACAACCCTGACGTCCATTCAAACGTACAATGTC
Organism: Alliaria petiolata; assembly: GCA_020283515.1. Taxonomy (NCBI): domain Eukaryota; kingdom Viridiplantae; phylum Streptophyta; class Magnoliopsida; order Brassicales; family Brassicaceae; genus Alliaria; species Alliaria petiolata. The sequence continues at coordinate 34,955,633 of JAHZTW010000001.1, forward strand.
TCCGTTCTACTATGTATATTTTTGGCTCCTTCTTTCACAAAATACGTTTTGCTGCTCATTGGTTACAAGATGCACTATAAAATATTCTCATTGATTAATGAAGACGTTAACCGGTCTTAGTCGAGTTTCTTGATAATTTTATAAGGTAAAATGATTATACATTTCTTTAGAAGGTCGACTGTATTTGGTTTTTCATATTCGTTTTGATTTGTTTTTTTTTTCAGATTTGTATATAGAATTAGAACAAAAAAAAATTAGTTTGATATGGTAATATTTCAGTTATATTAATTTTTCTTTAGTTTTTTAAAGAAAAATCTATACTGGTTCAGTTTTGGTTATAAATTTCAGGTTGACAAAAAAAAAAGGTTATAAAATTTCAGTCCAGTTTATATTGCCACCCCTATTAAATTCTAATAGAGACTTAAACGTTACATAAACAAAAAAAAAAGAATTTAATATTGACTGTAATATCGGTCAGGATTATGTTAAAAGAAAATCCATGAGAATTTTCAGTAGTTGACTGTTGGTATTCAAATCCTCCAAAAATATTGATGAAAGACCAAGAAAAGATGATAGCTCAAGAAAATGAATATAATATGAGTGTTTGGTACTTGTGTGTAGCTTCTTCCTTTTGTACTAGCTTTTGTAAGCTTTTCTAGCATATCAATTAAATTACTTTCAATTTTATCATGTCTATACATCATTAAAAAGATCCAGACCGATTGTAGATTTTTCTTATAATCTACTATATAATGGATAAAGACAATGAACAGGAAGTAGGCCACTAAGTAGACAATTTTTTATTAAACTATGTAATATTATATGAAACCCACCTTCATCTTCGTCTTTATAAAACTTTCCCCTAAGCTAATGCTCCTCCATTCTTAAAGCTACCCCAAGGCTAATTATAATCATCATTTTTCAAAGATCATGACTGGCTCTGGCTCTCCTTGTGGAGCTTGCAAGTTCTTAAGAAGGAAATGTGTAAAAGGATGTGTGTTTGCCCCATACTTTTGCCATGAACAAGGAGCTTCACATTTTGCAGCCATTCACCAAGTGTTTGGAGCCAGCAATGCTTCTAAATTGCTGTCTCATCTTCCCATGGAAGAACGATGCGAAGCCGCCATTACAATCTATTATGAAGCTCAAGCACGCCTCCAAGACCCCATATATGGCTGCGTTTCTCATATCTTTTCCCTTCAACAACAAGTAAAATATATATTATAACTAATTCCTCTATAAACCCTAATCTTAATTTTTGGATATAACAAAATGTGAATGTCCTATATATGAATCATGATGAGTGTTGTGTGGTATTATGTGTAGGTTGTGAATTTACAAACACAGCTAGAGATTCTAAAGCAACAAGCAGCACAAAGCATGATGGCAACTGATTCCCCATCCATAGAAAACCCTAATTACTATCGAGACACTAAGCCTACACATATTCAAGAATCTCAAGATCTGTATCGTCCTCATTATAATCATCATCAAGCCGGAAGTTTGGAAACAGAGCCCAACTCCGATCTAAAGAATATCATGATGACGTCTTATTCTGAATTAGATCAACACTTAAACACTTTTATTAATCAGTATCATCATGGCTGCAATGATGTGCTATCCGCGAGTTTCGGGTACATCTCGTATTCGTGATGATTTTTGTGAAGATATGGATGATCATGATCAAGAAACGATGTAATTTAAATATATAATGTTCTATTTATTACGTTTATCAGTTAATTATATGGATGAAATATTTTTGTTTAAATTAGTTTCTTGTTCATGGCAAAAGTATGGGTGTAATATATACCCAAGCTTTTGTTTCGACGTATATATACATACCTCGTTGGGAAAATCTGTTTCCGCCTTTTCTATTCTTCGAACAAAAAACTAAGAGTTAGCAACAAATAATTATAATCTCTTCTGTTCTACTTTTATAGTTTTGGCTATTAACCTCTTAAGGTTCTTCTTATACAATGGATGTCTTCGATTTTGTCGTTGTAACTTTGTTTTGGTATATAATTAGGCCAGGATTTTTTTTTTTGTCATGTTAATTACTAATTAGTCGGGTTCAAATGGAGTTGAAAATTAAACAAGTTCCGACTTCTTTTGGAGAATTTTTCCAATTGTTATAAAATATTATTGTTTAAATAGTAATGCTCGTGAGATATAATATTAACACGAGAATGCTCGTGAGCGTGACATTATTAGTCAAACAATTAACAGTACGTAGTGCGAACCTAAAAGCATTTGCATCTTATCATTATAATTATGATCTAGTTGCTTCTCGTTAACTTTAATATGTCACATTACTATTTTAGGATTTTAATGTCAATGTTTCAAACACATACTTAGCATTAAAAAGTAAAAACCCCAGAAAAATAAAATTCAAGCCAGTGGTTATGTGAAAGACGAAGAATCAAGGGAGGGTTGTTATCTCGTAATAGAAATAGCGGCGTGTTAACATTGAAACCGTACAGGCCCGTTTGTAAAGCGTATTGGGCTTGCTTTTCTTAATAATGGGCCTAGAACGTCTCACTAACGAACTGATTAGAGAAAATGAAAACCGCAGAATTAATTCAATAATCATCACTGCTGCTGCTGCCTCGGAAAAGAAATTGTGAGGTGGGTCCCAACGAGCAAACGACTTCCGCTCAGGGCCTCAGGCCGCACGTGTGATATTTCAACGGTCAAAGACTTTGACTATACTTAAGCCACGGGCCCACGTGCGTTAACTCCTGCCGTTTCTTCTTCCTCTCACTTTTATTTTTCAATTCGAAATCTGACAAGATGACAAAAGTTCGTGTTTATTCCCTGTCAGTTGACACGTCATTGTACTAAAATGAACGCATTTGTACTAATGTAAGTAATATGTTTTTAAAAAGTAATAAGTATGTTTTTAAAAAGTAATAATAATGCTCTCTGATGATATATAAATAACCTTTACACATCCAATTATATCCTCGATAATTAACTTTTTTTTCTTTCTCTCAATATTGTTTTAATATACTGTATATCCGAAACATATATTGGCTTCTCTATATATGAATAATAAACATATACGTGCTTGATGAGTGTCTAAGTGGTGATATCATGCTTTGACCACCCTCTTTTGATCTGTTCTTCAATATAGTACTTCCTCTGTTTTATTTTAATTGATGTTTTAGGTAAAAGCACACATATTAAAAAAAATAATTCATATTTAAAGATATCATTTAAAAGTGGAAGGTAAAAAGGTAAAAGTGGAAGTATTATTGAGGAACTCAAATAGTAATATTTTTTTAATCAAAGTTTAATTAAAATAAAATGAAAATTTGCATAGATATATGAGAAAATCAAATAAATTGGGACAAAACAAAATTT